>CM052714.1:48998664-49141373 GCA_028551405.1 Uromys caudimaculatus | reverse complement strand
AGGCCAAGCTGCACATCTGCTACATATGAGCACGGAGGCCTAGATCCAGCCCATGTATGTTCTTTAGTTGGTGGTTCAGACTCTGAGAACCCCAGTGTTCCAGGTTAGTTGACTCTGTTGGCCTTCTTGTGGAGTTCCTAACCCTCTTGGGACCTGCAATCTTTCCTCCCATTCTTCCATAAGAGTCCTAAGCTCCATCCACTGTTTGGCTGTGGATGTCTGCATCTGTCTGAGTCAGCTGCTGGGTGGAACCTCTCAGAGTTCAACATGCTCCTGTCTTGAAACAGTGTCATTAATAGTGTCAAGGATTGGTGCTTGACCATTGGCTGAGTCTTAAGTTGGACTGGTTATTGGTTGGCCATTCCCCCAGTCTCTGTTCTCTCACATATGCCTGCATTATTTGTAGGTTAGATAAATTTTGAGTTGAAAGTTTTGTAGATGGGTTGGTGTCTGTATCATTCCTTGGGGTTCCTTTCTAGATACAAGAGGTGGCCTCTTCACGTTCCATATCCCCAAAGTAGTGAGCCACAGCAAAGGTCATTGATTCTTAGGCACCTCCCTTATCCCAGGTCTCTGTCTTGACCTGGAGATGCCTCCCACCTTCTCACCCCCTTCAGTGGCAGATTTCCTTTCATTCTCATGGCCATCTAGCCATCTCTCCTGTCCTTTCCCACACCTGATTCTGAATCCCCTATTCCCCTCCCCATCCCCCTTCCTCCCAGCTACCTTCCTCCCTCTACCTCCTATGGCTATTTCATTTCCCCTTCTACGTGGGATTCAAGCTTCCTCAGTTGGGTCTTCCTTCTTGTTTGGCTTCTTTGGGTCTGTGGAGTGTAGCCTGGTACCTGTATTTCATGGCTAATCTAGTGGAAGAGATCTTAACCACGCTTATTCTTGACAACTGTCAGTTATCACGGCTAAGCAAAGCTTTGGTGAAAGACAGTATCACATTTTTAATGTGGCTGTTGTAGGAAGAACAGAGCATCCTATGTACAGAAAACATCAAAAATATTTTTCAGGTTAACTTTCATTTGCTTGTCTTAAAGACAACAAAATAAATAAATAAATAAATAAATAAATAAATAAATAAATAAATAAATTACATTCAAAGCTGACATGCAAGACAAAACAATTACTTGGTATCTATAGCATAAACTTACAGTCTTGATATTTAATATTTAGAGAGAGACTCTTGTCTTTTACTTACTTTTCTTGTTCTCTTCACAATATCTAAGTGAATCAACAAGTCCTTGTCCTGAAATAATTAGATGACAGAAAAGAATCATTTCATACCCAAAGTCAAAAGCAAGATTAAGTTTGAACAAATGACTAGATCTAGTGTTGACATGTTTAAATATCAAGAGCTACAGCTGAGGAATGCTTCCAGGATGGAAGGAGGCACCTTTTGCAGCTCAGGGTAATGAATGTAAAATTGGAATTGTTGCCAATATAGTTGGTCATGGCTATAAGCGTGATTGATACATTCCCTTGAGACTACAGTGTTCACTTTTCAGCAGCAAAATACACGTATACAGAAGCCAGACATACCGATGTGTGTTTGTGTGTGTGCGCATGCGTGTGTGTGCATACACTTACATTTATAAGAGACAGAGATGGAGAGGGGAAGGGGGAGGGGGAGAGGGAGTGGGAAAGAGAACGAGAACTAGAGAGCAAGAGAGCAAGAGAGAAATAGTAAATAAAATTTAGACTAGGAAAGTGCCTAGATAGCAACAGAGTCACATAGCTCATACAGAAATATTTACTGCTGAGGAGTTTAGATTCTGTTACACTGAAGATTCTGTTCTTTGGTGGAGATTCATAGCACAAATAAACATCTCCAGGACTTGATTTGGTTATTGTCTTAAACAGCTGTAGTACAGGAAATATATTTAAAGATATATATTAGATACAAATCCAGCTGAAGTGTTACTGTAAAAAGCCTCACTTGAGGAGATTCAACATGCATTAAATTCTGAATTCCCTTTTAGATTCTCAAAACATAGTCTGATAATTGCCTTAAATCTATTCAAAGTTACACATACACAACATATACATATACATAACACACAACTGTTACTTAACTGTATAGACCTAAATAAGTTCAAGTCTGTTGCTTAAAATTATTCATGTCTATAATTAAGTTACATAAATATAAATTTGCATGTATTTATAATCAGTAAATCATGAACTTATTAAAAATAACAAAAACTTTGCAGTCAGTTTTTACATTTTATTTTTGTATAATTTAATAAACATTCCCAAGCTATTTTAAATGTTTAGTTATAAAATACATTTTAAAACTAATAAGTAACCAAAAATATAAATGGGTCTCAACCAATACAAAACTAATAATGGAATGTTGCTAGGCAACAATATAACCCGGTATGAAGTAACTTGTTAGCTTATTAATTTAATCAAATCACTGTTATTGTAAGATTCATTTACCAGCATTTTGCCTGTTTACATGAGGCGGTGTGCAGCTCACAGATGAGTCATGTATAAACTCCTGCTTCTTAAGTAATTTTAATTATTCCAAGCCTGAACATTTGAAGTTGTCTAAATTTTCACCTTCCCACTTGGACTGCTAGTACTCTGCCATGATGAAACAGCTGTCTTCATAAGTCTTTCAAAGATAACTTTTTGATTATTTCATATCCAGTTTACCATGAATCTCATGTTAGGAGAGTAAAATTATCAAGAACGTATTTGTTTGCTGTAGGAGTAAGGCAAGCTAATCACAGTTCATACGAAGCTGACTATAATCAGACTGGATGCTCAGTAGAACAAAATGGATTGCTGAGTGAATCTCTGACCTTCATAGGATATTAGTACCTGCCCTGAACAGCTGGAGTTGATACCCAATTTTCAAGTGACAGCCAATCTGCTATCTCATTATTCATTCCATTTATTAAAAATTTCCTTTCCTCTACTTTCTCAATTTCTATCCTTTTTTAGATTAGTGATAAAAGATAGTAAGGTTTCTTGTGCAACTGAATTATATGTGTGGGATTTGGATATCAAATATAATTGCACAAATGTAATTCATTGAGATAGCATATAGTGTTGAAATTTAATAAAAAGTTATTGAAAAGGTAGGTATAAAAAGTTATGCTATTCAAGTGTCTTCACATGTGATATAGTGCAATTTAGGAAAATACATACATCTATAAAATATAAATATAACACCTATAAAATGACCCATGTCAACATTTGATAATATGAAGACTCAGGAAAACACATTTCTTTATGCTAATATGTATTACTGGAGATTCTCATAAAGATCAACTATGAAAATAATCAAAAGAAAATAAGACAAATTGTGAAGGAATAACAACTTAATTTTATTTTTAGTATTTAGTATTTTAACTATTTCAGTTTTAAACTATTTTAATAATTGTCAGAAGACATAATTACTTTATCGCAACAGTATCATATATTAGTTTATTTTATGAATACTGGCATGATTTACATTAAATTCTGAGTCAAATTATAGTGAATAACTGTTAAACTCGTGGTTCTGACAAGTAAACACACACAAGCACACACACACACACATGCACATGCACACACATACACACACATATGTACACACAGGGACACACATGCACATACATGCACATACACACATACACATACCCACACACACATATTAAGACTAGGATTTGGTTCCTTTATTGGGAAAAAGAAGGGAAGGGAAATAGTTATAACTAACAGCCTAGCAATCACTTTCAACTTCAAATCTGGGGTACAGCCTTGAGTATTAAATTTCTTATGGGGTGCAAATTATCTTTATCATGATTTTTTTCCTGATATAAAGTGTGTTTTAAAGTAGTAATCAAATTTGCAGCATTCATCTATTGTGGTATAAAGCAACCTGTTAACGTTTTAATTTAATCAAATCACTGTTATTGTAAGACTCATTTACCAGCATTTATTTTCATGTATTTACTTGCAGTAAGAAATAGTGTCAAAGCATTCTTCCTGATGCTCCTATTTTTTTTCTTTTTCCCTCAGTGGTCTTCTCCTTCTCCTTCCTGATCTCTCATCTTTCATTAGAAGCTCCAGGAGGTACTATCCATTATTAGTCACAGGACATGAAAGCATCAAGTTATACTTAACAGGAACCTCCTCGTTGGCTAGCTTTAATAGTACTAAAAGGTACTGTGCTGGGAGAGGAAGGTAACCAAGAATCTCCCCTGTGAACAGTGTGATAATGACTGTTATGGTAATATCTTTCTATGGCTGCAATACTGTTATGAATGTTATGGATATAACCAAAAAGGTCTGTTTGGATTCAAAGCCTACTGCACAAAATTTAATATAATAATAGAACTAGAAATCCAAAAACTGGAAAATAATTAAATTATATATATATAATTATATATATTCTAAAAATAATACTATTACACAAAAAAGAAATTTTGAAAATTAAAATGTCATTTGTTTATAACTGTTATAAATGCAAGAACACTACTATTTATTAAGTAAACAAATTATTCTTAATGAATAATAGTCACCACACTTTTAGGTCTCCTCTACTATTTTTAAAAATCATGTTTCTGTACATTTGTCTGTGTCTGAAGGCATGTGTTGGATATGCTACTCCATCCCTCTTTCCTTATGCTTTAGAGAAGGCTCTCCTTTCTGGTCTGGACCTCGCTGACTTTTGGCTAGGCTGGCTGGTCAGCAAAGCAAGCCCCTGACATCCTCTTGTCTCTACCTTTTCTTCCTTTACTCCAGAGCTGAGATTTAAGGGATTCAGCTGCATCCAACTTTTATGGGGTACCAGGAGTCTGAACTCTGCTCCACAAGCCTGTGTTGCAAATTTTGTAACCAGCAAGATATAGCTCTAACCCTGATCTCTACTTATAAAACAGAGTCTCAAATGTTAATGATGCTAGGGGTGATTTTTAAATATTATTAAAAAAATCTTTTTAATGTAATATTAGTAATTAAAAAGTTCTATAAGTGGAAAGATTTAACCAGCAGTGTACAATATAATGGGCAAACATACCCATAAATCTTTAATATGTTTTCTGTTTAAGCAATTTTTTTAGTTTGGCCATTTTATTTATTTATTTATTTTAAATAATAAAATTTAATTGTTAGAAAATTTTAGAGAAATGTTCCATATAATAATGCAAATCAATATGGTACTTCTAATGAACAGTTTACCAACAAGTACCAAAGTATAAATTATGCTTACAATTTTATCTAGTAAACTTATTTCTAGAAATTTATGTTGACAAAAATATGTATGCACTGTTGGTTATCTATCACAGTATTATATACAATGGTGAATTATGAGAAACATGTTAAAATTAAATACAGAATTGATAAATTATGAAATTACTTGTAGACATTTTTATAATAATTAAATGCTATATTTTAGCTAATACTTTAGAAGCCAATATTATCATCTTATACTTTCATATTATAAATATGATTAAAATAAATTAAATCACTTTGTAAAAACATTATGCAATTGAAATTATTTCTGACAGATTGGCTCTTACAGTTTTGTAGGACATTCATTTTTTCTCCTTTGAAATGACAAAGGACAGTTGACTTCAGTTAAAAGAGCACACAAACTAATCTCATAAATCACACGTTTCATGTTACTTGTTTTCAGTAGGACTTGAAAACCTTACTACTGTCACACTCAACTAGAAATAAGTTGACAACTCCTGACTAAATTCAAAGAAAATAAATACTAGTCTTCTAAAATATACAGGACTCACTCCTTAATGTGAACATAAAATTCAAATACTTCTAATTTTCTCTTTTGAAGATATGGTAGCTTCACTCTGAGCAAAGAGCAACATTCCTTTGCATTTCCCAAGGCCATTACACTGAGATTCATCAGATACCTATAACACTTGCTGAAGTTACCCCTTAAATATTTCTATTTGACCGGTATGATGTGTCCTTCCTTATCTTTTTTAATAACTTTTGGTGGAAAGTTGATCTTATTTGATATTAGAATGGCTAATCCAGCTTGTTTCTTGGGACCATTTGCTTGGAAAATTGTTTTCCAACCTCTTACTCTGAGGTAGTGTCTGTCTTTGTCACTGAGGTGCCTTTCCTGTATGCAGAAAAATGATGGGTCCTGTTTACATATCCAGTCTGTTAGTCTTGGTTTTTTATTGAGGAATTGAGTCCACTGATGTTAAGAGATATTAAGGAAAAGTGATTGCTACTTCTTGTTATTTTTGTTGTTAGAGGTGGTTATTATGTTTGTGGGGCTATCTTCTTTTGGGTTTGTTGAAGGAAGATTACATTCTTGCTTTTTCTAGGGTGAAGTTTCCCTCCTTGTATTGGTGTTTTCCATCTATTATCCTTTGTAAGGCTGGATTTGTGGAAAGATATTGTGTAAATTTGGTTTCGTCATGGAATATCTTGTTTTCTCCATCTATAGTAATTGAGAGTTTTGCTGTGTATAGTAGCCTTGGCTGGCATTTGTGTTTTCTTAGGGTCTGTATGACATTTGCCCAAGATCTTCTAGCTTTCATAGTCTCTGGTGAGAAGTCTGGTGTAATTCTGATAGGTCTGCCTTTACATGTTGTGTGATCTTTTCCCTTACTGTTTTTAATATTCTTTCTTTGTTTAGTGCATTTAGTGTTTTGATTATTATGTGACAGGAGGAATTTCTTTTCTGGTCCGTCTATTTGGAGTTCTGTAGGATGTCCTGGAACTAACTCTGTAGACCAGGCTGGTCTCGAACTCAGAAATCCACCTGCCTCTGCCTCCCAAGTGCTGTGGATTAAAGGCTGGGTAGGTTTCTTTTATGTTCATGGGCATCTCTTTCTTTAGGTTAGAGAAGTTTTCTTCCATAATTTTGTTGAAGATATTTACTGGCCCCTTAAGTTGGGAATCTTCACTCTCTTCTATACCTGTTATCCTTAGGTTTGGTCCTCTCACTGTGACCTGGTTTTCCTGGATGTTTTGTGTTAGGAGCTTTTTGCGTTTTGCATTTTCTTTGACGGTTGTGTCAATGTTTTCTGTGCTATCTTCTGCACCTGAGATTCTCTCTTCTGTCTCTTGTATTCTGTTGGTGATGCTTGCATCTATGACTCCAGATCTCTTTCCTAGGTTTTCTAACTCCAGGGTTGTCTCCCTTTGTGATTTCTTTATTGTTTATTTCCATTTTTAGATCCTAGATGGTTTTGTTCAATTCCTTCACCTGTTTGGTTGCATTTTCCTGTAATTCTTTAATGGATTTTTGTGTTCCTCTTTAAGGTCTTCTAGCTTTCTACCTGTGTTCTCCTATATTTCTTTAAGGGAGTTATTTATGTCCCTTTTAATGTTCTCTATCATCATCATGAGAAGTGATTTTAGATCCAAATCTTGCTTTTCCTGTGTGATGGTATATCCAGGACTTGCTATGGCAGGATTGGGTTCTGATGATGCCAGGTAACCTTGGTTTCTGTTGCTTATGTTCTTGCACTTGACTCCTGCCATATGGTTATTTCTAATGCTACCTGCCCTCCCTTTATCTAACTGGAACCTGCCCTTCCTGTGATCCTGGTTGTGTCAAAACTCATCAGAGACCAGCCATCTCTGGGATCCTGTGATTCTGAGATCCTGGGTGTGGCAGAGCTCCTGGGAGTCAAGCTGCATCTGCGACCCTGAGATCCTGATGAAACCAAGCTCCTGGGACCCTGGGATCCTGGGATCCTGGGCGTGTTAGAGCACCTGGAAGTGAAGCTTCCTCTGGGTGTTGTGGGACTGGCTGAGGAGTTCCCGCCAAGATCTGCTCAGGGCACTAGACCAGACCAGAAGGAACCCGTGCCACTGATCTGGCAGGATTCCTGGGTCCCTGGATCCCACTGATCCCAGTTACACCTGGTGTTGGGATAGATGCTGAGTCCTCCTCACTTCTGATCCTATGATCATGGGTGTGTTAGATAGAGCACCTGGGAGTGGAGCTTCTTCTGCGTGTTGTGGGACTAGCTGAGGAGTTCATGCCCAAGGTCAGCTCAGGACTTAAGCATTTCTTTTATAGTTGAATCCTCAATACACAGCCAGAGTGAGCTCTTCAGCCAACCATGGTGAACAATGGCCATGAAACAAATCTAATACAGAATTTTGTTTTTGTTTATTGTTTTGGGGCTTTGTGATTAAAATTTTATTTAAAAATGGCATAGTTAATTTTGAATGTCAACTTAACTGGAGTTAGATAAAGATCTGTGAGGACATTTGTATCAAGGTTGACCTGATTGTGGTCAGTATCTTCTTGTGAGATAGGGGTATTCATGGGATGAAGGAAGAGGGGTAAGTCTGCGTAGAGCAAGCAACCCTCCTCCATTTCCTCTGCTGTCTGTATAAGAGGTAAAGAACAGTAACTGCCACATGTATGCTACCACAAGATCTTCCCAAAGTACAAGAGTCAACAGATCATGAATGAAACTCTGAGTCAGAACAAGTATTTTCCTCTCCTATTGTACATTAAGGTATTTTTGCCATAGCCACAATAAAGTAACTAATAAAGAACCCAGTCATACATTCATTTACATGCCAACTTATAGCTGATTTCAATTAACTAAGGCAAAACAGGCTAAAATTGCTTTAGAGACCACAGAGACCACAGAGTCTTATTATTTATTACTTATCCCTTCACAGAAAATGTTTTGGAGTCTAGCATTAACCTATCCTTTGTGATGAAGTAGCTTTTCTACTTAGAATCCTGCAGTCGTTCCCATTTACCTCAGGATAAAGGCTAAGCCCCTGGTAGGGATGCCAAGGTCCTTGACATATAAGCTATACATATACATACACATATACGGATAGATGTGTGTATATAGACTATATATGTTTAGCTTGATGTACAAGGTATATCTCTTGTATTTCTAGGAGAACATCTTCCTCACTCAACTCAATTATGAAACCTTGATTACATCAATCAAACTACTGATACAAGAATTTTCTCTTCAGATTACATCTATACAAAATGTTCTCCCTCTAGATATCTACATGGTTAATTTCTTCATCCCCACCTGATTTACATGATTAATTCACTAACATAATAGGTAAGGAAAAATTTGCACCTTAAGCCAAGGTTAGAACCACTATGGGAGATCAACTCAGTCTCTAATCTTTCCATCTTGAAAAAAACCAAAAACAAAATAGTACTTCAGTATCCTAGAACCTTGATCTATTAAATAAAGTGAGAAATATAAGTAAGTTTTTTTGAGGTCTTTAATTATTTGATTTTTATCATCAGTCAAGCATGAAATATATCATTAAATTTGCATTTTAGGTCTTTGAATTTGTTGAAGAAAATATAGCTACAACAATTAAATCAAGCCTCCAACGAAACTGACTTTTTAAAATAAGTATGCAAAGTTATTTGTGGATATATAATGAAATAATACTGTATAATGTGTCAGTTTCAGTTACATTTATTTGTTTAAAACCTTATTATTTTTATTGATGAAGAGAGGGCAAATGTTTATCTGGTGGAATAAAGGATGGCCAAATATATATATTTTTAAATATTTTTATAGGCTACTTGCCACATATCCTTCTTTGTTTACTTTTAGTTTGTCTTTGGCCCATCAACTAATAATGTTTTAAAATTAAATTTCAAAAATTATTTTCGAAATACTTTGTCCCAGGTAAAGAAGTAGTTAGTGACAAAGTATGTCTGCCATAGTGGTTGTCACATTGATCTCGTGTAGAGAGCCTTACTTAACTGTAGATGAGCACATCAATCCAGACACTTATTTTAGAAATTCACTGAAAAGGGCAAACTTCATATTTCTTGACACACTCTAAACCCATGCTTTGGATCCATTGACACAATGCCTGTCATATGGAGATTCCCATCTTTCCTGATATACATATTGATTATAAGTGGAAAGTGTAATGATCTTGATTTATTCCACAAACAAAATGGAAAGATTTCTTGTCTTATAAAATATCTAGGTCACCCCTGGATATAAAATACAAATCTACAACTAAAGGAAGGTTCTTAGTTCCTTCCTTAATTGTTATTCTTTACTACCTTATCAGCAATTGCTATTAAAGAAGGAAATACCCAAAGACTGGCATGCATATAATTCTAAGGATTTGGATCAAGAAATTGTGGGCCAAATATTGTGTAACTTCACTGATCACATATTTTTTCATGTTTACTGGTAACTAGAATATATAATGTTTAGAATCAGGAGAAAACTGTCTTAGAATCTTAAGGAACTAGGCATTGCATTTTAACAGTCTGTTGATAAATGTATGTACACACGTATTTTTTCTCCAAACACCAAATACCCAAAGCCTTTACTTATCCACGGAAACTTAAAAATATTTGATCTGTAGCGGTATTTCTTCATTCTTCCCTGAAGAATTTGTAAATTAAGAGGTCATTTAATTCTTTAGCAGGATTCTAATTTAGAAGGTGGAACTGAACAGACAAATGGAGTTCCGAACCACATACTTTCTATGTAGGTCACATATTACGTTGTGTGAATACCTACTTAAAAAATAATGTTAGTAAAAGCATAGCAATGATGATAAGGCTAATTGTTGTTTAGAAAAAAATCAATGTATTGGGTAGACCAGTATAGACTAATCTGACAAGGAAGTCCTAATGGTCCTGTATCTATGACTTTTAGACATCTGTACAATGTAAGTTGCAAATATCATGAGGATTACTGATAAGATATATATATGTGTCACTCAAAATAACCAGCAAGAAATTGTTGGTCTTTGTTAGTTTCCCAAGAGTTTCTTTTAAAAAGATTATTTGACCCTTGCTCCAACTTCCCTCATAGAATATTCAACATAACAACCACACATTGCCCTCACCTCCCTCTTTTGTAATTCTGTTACCTTTTTTGCATCCATTTTTTCAACATTGAAGAAAAATTCATACATACTAAAGAACACCATCAGGAAGCATAAAGCTTAGGTATCTAATAAAGAGTCTATTTAAAACCTATAACTTCCTTCGACTACCCAGGGACTGTTGGCTGTCCTCTGAAGAGAATTTCCAAATATTAGATTTTTCTTAAAGTAATTTGGTAAAACCCATTTATTCATGAAAAGTAACTATGGTCAGACATATTTAGCTTATATTACTGGCATTCACCTTGAAGTTCTGTAAATATTTATAGTGAATTTAAATGCATGTAAATACTATATACCATTTCAGCAATTTAATGAGATTCATTTATAGGACATGAAAAAAAGTAGACTAAGCTGCCACATTTCAAAGAACTGAAATACCACTCATTGACTTTCAAATGTGTATATAGAAGAAAGGTAAACTCCACATAGAAGGAGAAGTGTGTGTGTGTGTGTGTGTGTGTGTGTGTGTGTGTGTGTGTGTGTACAGTTGAGGTGCACAATGTTTAGCATATACAGTATGAGGGATATATATCAGAAATTGGAAACCTGGCATCTAGATAGAGGTTTTAATATGCTTGACTTTTGAACTGAAAACAGAAAAGTCAACAAATATTCAATGTGGGACCATGGCAATTACCTTAATTTTCTCTTCATTTTGCCTGAAATAAAAAGTATCCTCAAGATTATATTAATATATACAGCAGTATAAATGTATATAAATCTTGCATAAAAATAGTGGTAAATCATTTTCTCACACATTGGAGGATCATTGTATTTAGAAAGTCAAAAATTATATTTCGTTGTCATGCGACAACATTATGGTGTCAGCTTCCTCTATGCAAGGTAAGAAATAAATATCTAAGGAAACAAGATTCCCATTAAGTCCCTGGAAAGATGCCTTACACATGAACTGTGCAGACTGAATGGCTAATTTCAAATAGAAAAAAAAAATGAATTTTTTTGTTTTTTGTTTTTTCGAGACAGGGTTTCTCTGTGTAGCCCTGGCTGTCCTGGAACTCACTCTATAGACCAGGCTGGCCTCGAACTCAGAAATCCACCTGCCTCTGCCTCCCAAGTGCTGGGATTAAAGGCGTGCGCCACCACTGCCTGGCAAAAATGAATTCTTTTAATACTGAATTTTTCAGACAAAAATATTCTTTTGGAAAATATTCTGTTCAATTGACACAATGAGTTCTATTATTAATGCCAATATACTTAGTTTATGGCTACGTAAAGAACAATCTAAATGGATTAAACAATTTCTTCAAGATTAAATATTGAGAAAATAAGTTTCCATTTGTTAAATCTCTTATATTACCAATGAACCCGAGTAAAGTGCAAGACATCTAACACCAAGTTCATCATCAGAGTCTATGAATAACTAATAAAGTTAACCAGTGACGTTATTAAAAGGTAGCAATGGTCAAATCAGCATCGAAGATAAAGAATATTAATAGTGAGTGAAAATTAGCTCCCTCTGTCAATGTTAGAAGGAAGGAGCCTGAGACTCAGACTTTTTGACTAATGCATAGAATTAAGGCTAAATGGAGAAAACCACAGTCACAGCATTTAAATGACCAATATATTGATGTATTTAAACAAAGGGTCAGTTCGTTAAATTATAGAAGATATAGATGTTGAGTTTATATATATATATGTATATGTATATACCTATACATTTATGTGTGTGTGTCTGTGTAGCTGTGTGTGTCTGTGTGGCTGCATGTGTCTGTGTGCTGTATTATGAGATAGGTGCTACTTCTGTGTGTGTGTGTGTGTGTGTGTGTGTGTGTGTGTGTGTGTGTGTGTGTGTGTGTGTTAAGCATAGGTGAGCCACATAAGGTTCTTATTTTCAGAATGCAATCTAAACATTGATGAAATGCCTACCATTCTCCATTAGAAAGTAAATTACTTTCATTTATGTAGTGAGAGGAATGCGTATATATTCAAGGCTGTAACCTGAAACTCAGTTGGCAGAATTACATTACTAGATTTGGATGTACCATGTCCACAAGGGCAAGACTATGTTTAGACAGCAAGGACTGGGGTCCAATGGGCATGGTGGGTGGCTGTGTGCACTTTCTCTGCTCTTGTCCCTGGCTCCAGACATCCAAAACACTGCAGTTGCTCTGTCAGTGCTAGTGTGCCAAGCACTGTGAGCCACTATTTATTTTTAAAAGTTGATAATGACCTGAGTTATGAGGAGGGCTTTCTAGTGATAAATGCCCTTGAAAAATGCCATTTACTTCCTGGCAATGTTTTGCCCTTTCAATATTACATAATAGCAGAATATTTTAGAGGAAGAAAATGGCTAGCTGTTTGTAATATATGTCACTCGATGTTTTGACTGCTATCATGCTCTGGAATGTTTAATTTTTAAATTCTAAGTGCTTAATGACTACTGGTTATTTTTGCTTCTCTACCAACATTACCTGTTCCAGTCATAGCTCTGAATCTCTCCTACATAATAAACTGTAACAGATAAACTTGCTTCTGGTTATTCTGTCTTTCTTGGTTGAACAGAAAATTTCTTAGTTTCTTTCCCACTTAAAGATATCATGATTTTATCTGAATACAAGTACAGCCAAATTTGCCACATAAAATTTTAAATTGGAATTTATACTCCATAATAATTCGTTGTAATGACCAGTGTGCTTATCTCAATACTCACCCCCACAACTACCATTTAAAAGCCCCGAGTTTGTCATCGAGCGCATTTTGAGACTAATATGACTTTAGTGACAATGTTACTCTTTAATAGAGAAAGCTTTAAAGCTAGCTTAGGAGAAATTCAGACCAGGGAAGAATTTATATCTAGGATTAGTTAACTACAATTGGTGATGTTCTTGAACATACTGGTTTTATAATTCTATAATTATACACAAACATATCAATTTAAAAATAACAGATATGGACTATGATGTTGACATTAAGTAGCAACTGCATTGTGAATTGTTATAAATGGAAAAAAATCTTTGCTTTTACATATTCCATAACTGAATCCTTATATGATGTTAATAATTTTTAGCTTTCTCTACATGAAATGCTTTCATGTAAGATGCTCATTCAATATCAATGTCTAAATGAGATATAGACTTGTTGGTTAACAGTGAACTAATTCTTTTGTGACTTAGGGTGTGACTAGTTCAGTAAGTGGCACCTAGCCACATCCAACTCTACTGTTATAAAACGTAAATATCTCCCTAAATGTAATATTGAGAAAGTATGTCCCCTCGGTCTGAAAAAGCCATGCTGGAAATAGATATATCTAAATGCATAGCATTTATTTGCCTAATGTGTTCTATAAAAACTATGCAAAAGCACTTCTCTCTTTTCATCATTAAGAATATAGCCAAAGCAATAATCAAAGTAAGAAATGGGCTGTCTGTGAAATTTAAAATGAGAAATAAAAGTAATGTGTGGAGCCTAGAGTATATATATAGAGGGAAGCTCTATATGAATACATGAGCTTAAATGTAGGACTGATCTAGGGCAGAAAACTCAAATAAAATGAATACTCATTTATTGCCTCAGTGATAGTAACTTTGAGGAACACAACCCTTCTTTGTTCAAACAAAATGTCTTTCCATATTCCAGAGGTGCTTCTTAAGAGTCATCTTCACTGTCAGGATGTTTGTGGATCACTGGTGACAGCCATGGACAAAAGATGAATTCTAAAGAAAGATGATACTTAAAGAACAGATTTAATAAAGCCATGAGTATATGATTGTTAAAGGAGCTACTTGATAAACAGGGCACAGTGACTTCCTGCTGGCAGGGCTTCCTGGGTATACTATCTGATATTAGGTCTACAAGATTTAATGCAGACCTTTTTGGTATGTCGTGTACATTCTTGATTATTATGATTAGAACCATGATTAAATGACCCCACACAAAGCAACAGGAAGACACACAGGGCTTGCCCTCTGATTCTCATTTTTTTCTGCTGTTGAGTTTCTATGCTTTAAAATGTGCATATCTATTATAATTATTTTCAACCATCTGAACCATCACTGTCAAAAACTTAGATCAATATATTTTCTGTTTTAATATGTTCAACTATGTACTTCTTAGCACAAAGGACTCTGATGTTAAAAAAAATTAGTAGAGAAATTGAATCAATAAATTTTTGCAAAACAATTAATGTTGCTTGGTTTAACATATGTGAAAATAACTCTTAAAATGATTTATTATAGTATGCCTTAAATAAAAAATCTGCAATCCATAGACGAAAAGCAACTGGGTATAAGGAATTTCCAAGGCAGGATTCATGAATCTCACTCAGAAAAGGAAATGAAATAGGAATTAGAAGTGAATGGAAAGAGGGAACTGGGTAGGAAGGGGCCATGACATTGGAATAGCAATCAGGTTTGGGGAGAGGCAGAGCAAGAGAGGGTTTGAAGAGGCATCTCTGGTGAGGAACTGGATGCCTGGCACAGGAGAGGATACTGGGAGCCTACGGGGTGTTTCTAGCTGAGATTCCTACCAGAGAGGGAATAGCGACTGAAGTGGTCATGGTGGCCTCCTGTAGCCAGGCAGGACTTCCAGAGGAGGGAGAGTGACAACAATCCACCCACAATACCTTCAACTCAAAATTTATCCTGCCTACAAGATGTGCAGTGATAAAAATAGACCAGAGACTGAGTGAATAGCCTACCGATGGTTTCTCCGACTTGAGACCCATGTGAGAGTGCCAACCTCTGACACTATTAATGATACTCTGCTGTGGTTGCAGACAGGAACCTAGCATAACAGTCTCCTGAATGGTTTCATCCAGCAGTTGGTGGAGACAGATGGAGACCCACAGCCAAACATTAGGCAGAGCTCAGTAGTATTGTGGAAGAATGGGTGATAGAAGTGAGCAAGGCAGAGGGGTCAAGGATATCACAAGAAGACCTACAGAGTCAACTACCCTGGGAGCATGAGGGCTTACAGAAAATGGGCCTCAATCCACAGAGATTTCAGGAGCTAGACTTAGACTCTCCACATATTTGTAGCAAATGTACAGCTTGGTCCTCATGTGGGTCCCCTATCCAGTGGATAGGGTGCTTTCTTGTTCTCTTTTGCCTACCATTGTATCCCCTTCCTCCTAAGCAGACTTCCTGGTTGGGCCTTGGTGAGAGAGGAGGTACCTAGTCTTGCTGTGGCTAGATATCCCAAGGTGGGGTGGTAATCAAGATGGGGGCTCCCCATTTCTGAGATAAAGGAGAAGGGATAACTGGGGGAAGAATTTGTCAAGGTGAGACTGTAAAGAAAGAATAGTAAGATCACATTCTGTGATCAGAATGTAAATTGAATAAAATACAAATAAAGGTAGTAGTGAACTTTACAATAAATATAATAAATATTAATAATGTGAAATAGTGGTTTTATTCACTCTTCTTTTAACCAAAAATGTTTCAGGATTTATAAGTACAGAGTGTTTTATTTACTTAGGTATATTTTGTAATATATTTTTTTTAAGACTGAAGGGAGCAATACTTAGAGCAGGTTAAAGAGAAATCCTAATTTAATTGAGTTTTGTGATAATTATCACTACTCAGAAACAAATAATTAGCACAGACAATTGTACATTGTAAATATTTGACACTATTGAAATTAAGAATAAAGGAATAAAGACTCAGGGACTAGGGAGATGTTTCTGTGGGTAAGAACTTTTGTTCAGCAAGTGTGAAGACATGAATTCAAATGTTCAGCACCCATGCAAAAAGCCAGACATAGCTACTTCTGCCTGTAACCATAGAATTCAGGGACTAAGATAATTTAATTCTAAGAGATGACTAGTTAGCTAGCCTACCTGAATTAGTGATTTTTCTAGTTCAGTAAGAAATCCTGTCTACAAGTAACAAGGTAGAAAGTAATAAGGAAGGCATCCAAGGTCCTGCATTGACCTCTGTGTATTTATATGCAGGAGGTATATGAACCCACAACTCATGTTACACACACATACATACACACAAGCCTACACATAAATAAAGGAAGAAAGTAAGAAAGTATGCTCTAATTTGCTTCCGTTGATATAATAAATAAGATGACCAGAAGCAACTTGAGGAAGAAAACAGTTGTTGATTTGGCTTCTGCTTCCAGCTCAAAATCCATTATTGAGAGAAATCATGGCAGAAACTCATATAGGAACTAGTTTAGAAACCACAAAGAAACACTGTTCACTGACTTGTTTTCTACTGGCTCTATGGTCCATCCTCAGCTAACATTCTTATATACATGCCTTGAAATGGTGCCTCCCGCACGAAGTGTTAGCGATGTCAATCTCTCACATGGCCACTGGCTGATCTATTATGGGCAAGTTCTCAATTTTGTTTCTCTCTTTTCAGGCTTAGAGGCTCTAAAACTTTAGAGTTTGTCAAAAAGACAATAAAAAGTAACTATCAAAGACCATATTTAGTTGAATGTAAGAAAAACAGTAATTTTTCATAGCTTTTAAAATTCTGTCAATAATGTTATTTCTTACTTCTGTCTTGCTAGTTAGGCATAATAGTGAAAGTATAATAAATAGCTCATAAAAATGTAACCTGTTATCAAAAATCATTTTAGAGTTGGGTGTAGCTGCATGTCTTTAATCCCAATACTTGTGAAGCAGAGAAAAGTAGGTGTTTGTGAGTTCAAGGACAGTTTGGTTCTCTATAGCAAATTTCAGGCCAGCTAGGGTTGCATAGTGGTTACAAGTCTCAAAGTTTCTTTTATGTGGCTAAAATTTCTTGACCATGAGTCTAATTGTAAGAAACCTACTTTACAGATTTCAGTGGGAGAAGTTAGAATATTGAGTTGGTTGAGTAGGGAGATATTGGTCTTATCAATAGAACTTAAAAATAGACTAGAAAGAAAAGAGTCAACAAAACCTTCACTGTAACCCGTAATGTCAGATCACATTAACAAAAAGAAAACTTTTGGGGGGCAATGTATAGAATAATCAAGAATCTTAATTTCGGACATGCTAAAGTTATCCCAGGTTATAGAGATTTGCTTATCTTTAATCAGGTTTTATATAGGCAGAAACTGAAAAGTTCCTATAAAAATGGTTCATTAAGGCAGAAATTCTCTACCAATTGCTGAGAAGGATGGGAAGGAAGAGTAAGTAGGAATGAGTAGTTTTCAGTCTGTGTCTGAGGATCAGAAAGTGAAGTAGAGTCCCAAGGTCAATGTACGAGTGGTCCTTGTCCAATTTGAATGAGGTGGCTGATTTTCAGGCCACAGTACCAAAGGAAAGAAAGTTTCACAGAAATAGAAGACTGGGAGAATGTATATAAGTACCCCATTTAGCATAACTGGGTCCTAGAACCCTGACTAAGGCAAGTGAGAGAATAGAGGATAGACACACAGACATAATACAGAAAAGCTGGCACCGATGGATTGTGTGCACTTTGACGGTGCTTCATCTTTGGAGGTTGGAAAAGTTGAAGGAACTTAAAAGAACATTTGAAGGAAATTGTGCCAACATTAAAAGAAAAGTACCAAATGGGAATGGGAATACACACACACACACACACACACACACACACACACACACACACACACACACACACACACACACACTTGATAGAGACAATAGAAACAAAAGTGATTGTTATCAACTCATAAGTGAACAGACATAGGATATGGTTTTCATTGTACTTAAGTCCTCTAAAATGTAAAATTGAGAATGAGGATTGAAAATTTCAACAGGGAACAACACATTTCACACAACATGGCAGGCACAGTGATGAATATTTGCCATCTCAGCTGCCCAGAAAGCTGAAGGAAGACTACACATTAAGGCCCAGATTGACTAACATAGCAAGACCCATCTTGCCACAAATAAACAAGCCTATGTTTTCACTGCCAATCAGTAGGTGACATGTTAAATAAGTTTGTGTCACATCTACATAATAAGAGAGTACACAGCAAAAAATATGTGTATTCAAAATATTTAAGAAGTAATAATCCTCAAATAAAGATTAAAGAGCAAAAAAAATACATCTTAGTTCAGGACTCTGACGAAAAAATGGATAGACATTTAAAACTGCATAATCAACCAATTGCCCATAAAGTGTGTTGTGTGTGTTTTTGTCTGCTTGCTTGTTTTGTTTGCTTGTTTGTCTATTTTTGACTTGGACAAAATTTGCTAAACTCACTGCACAGTATAGACCAGCCTCAAACTTGTGGTGAGCCTCCATAGAAGTGGGACTACAGATGGGAGACATTAACTTTGATGAACTAATTCTAAGAAAATCTGAAGCAAAGCAAATCTAACCATATATGAAAAAAAATTGTACCATGATCAAGTCCATTGGATCCCAGGAATCCAAGGTTGGAATAAAACTAAAAACTGAATGAATTACATTTACAATTACATAAGCAAAGCAAATCTAACCATATATGAAAAAAAAAATGTACCATGATCAAGTTCATTGGATCCCAGGAATCTAAGGTTGGAATAAAACTAAAAACTGAATGAATTACATTTACAAAGTATGTACAATAAAGACTTCCATTCACAGTATATATATTATGGAAAGTAACATAATTCCATAGTAAGCCGTTATTCAACTACAATAGCTCAGCAAACGAGTTTACTAGATATCATCATGTAGTGCTCTTAGTATATCAGGCAGCGCGGCATTCTCATAGATACCTCACCAAATAAAATATAGTTATCAAAGAGAAGAACCTGAGTAGAATAAGGATATTGAACATGATTAGCTACTAGTGAAATGAAGGTTATAGTTAGAATATTTAGTTGTGTTGCTGTAATAGCTTAAAATATTTACCTTCACTAATGTTGATAAGAATAAATAAAATGAGTCTCCATACCCTTGGTGGGATATAAAATACTGTAACTATTTTGGAAAGAATTTGAACATTTGCTTAAAAATTTAATAAACATGTATAAATTCATTACTAGCTATTGCTTTTAGAGAATATGTCGTTAAGAATAAACGTTTTTTAGTATGCTCTCATATATACCAGTCTAACCCCCAATATGCTGTATAAATAGGGATGAATTTGAACTTCTGATTTCTCTAACACTACCTGCAAGAGCTAATGACAAAGGGTGTGCCATCATGTCCATTTTATTAAATCTTAGGAAGTTTAAGTCCAGAGCTTCTTAACTGCTCCAAAAGCACTTAGCCAAGTGAGAGACATCTTAAATCTATACACTTCCTTTATTAAAACTGTGTAAACAATAGAGATGGCCCATTGTGCATCGACAAAAAAGGGTATTTTTTTATATTGTGTAGCTACACAATAATTGAATAATTAGAAATCAAAAATCATAAAAAAGTTAAACTCTTGATATCTATTGTCTGTATATGAATCTTAAGTAACTGTTAAATATATAAAACTGTGTGAGGACTTGTGTGTATGTGTGTGTGTGCATGTGAATGTGTGCATGTGAGTATGTGTGTTTATGTGTGTGTGTCTACTAAGTGTTAAGCATTAACTTCTCAGGAAGACAAAGTAGGTGAATGGAGGTAGAGCAGAAGCAAATCAAAAAGGCTGTGAGGAAACTCAGGAGGTGATGGGGATACTTGGTTATTATCTTAGTTACCATGATGGTTTCATGGGCCACAGAAACTATGATGAATTTTACCTAAGTTTAGCCTTTGTTTTCTAGAGGAAACATAGATATCTGTCCCCAGATGGACAATGCAGCTTGTCTTGGTGCTAACTATGAAGTAGAATTTGACAGCACCAGCTTACTTTTAGCAGAGATGAAAACACTAGATTCTCTAAGGAACTTAAATGTTCTTATAAGATCAGCCTGAATGAGCTAATAAGTGTATTTCTTTACTCAATTCACTTATTTTTAATATTTAAATCAAAATATTTTTCTCACATTTTATATCTTAACTACAGTTTCCCGTCCCTCTTTTTGTTTTCCCAGTTCCTTCCACCTCCCCTCCTATCTGGATATCGTAGGAATGGGTCAGCATGATCTGACTAGTACCTGAAATAGCTTCAGCATTCAATAACCCAAGAATCAGCCTGACAACTGGGAGACAAACAAAGAAAGAGCATGTGACTGGGGCAGCCAATCTGCTGGTGCTTGCTGCGCTGGACAAATAGTTGTGGACCAAGGAGCAGAGGGTATAGACACTCATCATTATTTCATTAAACGATTCTGCCTCTCTCATCTGGCTTCAGTGATTCTGTGTCTTTGATTCTTGTGCCTTTTACCCCCAATCCCCCAGGATCATCTTGGGGGACTGAGAGCTATGGCAACAGGATATATTTTCTGTCTTTTATTAGAAAAGAAACAGGCTTCTAGGAGTAATAAGAAAACAAATATATAGTTAATATAATATATAATATAACAACAAACTATACTGGAATTGAACAAAGCAAACTTAAGTAAAAGAATTCAAGACAAAGACTCAGATTCACTCATTCATACTCAGAAATACCATAAAAGCCCTAAACTAGGTTTTTATGTAATCTATAATATATGCACAGAGGACCTGGTACTGACCAATGTAGACCATATTCATATTGACTAAGTCTGTATGCATTCATATAAGCTTTGATCATGTTGATTTTGAGATTGTAAAAGTAACTTGTATTTACCAGATGTATATGTTGTCTCAGTGGCTTACTACTGAATAAACTCACCATTTCTAGTTTTTTCTGAACTCTGGTTGTCTGGCTGGTTCAATTCAGCTGTTCTTGCTCAAAACTCCTTTCCACATTGATGGATTCAAACTGGTTTCTTGCTGAATTCTTCTACTTGGAAAGCCTGCCTTTGCATTCCAAAAACTGAACTACACTGACTGCATGAGCTGAGTGGAGCTGCCTGAACTCAACTGAACTAACTACATTGCCTGAACTCAATTAAACTGCACCTACAGAACTGCCCTCCATTCCTGACCACTGTGCACTGTGGCCTCTTTCCTGTCTGTTCTTGTGAGACTTGGACATATCCTATCTCTGACTCATTCTGTCAAATCTTTCCCTGAACCCTCACATTGTCTGCTGTTCAAGTAGACATCACATTAAAACATGGCTGCTTTCATCTACAAACTTGTAACTTCACTGTTTGGGATTAAAGGTGTGTACTATAGTCTAAGAGCGTGTCTATATTTCAGCCGGAGGGATTAAAGGTTTGTCATTTCAGCTGGATCACACAGACCTAGAAGGTCTTGGATGTGATCTTTGCCAAAGCAACCATGTTGCAGGATTAAAATTCCACTAAGTCTTCCTCCTTTCTGTTTAATGTAAAAGTCTTACACAGTTCAACTATTACAACAGAAACAATTATCAACCCCATAAATTTAGCAGTCCGATTGTCCTTATGAAGATCGGCTGATGTGATGATCCTTCATACCTGCAGACCTGCTCACCTGTCCTTCAGCAATCAGTCCTTCAGCATTCCAGATCTGCCAGTCTGATGAACAATTTGTCTCTTTTCAGTCAGTTTGTTAAGCTGTTCTCATGAAGAGGGGATCAGTTTTGGCTTTGTCTGCATTGCTATCTTTATGCATTTCTTCCTTGACTCATGCGATCCATGTGGAAGCTTTTCTTTTTCATTATTTTACAATGTTAATGGAACCCATAGTCTTTCATGACCTGTGGGAATATAGATAAAACCTTTCCCTCAAAGTAGCATGTCCCCTGACTTCCCTTCAGATGTTAAAACATCTTTAAAGTCTACAGTTGGTCTAATTCAGCAGGGGTTTTTTTTTCTACAGTCAAGTGTATTTCCCCTTAACTTCTTCACACTCTATGTTTATCAAGATTCAATGAGACCTTTATGAATCCACACATACACTAGACACTGAGGCACTCATATTCCATGTCCAGCTCCACCCCATCAAGGCAGGCTTCTCACCCATTTAAACACAGAAGAACAATCAAGCCATATTACAATGTTAACTAAGATGTCAATATACAGTTTCGGTTAAAATAGGTATCTGTGTCTGAGATTGAAGGAAAATTAATCTGAGCTTCCCATGGTAGTAGATCTCTTCCCCATAAGCTATGGCTATATCTGCCACAAAAGGCTTTATTCTTCCTATTTGTCCTCTGGTCTCACACATTTAATTGGTCTTACATGTTGTTTTACTTATGATAATTTTCTAATAGTTACAAACTGTGTAGATACCTTCTGAAGGGGCCAATGTAGATTTCAAGGTTCTTGTGAGATTATAGTGACATCAGCTCCTATGTCCACTAAACCTTCCAATTCAATAGCACCTAATTTTATGGTTGGTATCTGGTCATTAATAACAACTTGCCAAAGACCCCTGTCTTCCAGTACTTCCAAACCCTCATGCTCTTTCAGTTATAGCTGCTTTGCATTTGACATTTGATGAATGGAAGCAGTCAAAGCTGAGCAATCCTGCCTCCCACTTTAAACTGTGTATTTTTTTTTTTTATATAAGCCATAATCTCAATTTCTCCTTCAAAGTCTTCATCTATAATTCCTGGATGCACAATGAATTCTTGATATGTTAGAATACTCCTCCCTAAAACTGTCCATACTGTATCTGGAGTATGAACTCCAGTGGGTATTTTATAGCAGAGACTTTATGATGGTAGTGTGAAAATTTTACTTATGGCTCAATCGATTTCTGCTTCCTTCTGTAGCATGCATTCGGTCTACAGTACTGAGTTTTGATAAGTTTATTCCATTGCTGACAGGAAATGCCTGGCTCCTGTTGTTTGCGGCTGGGGTACAATCAGAAGCCTGTTGGGGGATTTTCCTGTATTTAAAGGATTATCTCTTAGGGGGTTTCCCATTGGTAATGGATTACCTGGAATATCTCTTGATGATATTATCATTAGTGCAATGCCTACCCTTACCACACCTTCTACAAATCTCAGAAGGTTGAAGACTTCTAGAAAAGTCTCTAGTAATGCCTTGTCTATAATCCCTTTTCAAATGACCTCATCTCCCACAGTCAAAACAGGGAACATTTTGATATCTAGAATTATTGGCCATTGCTTGTCCAATTACATAGTAATTATGGTCAATATCAGCAGTAGTTCTAATCCACTCCTCCATGGGTGCTGCTCTAGCTTTTAAACGTGTAAGGACATTTTTATACTCTGTATTTGCATTTTTGAAAGCTAAAGTTTCAATTAATACCTGTTTCACATTTGGATCTGATATTGTCCCATTTAGAGTGGATGTTAGTCTATGTAAAAAATCAGTACAAGTCTGGGGCTTTGTGAAAACTTTGTGAGTGACATAGGCCTTTTTTCTTGTTCCTCCACCTTATCCCAGGGTCTTAACACTACTAAAGTATATGGTATAATAATAGAGTCATCAGATTGTATCTTCTGTCTTACTTCAAATTGACCTTCACCTAACAATTGATCGTTCACGATATTAATACATGTAGACCTATTAGGATGTTCCATAATAACAACTTCTCACTACCATGTCAGCCATTTTAATGGAGAACCAGCTTTTAGTATGGCTACTGCTAAATCTTTCCAGTGTCGGGGATAATACTGGTTTTGGTAGCACAGGTATTTAACTTATATCTCATATACAGTGAGTACATTCCATTGATTCTTTTAAAATGTTTAAGACCTTATATTTTTGCAGGATTTCAGACTAGTTGTTGATTTAGCAAATTTTCGCCATTTTCTGCCATTTTTTGCAGGGTAACTGAGAAAGCTAACGGGGTGGTTGCCTTTCTTCAGTTTCATTAAGAGGAGGCAATGTAGGTTTAATGTGTTATCTATTCATTAGGTACCATAAGTTTGCAAATAAGCCCTTCCTGTTCTCTTGTTCTATATTTTGTCTTACAAGCTTGTGTGCTATTATAGTTAATTTTTCTTGTTTTACAGCTATTTCTTCAACCTTTTCTGAGAGGAAACATATAAAGATTGCAATTGAGAGTAGTGAGGGGTTTACTCAGGCGGTCACAATTGCAATGCGTCCTGAGACGGCTTTTTCAAGTAATGCTTCTATCCCCTTAATTCCTACCCGTGATCTTATGGAATCTGAAAGGGAATTTCTCGTTTTTTAACACAAGAAAAGCCTATCTATATAATTAAACATTTTCTTTTGGGATGGCTTACTGTGATTTGGTGTCTCAGAGGCTCCTGTGCCATTTCTTTCTCTGGCCTTGAGGCTCACGAATTTCTCTGGGCATCCAGCCAAACTTGAAGAACTGATGCTTCCTCTGGAGAAGATCCCAGGTGAATTTTCCCTCTGTGTCTTTTTTGTCAGATGTCTCCTGTCCTCTGCAATGTTTCTGTCAGATGACCTCTGTTTCTGCAACAGTGATGGGCTTTCTTTTTCTCCATTCAAATTGGGAGCTAGATATAAATGTAACTTTTATTCACCATGTGTAATTATCATCTTGGAGGCTTACTGCTGAATAGCTTACCATTTCTACCTCTTCTTACCTTGGTGTCCTCAGAGCCCTTTGGGTCTTACACTATATCTGCTTCCTCCTTTTCAGTGTTCCCTGAACTCAGTGGAGTAATTTGATGGAGATATCCCACTGGAGGCTGAGTGTTTCATGGTCTGTTAGTATCTGTGTAATATCTGGCTTTGTGTCTCTATATTACTTCCCATCTGCTTCAGGAGAAAGTGTCTCTGATGATGGCTGAACAAGACATTGATCTATGATTATAGCAGAATATCATTAGGAGTCATTTTATTGCTACATTTTTTTTAAAGAACAGAATTATTTGATTATTCGCTAGGTTCCTAGGTTATCTAGTATCTGTTTCTTACCCAGGTAGTATGGTACTTGGGTATGGATTCCATCTCCTGGAGCAGGTCATCAGTCACATCAGATGTTCATTTGATACTTCCACAAGCTTTGTGCCACCATTGTCATAGTATATCTTGCAGGCAGAAAACCATTGTAGATCAAAAGGTTTGCGGTTGGGTTGGTGTTTACATGTCTCTTTTGTTAGCAGGCAGAGTACCTTCCTGTACCAATGGAGTGAAGGCTCCATGTACACACCAGCTCTACTTTTCCACATTCAATGAGTTGTGTAGGTGTTGTCGTTAGTAATAAGACCTTGCCATACGTTTGTGGAGAACAGCCTATATTCTTGGCAACAGTCTGATATGTTAAGGGATTTCCATAGAACCCTGTGACCAAAAACTGAATTAGATGTAAACTAATCCCAGTACCGCAAGCTTTATTTAATGACATGAGATGCCCAGTCAGGGCTTTGTCTCCCCCATTATTTGACAATTTCAGGTAGATTGCTTTCCTATATGTATATATTGTAGGAGGTTTCTACTGTATTAAGCTTCCATATTACCCCTGATGTGTATTCCTTCTGTCCTCCCTATGTCCCCCCACCCTCCACACTTGATCCTCTTCTTCCATCTCCCCAATCCATCCGTAATTATCTACTTTATTTCCTTTTCCAGAGACAACCTTAATTTTCTCCTGAGCATATTAATGACACAAAGTTGTCATTCAAAACCCTAGTCTCGTGCACTAAGCATGCATTTCCTGAAACATCTGAACACAAAAGGAAACATTTGCAGGTAAAACACATAAGGAGGGCCTGCTAAAGTCAGTGTGCTCTTGACTCAGCAAGAAGCATGCCCGCGTGGCAGGAAATGAGGCCAAGGTGTGCTGTTAAAGGCAGAGGCTTGATCTTTGTGGATCACATTGCTGAAATGTAAGAGTTATACCCATCCGTGTCTAGGTAGGTGGGTAAATGTGTAGGAGACTTTAAGTGGGATAGGCACAATACTCAGTGTTTATGCAGCTCTGATCCTCTGTAAGCAGTGAACTATTTGAAAGCAAAACTATGAGCTCCTTCCAGGGTCTCTCTGCCAAATAATGACTCATTTGCTACAAAGCTCCAAACTTCTCCAGGAGAAAAATAATTTCTGAGCTTATTCTTGGAAGGTGTTACTAAATCTCCTCACAAAATTGTATCTTCTATTGAATGATGTCAAGATAATTCTTGGTAATACACACACATCTTTTAAAATAGACATTTTATAAGGTACATGTTTCATAATTCTGGAAAACAATCTTTTTACTTAATTGCTTAAGAAATTAAGTAAAATATAAACAAATGAAGAAAGGGGGATTATAGTATTTGATAAACAAATCTAAATCAATAACCATGAATGTCATTTTGTATTTATACTCTCCTAAACAATTTATAGAATCATTGTGTGTTGGAGACAGGATATATGGCTCAACAACTAAAACTTTCTGCTACACTAGCATATGGACCTGAGTTTCAGTTATGACCCATGAGGCCATATGACCGCATGAGGCCAGCCTCATCAAAACACAGAACGAACAAACAAACAAACAAATGGCAACAACACCAAAACACATGAGTGTCAGGTTCTGCAAGATTGACAATCAGAGGAAAACTCCCAGTGCCCTCTTCTGGACTCTATATGTCTGTAAAGATATGTATACCTGTATACATGCATGTATGTATACTACAAACAAAAAAAGTATACACACACATACCATACACACATTCACTTCACACATACACACACACACACGCACACACACACACACACACACACACACACACACACACATTCACTTTACTCCCATATGTACAAACATGTCTAATACACATATACACACAGACTGTTGTATACGATGGAAAATAAATATCATCTATTAAAAGAATGCTATTATTTGTATTTCAATATATTGTTCCAATCCTAATATTTTATCCAATCTTAAATCTGATTTTCTTTTAACATGATATTGTTAGAGGTTATCACTTATTCCCATTTTTAATGAAATCGTAAAATGTGTGTGTGTGTGTGTGTGTGTGTGTGTGTGTGTGTGTGTGTGTGTGTGTGTGTGAAACACAGTAAGTTTAGAGCTCTGAATATGTGATTGGATGTGCATTTCCACTGGAGTGTAGGTACCATTTCAATAGGACACTCTGCCTCACTCATTCTCTTGTGTTCCATCTGGAGATCACTTACAAGTCTATCTATTGAACAATTTTCTCATTTTTCCTTATGTATTAAGGAGTATTTTCAGCTTTGCAGATAGAGGGAGCTAATCTAGATAATTTTACATATACATTCATCTATAAATTAATAATTCAGGATGAATTAGTGAATGCTCCAAATAAATATATTAAGGAATAGAAGACAAAGAACACAGTTGTAAGCTTAGATTTTTTTTCAAAACCGATTTTATTTAGGGTTCTTAAATGCTTCAACCTCCCTTCTAACCCACAGATTGGAGGAAGGGGGGAAAGATTAATAGGAGCAGGGTGTTAGAATCCTGTTTAGAAGTAGTTTCTGGGGGCAATTACACTCTTTTTTGTGAGAATAACAGCACTCTAGTTCAGCAGCAAACACCAAGCACTAATCAGCAGCAGCAGGATAACCCAGCAGAAACAGTAAGGCTCTGCAGATTCTGCAGAGACAGCAAAAGTCAACTGAAATGCCACAAGTTCTTTGGAGTCTTTCTCTCTAAGAAGTGAAGATCAACGATTACCAGCAAATACCATCAAAGACCAGTGAAGCATTTCATAGCATAGCAATACAAAAGCTACCTCTCACTGTTTGTGGGGTTACATGTAGGCTCTTTCTAAACATCATGTGCCCTTTTGTCTGTTTTCATGCCCTCTCACAAGACAGCTTCCAGAAAAAACATCATGTGACACAACTGAGTTGTTAATGAAAGCAGAAATGCTCACTTCCCACTGTTCTACCTATCCTTCAGTAACATATCCCTTGGGCCAGGATTTATTCATTACAGATATCAAATACAGAGTTGCAAAGATGTATCTCTTGATTTATAATCTTATAAGAGTTACTTCAAACTTAGAGTGTAATTATCAGTAGAGGAACCTAGCTATGTGACAAATTCCACAGAAAGCATTTACTAAATTCTCCCCCAGCTGGTGCAGAGCGTGCTTGTGCATGTGGCATGCGTGGGAAGCATGGAGAAAGTTCCATGTGGAAGAAGACTGAGGAGGACTGTGGTCAAAAGAGATGTCAGAGTGGAGTCACTGTGTCACTGAAGTCAGACCACGCTGTAATTGTGCCAAAACATTAGCAAGTTCTATTGTTGTTATGGTGGTGGTGGAGGTGGTGGTGGTGGTGGTGGTGGTGGTGGTGGTGGTGGTGGTGGTGGTGGTGGTGGTGGTGGTTGTGGTGGTGGAGGTGGTGGTGGTGGTGGTGGTGATGGTGGTGGTTGTGGTGGTGATGGAGGTACTGGTGGTAGAGGTGGTGGTGGTGGAGGTGCTGTAGGTGGTAGTGGTGGAGGTGGTGGTAGTAGTGTTAGTGGTGGTGGTGGTGGTGCTGGAGGAGGTGGTGGTGGTGGTGGTGGTGGTGGAGGAGGAGGTGGTTGTGGAGGAGGTGGTGGTGGAGGAGGTGGTGGTGGTGGTGGTGGAGGAGGTGGTGGTGGTGGTGGTGGAGGAGGTGGTGGGGGTGGAGGTGGGGGTGGTAATGGTCATGATGGAAATAAGGGCTGAACCTACAGCATAGTACATACTAAAAATTAGTCTTACCTTTGAACTATTTTTATAGTTATCTCTTCTTTAAAAAACGTTTTAATTCTGAGAGTGTTTTCATTATATTCATGTTTCTTCCTTCTACTCTTTCCAGATCTAACACCCATTCCCTACACACCGAATTTTGACTCTTTTTTTTCTCCATTAGGATAATTTGTGCTGCTCAAGTATTCTTAGATGTGTGATTCTGTACTGGAGACTCATTTAAGTATATAACTTATCAGGTATATATTTTTCCAGTAACCTATGTCTCCTACTCTTAGCAGCCTGCTAACAATTACCAACTCTTCCTAGCTAGAGGTAGGAGTTCATGCCCAACTCCCAGTTCCATGCGTGGATTTTGTCTGGCTTGAGCTTACACTGCTCTTGTAGATGGAGTTGCAACCACTGTAAGTTAATATATTCAACTGCCGTGCTGTGTCGAGTCATCCGCTGCCTCTGGCTCTGATACTCCTTCATCTGTTCTTCTCCAGTGAGCCTGAGTCTTGTGGGGAAGAGATGAGATAAATGTCCTCTATTTAGGGCTGAGAAGTCTGCAGTCTCTTATTCTCTAAACCTAGGCCATTTGTGATTCTCTGTGATAATTGTCATCTACTGCAAATACAAGGTTCTCAGATAAGTGTTGAGAGATGTATTGTCCTATGAGTATTACAATAAGTCATGAGAAGTCTGTTTAATACTGTGTGCATTTGACAAAGTAAGGTCTTCCCTAGGGTTTATGACTCATCTAACTATAGGTTTTTGGCCTAATAATGGTGCCAAGAATGAGTTTCATCTTATGGAGTCCAGATTGTATTCAATCCAAAAGTGGTTGGTAACTATCATAATGTTCATGCAAGTTTTGTAGCAGTAGGCATGTTCCCAATAGTTATTATTTTGGAGGATGTTCCCAATAGTTTCCTTAGTTGGTTATAACTACATAAGCTTTAAATTTTTGATCCCCCATCTCAGTTTAATTATAGTCCTATGGTACCAGATTTGGCACTTAAACAAAAAGGTAGAGTGATGTGGACTGGTAAATAAACTTTGAAATCTTAGTTACATTGATCTTTGATGTTAGAATAAATTACTATCATATGTATACATATATATAATGCATAACTTAAATATGTCTAGATACATTTATATCTCTTAAAACTATAATAAGCAGACAATGTAGAGGTTTAGAAAAATTATGAGAAAAAATAAATAAAAACAACAAATGTTTGGACTGTAATACAAAACCATTCCTCTTGGATTCTTAAGTCTTGACATCTTAATAAAACAGTTTACTGCCCACTACCATATGAGCAGAAGAAAGACCTAAGAGTTTAATTCTTACCCTCCTTAAAGAGCCAGTACTCTGACCATGACCTTTGTAAAGAACTCTATCAAAAATGTGCTTTAAGGACATCATCTTGAATCTACACTTCCTTATTTAACACGCACTCATTCACATATTCATATTCAACTAAAATTGATCTGCATCATTTAGATTTTCCACAAATTCTTAAGGAAAAAACAGAGATAATAATAATAACAGTTGCCGGGCAGTGGTGGCGCATGCCTTTAATCCCAGCACTTGGGAGGCAGAGGCAGGTGGATTTTTGAGTTCGAGGCCAGCCTGGTCTACAGAGGGAGTTCCAGGACAGCCAGGGCTACACAGAGAAACCCTGTCTTGAAAAACAAAAAAAAAAAAAAAAAAAGATAATAATAATAACAGTTGTTCATTGCCACTGCTATATAAAGAAAATCATATAAAAAAATAAAACTCCTCAGGAATATGTGAAAGTCATCTAGTGTTCTACTCTCACGTGTATCCATATCTGTCTAGATGCCTTTGTAAGTCTTTCATTAAAATGTGCCAAAGAAAATACATATATTTCCCTCCAGTTAAACAATCAAAGCTCCCACACAGAAACTCATTCCCACAAAACCCAAATAAAAACATGAAGACTGTTGCTAGACTAAATAACATTTCAAGCTTTTTCCAGGTTTCTGTTTCAATACGCAGTCTTCTTTACACTTGGTTTACTCTCTACTCTATAAGCCCTGGTGAATAGAAATTATGTCTATAGGTTTTCAACAGCAATGATGACAGTTAAGGCTAAGCAGGCTCACATGAGGACCAGTATAGCAGTAGCAGAACATGGTGTGCATTATGTGCTTGACAGCAATAACAGAATCTTGCTTAGTAGCAGCTCCAGAAGCAAAACTATATTAATAATCACTAGTTGTATTTTGACTGAATCATTCCTAAATTTTTGATATATCCTATTTTCTGAATTTAAATAAGATGATGGTGGAGATAGCTAGAAAAAATACTGAGATATGACCTCTCTTTTTGTTTTCTTTTTCCTTTTTTTGGGGGGGGGTTGTTCTCCCCCCTCCCCTTTTGTGTTCAGACGTCACAGTCCCACTGTGCTCAATTAAATTTCTGACAATTGACTAACACATTCAATTGCATTTGCTTTATATATTCTTCCTTTTCATTTCCCCCTTTTCAAGATGAACTTTGTCTAAGAAACAATTTGAGATAATGAAAGAATTCCAGTCCTTTTAGAAAATGGGGGAAAAAGTCTGGCTCAAGAATGACCATTCAAAGCCACATCAGAGGAGTCTGTGACATGAATGTTGTGAGAAAGTAATTTTCCATTTTTTCCTTATTATTTTCTGCAACTCTATGGCCCCAAATGGGGAAAGCATTTATGTAATATTTGGTGTATTTAGGAGTGAAAGATGACCTATTTATTTTTATGCAATTCTGTCAATCATATATGCAACTTTGGTGCTAAGCAAGAGGTTGATATGGTTTCCATGAAGAAATTATTGAATCACCAGGATGGGGGAACTCATTTTATATGTTTCTTAGTTAAAAGGAAGAGCAGAAGCCGGGCAGTGGTGGCCCACACCTTTAATCCCAGCACTTGGAAAGCAGAGGCAGGTGAATTTCTGAGTTCGAGGCCAGCCTGGTCTACAGAGTGAGTTCCAGGACAGCCAGGGCTACACAGAGAAACCCTGTATCGAAAAAAAAAAAAAAAAAAGGAAGAGCAGGTTTTGTGCGTTCTGTTCATTAATACATGGAAAAAATAGTCAACAGAGATAGAGAAATTAGGAGGTTTTACTAAGATAGCAACTTTACAAGGGAAATAAGCAGTTCCGTGCATCAATATATCCTTTAGTTGTGTGTAACCCATCCAGAAGTTGCTGAGGAAAACCTCCAATGGTGACAGGATCAAATGGCCTGTTAATGCAGAAAGATATTTAGAAATCTCTGCCATTGTGCACTCCAAAACATAATTGCTTATAATCTTTATAATAATGACAACATCTGTGAAATCTCCCATCTATAAGAAGCAGAGCTATGTCTCGAATGTATCCCCCAAAACCTCCCCCTTTCTCCTTTTCCATATCCCTCAGTTTCTGCCACCAGAGTCCTTTAATATATATTCAAATAACAAGAATTATGCACCAGTGGAACATAGTACCAATCTTCATTCTTATTTCAGAAATATTTAAATATTTTTAAACTTTGGTAATTTAGCGAAGATATAAATTTTAAGACTCATTACTCACCTAATACATTCCATACAAAATTTTATTCTACGCCCATATCACTACGTTGATGTTAAAAACCATTTGACATATACTTATGTCTCCTTGATCTACCACCAGCTAAAACAAAAATTCAAATGACTGAGTGTCAATGCAGAAGGTATGCCTTTGGCTAGGTGTCATAAATACCCTTAATAGGTATTGTTAAAATGTTAACCTGATAGAATTCAGAGCTTCGCTGGAATGGTTTTAGCTTCCTTCTACGCACTAACCTAAGCCTGGGTTAAAATATACATTCTACAGCCAGATTAAAATTAATGAAATATATTATGAATGCATGTAAGTGCATAAATGGAATACAACTTGGTTTAGAGAAACTGAACCAAGGAGGGAAGTATGGCGTGTTGGAGATTGCTATAGTGACTCAAGTTGAGTCAAGACTTGACATAAAAGGGAGTTTTTTGCACAAATAGAAGAAGACTGAATAATATGTAGAAGGAGCACACATAGGAAGTCTGTCTGATCAAGGACTCTGCTGGTGTTCTAATAACAATGGGAACAGTTGAAAAATGATGCACTGGAAGTAATGGGAATAGTTAGTTTTACCTTGTAGTCCCTGGTAAAGACTTGTCTCTTGGTAACACTAGGGTGTTACTAAACATAAAGTACAAAGCACTGGAGAATGTTCAACAGTATGTAGTCTCTTCAATTTTGAAAATAGGTGAGTGCAAATACTTCATAAAGGAGAAACTATGAAGAGGAAAATGGATGAAAATTTGATTAAATATTATTCAGGTGAAAAGTAATGTATCTTGGGCCAGACAAATAACCACAAAGGTAATCATGACTTAACATATGTAGTTTGTGCCTAAGCATAATCCGGAGTGAAAAGGAACTTCATTCTGGATTACTGCCCAATTCACAAAGAATTAGCAATAACTGCCTAAGTATCCTACTTCACAGAAATTACCACTAGGTGGATTAACTTTTCATTTCTAAAAGCAGATCTGGGATTAGAACAGAGTGCTTCACACCACTCTCCTACAACAGAATGTTCTAAACACAATTGAGGGTAAATCCCTGAATTTCCAAATCCTTGTATACCAGGGGACCTTATAGAGCTATCATGTGTAAAACTCATTTATTTTGGTAGGCATCTTTCAACAATCAAGTGGACTACTTTTCATTCTGTCACCATGGAAGAGCCCATAAATGTTTCCAGTTAACAAGCCTTGGAGGGACCAATTAAATAGAAATTTCCAAATGTAATTTCATAAAGAAATTGGCTAAGGAGTCCCTGAGCTCTCTATTTCATTCTGATCCTCCTCTCCCCGTGAAAGAAAAGCTATTTCAGGTGATAGAGGAAGAATATCAAAGACTAGACCAAAATTGTGGCTGAAAGTAAGTTGTATAGTTCATTCATATGATAATCTACACGGAAGTGTTTGAGATGTAAAAATCTAAACTCAGTAACTCTTCCATAGCATATCTATGTCTTATTCAGCAAGGCATTGCCTGCATCAAGGTCTATACCTGAGCCATCACAGCTGAGCAATAAATCCTTATTGAATGAATAAATGAGTCTTACCATGCTGCAAAATGATGAATTTTTCAATTTTCTCCCTTGTATGCCACTCTTTGGTAAAGACCCTTTGGTTCTAGGGATTGGAGAGGGCGTGAGGTGGAGGAGAGAGGTGATAAATGCATTTTGGACTTAAAAGTCTGTTTGAGAATTGAGACGATCATTTCAACTATCCATTTTCCCATCACTGTAAAATCTCTGCTTCAAAAGAACAGCAGGCTTTTTGAAATGCCTATTGACGAGAGTTAGAAAATTATTTTTTCTAGGCTTCTTTTCCTTCAGGTATTTACAGTAACAAATTTATTAATTGTAACCTACAATTCTTGGACTACAAGTGTCAAATATATGTTTTTCCTTCAGGGAGTTTGAAAACTCATTTTGGAAATGAATATTAAATACATATAAACTGAAATTATTATATGACTGAATAACCAACTGGATAGTACACACTTGCAAGCCAAGTATTCAGGATGCTGAGGGAGGAGTCCAAGAGTTACAGGCAAGCCTCTGATATATATCAGGATTTTACCAAAAAAAAAAAAAAAAAAAACAAAGAAAGAAAGAAAGAAAGAAAGAAAGAAAGAAAGAAAGAAAGAAAGAAAAGAAAAAAGAAATAACAAGACCAGTGCTATATAATGAAGGACATAAAGGACCCAAATAGAGCATTGTATTTCATGAACACTGGTTTAGTGCTGGTAAAATGTGATACAGACATTTGCTTTACTGGAAGAATGTGTTGTTCATAATGAGTGCAATTTCTCTTCCCTCACTCACTACATAATTTCAAGTCCTCCAAGAAATTCAGCATGTGACTATGTATAAAGATAGAGAAAGTTTATTCAAATGAGACCCTCAAAGTATACCTTAATGCAATAGCTGGCATAAATCATGTATTTTGAGGAGGGTGAGTAGGTGAAGGTCACTTGGTAAGTATGTATTTGAGTATACTCTAAAAGAAGTCTAGGGACATTATTTCATACTTGTGTGTTACAGAAAAAAAAAAAAAAGTAGGTCAGCACCTACCCCAGCTAAGCATTGGGCAATCCTTTGGGTAGATGCTGTCTCTTGGCTCAACCCCTTCCCTGTTACCAGTTACTATGGGTTTCACAATTACCTGCTTCTTTGGCAATGCTTAGGTAGGGAGCCCTGCACGACTGTGACAAAACTGCCTGAACTTGTGGGTTTTTTCTACTGAGCCTGGCACAGCAGGTGAATGCACTGTTTTTCATGTGGCAACGTGACTTAAAACAAGTTTATCATAAATAGTTTGGGTACAAATGCCTAAGGATGTTAGACAAATACATTACATAATATTTAAATTATGCTTTTCAAGTTACAGTCAATCATGAGAACATTTTTCACTTGCATAAGCAATTGGATACCTAAATAGAGGTAATTTTAAAAAACAAGCATTCAATCAACTGCCACTCATTTTAAATATCTTCTGAAAATATAGAGCTATTCCCCCCAATGTTGCAATACTTTTGAAAGCCAATGACCAAGCAAGAACTTCTGTTTATATCATGTTTGTGTTCATGGAATAAGTAACATTGTTCATGATGTATGCTTCTCTTTAGAGATTGCTGGATTCAAGATGTTCAATTCTGCCAAGGACCTTTTCCATCTTTGTTCATGAAAGATATAAAACTGACATTGTCAGGTTTAGAAATGAGTCTTTTAAGCCTATGGTATGTATAATTATTGATCTGTAGGATTAGAATGTGTATTTAGAACACACAATATTTCTTAGCTCAGGATTTAACAGAACTTACTAGGCAAAATAAGATTGGGGTCAGATAGCTTGATCTTAGAAGGTTTCTAACTAAAATTTTAACTTCTTACATGAATATAGCAATGTTCAGATTTTGTTTTCTTAATACATGGTGATAAAATGTACTTTAAAGAAAGTTGATTGGTTTGTCACAGTATTAAATATCCTAGGCATTAAGATCTCCATTTGGCCTGTAGGATCTGTGATGATGCCTCCATCACACTAGATACAGTATCCTCCTCCAGTGTATGATCTACCCTTTTAAATTCTTATAAAAGACTTAATTCCAATTTATATTTTTCTTCTTTGACATCAGTGTTTGCATTCAACTGCTTTCCATGGTTTCCTTATGTTGGAATATTCTGGCTTCTTTAAGCTACATCATTGACTGTAACATCAATCACTAATTTCAACTTTTCTTCTAGAGCATCCAGATTAAATCAAATTTAAGCCTACACTGTCATTTTTGACATTTTGTTCTCATGACCAGTTTATAATAATTTTCTGTATTAATATTAATCTTTGATGATAAATTGTTTTCCAGTGTGTTTCCCAATTTCTTTTTTCATTGTTATATACCTGATGTTGATCTCTCCAATGATGTTTTAAATTTGTATATACCTTCAAATAATTCTAGAACTTATACTTTATTCTGTTATATGTTTCTACATGTCTACTAACATTATCTGTTACATAATTAACCATATATCTTTACACTCAAATATGTGTCATTTAATTTTTTAAAAATTGCTATAGTTCTTAAATCTCTGTGAGTCTCTTTTGAGGTCCTGACTTTTCTCTGGACCATATGTCTTATCCTTTGTGTTCCCACATGCTTAGTAATTTTAATTGCACTGACTTTGTGTAGTATATATAGATACTTTTAAAAATCTATTATGTTCATGCCAGTCAGATGGCTAAGTAGGTAAAGGTACTTGCAATTGAGCCTAACAACATAAATTTGATCCCCTGAATCCAGATGGTAGATGGAAAGAACAAACTCTGGCAAATTGTCCTTTGACTTCCACATGTGGGCTGTGACATGTTTGTGTATCTGTTGAAAGAATATTGAGAATAAAGGTGTTCGTGTCCATACATGTTAATGGGTAGGCCATAGGAGGAGGCTAGGTGTCTTCTATGGTTCTCAGCTTTCTTCCCTTGAGAGAGAGCCTCTAACTGGACAGGGGTACACACTTGATGATAGGGTGGCTGGCCAGAGAACTCTAAGGATCTGCCTTCTCCATCCACTCAAGGTAGAGTTACAGGCATGTTCAATAATGCACACCTTTTTACACATGCGCTGGAGACTCAAACCCAGGTCTTCATGTTTGTGCAGTAAAGATTCATATTCAACAAATATCCACTTATTTCATTTGTCCTGCCAAGCTGGTGTTTTCCCATTTGCAAATGATCTGGAAATCTCAAATTCAGTTCTCCATATATTAAGCCAGAATGGTTACAGTGTTTTGTTTAATTTTAATCTCCTTATCTCAGAGATTAGAACACACTCTTAGAAAAAAGTCATTAGCTATTTTAAATTTTTCTTATTTTGTATTACATATAGCTAGAATCATTGTCAAGGTAATCTGATATAAGCATACAGGTTCTGTTTACTTCATTTCTCTGTCTAATGCCTTGAAGTGATATCTCCACTCACTTTTATAGTAGAAATATATTAATAAAGCATATAGAAGAACTGAGGCACAGTATTTTAAATTCCTCAAATTTCTAAGCCATTGTGTTGTAAACAGAAACAACTTCAGTATTTTCAAAATGAAAATAGTTGTAAGAACAATAATAGTTTATCTACAAGATTGTTTTATACATAACATAAAAATAAAATCATTTCTTCAATACCTTAAGAACTATGAGAGTTTTTTTAAATAAATTCTGAGAAATCAATGTTATCTTAAAATAACAGAACTATGTCTTCTAGCATGTTCCAGGCACCACTCTATATACTTCACACTGACCTATTTCAAATGCAAAACAAGATTGTGACATATTTCATAACTAGGCTAGCCTTACACATTAGGGGCATAAATCAAAAACTAGGTATATAATCTCCACATTGAAAACAGATGGCAGAACAAATGAACAAAGACCTGTAGCCTGGCTCTAAATTTAATATTATGCCCTATAAATGCCACTTCTAGGTCCATAAAAACTGGTTTCTTTCCATGAAACTCACAAGGTATCTATGCACTATTTCCTAGGACCTGTGAGACTATGTGATGTTTTCTGAGATCCACATTAATGCAAATGTTTCCAATAGATATGCTCAAAACTGACACGGGGAACATGGAATACTTCATGTGCAACAGTTTCCCTATCAAACAGTGAAACACATTTCAAGTCATTAAACTCAAAGTGTAGAATCACAAGTTCTGAATATTCACTGTTTGATTTCTAGACTTGAGCTCTCATCTATTAAGGACTTGTAGAGAAGATAGGATCCGTGGTTGAAAAGCAGAGACTCCTCTCTCACTCTTTCCTCTCCTAACCCTTTCCTACCCCTGTCTATCTCATCTGTCTTCCCCTTTGTTTATGGCAACTAATTCTGTCTGCTTCTTTTAACAAACACAGAGACATGGTGTATAAAATTTCTTTTGAAAGCAAATTCTGGATTTCCAAATAGAATACTAATCAGAGCCAAAAGCCTAGATTAAGGGTTTTTGAATTTTTAACTTAATGACTGTAAGAGTAACAAAAAATGAGAAAATATTATAAATGCTGAAACTAATGACCACAATTTGATGAGTTTTGTGGGCCAAAATAAACTACTCTCATTGATGGCCTTTTTCAGGCATTGTGTCACAGCAACAAAGGTAACTAATGCAAATCAATTATTTGAGGACTCAGGTTATACTGATATGGGGGTGGCTCTGCCTTTGATGGTTGTTTGCTTGGCATTTGTTCACCTTTGTTCCTAACTCAGCATCTGACATTAGCATGGTTACTTCTCACACACTGTTGGGACACAGTACTTTGGTTTTTCTCCCATTGCTATATGCTGTGTTCCCATTACAAGTATTCCTCAGAGATCTTAGCTGTGTTATTTTTTAGTCGTTTTCCCTCTAGACTTTCATTGCCAACAGGCCTCTATTGTTCTACCCTTAAACTCAGATACCTCCTCAGCTGTGTCTATTTTACTAACATGGCTCTTGAAGGATTTCTTTCACTCATCACAATATTGTTGTTCTTTATGATTCTTAATTCTTTCTTAGAACTTATCTCTTTTCCTCTTTAAGTGGTTGTTATTCTTGAAGATTGTCTATGTTTTTCAATAAAACCCTTTACACTACCACCAATCATTGTTTTGCTTTCATATCTTGGTTTGATCATTCCAAGACTCCTTCCCTTCTTCTGTTGCCCCCAGTCCCCCTTCCCACAGTTCCTCATCCAATTCTTCCCCTTGTCTACCAGAGGATGCTCCCCACACCACTAGGCCTTCTACCTCCCTGGGGCTTCAAATCTCTCGAGGATTAGGTTCATCTTCTCCCACTGAGGCCAGACCAGGCAATCCTCTGCTACATATGTGTCAGGAATCTCGGACCAGCTTGTATATGCTGCCTGGTTGGCAGCTCAGTGTCTGGGAGCTTTCAGGGATCCCGGTTAGTTGAGACTTCTGGTCTTACTAAGAGGTCACCTTCATAATTTTTATTTCTGTAGCAGGAAGGTTAATTTGATTATGGCATACCAACAGCTGTTATAATTGTACATTTATCAATACAGTCATAAGGCAAGGATGAAGGAGGTAACATTTAGTACTTTGAGTAGGACTCCCCTTAAAAGGAAGCCTGATGCCTGAAGCTCCGTGGTACTCGAGTGCTTCTCAGCTCCCCACGCCCTTTGAGAAGAACAGAATGGCTTGAGATTGCTGGAATAGTGAATTTCCTTTTCCCCACAGCAGCAAGCAGGTGTGGGAGAAAGAAGTTTAGTGGATTCTTTGCTTGTGTATCTTCCTTCCTCCAGTTGGGGTAGGAGCTAATAGATGCTCAATGGGTTAGGCTTTGGTGAACTAGTCACTCCCCATACCTGGCTGATGGTTTGGTTTTAAAGGACAGATTTCTCTGGAGTATTTAAAAATGATGACTATCCCATTTCTCATGCCAGAGACACTGGATGTTTTCCATTCTGTATTGACTAAGAATCTGGACAAGTTCATTGAAGGAAAATAATAAAAGCTATGGTTCCCTACTCCCACGGCAGGGATCCTGGAGTTACTGACCCTCACAGCTGCTCTACAGTTGAGCTGCCATTTGTTTGTGTGTTATAGGTTTGCATTCTCCTGCTCACATCCTCATACTAAAGACATGTCAAGTTGTGAGTCCCTCCTCTGGAAAGTTGTGATGTTGTAGTGTTACGTGTAAGTCTGTCCTATTGAAGAGTGGTAGATGGTCTCAATTCCTTAATGGTTTCAAAATAAAGTGACTTTGCTCTCTGTTGTGTCTTAGGGAGGATTTTGTCCTACAAACATTTTCTATATAAGACTGAGGACCAAAAGTAACCCTGTTCAGCATTTCCATAGATATACCTCTCATGTATATATTTTCCTCTCAATATTTGTTCAAAATGTTTCCCTTTTGGCATATGACGTTCTGCTTCTTACTAAATTTTTATATTTCTCAATAAATTATGAGTATAAAATCCTTTATCAGTTAAATATTTTGACTCTATTTTCTTCCAGTCTCCTTGCCTTTTTATATACCGTAGCAAAAAAAAAAAATTCCCTTCTACTCACCCAAGACTCATTGGTGAGTTACAAACAGCAAAATAAATTTATGTACGTTAATTTATTATCAAGTTCACACACCGCAGAAACTCTAAGGAATAGGGAGCAGAAGAGGCAGGTGACTGTGAAGCTCTCCATTGCTAGATGTTAGGAAAAGAGAGGCTTCATGAAAGGAAATAATAAATGATAGATGTAAGAGTCACGCTAGGTAACCTAGGGCTAATGGGTCTCAGTTTGAATTCTGTTCTGTCAGATTCCTACCGGAGTCTTTGTGTGTTCAGAAAGGCATGCTCTTTCCCCCCATGCATCAAGAGGGTACCTGTCATATCAGGGTATTCAGGGATAGCCTCAACTTCCTTTCTGCTCTTACTGATGTTCAAATACTCCTCCCTTAAAATATTCACTTGCAATGGTGCTCCGTTTCCAGGGACGATGCCTGGAACCTCAAGATTGCTGAAATGGAATCCTCTGAATTACAGACAATGTTAATTTCCCAAAAACTTTGATCACTAAGAATACTGGTATCAAGAAAGACAGCTTAGAACAGAAATGGGTCCACATGATTGGGTCACATTTTTCTTATTTGAATTTTTTGGGGAATTATAGTAGACAATTTTAGATATATTTAACATAACAACATGATATATTAAGATTCATAATGAATATATAATTATTTCCTTATATATTATTTATTTCCTGATTTTATATTTGTTTTAAAATACACACACATATACATATATGGATATGTAAAAAAAATACATGTCCACAGAAATTAGCATACTCATGTTTTAAAATTGTCTATTTTGTGCATGTGATTATTAAAGAGTTCAAATATCATATAATCTGCTGAACTTATTCTTATGTTGTATGGTAGATCTCTAACTTTGCTTAATTCAAACAACAGCTACTTTGTGCTGTGTGACATATGATCACCCTGCGTCTTCCTCATATTCTGCTTTTGATCCTTGGGGAGAAAGTAAAAGCAGTTCCATGTTATCTATCTCCTTATATTTAGACTGAGGTTTTGCTTTGCTTTCTTTTTCTGTTTTTGTTTTTTTTTTTTTTTTAATTTCATATGTATGTGAAAGCATGGGGCATTCCTTTCTGTATGTGACTTGTTTTATTTACTGTAAAGTCTTCCAAGTTCATCGTCATGATGTAGTGGCCCTATCAACTATCAATCATCTACTTATCAACTCTCTGTTAAATATGTCATCTATCTGCCTACATATCTAATGTATTATCTATTTATCCTTCCATCCACATGTCTTTGTATAGACTCCAGCTTTTCTTCATCTACCTGTACATCTGTGTCTCTGTCTCTAATATTGTAGAGTATTGCAGTGAGCGTGCAGACAGTTTTGTAACCTGTGCTTCATTTTCTTTGGATACGCTCCCAGGAGAGGCTTTTCTGGGTCATAAATAGCTCTACTTTTCCTTAATGCACTTTTCTTTTTTTAGCAATAGATTTTTCACACAAAATCTTCTGATTTCCCCTCCCCTTTATCTTCCCAATTCCTTCCCACCTCCCTTCCCACCTTAGTTCATACCCATTCTGTATCTACTTAGAAAATAAACATGCATCTAAGGAATAATAATAAGATAGTACAAACCCAAACAAATCAGAATCGGGCAGAACACTGAAACAAACAAACAAAAAAAGAGGCAGGAAAAAGCACAAGAAACGCATGCAGATACCAAGACACACATGTTCACACACATACAAATCCCATAGGAACACAAAAGTAGACGCTATAATATATAGGCAGAGAACTTGCAATTTTTCTAACTTAATGTTCTAAGACTAAGGACCTCCAAAGATGCTGTTGAGTTTATTTTTTGATGGCCATCTACTTCTAGATACAGTGCCAACTTTTAAGTTCTTCCAAATATCTCCACATGGCTTTCAGTGAGGGCTACATAAATCATCTTACCAACAAAGTGGTATTCTCCACACACTCCAGCATTTATTGCCTCTTGACTTGTGTGTGTTGTTTCATTTTAATTTTTCAACATCTATTAATTATATGCAATAATAAGCTTCTTTTTAATTTTATAAACTTTATATTATAAAAAATCTTACAAGTAAATAATGGCATTATGCACCAAAATGAACCAGACCCAAAATCTATAAAACTATACAATTAGCGGAGGCATTCAGAATGGAAGCTATTCAGCATCATATGAATTTTTTCACTTTCATTATTAAACATATTTTATGTGATTTTCTACTACAAAATAAAAGCATGACAGAATGAGGTTTAGAAAAAAAATACCCTTATATCCTCTTTAATCCCTTATATCTATTATCTGCATTGAGATGTTCCTCAGCTTTTTATACTTAGACTTTCTTGTTGTCCTTTCTTCATTTTATGCTCTACCCATGTGTACAGTTGTTTGCAGTGAATGTATGTTCTTAGATAGACTCTCTGTGTTAGAGGAAATGTGGTTTTTTCTTTATGAGATTATGCAATTTTGCTTATATTATACATTCTAAGTCTCTCCATTTTCCTGAAAAAAATTTAAAATTCATTTTCTTTAGAGCCGAGTAGTATTCCTGCCCTGACAAAACTGTACAGTGATGATGAGAAAGAGCTGGTTTGTAGCATAAAAAGAGATAGGTAGAGCAATGGGGTCAAATAGAAGATTAGGAAATTACATGGCAAAGCTGTGCCCACTTAGTTTTGGACCAAAGTGGCGACAACACACTTAAAACAAATAGCCTATTCAACAAATGTCACCAGAAGTGCTGGATTTCTACCTGCAGAAGAATGAAATTGGATTCTTATCTTTCACCGTGTACAAAAAATCAGTTGAAAACAGATCAAAGACCTTAATTTAAAACCTGAAACACTGAATCTTTTAGAAGAAAACACAGGGCATAAACTTCAAGATATTTGGGGTAGGGAAGAACTTAAAATAGAACACCAGCGGCATAGGAACTCACCCAGTATCAGCAGATGGACTGGATGAAAATGTGAAGTCTCTACACAGCAGAGGAAATGCCAACAGCATTAAGAGTTGGCCTAAAGAGGGGAGAAAATATTTACCAGCTACACTTTAGATAAGTGGCTAATATCCAGAATAGAATAAGAATTACAGAATTTAAGTAACAAGGAAATAAAACTGCCAATCAAAAAATGGACAAAAATACCAATGGCCAATAAGTATTTTAAAAAGTGTTCAATATCCCTTGCCATCGGGGAAATTAAAATTAAAATTTCTCTGAGATAGCATTATACCCTACTCAGAACAGCAATTACCAACATATCTGACAGCAAACGTCGAAGAGGATGTGGAGAAAAAGGAATCCATATTCGCTGTTGATGGGGATGCAAATTAATCGTCATTGTGGTAATCAGTTTTGAGAGTTATTAAAAATGTTACAAACAGAATTAGCATATGGCACAGATATTTCATGACTGCACATATGACCAAAGCATTCTACTTCTTACCATAGGGATATTTATTTGTACCCCCATGTCAATTGCTGCTTTATTTACTGTAGCATATAAAATTAGTATCAACTTTATTGTGTATCACCAGATAAAGGAGCAATAAAAACATCTGGTGCATGCATCAGATGGAATACAATTCCACATTAACGGTACACAAAATAATGGGATTTAGGGAAAACATGCATGTAAACCATACATTTTGATCATGTTTGTCTTGTGCAAGAATCTTATGTTCTTTCTCCACTACTGCTGATCTGCCCTCTCCTCCCAATCTGCCTTGCTTCTCCATTCATTTCTTTCAACCTACTGAGCTGTATTACTGTTGCTTATAGGAACATGGCAGAAAGCTAATAAGTGTGTAGTCATTGAGCCAGTAGCTACACCACTGAAGAAAATGCCTCTTCCTTCCCCATCAACCACAGAATATAAATCCTCGGAGACGGAAGGGGTCTCCTTCACATATGCCCTCTCTGGGACAGGATGCTAAGTATTGTAATCTTATGCACATCTCGAGCCGGTAACTAAGCACAGTCACTTTGAGTACCATGGTGCAACACCAAAGAGGGGGAAATGGCTCAGTGGCTAAGAGCATTTGCTGGACAAATGTGAAGATCTCAGTTCAAATCCCCAGCATTAACATACGAAAGCCAGGTGTGGTTGATCTCTTTCTCCTGAGGGCTGAGAAAATAGGATCAATAGGCTTGTTAGCTGGCAACCTAGCTCCAGGCTCTTTGGGATAGCCTACTGGTGCTAAAAGGCAGAAAATGATAAAGCAAGACATTCAAGACCCTTCTTGAGTTCCATGTTTTCACAGTCTCTCTCTCTGTCCCTCTCTCTGTCTCTGTGCATCTCTCTCTCTCTCTCTCTCTCTCTCTCTCTCTCTCTCTCTTTCTCTTACACACACACACACACACACACACACACACACACACACACACATACACACCCCAACTATACAAGAATCTAATGAATGGCCATGTCATGCTCAGAAATTAGCATATCGCATGACTCTTTGTTCCTTATACATCTTCTGTCTCTTTTCTTTGTTTCTTTCTTTGTTTCTTTCTGTTTCTTTCTTTCTTTCTTTCTTTCTTTCTTTCTTTCTTTCTTTCTTTCTTTCTTTCTTTCTCTCTCTCTCTTTCCTTCCTTCCTTCCTTCCTTCCTTCCTTCCTTCCTTCCTTCCTTCCTTCCTTCCTTCTTTCTTTCTTTCTTTTTTTTTTTTTTAATAATAACCTTCAGGCTTGGAGAGTGATATAGATCTTCAATTATGGATGAGTGTTCAACAGTCTGGTACCTCAGCACTTTCAACTCTTTGATAATAACCATGTATTACCAACAGGGCAATGGGAAGGCACACTGTCACTACACACACATGTGTGATACATATATATTCAATCTGCTCAACCCTCCCAGTGTTATTTGTCTGCACCTGAGCTCGAGGCTGACCACTTTGTACTATATTAACAATTAGTAGGCTTGTCCAGAATTCTCTGTTTCTTGACATTCTTGGTTGCCTGTAGTTCGTTGTCCAGGGTGGGGGCCATGCGTTTTCCTCCTCCTTGTTGGTATGGATATGGTTATTGCCTTTGTTCTGGCCTTGTTTAAGCAGCCATATTGTGTAGCATCATGGGTGGAGTTTCTCTGTCATTTTCAGTTGGAGACACAATCTCACATTAGATTTCTTGGTCCTCTCTGGCTCTTAGAATTTTTTTCAACACCCTCTTCTGTGATGTTTTCTGTCTCATCAAGGCATCACACCCCATGGTCACTTCTCATCATGTGGCTGGTAGTGGTTTTTTTGTAGTGATATTTCTGTTGGAAAAAAAGCTTCTTTCATGAATCATTACAATATTTACAATGCAATTAAGAATTATTCTGTTTTGACAAAGTGTTGCTTGTTAGTTCTATGAGGTTCATGACCTTACTAGCACCATGTGATTGCATAGCTTTACCAGGCATGATTTGTGTGTTGTTAAATGACTCTCATATCTTGGTAGTAACTGACTGCTCTCTACATTTAAGTCAGCATACAAAGTATTGTACTTAACATTGACACTGTCATATACATATGTATGTTCTCCAATTTAAATATAGTATATGATAATCTTAAACTTGTAATCCAATTTATTATTATAAGAAATTATACTAATATGTTTATATTAGAATATTTATAAATAGAGTTTATAATTAAATAATACACTATAAGGTGGTAGACATGGAAGCAAACCCATGAATTACATTGCTCAATTTCTTTACTTTTTCAGATGTAAAATATAAATCCCAAGATGACAAATAGTCCAAGCATTAGCAGTCAGCCAAAGATAGCATGTGTCTTTGTAATTGTTGCATTGTTTCTCTAGAGAAAACAATGGTAAATCTTCAGCTTTCTGCTTACCTTTCCTCTTGTAAGGTGTAACTTACTTTTGAGTTCTTATTCTGTACTGACGTAAATTTTTATGCTACTTTAAATGCTAGTTCTGCATCTATACAATACATAAAATCAGATTTTGCCTTTCATGGCTATTGTAAAGATTAAAATATTTAATCCAATGTATTACATGCTTTTTAAAAAATGGGTGAACTGTTTTGCAGAAGAAAAATGAAATAGGAGAAAGAGATACTTTTATTTAACTGTTAAATCTGTAAAGTACCTGGCTAACTGGTCATGGGTGTGTTCTCTGTATAGCATGAGTTAAGTTTCTTTTTCCCATGTTGACAATACAAAGTAGACAGTATGGGAGTAGTTTTTGGATTCCTTTACCAGATGAAAAGTCACAAAAGTGGTTTGTTCTAGAAATGAAATGAGAACCACTGTTTTCTGAGTTCAAGTTCACTTTTTCCCTGTATACTACCCTTATATAATTTTTGTTCCTGTGTTAATTTTTATAAATAAATATTTCCCAGTAAAGCAAAAATGCCATTGAAATAAGACCACTATTATATTACATTATAAGTGTAAGTAGAGAATTATAAATGTTGAAGTGAAGAGTGAGAGATGCAGACTCAATCAAATCACTGTGATACTTCTTCTCTGTGGTTCTTCATAAATGAATTGTGCATGGTACTTCATGAGTTCTTGAAATCTCTTGTCATCTAGAAAAACACGTACTTTGGGCTTTGAGAGATGGGCTTTTTAAAAGAACTTACCTGTTAGCTTCTCTCAGCCTTATTTCCTGAGAAATTCTAGTGCTTATTGAGCATGGAAATAGATTGAAGGTGAATTTAAGACTGATGCATAAACTCAGTATCCAAAGCACCTGAACTGAGGATAGGATGTTGCTGCGGTTGCGGCTGCGGCTGCGGCTGCGGCTGTGGCTGCGGCTGCTGTTATCTCTGTTGCTTGTATTCCAAGACACAAACACAACTATAAACCATCTAGGAATGGTGAGTCATGACATAAAGTTATATCTAGGGAGTATAAATAGCTGACTCTTACATCAACAAAAATGTTGCCCAGATCTTTACTCTTGTGAAGTTCCAAGAATCCCTTGAGGGGGATAGCCTGAAATAAACAGAAAAATATGAAAAATAAAAAAGGCTTCAAGATATAAACACATGCAAAATTTATTCATTAGTAAGAATTAGTTTGCTTTGTCTGATTTAATCCATAGAACACTACGGCAAAGGAGTTAAAGTAATACTAATCTGGTTTTTTTTACAAGAAAAAGTTCAGAGAGTTTAAGCATTTCTGTAGTTTGGCATCTTATCTAAAAAGCCAAAATATGGAAGAACCGCAACTCACACGATGATCCAACTAAATTCTAACTCCTATTTCACTTGCATCGCATTTGCTTCTTCTGCTCCAATACTCACAAATTTATATTTCATAAAAGCAGTCACATCAAAGTGCTAAATTAAAAGTTTGCTTTAAGAGGTTTGGGTTTGTTTTTACATGGTTTTTGGTTGTATTTGTGGTATATAGAAAAATCTCTTAGATAAGAATTTGTGGCCATACTGGAATGCCGTTGATTTACTTTAAAGATTTACTGTAGGTCCAGGGTTCTAGGTCAGGGAGTGGGAATTTGATCTCTAATGCCTCTGCTCCATCCCAACCCTCAGATGCATTTTTGGCCCCTGTTAGGCATTAGCTCAATAGATTTAACAGAAGCAATTATATTATGGACGGTTTAAAAAATTTTAAATCTGTATCATCCATGCTAATAAAATATACAGAAATTAAGTTTTAATCTCATGAAAAATAGGTTTATTCCATTAGTCAATGTGTCTGCCTCTGTGCCAATACCATGCAGTTTTTATCACTATTGCTCTGTAGTAAAGCTTGAGGTCAGGAATGCTGATTCCCCCAGAAGTTCTTTCATTGTTAAGAATCCTTTTCACTATTATGGGATTTTGCCTTTCCAAATGAATTTGAAAATCCCTCTTTCCTTGTTTTTGAATAATTGTGTTGGGAGTTTGATGGGGATTGCATTGAATGTGTAGATTGCCTTTGGTAGGATGGCCATTTTTACAATATTAATTCTGCCAATCCATGAGCATGGGAGATCTGTCCATTTTCTGAGATATTCTTCAATTTCTTTCTTGAGAAACTTGAAGTTATTGTCATACAGGTCTTTCACTTGTTTAGTTAGAGTTACCCCAAGATATTTTATATTATTTGTGGCTATTGTGAAGGCAGTTGTTTCCCTAATTTCTTTCTCAGTCTGTTTAAAATTTGTATAAAGGAAAGCTACTGATTTATTTAAATTAATTTTATATCTGGCTACTTTGCTGAAGTTGTTTATCAGCTGGAGAAGTTCTCTGGTAGAATTTTTGGGGTCGCAATGTATACTATCATATCATCTGCAAATAGTGATTCCTTTATTTATTCTTTGCCAATTTGTTTCCCCTTGATGTCTTTTTGGTGTCTTATTGTTCTAGCTAGCACTTCAAGTATTATATTGAATAGATATAGGGAGTGTGGGCATACTTGTCTTGTCCCTAATTTTAGTGGGATTGCTTCAAATATGTCTCCATTTAATTTGATATTGACTGTTGGTTTGCCATAAATTGCCTTTATTATCTTTAGGTATAGAATTGAAGACCGAGATAAAAAATCACACCTTTACAGACACTTGATCCTTGACAAAGACACCAAAAATATACAATGAAAATAAGAAAGCATCTTCAATAAATGGTGCTGGTCTAACTGGCTGTCTATATGTAGAAAAATGAAAATAGGTCTATATTTGTCACCTTGCACAGAGCACAAGTCCAAGTGGATCAAGGACCTCAACATAAAATCAGATACACTGAATATAATAGAAGAAAAAGTGGGAAAGAGCTTTGAACTCATTGGCACAGGGGGGAAATTTCCTAAACAGAATTCCAATGGCTCACACTCTAAGGTCAAGAATTGATAAATGGGACTTCATGAAACTGGAAAGCTTCTGTAAGGCAAAGGACATAGTTAATAAGACAAATCAGCAACCCACTGATTGAGAAAAAATCTTCAACAATCACACATCCGAAAGAGGGATAATATCCAAAATATATAAAGATCTCAAGAAGCTAACCACCAAAAAACAAACAACCCAATAGAAAATGGGGTACAGAACTAAACAGAGAATTCACAACAGAGGAATTTCAAATGGCTGAGAAGCACCTAAAGAAATGTTCAAAGTCCTTAGTGACCAGAGAAATGCAAATCTAAATGACCCTGATATTCTACTTTACACCAATCAGAATGGCTATGATCAAAACCTCGGGTGACAACACATGTTGGCAATGACATGGAGAAAGAGGAACACTCCTCCGTTGCTGGTAGGATTGCAAACTGATCCAACCACTCTAGTAATCAATCTGGAGGTTCCTCAGAAAACTGGAAATAGATTTACCTGAAGATCCAGCAATACCACTCTTGGGCATATACCCAAAAGATGCCCCACCATGCTACAGGGGCACGTGTTCCACTATGTTCATAGCGGCCTTATTTGTGATAGCCAGAAGCTGGAAACAATGCAGATGTCCCACAACAGAAGAAGGGATACAGAAAGTGTGATCCATTTATACAATGGAATACTACTCAGTTACTAAGAATGAGGGCATCATGAGTTTTGCAGGCAAATGGCTGGAAATAGAAAATATCCTGAGTGAGGTAACTCAGACCCAAAAGGACATGCATGGTATGCACTCACTAATAAGTGGATATTAGAAAAAAAAAAAGTACAGAATACCCAGGATAAAGTCCACAGAACTCAAAAAGGTCAATAAGCTGAAGGGCCCAAGTGAGGATGGCTCAGTCCCACTTGGGAGGGAGAAGAAAGCAATCATAAGTGGGGAGGCAGGGACCTGGGAGGGAAAGTGGACGGGGGATGGGAGAAGAGGGGAACCTGATCTGGTATTGGGTAAGGGAAAAGGACTGAAGTCCTGAGGGCCAGCAGAAAGAACAGAAACAGGCAACCTCAGGAGGTAGGAGGTGTGTGTTGGGGGGGACTCTCCAGAATGCACCAGAGACCTGGGAGGTGAGAAACACTCAGGACTCAGAGGGAGGGACCTTAGATTAAATGACTGACAGTAGGAAGAGGGAACTTATAGAGTCCACCTCCAGCAGGAAGACAGGGCATCAAGTGAGGGAGGGGTTGCCATCCCACAATCACAACTCTGACTCATAATTGTTCCTGTCTGAAAGAACTGCAGGGATGGAAATGGAGAGGAACCTGAGGAAAAGAAGGTCCAGCAACAGGCTCAAAGTAGGATCCAGCTAAAAGGGAGGTCCTAAGGCCTGACACTATTACTGAGGCTATGGCGCACTCACAAAAAGACAACTATCATGACTGGCCTCCAGAAGACCCAACAAGCAGCTGTAAGAGTCAGATGCAGATATTTGCACTCAACCAATGGACAGAAGCTGCTGAGCCCTGTGGTTGAATTAGGGAAAGGCTGGAAGAAGCAGAGGAGAAGGGCGACCAAGTAGGAGGACCAGCAGTCTCAATTAATATGGATCCATGAGAACTCTCAAACACTCGACCACCAACCAGGGAGCATATACCATCTGATGTGGGACTCCCCAAAACATAAACAGCAGAGGACTGCCAGGTCTGGGTTCAGGCAAAGAAGATGCACCTAACCATCAAGAGACTGGAGGCCTCAGGGTATTTAGAGGTCTGGTTGGTTGGGAGTTGGAGGGTGGGGACATCCACATGGAGACTGGAGATGGGGAGGAGGTGTAGGATGTAGAACAGTCAGAAGGTGGACAGGGGACTTGGGGGAATAAAATCTGGAGTGTAGACAAGTAAATAAATAAATAAAGATTAAAAGAAAAAATAAAAATAAGTTCATACTACAGAAAAATTAATTGTATAATACATTTTAAAATGAAACATATTTATTTAATTTAATTATATGTTTGCATATAGTATTCAAACCATTTTGAAACAAATTTCTAAAATATATTTTTAAATTCAAAAATAAATTAAATTAAATTAAATAAATAAATTAAAACTTTCAATTATTTATTTTTCTTACTATACAAGCTTTTAAGGATAATTTTTATTTTTGTTTTATATGGGTGTTTTGCTGCATGTGTATGTATGTGTCCGGTTCCTGTGAGGGTAGAACACAGGGCTGAATCCCTGAGATTAGAGTTATATTCAGTTAGGATCAGCCATTGTGTGCTGAGAATCAAACTTGTTTTATGGACCATCAGTCAGCTCTCTTTGCTATGTAGTTGTATCTTCAGCCCTTTTTTTCTGTCATTAAACTTAGGTCATGTTGGTATTTTTAACTTATGTCTGATTATTTGTGCCTGGACTATGTTACATCTCAGTAAATCTTCATGTATAGCCATATATTTAAGGTGTATGCTAGATGTGCCATGACATACTAGAGCATAGCAAAGAGAAAAAAGGTATCTCTTTGTAGCTTTTAAACATGAATAAAATAATTTGGTTCTGTATCACCTAAAATAGTATCTGGCACAAACTTAGAGCTTTGTGTAAACCTATGTCTTGGGCTCTATGTAAATCTACATCTCCATGATTCATACAATTCTATTGCATTTAATTGCATAGAATAACAATGTTCTTTCAGGATACCTCCTGATTGGTAGCCTCCAATTTTCTTTCATCATTCATCTAAAAAAATAGTTATAAATAAATATTTTCCAGATTTTCTCTTGTTTCCAATATGAGGCTTATTGTTTATTTTCATATGATACAGTTTCTAATTTATACAGTGATACAAGTAATGAAGATACATAATAATTACATTTGCTCATCAACAATAGTATTTTATTGCAGTGTTGTTAGCTTCATGTGGAGAAGGGTACCTGAATGGATTACATAAGGATAGACTATCAGTTCCATATGAATCAGAGGGTCTGCACTCAGATTGTCACGTTTGGTGACAGGCACCTTTAATGTTGACTTGTCCCATTCCCCTCTCCCTGGACAAGAAATTGATTTATTTTATTTTTTTACTGGTCTATATTTCTGCATTATTAATCTACAGTGAGTTCAAGTGCATTACATTAGACCATCATATTAAAATAAAATCATATTTGCAAATGATAGGATTATCTAGAGTGGAATCATAGCAATTCTTCAATAATTTCACACACAAAAATAGAAAATAGAATAATTTAAAAATATTTTCAGTGTAGTTGTAATTTTTTTCAGACTTTGGTACATGGGTATATTGCCATTTCATTGTTTGCATCCTTCTTTCATCCATCTCCAGCTCCTCCCATGGTCCCCCAAAACCTCTTAAATTCATAATTTCTTCTACTGTAATTATTAATATTGCATATGTATACACAGACAAAGGTAACAGATACAAAATATATCATACATATACACCTTTCTGAGTCCAACTGATGCTACCCAAATATACTTCCTTGATTTTCATAGAAATCTCCCAAATGTCTGAAAGCTTGGACCATTCTACAAACATTCTCTGTAACAGAGTGCCAACACACTATTGCTGGACTCTAGTGAAAATGAAAACAAACAAAGAAAACCAAAAAACCCAAAACAACAACAGCAGCAACAACAACAACAAAAACACCAATTAAGGAAAGAGTCATGCTTTTCAAAGTAGCAAAGATGCTTGTTGTTTCCTCTACCATAATGGGAAACATGGTCTACTTAGCCAATGCTTACCTCATCTCTCAGAACCGTCTGTCCACTTCCTGGCAGCATCCAGGACTAGTGGAGAACCCTGCTATGTCCAATTTGTAAGAGTGCCTGCCACCCAATCTAGTGTTTGACCATCTTCCATTTCTGATCAATGTTTTATTCACTACCCTTCTCTATGGGATGTTTGATTCTATGTCTTGTCTTCCATAACACTCTTGTTAGGTGGAAAAGACCAAGTCGCCCTCACTGTGGATGTTTCTTAGCCATTTTCAATCCCATCTCCTATTTCCTGGCCATAAGTTCCACTTGCACACCCTGTCTTTAGCGTAGCCCAGTTTCTTATAACTCTAAGATCCTATTTCTATGGTCTCTATGTCTATCACAATGATTCTTAGCAAAACATTTCCAGGATTTAAACAAAAACAGAAAACAATGTTTCTCAAAAAAAAAAAAAGGTGTGAATTTTCCAAGTTCTTTTTCTTTTTAAAATTTCAATGAGTTACTATACTTTTTAAATAAAAACAATAAAACCATGAAACCAATCTAAGGGAAAATACCAGATGCTATATTTCAGACACGAAAGGTTTGCTTGTCTCATGGTCTGTTTATGCTTCTTTATCTTAAATGCTTTCAGGAAATGATAAACAGGAAAGTAATACATTTTGCTTTTCCAATCTTTAATGTCCAATTACAAGCTTGTTGGAAATGTTTTTATATTATCTGTTTCCTTGTTCTCTATTTCTATTAAATATCTTTTCATGTGAGTAAACAACAAAGATAAATGTATGAAGCAGTAATCTATTATCTATAGTCAATATTAATTCACATATCTGATGAGAAAATATTGGAAGTCATGGTCACTGTATGTGTATAACATATATGCATAATTTATATGGAATTTCACTTTTTGTAAGTAAAACTAGTATTGAAAAGTTCATTTGCTCCAAACTCATAAAACACAAATAACTTTCTTGGCTATTCTATATGATTAAATTATTTATTTTTTCTTATAGTTTTATTGCACGTAAAGTTGTTCAGAATTATAAATTATTTTTTAGTGAGGATGGTCTAACCTTGTCCTTTTCTACTCAAGTTGAGTTTGTCTAATTACTTCATTGTGTATGATCTCTTATTCGTGCAGAATGTTCATTTTAGCTATTGCATGCTGGTCTCATTTCTCTTAACAGCTTTTAGCTATTTACTAAAGAAAAGATGAGTATGTAGTGGTGAGGCGTGCCTTTAATCCCAGCGCTCCTGAAGCAGAGCTCTGTGAATTTGAGGTTATCCTGGTCTACAGAGTGAGCTCCAGGACAGAAAAGGTTACAAAAAGAAACTTTAAAAAACAAAACAAAACAAAAATTATCAAAACAAACAAAAGAGAAAGTTACAAGGGAAAAAAATGAAATTTTCTATGTTATCAGGAATATTTTGCTTTTGTTTTGTTTACTCAAACTTGGAGGTATCTCTGAGTCTTTCACCTGATCTTTGGACCCTTTTCCTCCTACTGGGTTTCCTCCTCCAGCCCTGAAATGAGGTTTTGTGCCTTGTCTTATTGTATCTCATTATGCTGTGTTTGACTGGTATCTTTAGGAGACCTGTTGTTTTCTGAAGAGAAACAGAAAAAGAGTAGATGAGGAGGAGAAGGGAGGTGGGGGAACCCAGAAGGAGCAGAGGGATGGGAAACAGGTTGAAATGTATTGTAGGAGAGAAGAAAAGACGTTGTCAGTTTTATAGGTTATATAAAACTCTTGTTTATTTTTGCACATTTTCTTCTCTGTCATTAACCTTGCTATTTTTAATAAACCATTACTTTGATTATACTTATGATAAACTCTAACTCCCAGACCACTTAACCCCTCTAATGCATACACATAGGATCCTCTGATTCTCTTCTGTGCTACTTATCACCCTACTGATTAAATTCTCACTTGTAAAATTATTCTAATGACTCTATATAGAAAGTTTACTGGGAGAAAAAATGCATATCCATTAGTCAGTATGTTAATTTTGAGTTGGTTTGTTGCTATAATGTTAGAACCTACCCTAGTGTCTGACATTACCTGTTTGATCCTTTGGAATAAATATCTGACTGAGACAAAGAGAGCAGCATAATTGATAGCGCCAATTCACATGATCCTTTTTTTGATAGGCCAGAGATGGAGATGACATAGCTCTATACTTAATACTAGACTCTGTGGTATAAAGATGGTTGTTCCATCTTCATACATGCACTTTATCCTCTTAAATGGCATGGGTATGGTATTGCTTATCTGCAGAAGACTTAGAATTTTGAAAATGAACTTAAGAAGATTAGCAATCTCATACCACACTATCAGTATGAGAATTCATGAGATCATGCAGCGTGTCAAGAACTGAGCAGGTGAAATACAAAGAAAATGTTATGTAAGTGATTATTAACCAAAAAGGAAATGGCTCGCCCTGAGGCATGGGGAAAGAAATAGAAATTAAAGCAAACAGATACTATTTTACTTATCAAGTTGGTAAAGATTGAGATGGCTGATGAGGATGTGGTTAAGCCATGTACATCTCTGTATCCTTGGTGGCAACCTAAGTTTATGCAAACCTTACGGGACATTAGTGATATCTTTTAATATTTGAAATTTCCAGCTGGTGATTCAGCAATATCAGTTCTCAGTATTTATCCTCTTAGAATATCATCACCCATGGGGGAAGATGCTTGTGCTTATTTCTGTTTCATAACACTTCACAAAGTGGGGTAAAATGGACCACCTTTTTCCAGTTTTCTAATTTTTAAGAAAAATCACAGAGATTCACTGTTTAAAGAACCAGTGTGTTCTTGCATCTATCAGAGGGAGGGATCTTGGTGCTAAGAGAGGATTTTTCTTTCTCTGCTCCCTGCACACTTATTCTCTTTGTACACAAGGAGGCTGCGAGCAGCTTTAACATTAAGAACCTTATTATTCCTCATCAGACATGTGACATCAATAGATGTTATTACCATTATAGAAATTGTGCCAAGCAGAAAAAAAAATGTAAAAGTTCTCTGAATCCATTCACAGTGGATGGTTTAAATGTTCACTGTGGTGCACACTTACATTCCCAGAACTCACAGTAAAGTAGGATGAACACAAGCTCAAAACCAGCCTGAAATGCAAATGGAGGGTCTGTCCAACCCCCCCAATGCAAAAAACAAAAAGCAAAAATACAAAACCAAACAAAAACCAAACAAAAAACTAATTACCTAACAAAATGAATGAATATACAACCAAATAATAAATAAATGAATAAATGAATAAATAAATAAATAAATAAATAAATCCATACTGTAGCAAGTTGTTTTAGTTGTTATGGCTGTGGTTTGGTTTGCTTTGGTTTTGGCAGCCACTGTCCTCTATTTTGAATGAAAATTCACATACCATTACTTTAATAATCCTAGAAGGAGATACAGAAACCAATAAGACCTCCTCTCTCACTCAGGTACAAGTTTAAGGAAAACACAGATGAGTCACACAATTCTGTATAATCTGAGCTTTTGCCAAAAGGTTGGCATGACTCATTTTTTTACTTTCCATAGTTTTAAAACTCTTATTTTTAACCAAAGAAAATTCACCTCATGGTAGTATTATGATGACTCTTGAGTCATTAACATACTCTTCAGTTTATGAATGACTGGTTTTGAAGAAAAAAGGCCAGTACAGTTTTATACCTTGCCATAACTCCACAGAACACACCCTGTACAATAGAAGAGAACAATTGTTAAAACCAGTACCTACCTTTAAACAAACACACTGTTTTAAATAGCCCAGGAAGCTAGAAGGAAACAACATTATTAGAATTGGAATAAAAATGATCATAATAATCAAATTACCATTTATTCATACCTTAAATCAACTCAGTATGAATTGATACTTTAGCTGATATTACAGTTTTCAATATCAAGTCTTTGGAGCAATGTTTGGTAAACTAAATGTTTTGTTGTTCAGGAAGCCATAAACACTGAGACAGAGAAAACATAACATCATGGGATAATTTCATAGATCTTTAACCAATTATCTTATCCTTTCATATAATGTCAAAACATTCATTTTTCTAAATACCTGTAATAAAAATCAATACTTGAACATGTGAATGGTACCTATTGATAGCAATTCTTTTAGAAGTAATGTTTTCTTCAGAATTTCTTAAACAAGTTGCTTTCTACAGGGCCTCTGAAAAGAGATTAAGCCATTTCAGTAGTTCCTAACACATTAGGAGTATTGCTATTTTTATTCTTTAGGTATTTTCTTAATAAATAAGCTTTGATTACTTCATTTCTTTGAGAATTCCTTTAAATGAAGTGCTTTGATTTAGTTCCCATCTCAACTCTCTCTCTAGAAACAATTACAATAGGAGATAATACATTGATGATACATTTGTTTAGAAGCAATCCAGATGGTCCCTCCTTGCTGTCTTCAGGCTAGGGGTTGGCTCAGAGACAAAAGGCTAAGGCTCACAACACAAACTACAGCTACAGGAAGTATGTTTCCAAAGTCTTCACATCTATGTTCAGAAACAAGAAGCTGAGTAAGTACCAGGTGCCGTCCCTTCATCATATATCAGTTTCTAACGTTACAATATACTTTTCTAAGAGCTGTTTAATCTGGAAACTCTGAGCAAGAAAACACATTATAACATAAATAATATAATGTAACATCATAGATGAGAAAAATTAAAGTGTTAGTGAAAAGAGACACTATTTGGTTCAGTTTTGCTTTGCTTTTTTCCTGCTTTGTTGACTCTCATAAGTGACTGTACTTGGGGGAATTGGGTGTGGTTATTATGCAGTTCCTGTCTTCAGTAAACGATACATTAGGTACCAATTGTCTTCTTCAGATACTATATAGCCCTCAAGCCCTTAAGTAGACAAAGATAAACAACTTTAGCATAACACTGAAGTCAATTGTGGTGTTATGACTAAGACCTTGTGAATTTGACCATTATAGCAACTACTCATGAACTAGTTACCACTTACTGTATATGAGATCTGTCTTTTCAATTTTTGCAGCAAATAACAGAGAACACATGGGCATACATGCTTTAAAAAAATAGAAACAGGAACATTAAAGTTAATACATGTTCCAAAACAAGACCAGTAGCATGAGATGTAATTGGATTTGAACCTAAGATATTCAGATTCCAAAACTATGCTTTGCCTATGAGGCTATTTTAAATCATCCACTTTACCCAGAACTGAAACCTCAAATACATCTTATTGTACCTTTTTAATAATACAACGACTTAACTTGCATCTTAATATTTTATATACATTCTGTTTTAAGTAAAACTAACCCAAGCATCTAGTGTTCTCTAGAAAGTCACGATGTTATTAAGAAGGCTTTGGAGAAAGTTGCGGCAAACATCACTTCTTCAAAAGCCAATTTGGTACTCAGAGCTTTAGACTCATTGTGAGCTAAGTCCAAGGGGAGACCAAAGTGTGAATTAATTAATGACACAGAAGACAGATGCTACATATGTATGAGGGGCAACAGGAAGAGAGGAAGCTCTGCTTATAATATCTTCCTCAGTTGTCTAGGCTCTCCAAAATCAGGACCTGTTTTTATTTTAGTTTCATTGTTACAGTGTCCACAGTTTGGAAGGATACAGAATTAACATAGTGAACAAGTAGAACCCCTGTTTGACTGGAGACAGATGGGCTGGTGGGCGGATGCATAGTGGTGGATAGATAGATAAAGAGACAAGTAGATGGATGGATGCACATCTGAGAGGATAAGTAAATGCAGATAAAAAGAAGCATGGGAACTCAGATTTTACCCGAAAAGAGCATGCTCAAATAATAAATGATTCCCAAAATCTTAACTCCCCAAATGAGAAATAGAACAAAGAACAGAGATACAGTTTTTATTGTTGTTGCTGTTCTTCAGCCCAGAGACACTTAGTAGGTCCTTTTATAGGACAAGTGCCCTGCTGAGTTGTTTTTTTTTTGTTTTGTTTTGTTTTTTTGTTTTGTTTTTTTTTGCCATATTTATGCTTGTTTATGACTATATCCTACATGCCAGGAATTTCCACACATTTCAAACACAAAGGACTAATGAAGCATATGGCTAGCATGCAACCATTGAACAGCTCCATCAAAGCAATATATTTAACTCCCAAAGTTAAAAATGAAAAGAAACCTTTAACTTCTAAGCTCAATTACACCTATCCTCGGCGGCTTGCTGGGGACATCATTTTGCCTTGTCAAGGATTTCTTATCATCAAGGAAGAGTAAACACTCTAATTAATTTTTTCGCCTTTTTGTTTGTTTCCTAATTAGATCGTTCATTATTCCCTGAAATTCAAATCAACATCAGATTTATAGTGGGAGGCTCCTGAAATATTGATTTGGTTATAGAAATGTCAAGCTTGGCAGGCAAGCTGTCTTACTGCCACAGAGGCTTTGGTTTAGTGATTATGGTTTGTAAATGGCCGATATAGGGTAATGAACAAGCAGTATGCATCTTTACTAGGAGCGGAAAGGACTTCGAGAAAATTTATATAGCTTGTCTAGCATCCTGCAATTCTATATTCTGAGAATGAAGGGTAAAATATGAATCATAGTATATAAATCCTAATTATTAGGAGATCCAGCACCCACATGTCATGTCTACACACCCAAGTTGTCACAAAAGTGAGACAACTGGGGACAGATTCATGCAGGGTGTTGTAATTAGGACAGAATAAGGTGTAATAGTGAGATGCAGGTTCTAAATGTTTCCGCAATCTCCAGTTCTAATAAACTTAACATGGCATCCCTCTCTCCTTAGACATTAGTTTGGGGGTTAATTTACAAATAATAAAAAATATCCACACATTGAATAATCTCAAATTGTTATCCCTCAGTGTTGAAACAAAATTTTCTGTTAAAAATACTATTGTCTGCATATAAAATATATTCTTACTTCCTTGGGCAATCGTTATGAAACTTTTATGTGTGTGTTTTGTACAGAAAAAAAAATCAGGAAGTACAGGGGTGACATTTGAAAGGCATAAGTAGAAAAATAATGCCGAATGCCTGTATGATACTTAGAACATTCTCAGATATAGGAAAGTATATTCTAAACAGGGGCATGAAGCTAATCTTGATATATGAAAACCTCGTTGCAATCTAAAGATATATGCAGAGTATACTTAGAGTTAACTGAAGTCTCTTGTTGGTGAAGGGGAAGCAATTTATAGAGACCCGATGAAGGATTTCTTTCCCACAGTTGCCCCAAAACAATTATATCAAGTTCCAGAGACTTCTTGCCATCATCTGTTCACACATTAAGGGGTGTGAAGGGGTTTTCCTTAAGGGCTAACCACTGCTTCACACCAATTCCTTCAGCACGATGCATATCCATCCTACAGGCATGGGTAAAACCTTAGTCGTGTTGAGTAGACCTTGGTGAGAGGACTGGGAGGGTAACTAGCTGCTGAGAAACAGTACAAATGTGGCTCAGATTCAATGGTGAAAATAAAATCTATTCTGGTTGTCACTGTTGCCACTCGTTTTGCAACAATGTGTGGCTCATTTTGGTCAAGAAGCTTTTCACAGAAATGCTTTCTGTTATGCAGCATACTAGTGTGATGTTTTCAAACGTTAGGAGCAGACTAGCTTAGCAAACTAGTTCGCCCCTTTCTTCACAGACTTGAGTCTTGTGATTCAAAAGCAGAAACTGTAATCTCATTCCACAAATCAGCTAAGGTGTGTTTTAGTGGTGAGTAAGAGAATATACTTCCTCAAAGAGAATATCTTTAGATTTTACGCTCTGTAGACTTAGTACTGGAAAAATCAGCTGCTGGCCTCCGTTTCTGGCCATCATTTTCAAATTCAAAGTGCTACTGTTGGGGTTGATGTAACAACACACATTGCTCTTCAGGAGGACTCTGGACACCCTGTACCCCTGGCAGGGCAGTGTGAGTACCGACTACAGTATTAACTTTCAGCCAATGTTTTCTCAAGCGGCATTGAAATTTCACTTTCCCTTTCAACTGGCTGCCCTAACTGAATTGAATTTTCTTTTCTCTCCTGTAATTTTAACAATGTGAAAACGATGTAGATTATAGGGAACCATAAATCAGCAAGTCAACCATTGTTAAAACGGTGCATGGTTTCCTTTGTGGATATGCTACTTGAGAATGTTTGACACATATCCTTCTGGTACAAATGCGGAAATATTAATCATACCAGCAAGCGAATTTGAGTTTCATGAGCACAGTGTATTCCTGTCCAAGAAACACACCTGTGCCAATGTCGTATTTCTTTGGACTCACTCAAATTATTTACAAGTATTAGCAGATATAGAGTTTTGTTTCTGGTGAGTTAAATTGTTGATTTTTATACTCAAAGAAATAGCAGGAAAGGTGAATAAATAAGAATGTACTATTGGTAAGGAGAAAATTACATTGGTTTCAACTGTTATGTTTTATTTGGTTTAGATCTAAAACCAGAAAAAACAAAAATAGACAAATAAAAAAGGATAAAAGTTCATTTTTATGTTTTCTGTTGTTTTCAAATTAAAGATTTCATCTTTACATAAGAATTCTCATTGAAAAAGAACAGGGGAAAAAATCAACTAACCATCATGTTTCCTTGTGCAGTATCTATAATCAGCCGTGTAACCTGGGACATTTTGGATGGAACACCCTTGAACTGAACTGATAAAATTCCAAATGTTCGACAAAATTTTCTTCTTTATAATGAGCAAATAACTGTGAAAGAATCCTTTGGAAACTGTAATGCAATTTCATTCAAAGGAGAAAAAAATAGACATAATTACTTATTTGTTGTCATGGGAAGTCATTTCAATTCCTCTGTGGGGTTTTTTCCACAAAGCAACTGAAACTTAAGTTTTCAGTTGTTCAAAGAAATAAAAAATGAAGTGGTAAACACCTACCTGACATTTTGTCTTTCATTAAAAGTCATTTTAAAGACAGTCTAAGATACACACTATACTGACTTAGTTTTTGACAAATTAAATACACTTGTTTGATGTGTACCAATATTTTTTGACGTTATGAAATTATTAATGAATAAATCAAAATCCTAGAGTATTTTTCTTAATTATTTCTCATAATTCAGATAATATCAATAGCCCGTAGTTTTTCGAAGAAAACTTAATTTACTTAGTATCATGCTCATTGCTTACTGGGAAAATTAAATACTTTTTTGAACGTTACCTCAGGTTCAGACTAAGGTCTACTGATGAATTTCCTATGGATATTCAGTCAATGATATTATGTTTTGTAATATTTAAATTGGTGGAGAATTAGGAAAGAACACATTTGTAAACTACAATGCTCTGCTAGGAGAAGCAAGCCAGCCTGCGTAGATAGCATTTACGTTTTGTAATTGTGTCGCATCCTTTAATGGGTGTGGAACTGTTTTGTACCATCTCAACAGAACTTATGGATCTCATAGCAGCTGCAAAGCCGGACACCATATAAGATAAATGACAGAGGGTCAGTTATTGGCTATGTGTAACCCGAGAGTGTCTGGTTAATCCCAGTCTTCTCACGATAACTTCACACTATCATTATTTGCAGGCTGATTGTGCTATTAAATTAGTATCCCCTGACTGTATCCTAAGGGGGCAGATAAACTGCTGTTTATCCAGTTTACAAGGTCGTGGTCAACAAACTGAGGGCTGGTACCATCAATCAGAGAAAAATGACCAGGATAGGAAACTCCATTGATTTCACTTTAAATAGTCAAGTGTGGTTATTATTTTATAGATATTAAGAGCAATTAGACTAGCATTGGAAACTTCTCCATCCTCTTATTTAAGAACATGGTTGACCCTTGAGGGGACTATATTTGAACTTACATTTATTATCATCTCCTGACAATATTATCAGGTCCTGAACAAAGGACCATTACTGCTCCATGGACCTTCATTTTCTAAGACTCTCCAATTTACATTTTAGTGTAAAAGAGCCTCCAAAAATGTTCCCAACTCCATCATGTTTGCAATTCTACTATAAATAAATAAAACCTGTTCCAATCTGAAATTGATCAGCGTAATTCACTGCAGTACATTATATTATGCTCATCTGCTATATAAATTCTCTACAGCCTGTGTTCATAAAACCTAAGATGACACACTGGAGAAAATAGTTGATGGATTCTAAATGAAATGGATAATGATGAAGTAATCAATGTTCCAACTGCTTTGGTATTCATCATAACAAAATCAATGTGTCCCCCATAACTATGTATGAGGCAAAGCTCCTATTTGTTGCATTTTCATCTGAATTTATGTATCAGAAGTAAATATTCACTAATCTCATGTGGATGTTTGTAGATAAAACAAAAACAGGTTAATATAGTTTCAAAATCATACCTTCAAAAAACATAGAAACTAACTAGGGAGGCAATTGTTAAAACCATTATTGTTTTGCCCATTAACTTAAGGCTTAAGTCATGAACATTTTTCTTAAATACTAAGTTCTCCAATTTTTTTTAACTTGTATTAACCAATTATGTCCAGAAATGAGCATATAACAGTTTCTTATATGTTATGTAATTAGTGATGTTGTAAGCTAAGAACCTCTGTCCCCAGATTTACTAAGTCTATTTAAATCAATCATCACATAACCATTCTATCAAATCACAAAATTAAAATCGTTATGTATTCCCCTGTGCCTCTGTTTTCCTCTGTTTCATTTCAAGTCAACCCCATTTTCCTACCTTCATTTTGTTCTTGCTATTAATTGCAGGATAGTCTCAAGGTTTAATAAATTGTTCCATGGATATCCATTACTATATTTAACACACTTCTATATGAAGAAATTCCCCATCAATTTTATCTAACATATGTTTGGTCCTTGAAGACAGGAAGAAGAGCTAAAAATCCTGTTTTGGCAAATTTCTGTTTTAAGTATTGGAATCAGGTAAATCACTATAGTTACAAAACAATTAAGGGCTTAAAAAACTGTTGATTATTCTAAGAAAATATCAGTTCTGTTTGATTTCCATCACAATACTCAAGAAAGGAAAACGGAGGCTTCAAGAGAAGTGAAACTCTTTTTAAATGATTGGAGTCTTCAGAAAGTATGTGACTACTGGGGTATTATTATCTACAATGAGTTAATACTTCTAATGAACTTAATAAATAAGCATTTGAAGATTTTAATTAAAATGTGTTTGCAAAACAAAACCATTTTCCATTCTCCTGAAGGAGAATGTGTGTATGTGTGTGTGTGTGTTTTAATCAAATAGGTGAATTGTACAGAAGAAAAAACTATTTCCTTTGTGTTTGTAGCTTGCCCACATAAAATATAAACCTGATTTGATCTGTTTCAGAGCATTGAATTGCCCACACCTGTATTTTTATTAAAGACACACTGGAGATACTACTTGAGGGAAGATAAACAGCAAACTCAAGGGTCAGTTGAATGACACAGTGGAAAGTGTCAACTTTACATCCTCATATTTTTGAAGTTTAGACTCAATCATTTCCTGGTTCATTTCTGCCCACAGATCTCTCATAGAAAGACAATGAAGAGAGCATGTCCCCATGGAGTGGATAGTCTGACAATACTATCTTTTACATTTCCCTCTTCCAAATGCTTTGCTTCTTGAACAAAAGTCATTCACTTTACGTTGTTGTTGTTGTTGTGATAAGTGATCTCTAAAACAGAGGCCCCTTAATTAAATAACAGAAAATAAAAATGTAAAAATAGTGATAGTCACCAGGAAATCAAACAAATGCTTTTTGGGCAAATTAGGCTGTCAAACTTCATCAGTAAGAAAGACATTGAGCCCCAAGCTAACCCTTCTGTACTAAGAATATTTATATTCATCAAACTAGCAAAGTGAGGGGTTAGACAGGAATACATCAGCTCAGGGACAAAGAGCAAATCGACCTTTTCAGGATTTCCTGAACGTTCATGAAATTGTCTCTAGCTAAATCAAAGTCTCCACTATTCAGCTGTAAGTATGCTGTATTCTAGGTGAGACACAACTGAGTGGAATAATTCACTCAGTGGTCCCTCCAGGTTATTTACGTGGGGAAATCCTTCTACTTCACGGTGTGTGGAAGACTGGCACATTCTTTAAACAATAAGACTCGACAACCACCACAGGAGAGCTCCTAGGTTTTAAAGGGGGATTTTTATTTTATCCTTCAAACAGAATTGCTTATATCTGCTCTTTCTCTTCCCTGAGAATGATTGGCTTAATGCTGCTCACCTTTTGTGTGATACAACATGCCACAGAATATATCACTTTCAAATAGATACTTAAACCTTTTACAATCGGCAACGGAAACCAAACAGAGACACATATTTAAAAGGATGAATTTTATTAAGAGACAAATGATTCGTAAGGTTTTGTCACCAATGAGTAAATGAAAATATGTGTGGTCCTGTACAGTATATTTTAGGTTTCAAAATGGTTTCCAACACTTCTCTATATTCTGTCATTGCCAGACCTTGGAAAGCATTGTGTATGTCTGAATTCTACTCAGAGATGATCTCTATGCAAACAGTGGGAGGTAAATTCAGGTATTTTCAGCAATGTGAAGAAATGGGAAATGGCATATTTGTATGCTATTTTCTCATTTATTTGATCTCTATAAATAAAAGTGACTGACTTTTGAAAGTAACGCTACCTGAAAGTGTATAAACCTGGCAAATCATAGAGGAGGGGAAAATATTTCAACATAACAATATTAGAAGAAATGAAGTAGCCAAATTAAAAATTCTAAAAACATTATGAAAGATCAGAGACCACAGAGAATATGAACGTTAACGTCATCCACTCAAGGAGATGTGTAGTGGTGGGACTATAAATATTCTAAATGTTTTATTTGTATTAAAGATACAGCAATAGACATGAAATAGGACTGAGTAAATTATTTTAGATTAATATAAATTATTTGACTTCAATATAATTTAACCTAAATATTGATTTTATATTAATATAGCAACATAAACAATTTATGTTATATTTGAAATGACACTGTTCTTTTAATCTTTTTGTGTATATGCCTGGCTGGCCAACAAGCTCAAGAGATTATCTGCCTGTCTCATCCTTAACACTGGATTTTATGTGTGTTCCACTATCTCCAGTGGATGTCCTTAGGTTCGAGGGATAAGATTCAGGTTATCACATTTGTAAAGCAAGCACTTCACCGATGAATTACCCAGCCCATGACACTTTCTTTTTAAAAAGTATGAAAAACAGAAAGTGAGCAGAGGAAAGAACAGTTATTTTGAATATAACATGCACCATGGAGATTTTTGAAGATAGAATATATCACATTTATAAAAACATTTTATGTGGCTTTGGTAGTTAGTGTATGTCATTTTCATGTAGAATGAAAGGAGATTTCTCTATTTACTTGTCCCTAAAAATGATAACTACCTAATACCTGATTTCAGGAACAAAATCTCCTTGCAGGTCCAGCTTTAATATGACAATATCAATCACTGAAGACAATGAAAAAGGTTTAAAAAAAAACTCTAGAATATCCACATGGAAAGTTACTGAGTATTTATTTATCAAAAGTGGAAACTGGGAAAATAAACAAAGAAAGAATTGTAGCTATGCAAACATCAGAACAAGCTGCTTCTCACTAGCATGCCTTGTACTAGCCTTTTAGGGGACTGGAGTATTTGCTAGTGCAAAAACCAACACCCAAAACCATAGAAATAATATTCTAGAAAATATACAATATTCTTAAATGATCTTCTTGGCACTAACTCTGAAACTTTCATGTGAGTTTACTAATGTGTTTGGTAATATCAATGCTTTGAAATTTGACATGATTAAGGTGAAGAAAGGAAAACTGGAGAAAAACAAAATTATTAGCTAAGCTCAGTGAGATTACCACACTTATCTTAAAGGGAGACTACTGACATATTTACAGTATAGAGTACAAATGCTTTGTATAGGTGATACTTGTAAATTGTGCCTTAATAACTCCTAAGTGCTGGAATAGGTGTGCTAAACTTTTAAACAATTTTCATACAGACAATAATAATTGTTATTTAAAAACCAGTCTTCATGGTCTAGTGAGGACCCAGACTCATCTAGTGGATCTGTGTTAATTCAGGATTTTGAAAAAAATATTACATTTCACAGATGTTCAAGTCCTTAAGATGCATTTCTTAATTAAATATTTTGTATATTTTCTATACATTATGAATTCCTCTAAATACCCAAGGGCAGCCTACATGACTGTTCTGAAAACATCACTGCTTATTTCTAGTCCCATAATGCAGAACGCACAATTCTAGAGACTCTCATGAATTCCTCCTTTCCTAATACCCTATGTTCAATATTTAATTGAGTGTTCACTACAACAGCAAGACATATTAGATTTGTATGCTTTAAGTAGGTAATAACAGCTCAAATTCCACATTTTGTGTGAATGTGTGAAAAATGACCTAAGGTTTTAAAATGTGACAAATATTTGGAAGAAAAAATATATACATGTACTTATTCCCTTAAGTGACAAAGTTTCTTGTTAATTTGTTTTCCATCCTCTTTCCCCCATTTCTTTTGAGACAAGGTCTTGTTAGGCAGCCCAAACTGACCTGAAATTCATTGTTGTCCTAGCCTCAGAGCTCCAGGATGCTAGGTATATCATAACATTTGATTTGTTTTCTGTTCCTTTCTGGGAATTCTGATACTATCTCTATGTTCTATCAAACTCTTTTAATGATAAAACATAAACTCACATGATAGAAGCTCCAAGGAGAAATAGAAGGGGCCAAGATGATGATTTTACATACAAGCTTCAACAGTACTGTCTTCTTGTGTCTTAAAATATCTACTTCCCTTGGTCACTCTTGGGGGCAGAGTTGAGGACAGAGTCAGTTGCCAATAGTTATCGCTCTCATGAAAATCATAAACAGTAATATCATGAAAGTATAATTGAAATGTAATGGAGTTCCTATTAATTCATAAAAGAATTAATTACTTTCTAAGTAATGACACAGTATGTGAAAACCAAGTGGACTTTCAGGATACACAAACAAAAGAAACCTAATCAAATTGTTTATAAAACAGAAAGAGAGAAAGTGCAATTGATCACAAACAAGAATCAGGATTCTTTCTGAAACTCGTTATATGATCTGTCAAATACTGAAAAACCTTTTAGAAAAATCCATATACAATACCAGTTTCTGTTCTTTCTCTCTTTCAAGCTAAATCAGACCCAGATAAAATAGTTGCTGATTTGAGCTTTTTGATGACTTACAAATTAAGAGAAGAAAATAATATAATAAACTATTAAAAAGTAATTTGGAGTTTTTTAGTACATAAATGATTTGAACTTAATCATATTTAACATATTCAGTGGATATGAAGATATTTTCAAGAACATTATCAAATTATTGTCCTTCATATTTTTTGAAACATTCTTGCTACACAGCCTTAGCTGTCTGGGGCCCACCCTCCTTCTGCCTTAGCGGCAACAGTGCTGGAATTACAGGAATCCACCATGGCTACTGGCTTCAAATTATAGTCGTGAAATTCAGGACATAGTGTAAATTAATGTGGAAATTTAATTTATGACTCTGATTTCTTCACTTGGGGTGCTTTGATCCACCTCTGTTGTCTACTTTTATGAGAACACTTGAAGATCTACCTTGACACAAACAAGGCACAAACCCCTTTGTAAACTATATCAAGCAACTTGCAAGTGACATTTGCCTGAAGTGGTTCTCTCAAAGCAATGTGTATATCAACTGACTAGATGTATGTGTCAATTTAATCAAACAACACCAAGCAACAAAATATAGAAATTCAGAAGATCTATAGAATATCAGATTTCAATAAAAATTTCTGTATTTGACTCTCATGTTTTATAACTTAAATAATGGAATGCTGTCACCTCGTGTACATGACTTAGGAAATTGTCTCAGGGTTTTGGTTAAAACCCTCCTTCAGTTCAGTTCCTGGGAACACAGCTGGTGATGTATTCTAAAGTAGAGGTAAAGTTTTCCACTCTGCCCCGTGGTCTAAGTCTGGTAGACTTTCTAAATGTCAGTACGATCCCTAGAGACAGGTCCTGCTGTTGTCCTTTGCAAAACTGGAGACTCAGAAGTTTGAGTTGGTTTAGTAGTAAAGTAATAAGCAAAGAACTTCAGTGATTGGGTGCAAGACCGTATCAAAGTGGCTCTGGTGGCAGGGAAAGCTAACTTTGATAAAGCATGCGAAGAAACGGAGACAAAGAGGAGAATCAGGTAGATGTAGTGGGGTGAATTCTGCACAGCAGGAAGTGAAATCATGGCTAAGAATGTTTTACTGCAACAGTGGTGTGTCTTTCACATCTCACCTTAGGGGCTGAATGGGAAAATGTCACAACTTTTTAAATTATTTTAAATTCCTTCATAGTACATAGAGAAGGCAAGAGAGATGGGGGGAGAGAGAAGAAAGCAAGAAAGCAAGAAAGCAAGAAAGCAAGAAAGCAAGAAAGCAAGAAAGCAAGAAAGCAAGAAAGCAAGAAAGCAAGAAAGCAAGAAAGCAAGAAAGCAAGAAAGCAAGAAAGCAAGAAAGCAAGAAAGAAAGAAAGAAAGAAAGAAAGAAAGAAAGAAAGAAAGAAAGAAAGAAAGAAAGAAAGAAAGAAAGAAAGAAGGGAGAGAGACACAGGCAGACAGAGAGGGGAGGAGAATGATTTGATGCTGTGATTAGGCTGACTTGGACTAGACAGTGAGACATTACTTGTTTCAAAAACAAAACCATGAAGAAGATTTATCCTGACAAAAACAACAGCAAAAAGTTATTCAGCCCAGGGTGAAAACTTGTTTTCATTTCTTATTAACTATATACTAACATTTCTTTCTTATAATATGGGAAAGATATGATTTTGTTCTATTTTTCCAAATTTTCACATCTCTGAACTACGTTATGTTCCTAGTCAGTATCCATATTTGGTCAACTTGATACTTGTTTTGAATATAAAGGATTTTTCAAATCTGGCTTGTGGTAATAACATACACCCACTGATGACAAAGTGTAAAGATTGCACTAACATGCAATTACACAACAGTGAGAATTGCATTTTTCTTCTTAATAATTATTTAATTTGGGGGACATTTCTTTCTACTTCTTTTCATTATCTCTGGTTAATTTGTGTTTGTAATACATGAAACATTTACTATCTCCCACTTAAAAATCCTACGGATGAGAAACTCTTTCCCCGTGTTTAAGGTCTTGTTGCAGCTGTCACATTTATACATATATTCACTTAAGGACTGTTTATACATGCTACTTTTTAGTTGCTTCTTTCTGAGATCAAAAGCACAGAGGGGCACAACATCTTTCCTGGCTGCAGAGTTCAACCGTCGCCTGAGTTCTAAGGGCAGTAGTTATTTTGTAAAATATAATCTGATTAGATAATAAGGTTCTCTCCATCCTAAGGGAACATTTTTTTCCTTCGCAGAAATGTTTTTCTCTGAATAAAGATAGTGAAATAATATTATACAATTTACTACTCTAGTGCTGGATAAGAAAGAATATTAAGAGATTCTTTCACTTGTTGTAGGAATGGAGGATCCTTCCTTCCTTCTACCTTTTCTTCTTTCCTTCTTTCCTTCATTCCTTCTATGCATTTTTTTTTTTTTTATTGTGGAAGATTCTGCTGCAGCTAAGGGTGGTCTGAAGCCTGTTGTGTAGCTGAGATTCTCCTTACATTCCCCATCCTCCTGCCTGCATTTCCAGAGCACTAGGAATACAGGTGTGCTCTACCATCCTCGGCCGCCTTCCAGTTTTAAATAACTGACAACAGATTTAAGGATTATCCCTCAATTTCTGTGGATTGCCTAAGGCTTTCAGAATGCAAGTGTTTACATTCATAACTAGCCAGGATGAAAGGGAAACTTATTTAGCTGGCTTGGGTGTATAACTGAGTCTAACTACACTTTTTCATTCTTGAAGTTCTATGTCAGTAAAACTTGGTGTTTTTAGGATAAATATCTGTATGTAACAGCAATTACATCTTATACACTCTATCTATATTGCCTAAACACATTGAAATTTTTTACTGGAAAGGATTAGACTGAATTAAATTGATTATTAAAAAACTAAACACCAGGGAAAATAATTATTTATTTAATTACTTACATTTTGGGATAAAAAAATTAAAAAAATTAAAAGTCAAATAGCAAAAAGAATCTGAGGCAAGAAAAATGTAAGTTGAAATGGCAAAATCAATCTTTTCAGAGACACTTGATTAAATTATAGAAATCAATTGTATACAAGAAATTGTCACACCTACAATAAAGATCAGTTTGTTACAGCAGTAATAAAATGTGTGTAATCTAGTTGCATTAATCTGTTCTTCATCAGATAGTCTATGCTAATGCACGGAAAGAACACACATTTAAAGAGTGAAACTGTTCAATGTAGCACCAATGAGAATTCATTTTCATTGTAATCAGTTATGTTTGGATCTGTCATCACATGACTGTGTACAGGTGCAATAAAATTTTCAATGAGTATACATGCATCATATTGCACTAGAAGGTTATTGCATGTTTTCTCAATGGGCTTTTCTGAAATCTAACTCCTATTTAGTGGGAGAGCGTCTGTCACAGGCATTTAAGTAAGCACGTGTCTGTAGGCATATACACAATTAGCGCTAGCATGCTTTTAATGTTTTACTGATATTTCTACCCATCCAAGAGTCTCGACACACAAATAAGTTGAGAAACAATAAGGTTTAGCTGCGTGCATAAAAAGATATGTGGTGGCCATCAATTTTTGGGTGACTTACTGGTTTGTGGCTTGGCTTAATTGTGGTGGTTATTCAGCGTGTATTTTCTGTGTCAATTTGCTACAATTTTTCTTTAATTCAAACTTATGTCCTTACTCCATTCTCCTTCGAGACATTCCATTTTGTCATGGTAAGAACAGATTTCTAAGTGTTCCTGGACCAGTAACACAGTATTACCAAGAAGCATGTTAAAGACAGAATCTGAAGTCTCCTAGAGCAGAACATACCTGTCAATTTGATCCCCAGAAGGTGTCTTTGTGCATTCAGCTTCTAAAAGTATTTACATCTATGTGGCCCAGCAGCCTGCATTTGGTATCTTCCAAGGAGAGCTATGTGCCACTGAATGCCCTCTATCTAGCTACAAGCAGACACCCTGATTTATTTCCTTGCCATTACAGATCTCAACAAGGAGTGTCATAGATATAACCAAGTATCACATCTCAGAGAATTCCACGTGGTTCTCCAAGCCTTTGGGTTGTATTAAATTCCAGTTTTTCATAAAGATCACACACCATTCTATATTTCCCATGTCAGAACATGCTATTAACAGAGGAAGTGAAAGTCTTAATGTGTACTCTAGGGCTGAGTGTTGATTACTTCTTTTTGACATAGGGTTTTACTATCTCACTATCGAGGATGGCCTAGAACTCTGATCTTTTTGCCTGATTTCTGAGCATCGGGATTGCAGGTGTGGATCATCACAACTAGTTGACCCCTTCTGGATTGTGCAATAGGAATGGCTGCCTATTGCCACTTGAAGTACCTCAGCGTTTTTGCCTATTAAGGTGTAGTTGAATAACATTACATTCTGGTGGCGTCATTGGGCAGGAGTTTCAGTTCACATCTGACTCTGTGGCGTTTCTAATAGAAGCTTGAAACAGTTTTAAGCAGGCTATGGAGGAATGAAAAACACCAAGAAAAACATCTGGGCTTCTCTGTGTGTTCTTCTCCCTCATGGATATCTCTGTGAATTCAAATTATTTGCTACCTTTCTTACTATTTGTTCTGCTGTAGTTCAGTTGATTGATTTCAATGTTTGGTAGGGAATAGAGAATGTGTATGAACAAAGACAGTAAGAGTTCATTTCAGGTGGCTCCTTCCAGGTCCATCAATCCTGTTACATTAGTGTTAGTGATCAACAGAAACCCCTAGGAGGTAAGTCTACCTCTGAGTTGGAAGAAAGACACCTAACAAGACTCCAGCACTCAGTCTCAGTGCATTTACTCATGTGTTATTCAAGGTATAAAATATTCCAAGTTTCCTAAAGGTGACTAAGATTCCCTGATTAATGGTTCTTTTGCACCAGAGAGGTAAGTCAAGCCTGGTGGTACAAACCTATAATCCCCAGCACACCACGTGGGACATTGAGGCAGAAAGACAGCAGGGGCTATACTGGGAGTTCTAGCCAGCCAAGGCTACATAGAAATGTCCTGACTGAACACAAATAAACCTAAGATGTAGCAAGGACTGGCACTTTTCTCCTGTAACCATACCATGTGTGCACCTCCATGTTCTCCCTGACTCTCCTTTCCTCTCTCTGTCTATCTCTCATCCATCCCTCCGTTCTTCTTCTCTAAGGGAGCAACATTTAGAGGTGATTTTCATTTTTATCTAAGCTTGCTGTAAAACTCAATATTTAAACCAACCTAAGCATCTTGAAGGAATTCCACAAAAGGCTGAAAAAGACAGAGTCAGAATCTAAGGCAGTGGAAAGTGAGGTGGGGAAAAGGCTCCAGCTACCCAGAAAGTGACTGAAATCAGCTGCTCACCAGATTACAATGCACAGCGTTTGGTTCCCACACTTGTTTTCCTCCACAAAATATTTACCACTGAATTCTCTTCTTATAAGCCACAATCTTCCCTTTCTGACTGTATTACAGTGTTCTCCACTTGAATAAAAGCCCTTCCTAAGCAACTTTGATTTATATATATATACCCCAAATTACCCAGTAAAATGTAAATTTTAAAACTGAAGTAAAAAGAAACGCTATTTAGAATTTTAAAGAGTACTTTAGGATTAGGACCCTATGCTGATGTTTAGTTGGGTTGGATCACAAAATAAGTGGAAGTATTTCCCTTGTCATACATGCAGACTCTCACACCAACCCATGAACTCTCTCCTTTTTGAGTGTATGAATGTTTGTGTGTGTGTGTGCGTGTGTGTGTTGGAGGCAGGGGGAGCTTGTTTCCAGTTAAGCCTAATAGAATAATTACCTCTGGAGTTTAATACATTATCACAATAAATATTTTCACATGACCAAAAACATCCACATTTTTCTTTCTCTTAAGTAACTCTGTAACTCCTGTATCTATTTTATTGCTACCCTTTTTTCTGATGTAAAGAGTGAGCAAAAGGTCTTACAGTATCATGTAAGTGCTTTATATATCGCTAAGCTACACCCCTAGCCCTGCTCAGGAAAACTTAAGCAATTTCAGGACATCGAACCAGGCTACAAATTATGCAAAGCCACACAAGTCAAGATAAACTAGTTATGTCCTTATCCAACTTATTTAAAGGTTATGAAACATTATTGTTAAGGAAGTAATTAACTATGCTTTAAGAGAGGACACAGGGTATGCTATCTCTGTAGTATAAAACAGCAGATGGAATCCACATGACGTTCCCAACCAGGACCTCAGTACAATCTTTCTACCATTAGTCAGGATCAGTTCCTTTGAAAAAATAGATTATAAGTCCTCTCTCCCAATATTATCATCTACATCTAGACCAAATGGAAAAATTGGTTAGGAAATGAGATGGACATTTAGTAAAGATATTTTTTCCCCCTAATCATCTCAGCTAGCCCTTTGAAGAGCTGCTATGGACTCTGCCTATAAATAGACTGGGTCTTTTCAAATACCTGAGGAGTCAGGAGTTACACCTGACAATTTGAATCCTTCAAGATAAAGACATTTCTTTTAGCCAAAAAAAAAAAAAAAAAAAAAAGTATTTAATTTATGCTGCAAGATTCAAAAATAGACTCCGGGGCTTATAAGTAAGAGAGAGGGATTTTTATATTAATTTACATGTATTTATTTGGGGTGTGTGTGTGTGTGTGTGTGTGTGTGTGTGTATGTGTGTGTGTGTATGCGTGCGCACCTACATGCACGTGGAGGTCATAGAACAAGTTGGTGAAAGTGGTTCCCCCTCTACATTATGAGTTCTGGGATTCATAGTTAAGTCATCAGGCTGAGCAACAGGCTGTGATATCTTGCCAGCCTGAAAGATGGATTTTGTTGTTCTTTTGTATTACTTTAAATGATGCAGCTTACTTCTTGGGCCAACATAAAACAAGTACAGAATTATAATCCTGAAATGTATTTGATCCCTAGACTTGTTCCTTATATTTCAATCAAGAATCCAAAATAAGTTATAACTTATCATTAACATCTGTGTGATTAAGTGAGGCATAATGGGAAGAGCCTCTTATCCCCATACTGAGGAGGCAGAGGTTGGGAAATCACCCAGAAATTCAAGGCCAGCTCAGTCTCTGTAGTGAGTTCTAAGTCAACTAGAATATATAGCAAGACTCTGTCTCAACTTACTGAAAACTGTCTTAATATTTGGCTATCAAGAAATTGAAAATATTGTTGAGGGATCTGAGGTAGTCACGGAAATACACTTTTTTTTATTTCTCAGTGATAATGAACACAATGCTCAGAACCTCATTTACTTGAACTAGTTCAAAAAGCAAAATACCTATTGCCCAAGCAGCAGGCAATAGCAGTAGCATGACTCTGACTACTGAAATGTAGTCAAAATCTTCACAGTGAAACCACAGCTTCCAAGTAACACAGGTTGCTTTACATTGATTATTTTTAAATGTGTGCATGGCCAAGGTCCACTCTCACTAGTAAACAAAAGGAGGGATTACAAAGCTCACATACGTCTTGACTAGCCTGGTGTAGGTGTCTCAATGTTGTAAGTCCTCATGAAGTCCAAGATGAGAAACAGTTTTTATGTGGCTGCACCCACATACTATAGACTTGAGAGATTTCATAATCTATGATAATTCTTAAATTGTGTTTCATTTGCCATATATTTTGAGGTTATGGTCTCCAATTTCTGACCTTAAGATTTCTTCAAAGAGTTACATGTAATCTCCTATATGGTTTAGCTGATTGTTTATAACTCAATAACATCAAATAGACCAATTCTTCTTAATTTATGTTTGCATTGCATGTGGCAGACACACTCTGCTGATGAGCCACATCAAAATCTCTTCTTTAATATTTTGCATATCTCTAAGCAAACCCATGTTTATTTGGATATTAAAGGCAAATTATTTCCTCATCAACATTTTTAAACATATTTAAATATTTGTAGAGGAAAATAAGCCATGGAATCTATAGACATCTCAGTCCATACAAGAGTTTGGTATTACAGCATCTGTGTTTCCAGGTGTCGGGTTTCCATAGAAAACTTCAGTCATTCTTTGCCCTGAGCAAGGTCTTAAATATTTAATTATGCATAATAAACTCGGGCATATTTAATCCGTATATTTCATGATTCATTTATACTTCAATCACTCTGTTGTTATTTTGAAAAAAATCATTTGATGTCTATAAGCCTTTAATACATGCTTATAAAACTCAATCCTTCCCCACACACACATACTCACACAAGCACACACATTATTTGAAAATAGATCATTATATTTTGCCCAAAGTACAAAAAACAAATCCAAATGCTTATATTTAGGGTGTGTTTCTGGCCTTAATACTCTATATCATGTGCCATTGAAATCCATTTCTAAGAGATTCTTTGTTTAGAAGGCATATGGAAGCTAAACCTTTGAGGTAACTGCTCTTGGGACTCACATGACTAGCCACATAGCCAATGAAATGATTAACTAAAGGTCTAAAAATGTGTGATGATTTCTGCATTTCACTTTATAATTAACATCTGCAGAGAAAGGTCCATCTCTCCACATTATTTCATTCCTTTCTGCTAGTTAGACAAAATATCCATGTAACTACATGGATACTTCCTTGCATGGGTCTCAAATATATCATAAGCATAGAGACAATCAATCATTCATTTGCACATCCTTCCTTCCAAAACAGTTCTCTACACTGTCACCATTCTTTTTGTTTTTCTCAAGCGATCACTTTCTCCTCTGTAGGTTTGTTTCTAATTTGCATTAAGGATCTCTTCATCTGCCCTCTTGAAAGTTGGCAGAACTACAATACAGTGAGAAGGAGTCTTATTTCTTATTCTGGTCATCTAAGTTATGAAATCCTAGAACGTCCATCTACTATAGACTGCTGTAACCCACCCGTGAGTTCACTCGCGACTGAATTACATTTCTCAATGCCTAATTATCTATTTCTTAGCAATTTCTTCATATGTGTTCACCAGTTCATTTCAATATAAATATCCAAATAATCTTCAAAAGTAAAAATTCTATCTTGACATTCTTCATTTGTTGGTTGCCCATTGTCTTGAAGTAGAAGAAAGTCATTAACTTCCCAACTCTGGACTGTGTGTTCACTCTCACGTTACATACTAGACAATGAACAAGCACTTCGTGGAGGAAGAGCATTTGGGGAGAGAGACTTGGTTTTGGTTTATCAGGAGGCTTTTGTTATTATTGTCACTCTCCATGTAACAGAATGTAACAGTTCTTAGTATGTGTATGATGGTTATAGTCTCTGAAATAACTGTAGATTCTGGATTAGAGAGTGTCTACACATTTCTCCCAGGAAAATCCATAGACGTCTCTGGTTGCATTTCATTAACCAGTTAATACAAGACTGTGTTTTAAGTGTCTTCCTATGCTATGGCACCTCTCTTAACATATATTGTTGCTTAAGTAACACTGAGTTTATGGCCAAAAACCCTATAACTAATGATTAAGCAAAGCTAACTGATCCAACAAATGTTCCTTTGATCAGGAACATCGGAGCAGCTCACGCTTAAGAATACCACACAGCACTATAGCTCTTTTCGTTTGCAGCTAGTAGAGAAAGTCAAACCAGTAAATAAAGATACAAAATAAGAAAAACTATGATACTAAATGGATCGCTAAAGCAACATCTGTTTACAGCCTGAATAACAAAACAACAGGGCAGAATGCTTCTTGCTAAACCTCCCTGGGAAGCTGTACCTAAGGTGCTCAGTTTTATTGTTCTCACTGACATTTCTTGGTTTCATTTGCACCTGCATAAAAGCTAAGCTTAATGGTTTCTCAGTCACTTCTATGTGCATCTTTCTGACAGTCCAGCAATGCACGCTGCAGGGTGTAACTGGGGTATCTGTCATTCCACAGAAATGCCTGTGCATAATACCTTTGTCTATAAGAGTCAAAAAACCTGAAAACAACCCAATTTTCCTCCGCAGGTTGAGATTAAACATTTACCGTGGATCATTATTTAGCAATAAAAAGGCATATACTTTGATCCACCAAAATCCCAATGAATCTCTGAAGAATTACACTAAGTGGATCAAAGTGAACTTCAGAAGCCACACAATATGATTCTCTTATATGCCATTCCTGAAATGAGAGAAGTATGGGAATGCAATAGGGTAGAGGTCGCTAAGTGTTAGTGTGGGAATGGAGACAAGCAGAAAGTGGGTGTGGCTATTAGCAGGCCAACAGAAAAGAACTGTACAGTAAAGGAAATGTTCTGCATCTTGCTTGGCTGTGTCATTGCCCTGCTATTTTGCAAGATGCTACTATTTGGGGAAGCTGAATATATTAGACACATGATCCTTCTCTATTGTTTTAAATTAGAAAAATATTTGGTAGCAATCATGGTTTTTCCAGTGGGATCACATGAAGATCATTACCTCTTTATTTGTGCAAAGCTTATACTTCTGTAGTAAGGTCAACTGATGTCTGCATTACCCACAGCAATAATGAACTTGGTTTAAAAAAATTGAGTCTGTGGTTTAAACCATGTAGAGCAATGAGTTGACTGACTTTAGGGGATTTTCCCCATGTTTGAAGCAGATATGCTGATATCCTGTATGCATATCCAGAAATGATTATTCAAGTGCAACTTAATGTCATACCCCACACATTCAAACCTACTCTGACTTTGGTTCCTTTGCCCTCTCGCCCATAAGCACATCAAAGCCACTTTGTAATGGAAGTAATGGAACGTTGGTAACCAGGGAAGACAAGTGAATATTCTGCAGAACACTGCCTTTTATCCCTTCCCTCTACCTCAAAAAATACCTAAAACCAGGTGGGTGGCTTCAAATTTAAGTGTGGGGGAAAAACAGATTCTAAGAAATCAGAGGGTTTGGTACCCATTTGGAAAGATATGGGCTATTTTTAGAGTAAAGAGGATGTGGTGGTTGAGCCTAAGCCTGTGAATCCAGTCACTGTGCTTTTCAGATCAAAATGCATCGTTATATGCTATGGCACTACTGAAATAGAGGTAGTGATGGGGAACTAATTTTCATTTGAAGTTGAAAGCTATCAAATGTTCATGAAAGACACATCATATAAAGCAGAGAAGGAAAAGTTAATCTCAAAATGTCATTGATACAAGGTATTTAAAGGATACATTGTTAAAAGCAATTTGCTAATTGAGTTAGGCATTTAGGGGTATGTACATGGTATATGTATGTGTTCCTATGGGCATGTGTGCAAGAATGTGCATGTGTGTGTGCAGACCAGAAGTCAATGCTGGGTGTATTGCTTAATCACTGTTCGTCATATTTTGGAGGCATGTTCTCTCATTGAAACTGTAGCTCACAGATTCAGGTAGGCCCTGGCAAATGAAAGCCAGGAATCTACTTGTCTCCTTCTCACCTCATGGCTGGGATTACAAGCATCCACCATGGTACCTGGAGCTTTATATGAGTACTGGGGACTAAATTGAGGTTTTCATGCTCAAGAGAAACACTTTACAGATTGAACCATGTTCTCAACCCCAGAGAATGATGCAGTTTGAATATTGAGAATGGCGACCTCCTTACATGTCAAACAGTAAACAGAAGATATAGAGCTAATTTGTTATGAATCTTTATAGTAACAACATATATTTTAGAGTGCTAGAGAGATGATCCAGTGGATAAGAGCACTTGTTGTTTCTGCAGAGGACCAGTATTCGATTCCCAGCATCCACATAGTGGCTCACAACTATTTGTAACTCTAGTTCTTGGGGATCCTATGACATACTCTGACCTCCATGTATACCAAGCTATGTGTGGTATACATACATACTTACACACAAAACATTCCCATAAAATAACCAACTAGAACAATGTGTTCAATCTGACTATGAGCATGCGCTCTCTTTCACCGATGAGCTCTGGAGTTTTTGATCAAGTCATTCTTTGCTTTGCAGCTACACTGTGGGGCTTGGAAGTCTCACAAGTTCTAGCCCCTGGTCATGTATTCCTCAAAGTTGTTGCTATACCTTAACTCTCTTCTCCACTCCTCCCATCCAATAAACAAGCTGAGATCTCTGCCTTACTCTGTAATCGTTTTTGCCCTCTTTAAGCAGGTCTGAGCTGACTAACTAAAAATCAAGAGATATCCTACTATCCCGTGATACATAGAACATAAAAGCAATAAAAGAAGATAACGTGATCATTTAGCATTATAAGGCAAACTCAGATTCTCAAATAGAAATACTGCTTAATCTCCCTTAGCGTTTGTCTTTATCCAGCTATGGAATATGAGTAGTAATTCTGATACTTCAAATTATTTAGAAAAATTAAAGGATATTTGGGAGCAAATTGCATGAGCGATCCAAACAAGAGCATTGATTTGACTCATATCCTGGTGTTTATCAATAGCGGATTGTGTTACTCTGGTTTTCAATGAACTCTTCATATAGTAGATATTAATAATTAGAGAATAAACAAAACTACTAGCAATCTACTCACTGAATATTCTTCATGAGCTCAACTAAGACATGAGTCCTCCTTTCAGAAACTGGTTCTCGGCTGCTATAGTCATACTTTAAAGAGAGACAGCATCTTTCCTTATAATTATTTCATTGATAAAGCTAGTTGTTCAACATAGATGATCTATTGTAGTATAAAACATATTGTACAAAATCTACAGGCAATAATCCTAATTTTACATATATAGCTTATTATCATGAAATAAAACTCACGTTTTACTATCCCAGCCCAACTATTTACAGCAATATTTCTTTCCTCAGACAGATTACAAAGAATTAATAAGAAAATAAAAAAAATTCCCTTCTACTTACCCTTGTGCTAAGGATAAACTTATGCCTTCAGTCCAAAGTTTCCAGACTGAGTAACATTCTCTCTGTGCTCTGTACATGTAGAGTTGATTACTCTATAGAACACATCTTTCTAATTATTTAAAGCTTGAAATACTGAAGCCGGAGTCCCTTACTTTCTGTAGTTGCCTACAAGTTCAAGTTCCTCAGAGTGAGGTTCCCTTTTTCTCTCCCCTACCTCTCTCCTTGACTCCTTTTTCTCTAGGAAACATTACATGCATCACATACATGCATATACAAACATATGCACTTGTTCTAATTTTGTTTTATTGCTCATCTCAAAATGCCAAATGTCTTTGTTAATTTTTGAAAATAATTCCCAGCCAGTCTGACATCCAGGACTCTTGGAAATGAATATTATCTTTCACGCATGCAGTGTCTTCCCTCACACCCTTTATGCTAAAACACAGAGTTGCATGAAACTCTGTCTGATTACAGCAAAGGGAGCCTGTGATACATTTGCAGGACAAATACAGGCATTGTGTTCCTATTTGGAAATGGCCATTGTCTTCAAAGAAGATATTTGGAGGACATGATACTGATTCCACAATGTATAATTCCCTCAAAGATGCAATTGATGTGTTATTTTACGGTAAAGTATATTAACTGCAGAATGTAACAGAAGAGAAATGAAAATGAAAATGTGACCAGCAAACAAATCCAAGGATTTCTGTTGAAGAATAAATATATCTCAATTTCAATTTAACTGGGGAATTAAAGAATGTTAGAGTCTACTATGGGAAACCAGAGGAAATGGAATTATGTACTTCTAGCTTTTAGATCAGAATCTGCCCCATTTCCTTTTAAGAATAGCATAGTAACTCTCAGCTACTTCATATAGATCTTAAAAGTCAGGCAAGCCTTTCTCTTTCAGTATATCTAGCAAGTTTAGAGAGTTCTACACTGTTTGTGATAATCTTAACATACTCATTTTACTAAATGATTCGCTAAAGCCTGGGAGTGTGAGACTATTGTCTCTAAACAATTCTGTTGTCCCTGTTACTAAACTTCAAATATTGGCATTAATCTAAGTGTCTCCATGTTGCATCAATTCTGTTTAGCAAACAAAGAGGTATCTCTTAGAAAGCATTAAACTCAGTTGATTAGGAGATGGAGATGTTTATTTAACTTCCTCACACTGAGTTGAAGGTAAATTCGCAAGCTGAGGCTTTCTGACTTGACACAAACACATGCAATGCAGAACATTCTCCTTCATTAATACATAGTAAATTCAATTCACAACTTGAGTATAAATGGATAGAAAGTGAATATTGAATTCATAAGCTATGAAGTTTAGCATATCTACAGTCTTTTTTAAAAAGGAAACAAATTATTTTGTCATTTTAGAGAAAATGTTTCCTCTGACAAATTAGAAGTCAAGTTTCCATGATATTCTCTCTCTCTCTCTCTCTCTCTCTCTCTCTCTCTCTCTCTCCTCTCCTCTTTCTGTTAACTAGTTTTGTAAATATATCTCTCATTTGTTACTTTGTCACTGTGCCCTCCAAAGCCTGTATTTATTTATTTTGTCACTTTCAGTAAGTTAGTCGGTTGACAAAGAGACACTGTAGTCCAACCTCTCTGTGCCTTTGTTTACCCTCTAAAAGGAGAGTGCTCATTTTTAAAGCACTTTGACAGTCTCTCCCAGAACATTCTTTATAAAATGCAGTGTTCTCATTTGCATTTGGTACTGTTGGTGTGAGGTGATACGGCCAGGTATTAAGTTTACAGTGGTAATATGAACTAAGTTCTTTTCTAAACTCGAGGGAGACACTCAGTCGTGAAGTGGTACCAAATGGCTGGCTCCACTGGAATCAGGGTTATCAGGATACTCTGTCTGGGGCATGATAATGACTCTGTTGGTGACAGCCTGTCTACTGCCTGGTGGTATTCATAAAGAGCACTTTTTCTGGGGGCAGTGGCCGTGTGGGCATTGCTTCTCTGCCATCTGCCAAAGCATATACCCTGCAAACTGGACTCACTTCACATTTCACACAGACAAAGGTGCTTTGGAAAAGAGCACCTGTGGGTTTCACGGTGCCTGCCTTTGGTTTGATTTTTGAAAGAAACCTTTAATAGTTTAAAGCAGATACTTATTTCTGTCACCCAAAGAAAATCAACAGTTGACTATGCATATCATTTAGCTTAAGGGCAGCCAGATCTCGTCTGTCCCCCATACGCTGTTCACAGTGCAAAATATTTGTAAAGGATAAAAATGTTAATCGCAAGTCCCTATTGGCCATGTTCAACACAGACAACTAAGAGCTGAAGAGGTGCCTGACTAAGAACTTGGGTGGCAATCTCTGAAACACCTAAATGTCCCAAACTGCTTTGTTCAAAGTAACTGTAACCGATTTGACTAAGAAGCAGTGGTCCAATTCAATCTTCTCTGATGTTCAAAATTGCTTATTTCACAGTTTGAACAATTAGCACATTTTGTAATCCTACAACGTTAGTAAGAGGAAGTCATTTACAAGAATTATGACAAATGCCATAAAAAAGTCTGTGCATTTGGAAGATAATCTTTTCCAAAGAAGAGGCTTCACTTAGGTACGGAATTCACACAAAAGTTTAGACTCCATAAGATCAATCAGAGTAGTTGATGGAAAATACCTGAAGATGTTCTAGCATTATTCTGATAACAGATCAGATGGCTTCAACAAACTACCTAGAAAATGTATTATTTAAACATTTACACCCATTATATGGAAAGCATCCTATTGTGATTAAATTATATCTGCTTTCTGATTTTAAATAGAGGAGAAAATGAGAAAAGATGGGGGAAAAGAGAAAGTGAATGACAGGAGAACAGACAGAATAAAAAGCTGGTCATTCTGCCATCGGAGGTTCATGGAGTATGCTGAGAGAGAATTCTGATTATGAATAAATCTGGCGGGAAAGCATGCTGGGAAGTCATGTCTATCAAATTAAGCTTGGAGCACCATTCACAAGCAGCTGGCCTGGCAGGAAGCAATTCCTACTTGCCATCAGAAGGGGACATATTCTCTCAGAATCGAAATGGGAGGAACACAACAAAGCAATTGGACCCCAATAAGAGTCCTAAAGAATGCTTACCAGAACAATGACTGACAATATGTGGCTTGAATGGAGTCATGTTTCTGTATAATACATTTAATACACATATTTGAACAGAGAATGAATTTAAAAAGAGGGAGTCTAGAAACGTTTGCCCATGCCTGCATGCTTAAATTCTAGCTTGCTCATTTTCATTTCCCCCTTCTAGTGCTTGATGAAAATAGAAGCCGGGGACTGGCATTTGGAGAGAAAAGTGACTCCATCTCCTCAAGACCAGGGTAGCAAGCTAGAAAAGCAGTTGAAAGGAACACCCCAAAGATCTCCTTGGTGTATGTCAGGAAGAAGACTGAAAGTCTGAGAAAAGTTTATTTTGCAGTGTCCTCACAAAAGAATGTTCCAGAAAATGTTTCATGCTTTTCATCGACTAAAGAGAAAGGACTGCTGAATGGTTGGTATAAAGTGTCCTCAGTGAACTGAATCAAGACACAAATGGACCTACAACAGAGTTTTCATTTATGAGCAAATGATAATAGCAAGAACTACAACAACGGAGAATAAGACTGGGCAAATAAGGAAATCAGTTTGTATAATACTATAAAAAAATTAAATCAAAGTATATATTACCAAGAACCACACTGACCAAGTGATCTTAATGTGAATTTGGGAATAAAAATACAATACTGGTTAAGCTAACCACTTCAAAGACATAACTTAAAATCCAACCATTCCAGGTACATGGGATGTATCTGGAATAAATGTACTTGTTTTTGTATTTGTTTTTGTTTGTTTGTTTGTTTTTCTTCAAACAACCAAGAACTGCTTGGGCGCTTGGGTCCCCACATGCTCCTACACATTACAGTTTACATTAACAGAATGTTGGACAGTATTCAAAGTTGTTTCAGGGTCAAGTCAAGGTCATTTTGTCAGAAGAGTCCTTGCCAGACATTGATTGATGAATGCAAGCCAATAACGGGGGGGGGGGGGTAGAAAGGGAGGGAAGGGAGAGGGGAAGGAGGGAGGGAGGGAGAAAAGGCAAAGGGAGAGGGAGAGGAGGGAGGGAAGAAGGGAGGGAGGGAGAGGACAGAGAGGACAGAGAGGAGAGAGAAATCTATCATTATTTTTCTATTTGATTTACAGGTTTATGAGCACTTATTTCCTCAATACCTGCTGCTTGAAGCCAGAATCCATCATTTTTTATCTTATTGTATAGATTCCCTAATCCTAAAGTTTAGGTCAGAAACCAATCTCCTGAAATCAGAACTTCTAATGAGACATGAACTATTGCTCATACACGCATACATATGACTAGCATTTTGACATGTTTGCATTGTCACTTATTTCAAAATGACATAAAATCACATTTCAATACAAGAATATTACCATGTGTAATGGAAATTTGATAGCTTGTATGTTTAAAAGTATGACTTGAAAATTATATTTTAAAGCGTCATCATTGCCAGAATATAAAAAGAAAAATTAAAACAGCAAAGTGGAACCCTGATATCTACTGATATCACTAAGCAGGGAGGTGAGGTTCCATTGTCATTTTTATTATAGGGCATGAAATTTTTTTATTGGATATTTTCTTTATTTACATTTCAAATGTTATCCCCTTTCCAGGTTTTCCCCCTCCCAGAAACCCCCTATTCCATCCCCCCTCCCCCTGCTTCTTATGAGGGTATTCTTCCACCCACACACCCACTCCCCGCTCCCCACCCTCTAATTCCCTACACTAAAGCATCAAGCCTCCACAGGACGAAGGGGCTCCTCTTCCATTGATGCCAGATAAGGCCATCTTCTGCTACATGCATAGCTGGAGCCGTGGATTCCTCCACGTGCACTCTTTGGTTGATTGTTTAGTCCCTGGGAGCTCTGGGTGGTCCCGTTAGTTGATAATATTCTTCTTATGGGGTGCAATCCCCTTCAGTTCCTTCAGTTCTTCCTCTAGTTCTTCCATTAGGGTCCCTGGACTCAGTCCAATGGTGGGCTGTGAGTATCTGCATCTGTATTAGTCAGGTGTTGGCAGAAAATCACAGGGGACAGTCATACCAGGCTCCTGTCTGCAAGCACTTCTTGGCATCCACAATACTGTCTGGCTGTTTATCTTTTTCATCATGGACATATGTTGCAATGATTGGGAACACTTGTCCTTTCCCTTCGTTCTACTATTCTTGACTAATAAACCTATAAGCCAGAGCTGTGACCTTATTTGAAACAGCACATAAAAGATAAGAAGTCCAAGTGTGGCCTGAATTGAAACTATGATCTCCTCAAGGGGATATGGGTCCTGTGTGTCCACTGTCAATCGGACTACTCAGTTAACCCTTTTCACCCATAGGAATTATCTATTTCTTATTGTAGTTCTTCTATATTTTAATGTCTAGTGTGACAAAGTCCTTCTAGGCAATGGAGAAATTTGCTACATGAATAATGCTGAAGATAGAATTTTATTTTTTATTTTAAGCTCTAAGAAACGTTTAGATAATTACAAAGGGACTCCCAGCCATTTTTCCTATGTCCAAAGCTATAACTCTATGTGGAAAGGAGCATTTCAACAGGAGGCTTGGTGATACATTGGTATTGGGATAGATAACACAGTTAAGTATCTTGAAGTTTTAAGTGAAAACACACTCTCAAAATGATGTATTAAATGTGACAAGATCATGATATGTAACAAAATAATAAGTACAACTATTGATAGCCAGAGGACAAGTATCTCATAGTGTCATGATGAAGAATCAATTGTCGAATGTTTCCATATCATTAATCACCAAGAAAAAGATAATAGCCATTTTCCCTTTTCCCACATTTAGTCGCATATTCGGTTTACACTTAAAGTCCTTTATTTACAGACCATGTTTATTCCATAACAAGATGGAGTCATTTAGGATAACCATGAAGTTACTATTATTTTATTTATTAACATTAATATAGTCCCATATTAACACTGAACACAATAGCTCTAGACTGATGCTATGGCTTGTACCTTTGATAATCTATGTTGAATCAAATTAATTAAAAAGACATCCAAGTCATTGACATGTTTCCGGGTTATGCAATGCTGTGTTGCCAGATCACTATGCTTATGCCTTCACAAACTTGGCTTTTCTTCTTTTCCAGCCCCACCCTTTTCTTCTTTGAAGTTATTGCCTTCCTAATCAAATAAGGTAAGAATACTTATATAAGTAGGGCATGGCAGAATGCTAGCAAGTTATTTATCATCTCCACTGTGCTCCGAGTGACAGAAAGAACTCTCTAATCCAGAGGGAGCATCACTCTCCCATGCTCTGCATCTGTCCCTGGAACCCAGGTGATTGTGCTTGTTTTATGGGAGAACTGCTTGCTAAGCTGCCAGAAAGACTATAAATATGACCCAAAAATGAAAGCGGACCATGGTTCCATGTTTTGATAGCTTATTTAATCCTGCATTTAATCAATATATTGTGTGCATTGTTCATGTGGTTATGGAGTAGACAGCTGGAGGGGAAGGAAGCCAAAAATCAAAGTTTCAATTCCTCTTTGAAGTTTCCAGGCTGCTTAGGCAGAAACACAGACAAGCACAGAACCAAACCAAAGAGCAGGAGAACTGGAATCAGTTTACCAGCTGCATGACTAGGGACAAAATCTATGTCATTTCCCCACACAATATTCCTTTATTTTCTTCATCAAGGTGCTGTCAGCCTCCACCTGACCCTTTCCTTGTGCGGGTTCTACTTGCTTACGCTGTTAGCATGAACTGTGGTTCATACTTGGCTCTGGGCTATGATGTGCCGCTATGACTTAGTAGGTGCACTTTGAATAGGTAATTTATAAGTCATTAAGAGTACAAACTGGGGATCTCTCTCTCTCTCTCTCTCTCTCTCTCTCTCTCTCTCTCTCTCTCTCTCTCTTTCTCAGACATTTAGAGATGACTTCTGGTCATTGCTGGAACAGTTTATTTAATTTCAAAAGATTAAAAGTGCTAAAATGCTTGCACCTTGCTTTCTGTAGGGAAGAAACAATTAAGAAGTTGCGTTAAACCCTCTCTCTCAGTTGATGAAACTACATGAACAGGATTACTCAAGAGAGGGAAAACAGTGTTATTAGTGCCCCCAATATAGCAGAGTCCATGGGAAATGCTCGTGAGTCTTTTGTCAGTGGCATCTACTTGCAGGTGTCTTCTCTGCCATTCAATCATACACGATCGTTAGTAAGATTAAATGCATCTGAGAAAAGCAGAGAACACCACCACCGTTTTTTAATCTGCTAGCATTCTTCCTTACTTCCAAGCCGATTTGACAACTGCATTTATTTCACATGGCAATTGCTACAGGTTAATAATATTGTTTTATCGGGAAACATTTATCTTGAGGAAGAAAGTTATCCTAATACAGCAGATAACTTATCCAAGGACAAATAGAAAGGGGCCTGTGTCTAGAGGGTAATGCTAATGCCTGGCATGCTATAAAAATAAATGAAATCTGATTAATGCTACTGGAGAGAAGAATAAGTCACCGTTTCCATGAAATATCATTTTCCCAGTTGGAACCATTTTCATTTTTTGTCAGCTTAAAACACTGTACTAAAGATGAGCTGACTTTAAAACAGGGACAGATATCTCAAGCCCTGTGATTATAAATGGTGTCATAGGCTTGTAATCCTGAGGGTTTAGTCTAAAGTATTTTCTCCTAAAAATTGATAGAGAAACACACTAGGAATTCAGAAGATTTTAATTAAAGTAGTTCAAAAACATTTAATGGAATTTTAAAGGCCAGCTCACTAAGTATTTTTGATAATGAGTTTAATTTATGCAAGAAATTTCTTAATAAATTTGGCAGGGCCAAAATAGCCTACCTGTGCATAATATATATTTTCAGGGAAGCATTTCTTTAATTAACCAGCTTTGACTAATTCACAAACGTTAGTTCATTTTAAGCCCTATTCAAAACTGGATTATTAAATCCATAGTTTAAAAATAATGGGGCCGACAAGCAACTATGGCTGAGAAGGCATTGTCTTAAACATACAGGTGATTTCTTTCTTTCTTTCTTCTTCTTCTTCTTCTTTTTTTTTTTTTTTTTTTTTTTTTTAGGTGTACTGATGTGTTAAGTAAGAGCAGTTGGAGTCACAAGCTAAGGAAGAAGGCAGGGGCATGATTTATTTTGAACTGGAAAGCTGAAACACATCCCGTTCTCAAATCACTCCCTGTTTTCCTGTAAAGTTGCCCGAGGCCCTGGGCAGAGTCTCAGAAGGTTACTCAACTCAGCCCCACCAAAGCTAAGCAACCAACTCTGAGGATGGCAGGAAGTTGGCGGCGGCAGGTGGGCTGCTCATAGCTGCAGATGTGATTTCCATAATAAATCAACTCCTAATAATGATAGCAGCTTGCATTTCTGTGTGTCTGTTTTATAAAGGACAGCATGGTTGAAACACGATAAGACTTAAAAAGAGTGTGGGGTTATTGACTCTGTTTTGTTTGGGAAGAAACTTCCTATGTCCTGTGCTAGAGGACAATTGCAAAGTACTAGGCTTGATATTTTTTTTTTTTTTTTATAACTTAGCAGATCTCAACCTGTCCCCAGAAAAAATATGGAGCCCGGGGGTGGGGGCCGGCAACAAAGGAGGAAATAATACAATCAGAGCAATGTTACGTTATAGTAACAGAGTCCTTTCTTCTAACTTTTCAACTACATTTTCTAACAAATCTACAGAATTACTAAACGTTTACATGCATAAACCCCAAAGGATTCATATTAAAAAGAAGATCAAAGATGTGAAGTTCTGGGCTACTCGAGGTGATCTCAGCTCATCTGTGCACACATCAATGAGGAAGATGTGTGTCACAAAACTCAGTTAGTCATCTGAAAGGCAGTGTGTGTTGAAACTGCTCATTATGATAGTTTACTAAGTCTTTGCTTGATTGTTTCTTTGTCTCGATATAGATGCTGTAACTCAGTCTAGTCTGGGAAATTTGATCTTCCTGCCCTTGATTCTGAAGGGCTGGGATCACAGGAAGACACCACTCAGCACTACAGCCACTCCCTGCTTTTATTTATTTATTTATTTATTTATTTATTTATTTATTTATTTATTTATTTATTCATTCATTCATTCATTCATTCATTCATTCATTTCTTCAACTGACCCTGTAGTTTCTTAAGAAATTATGACCAGCATGGAGACAATCAGAAAGAAAAAACTAATAATATAAAAGAGAAAAGGGTCCATTAACTGACTTCCTGTGCTGATTTATAGAGGATTTTAACATTTTTATGATTTATTTTTATCTTACGTTCACTGGTGTTTTGTCTGTGTGTATGTCTTTGTGAGGGTGTTGGATCTATTGGAACTGGAGTGAGAAACAGCTGTGAGCTGGCATGTAGATGCTGTGAATTGAACTCTGGTGTCTGGAAAGGGAGCCAATGCTTTTAATCACTGAGCCATCTTCCCAGCCCTTCTTAGGTGATTGATAAAAGTTCTTTATTACAAGACATTAACAACACATCATTAATATGCTCGTAATGACCTTTTCACACCTATTTATATGTTGTTCATATTCACCTAGTAGTATTTCTGGTCCCATGCCCACTGATCTCCTTTCTTTCCTAATTGTCCCTCTATCAAATAAACACGGTCTTGCATGCCAGACATTCAATAAGTAAATACTATAACAGGGTATCCTTGCACCTGTGTGCAATCCCAGCACTCGGGAGACGAAGCAGGGGGGGTCACGAGTTCAAATGCAGATTGTGATACATGATGAAACCATGACACAAAACTAAACAACATAAATGAAGATTACAATAAGAAAAAGAAACAGAAACAGATAAGGACAAAGAAAGTGATGGATTGGTAGAAAACAAGTGGATTTTAAAATTAAAATGAAATTACCTTGTTCTTCCCTTTCCTTTTCCCTATCCAAGTCTTTACATGTCTCCTTTTTCCAACCCCTTCCCACCCCCTTACTCTGTCTCAAATTCCTGGATTCTTTCCTGTTTCTGGTTAGCATGTCTATTGGTGCTTGTACATATTTGAGTCATGTTTAGGTAGCCATTCATTGGGCTATCATGGGTATAGTTTTCCATACCATTTCTAGGAGACACAGTCTCACATCAGTTTTTTCTGGTCCTCTGGTTTTTACAATGTTCTCTCTCCATTTTCTTCCAGTGTCCCATTAACCTGGGTGCAGAAAGTGTATTGTGGATGTTTCACTGGGACTAACAAGCCCAGATTCTCTTGGTTTTTGCATCTTAAAAAGTTTGTGGTTTTCTACAATGGCCTTAGTCTGCTGCAAAAATAGAAGCTTCTTTGATGAGAGATGAAAGCTATACTTATCTGTGGGAATAAGTATTTAAGATATAGTTAGGGTTTATGCTCATCTAGTACGTTGGTATATGTTGGTCTAGTGTGTTCTCTAACATCTATGGCTTCGTTAGTCTCAGGTAGTTGGGTAGTATTCCTGTAACAAGCAGCATTTTTCTCCAGGTCTTGGTGGTAATCATTAGCTCTCTAATTGGACCTGAGGCTCATTCAACAAGTGCTTATAATACTTGGGTTAATTTTTACACTAAAACAACAGTGTTTTTATTTCTGAAATGTTTGCTGATACAACAGATTATGCTTTTGCTCATGGTACTACTCTGTAGAGTGGAAGGGTCACCATGAAAAACCAAGATGGGCTTTTCTGAAACAGAAGAAGGTAGAAAAAGACAGAGTCCACAGAGGGATTTGGGTCTCCTCCTCCTCCTTATTCCCTGGCTCCAGACATGAGGTAATTTAAAAAATGTTATCCATTTAAATTGTATTATATGCATGTATATTTTGTCTGCATGCTTGTCTGCACATGATGTCATGTCTACTGCCCCAGAAGGTCAGAAGAGTACACCAGATCATCTCTGAATGATCAACTTGAGAACTGGAGTTAAAGATAGTTGTAACCTGCTATATGGGTGCTGGGAATCTAACTTGAGTCCTCTGGAAAAGCAGCCAGTGCTCTTAACCACTGAGCCATCTCTCCATCCTAAAGATAGGAGGTAATTTTCCAGGTTGCTTCTTCAAATCAACTCATGAGGCTACTTTTATTCAACAAGTATTGGTTGAGTATTTCTTACTTGGAAGAGGGGATAGTCTTCTATAACCTAGGCATGGTAATCAACAGTACAGGTACCATCTTCACTTTACAGAGTTTATATGGTGGTGTAAGGTACACTGAAATCACTGCACTCACACTCTGATATCTGGAGTCACATTTTGATTGCACAGCGGCTGTTGAATATTTCATTTGGAGATCAAAGTTAGCACAGCAAGCCATCATTTCCAAGCATCCAGAGAAAAAGGACCCAGTGACTGTTTTCCTATGAAGGGAATTAGTGGAACAACAGTAGCCAAAGCAAATTATCAGAAGAACAAGCACTTGTTTTTTTAAGTGTCATATTTTCAATTCTATAGAAAATATAAAATAAGTTTGCCAAATACCTCAACTCTTGTCCATTTCAGATTCATCGCAACACAACTGTACCTTGGAGAAGATGTTTTGATATTCTAAGAGTTCATTGATGACACCTTCTAACAAAGTCTCCATAACTTGCTTGTCTGGAAAATAAATGTTGCTATTATGATAGCAAAAAGAATCACCCAATTTTGGAAGGTATTACAGCAATCTATTTTTATGCAACAACTTTAGAGAAAATTGAACAGAAGTTGGGAAGAACAGTGACCTAACAGTCAAGAGCTAACAAAGAAATAAAATCCACTTAAGAATCTAAAATTGGGGGCCATGGTGGCGCACGCCTTTAATCCCAGCACTTGGGAAGCAGAGGCAGGCAGATTTCTGCGTTCCAGGCCAGCCTGGTCTACAGAGTGAGTTCCAGGACAGCCAGGGCTATACAGAGAAACCCTATCTTGAAAAACCAAAAAAAAAAAAAAAAAAAAAATCTAAAATTGGGCCCATCAAGCTAAAAGAATAGAGGTGACTACCACCAAGCCTAATGAACTTAGTTTCCCCCCAAGGACCCTCATGATGGCAAGATAAAACTGACCTCCACATGTCTATTGTTGTATAAACAGAGAGAGGGGGGATAGGAAAATTAAAAAAGTAAAATAGCATGAGTTAAAAGGTGCATAGTTGTTTACAGGGTGGTGGGAAAGCTAAAATAAAATTAAAAGAAAGGTACAGTAACGAGGAGACAGCTATACCTTATCCCACTAATCAGGAAGCACCATATGAAATCACTTAACTTGTGTGGCATAAAGCAGGGCACAGACAAGATGTAGATTGTTCATTCGATCCTAGAAGCAGAGAAGAGATGGTTATATCCAATATACAGTCTAACTCTGTAACCCAGGAATCCACCACATGCATCTGGATGAAAGCATTTAAGGGATGTGAATCCAACTTGGTATGAACCAACAAGAACTGGATAAGTGACTAATGGATTTGGAGGCAAACAAGTCCCAAAGAAAACAGAACAGTACTGTTTGGTTTTATCTTTAGAAGCCAGGCTGAAACAGTCTTTATAAATATTTTAGGGGACACGGAAAGAGAAACAATGCTCATAGCCCACATGAGAACCTCCTCATCTTTCATTATTTTTTTTTCATGATCCTAAAACTACCATACATTATTATTTTTACAGCTGGTAAATATTTTTTAAATTAACTGATAAGTTCAGAATACAGAAGTTGGAAAAGATGAATATGGCTTTAAAAATTGAATGCATGTGTCTCCAGAAAAACAACCAGAAAATAGAACATTTAAAAAAGATTATAGTTAGAAAATAAAACCCAACCCTCCCCACAGCATTTTCATGAATGGATGAAATGGCTCATTTGGTAAAGATGCCTGTAAGGAAGCCTGATAACCTCAGTTCAGACCCATGTTGGAAAGAGTCAAACTGGCTCTCACAAGTTCTCCTCTGACTTCTGCATATACGCAATAGTACTGCTCAATGCTTGCACACATACAAACACAGAATTAAAAAGCAAACAAGAGAAATTCATTTAGCTGCAAAAATATAAAAAGGATCCATGTGTGGTGCCAGGAACCCATAATACCAGCAGCTGGGACACTGAGGCAAGAAGACGGTGAGTCTGAGGTCAACATGAGCTACACAGCAAGACTCTATCTCCAAAGTCAACCAGTTAACATTAAAATATAATAATATATATAATGTATACATACATAGATATTATATATAAATGATTAAAAAACAGTGAAATACTATCAAAATATATATGTAGACGGATGAGACCAGAAGATTCAAAGGATGATTCATTGATTGTAACATTTCATACAATGAACATGTGTTTCAGAACCAACACATATTAGTGCACAGACAGAAATTTCAACTGTAGTGCAGTTGTCTTTGCTAAAACTTCACTTGCATTTGTGTAGACTATGCAAATAACTTTTGAATTATCTGAAGAATTCATACAAAATTATGTAGGTCATATTTATAAATTATGAAGAAAGAAGTATAGCAACTGAAAATGTGGAAAATGCTCACCAATGCTCTAGTCAGTAAAATAATAATAATATATACTTTTAAGACTAAAGAGGTATTCCAATGGAGCCAAATAAAAAACCAAATGTGCAGACCTATATGCACTCAGCTCTAAAATCAATATTTGAAAAAATTATGGTACATTTTAGAATGTGAAGCCTCATCTACAAATGATATTAAACACAATAGGAGGCTGAATGCCTATAATATATGAAAGCACTTACATTTTGTTGAATGAGAAAATGGAGGATACCATCTCTATAATAAATGCAAATCTATGTATATCTGAAAACCAATACAGGCACAGAATATGAAAGTTATTTCAAATCTGTAAATAATCTTTAATATTATTAGCAGCAATATTTCTTCATCTTTGTGCAGCGAGCCTACCATCACGGACTGTGTTGAGTTGAGGAGGTTCGGGGACATCTTTGAAACAATGAGTAGTATTTACTGAATTCTTCATATATAGAAATAAACAGTATGTCATTTGATATTAACTGACTCATGTAATCCTTTCAACAAATGTACCAGGTTCATATTACTTTCATTACAGGAGCAATAAAATAAAAGCTTTGTGGGGACAAGAAGCTTGGCAAAGATCACACCGACCCTGAGATCCCAAATGTAGGTCCTAGGACCAACTCCAAAATCCAGCCTCATAATAGCTGGGTCCTCTCCAGCCTCAACCAATACAAGGACATACATGTTGATTCAGGACTTTTAGCTCTCTGGGCATTCTATAAATTACCTTTCTTTTTCTCACCTCTGATAACTCAATTGGCTATTTAAAGCTACTTGATAGGTGCTAATGTCTCTTCAAGCACCAATACTCAGGATTAAAAGTCAGTAATTTCTCCTAGTCCAGGGGAGTTTTCACAGTTGCAGACTTGTCCCTGAGCACCAGCAACAGATCATCCTTGCTTCCAGAAAGTTGAGTTATTTGTGTGCCACAGACTGTGAAATCAGAGACAGTCTGTTTCTATGGGAACCAGCTTTATTTAATCTAAGAGGGCAGTGAAGAGTAATTTCCAAATGTTGCAGAGTGAAGAAAAAGTTAGCCACACATCACATCCTTAGTTTGAATCATTATTTCTTTCACTTCCTTGGTTCCCCTTCAGAGATTCTTTTTAATCCTGTGTAGCTGAAGGAATTGCAGCATCTTTGCCTAACCTAATAAACTCTGTAAGAATCTTCAGGACATCTGAAACCTTAAAATGATGTCCTTGATACATTCTCTAGGTTTCCTCAATCTCCAGAAATTGAAATCACAATACTGGAATGCACAGAAATTATTAATTTAATATGAGGGTCTTGGGGCTTCAGGAATGAATGTGCAGAAACTATGAGAATAGGTAAGTTAGGAGAGTTAATACTAGCTTTGTTGTCTTCATCTCTGAATGTTTGCACTTTCTCTGTTGTCTGATTCTAATTTTAAGTCAAATATTACAGAAAGACTCAATCTTATTCAATTTTACATATTCATGGTCACTACTCAGTGTTTAAAATAAAATGACATACAATGTTTTGTTTCTAATGCAGTTTTTTACCTATTATGGTAAGCAACCTTAAGGTTTTTGCAATAAATGGTATATGCTCTACTTCAGAAACTCATGTCTGACAAATATTTCAGTATTACCTAGAACAAGTAATTTTTGTGCAGTTTGTACAAATATGTACCATTGATAGATAATGAATTATTGATATTTATTTAGCATGGAAGTGTGCCCATGCCATGATACATGTGTGGATGTCAGAAGAAAACTTACAGAGATCAGTTTGCTTCTTCCATCATATGAGTCTTAGGGCTCATCAGTCTTGGCAGCGAGAACCCTTACTCACTGAGCTGTTTCAACAACTTCCAGAAGAATAATTTTATGTTTTCTCTTTAACAGAAAGATAAGTCACAATTATCATAACTGAGTTAACTCCTGAAATTAAGGGAATTTCTGAGTGCTTGAGAATACTTTGCAACCATTTATTTAGGAGATAAAAAATACCATGGCATGAAATGTAAGACATGTTAGTTTTCAAGAAAGATACTTTTCCAACTTTCTTTTCTCTACATTTAATTTCATTTATTTTTATTACAATTAAGAGAATTGATGTCTTAATATTTTAGCATAGATGAGATTAGTATATACATCATTTTATCACAAGATGAAATTTAAATCTAGACATTCAGTAATATAATAATGAAAAGATTAAAAATAGGTCAGCATTTATATATTAACTAAATATGAAATTTTCAATATTAAGAACTGAAGAATTTTTAGTACATTGAAGATTACACATTAAGATCTCTAGCAATCTTAGAAAATTAATGAGAGCATTATTATATAATAACTGCTGAAATTATTTTTGTCTAATATATTTCATAATTACTTAAAAGGGCAAGCCAGTAGCATTGAGATTTCTATATAAACTGCCAGAGGGTTGTATGCATGTCTCTGCAAAAGTTATAACTCTGAAAAGTGTTCCCAAAGACAACTGACCAATGGTGAATCACAGAGCAGTGAATGTCACCTTTTGGACTTCTTTCCCAGGAACTTAATTACTAAAGTGCCCCAAGCATGTTTGCCTTTACATTATTTGTTTGGAAAATGAGGAGCCTGTGGTTAAATAATCATCTGGAGATGTGTTTCCATTCATTGCTTTAGAGCTTCACTTTAGATTTCATGTTTAAGAGTATTCCAAATATTTCATAAACCAAAATATGCCTAATGTTTTGTACAGTGACAACAGGGAACATGGTAGAAAGCAAGCAATCATAAGTGTCTGCCAATACCTAAAGCATGGTTATATGTTAGAAATTTAACAATTTTAAATAATACAATTCAGAATGACTAAGAACTATAAACCCAATGATTTTTAAATGATGATATTCATGCTTATTTCTTGTACAAGAAACTGATATTATATTTATTATAATCCAATTTATAATTTTCATGATTCTTTTTTCCTCTTATTTTTGTGTGTTTAGATTTCTGCTCGTGAGCAGGGAGGTCAGAGGTTGATGCTCTATGTCTTCCTCATGGTCTGGTTTATTTTTTGAGACAGGGTCCTTGAAACTAAAGCTCTCTGGCTGGCTAGACTAACTGATTTTCAAGTCCCAATCCTCTGGTTTCTGCTCTCCAACACTGGTTTTATAATAATGGACCACTATGGTACCCAGCTTGCATGTGGGTACTGAGGGATTGAACCCCTGTCCAATTGCATGGCCACGTGAGTCATCTCTGTTTTAGCCCTGACCTCCCATTTTCCCATTTGTCTTAGTGTTAGATGGTAGCCACTCCTCTACCTACCATAATGGCTGATGACAAAATAATCTCCAACAAGGATAAGTTTAACCTCTGATCTGACCTTCTTGTCTACATCACAAGATTACCTGAGGTAAAAGAAATATACAAAAGACACAAATACAAAAGCAGGATTCTATAAAACTGTAGTAAACAAAATATTCTAAATTATTAATCTTCAGGTAAAAATGAGCTTTCTAGTAAACTTCATAATGTAGATTAAATATTCCACTAATGCCAAACATGAAATCTCTGATGGCCAGAAATAGTTAAATGGTTACCTGACTCCCTCCATCCTCTCACCCCCTCCTTTTCCTTCTCTTCCTCCCTCCCTTTCCATAGATAGAGATAAAATAATCGTACCTGCTTCTCAAGGTTCAGCTGATACTAAGGTTCAAGTGTAAGCAGCTTCTAAGTGCTCTTGTAATAATGGCTTGAGTCAGGGTGAGAGAGCTTTTAAAATGACTGAGAATTAAGGGCTTCAACTTCATGGATTTATTTATTCACTGACAAATGCATAATTTAGTAGAGTTATTAAGAAGTGATGGAAACTAGAGGACAGCGCCCTATCAGAGGTGCTGACTCATCCTTGTTACCTTCTCCATCTCTCTCTGCATCCTGGAGGTCACAAGGTCAAGTTTCCTTCTCCTTATTAATCTATCACCATTGGTGTTTCTACCTTGCCATAGGGACAGTGATAAAACAATGGAACCAGCCAATCCTGGGTCAAAGGATGTCTCCACTTTGAGGAAAGCCACATTCTAGGCATTTATCAGTCTCTTTGGAAAAGAAGATTCTGGTGAGAAAGAAATTGAGAAAGATCTCAGAAGATGGAAAGATCTCTCATGCTCATGGATCTGTGGGATTAACATAGTGAAAATGGACATCTTATCAAAAGCAATCTACAGATTCAGTGCAATTCCCAACAAAATTCCAACACAATTCTTTACAAAACTTGAAAGAGAAATTCTCAATATCATATGGAAAAACAAAAAGCAAAGGATAGCTAAAACAATTCTGAACAATAAAAGAACTCTGGAGGTATCACCGTTCCTGACCTCAAGCTGTGCTACAGAGCAATAGTAGTGAAAACTGCATTGTATTGGTATATGAACAGACAGATTGATCAATGGAATCAAATCTATGACCCTGAAATAAACCTACACAAGTATGGACACTTGATTTTTGATAAAGAAGCCAAAACTATACAATGAAAAAGAGAGAACATCTTCAATATAAATGATGCTGGTCTAACTGGATGTCTACATGTAAAAGAATGCAAATAGATCCATACCTATCACCCCACATAAAACTCAAGTCCAAGTGGATCAAAGACCTCAACATAAATCCTGATACACTAAATCCAGTTGAACAGAAAGTGGGGAATAGCCTTGAATTTATTGATACAAGAAGCAACTTCCTGAACAGAGCACTAATGGCTTGGCCTCTAAGATCAACAATTGATAAATGGGACCTCATGAAACTGAAAAGCTTCTGTAAAGGCAAAGGACATGGTCAATAGGACAAAATGACAGCCTACAGATTGGGAAAGGATCTTTACCATCCTTACATCTTACATCTGACAGAGGGCTAATACACACACACACACACACACACACACACACACACACATATATATATGACTAAAGAAGTTAGACACCAACAACCCAAATAACCCAATTAAAAACTGGGATACAGAGCTAAACAAAATTCTTAGCAGAAGAATTTCAAATGGCTGAAAATTACTTAAAGAAATGGCCATTGTCCTTAGTCATCAGAGAAATGCAGATCGGAATGACCCTGAGATTCTGTCTTATACCCATCAGAATGGCTAAGTCAAAAATTCAAGCGATACCACATGATAGCAAATATGGGGAGCAAGGGGAACACTTCTTCATTGCTGGTGGGAATACAAACATATACAACCACTTTGGAAATCAATTTGGTGGTTTCTCAGAAAACTTGGAATAGTTCTAGCTCAAGACCCAGCTATACTACTCCGGGGCATATACCCAAAAAGATGTCCCATTATACCACAGGGACACTTGCTCAACCTTGTTCCTAGCAGCTTTATTTATAATAGGCAGAAGCTGCAAATAGCCTAGATGTTCCACAACTGAAGAACGGATAAAGCAAATGTGATACATCTACAAAATGGAATACTATTCAGCCATAAAAAACAAAGACATCATGAATTTTTCCAGCAAATGGATGGAACTTGAGAATATCATCCTGAGTAAGGTAAACCAGACCTAAAAGGACATGCATGGTATGTACTCACTTGTAAGTGGATGCTAGCCATAGAGTACAGAATACTCAAGCTACACTCCAAAGAAGCTAACCAAGAAGGAAGGTCCAAGTGAGGATGCTTGAATCTCACTTAGAAGGGGGAATAAAATAGTCTGTCATAGGAGGCAGATGGAGGGAGGGAACTGGGTGGGAAAGGAGACAGGAAAGGGAATGGGGAAGTTCAGAGGTATGAGAAGAGACAGGAGAAAAGGGCCAGAGGGCCATGAGTATGAACAGAAATCTGCAGTGGGTGGGGGTATGGGGGACATCTCGAGGACTGGGATGGGGAGGCTCCCAGGAATCAATGTGGGTGACCTCAGCTGAGACCTTAGTTGAAGAGGCTACCTCCTATAGCCAGACAGGAACCCCATTGGATCAATAGGATCATCAATCCACTCACCAAAACTTTCACCCAAAATTTGTCCTGTTTCCATGAAATGCAGGGGCAAAGATGGAGTAGAAACTGAGGAAATGGCCAACAAATAAATGGTACAATTTGGTACCTACCCCAGTGGCAAGCACCAGTCCATGACACTACTAATGACACTCTGTTATGCTTGCAGACAGGAGCCTAACATAACTGTTCTCTGAGGGGCTATACCCAGCAGCTGACTGAAACAGATGCAGAGACTCACTTCTAAACATTGCATGGAGCTCCAGGACTCTTATGGAGGAGCTGGGGGAAAAATTGAGGGTCCCAATAGGGATAGGAACTCCACAGGAAGATCAACAGAGCTAACTAACCTCAATCATTGGGGGTTCTCAGAAACTGAACTACCAACCGAAGGTCATACAGGGGCTGGACTGAAGTCCCCTGAATATATTTAGCAAATGTGCACCTTGGTCTTCATAAGAGTTCCCCAACAACTAGAGCAAGAGCTATCCCTAAAGCTGTTGACTATACATGGAAATATGGGGATATGTTATACTAGTTGGGCTGCCTTGTCTGGCTTCAGTGGGAGAGGAAATACTTAGCCTTGCAGAGACTTGAACTGCCAGGGGTGGGGATACCCAGTGTTGCTCCAATCACTCATAGGAGAAGTGTAGGGGGGAGGGGAAAGGGGGAAGGATTGTGGGAGGGAGTGACTGGAAGCAAGCAGTGAGCAGATGTAAAGTGAATAAGCGAAAAGAATAAAATTAAATTAAAAAAAATATCTCTCTTATTCATTAACTTTTTCTGCCTCTCAATTAGATGTCACTTTCAAACATGCCTGTTTCCTTCTACAAACTAACCATAGAGATTAAAGGTGTGTGCTAAGGGAATGTCTGTATTCCAGCCAGATTATACTGTAATCTAGGGCATGTCTGTGTTTTACAATTCTTAATTAAACATAAAAAGAATAAGAACGTCCTAATCTCTAAGAAAATAGTTTAGCTTACACAGGAACATGTATGAAACATATCAGCTGTAATTCAAAAACACTGAAGAATAATCATATCTGAAATAAAGATCTCTTTTTTAATTTTTTAATTCTTTGTGTGATACTGGAGACATTTTCTATATACATTTTATTCTTTTTCTTTTATTAAAATGAATTTTTTTCATAAAATATAATTTGATTATAGTTTCCCCTTCTTTCAATTCATCCAGTTCCTCCCTACCCCCTCCCATCTGTTTTGTAAGTTCCCTCCTGATTAAAAGGCATGGAAGCTCCTTGAGCAAGAATGTTAACACCTCAAAATGGCTTAAGGAAGTCCCTGAAACTGACCCAATTCAGTATACCTCTCCCTCCCAGAGAAAGCAATAGAGCTGGTGAGAATCAGTCTCACGCAAGCCAAGCTGTAAAGAAGACTGAAGCCAAACCATCTGAGTGGAAGAAGCAGAAGAAAGCCAAGCATCCTGGAAGAAGTTTAGAGCATTAAATCACATAGAAATGACAACATTCAACTTGACGAACTGTCTTCCAGCTTTGCAGTGTGCTCCAGGTTCCCAGCAACTGTCTGAGTCATTTCTGCTCCTGTAAATAACCCCAATAAAAGCCCAAGACTAGAAGGCACAATCTATACATAAATGACAGGCAAGGTAGAAAAGAAAACAGAAAAAAGACAAAGAAGGTCCAAAGATACTGCCAAAGTTTGTTTTCTGTTGGCCATCTACAACTTGGGCCATTATGAGTGCTCTATTTCCTCTCTTGTAAAAAACTGATTTTCAGTATGCAAGTGGCTATCAACTGACGATAGCTTCTGGGTTAGGGAGTGTGTTCACTTTTCGTCTCAGCACTAGAACCCCATCTGGTACTGATCTAGTGCCAGCTCATATGGATTCTGTTAATTTATATGTATGTCATTCCTGTTGTATCTAGAGGGATCCTTAGATCCTTAGTTTGTTTCCTTATTGTTCTCTGTTCCATTGGAATCTTACCCTTCTATAACCTCCTCTTCTGCAGAGTCCCCTGAATGCTGAAGAGAGAAATTTGAGGGATACATCCTATTTAGGGCAGAATGTTCCAAGGTCTCTCACTTTCAACACATTGTCTGACTGTGGATCTCTGTACTTGGTCCCATCTGATGCAGGTAGAAGCTTCTCTGATGATGGCTGAGCAAAACACTGACCTATGAGTGCAGCAGGAATGTCATTAGGAGTAAATTTATCCTTTTCCTTTAATCGATCAGTAGCATTTGATTTTCCCCATAGGTCCCATACCTATCTCGTCGCAAGTTCTTGTCTACCCAAGCAGCATTGAGTATGGGAGTTCATCTCATGGAATGGGCCTTAACTCAAGTCAGATCTTGGTTGCTTATTCCCACACGTCTTTTGCCACCGTTGAACCAGTACATCTTGTAGGCAGCTCACCATTGTAGATTGAAGGATTTAAAGCTGAGTATTTTACTTTTCTTTTTTGGTAGCATGGAGAGTAGCTTTCAGTAGCATGAATACTAGTTCACAGGGGTGATATCACTAGGCTGTCCATAGAGATGAAGGCTCTAGGTAGTGACCAGCTTGACTTCTCCATGTTAAATGAGCTGTACCCATACACATCTTATATCTACAGATCTTCGTGTGTAACAGATCTAGCAAACATCATTCAATTTACACCTGCTGTCATGTAGAATTTTAGTGTTATTATTTCCTCAGTGTTATTATTTTCCTTATGAAAAGTATTAAGAAATAAGAAATTCCTGACTATCCTAAAATGTCACACACACACTTTTAAAATACCTGGTATAGGTTCATTTATAATAAAAAAAAAATTGTTGAGCTTTAGGTGGCTAAAAGAATTATCTGTTACTATTTCTTCTCATAAAGTTATACTTTCTTAGACTATAGATGTATGAACTATAATGCATTTCTTCTGATAGGGGATTAAAACAGTACAAAGAAGCCACATTCAAAAGAGGTCAGAACTTCTATTATCATTTGATAGAATATTTAGGGAACACAAATGTTTTACAGAACACAGAAACAGAATGTAACATGTGCATACACATGTATAATTCTGTGTGCTCACACACACACACACACACACACACGGGGGGGGAATGGGAAGGGGATCTGAAAATTAAAACAAAGATGGCAAATAAACTGTTTATGCTCTTTAATATCTTAGGTACATTGCCATTCACTTACATTGGAAACATTTATCTTATGTAGGGTGGTGGGGGTGGGGCACATGGCCAGGATACTGTCTTCATGCACAGCTAGTTGACTGGAGCTTATTGACTTTATAATACACTCTCAGCACCTTCCTCACTTTAGAACATTTTAAAATTCTCTTTCTCTGTCTCCTTCTCTCCATCCCTCTTCTTTCTCTTTTTTCTCCATCCTCATTTTGTTTTTTATCTCTTAAGCAATATGAGATCTAGTCTTATAAGAGATGATAATTTTCTATCAATAAACTTCTCAGCCACTGGGATAGGAGACTTTCAGCCAATAGTAAAACCGAAGGAATCCATGGAAGCGTGGTGATCACGTGTGATACACTGGATAAAGACATCCACTTATGGCTGGAGAGTCATCTTTCTTAAAACCTGACACATTCATGGTGAACTAGCGCCAAGACAAATGCACACAGAACTGTAGCCTGGAAATATTTAAACATATTATTTGAATTCTCAGAAGTATCATTTTTTTTCTTAAAGTAAACATTGGCATGCAAAGCCAATAGTCTGAGTAATCCTGTCTTGAAGTGTAACTTTATTTGTTATGGGGATTTGCTCAGGGAACAGAAGGGGAAAAAAATAAACCCAACCCTCTGCATCTAGTGCAGAGAGAAAAAAATCACTCTTTCTGCAACATCGGAGACATTATTTGAGGCCATGTAAGTGACACCGCCTAAAGCTACTCCAACAATTCACAACTAAAATTTGATTTAATTGTTTTTTAGCAAAATGTTCTGTTGGCACGGGCCTCCACCACGATTGCTGTTTGTCTCTTTATTAGCAGTAGATTATTAAGTTCTCTAAGTGGGACTCCCAGAACACATCCAGATAGCGGTCCACATTCATTCTGAAGCAAGAGCAAGACCCACTCCATGACTCTGGGATGCATTGTGGGTGCTGATGCCATAAATGTGTCAAAGCTATTACAGTCTAGCTGTAACCAACATGAAGATCAAGGTGTACGAGTTCGACAGATACACCGTCATTCCCAAATGATCCTGTTCGTGTACACAGCCTTATTGTTTGGGGATGAAGTTTTATTACTTTGATAAGATCCGGGAAGAGTTTTTATTTTTTGACCCAATGTTATTTATGTAGGAAAGTCTTGGTTATACATCCTTGTTTGGACTAAGTTCTTGTACAGCTCACGTCTCCATGAGCTATGCTTGTGGAGCAGATTGAAGGAACAGTGTTTATCACCAGCCTTGGAAACTTTCTAAACCCCATTCCTGGTTACTTTTCTTCTTTCACCAATCTGGGATTCCACTCTAAACAGAGGAGTGAGACAAGCATGTTTCATTTTTCTACGAGAAACATCTTATAAAAAATATTCCTGAAAATACTTTCCGATTTTCACCAGTTGTATTGCTTTTAACAATTCTTCAAACTTACTTTGTTCTGAAATTTTCTAGTGTGGAAAAATCACTCATCGCTATGTTATGTGGCACCTGCCAACATATCAGTCATTCATTACCGAGATCTTTTGACTTTTATTTTCATTCATTACCTGATTTTAAATGAGAAGTATTCCAAGTATCAGTTCATGGGTCGCTTCTCTTTTCTACCTACAATGTACAGCTCCATATTTTCTCTAAATTCAGGAATTTTATCAACTTCTGTTGCATCACTACCTTTAACATCTAATTTTCAGCTGCAACTTCTAGCCTAAAGTCACAGTCAAATCCCTACTGCTTATTAATTTCATTTGTGTGATGTTGCACAAAGAATTCAAACTCCAAGTCTGTTAGAATCTCTATTTTTCTAAGTTGCTCTGACCAAGTATTTTGGGGTCAGTAATGTGAACTATCTTTCATACCCAGATTCAACCCTTGGGTAAATGTTATTGACTGGAATTTAAAAAGTACGACACAAATCAGACCTCTTCATTCCTTGATTAGGTGGTTGCTGGTGCCTAGAAGTTCAGAAGCTTCAGGCTTTTTCCTTCCATATTGTAGTAGAGCAACAAAAGTGATTTTTTAGATACAAGTCACATCATTTACTGTGATTAAAACATGTCACTGGCTTCCTTTCATCTAATGCAAAAGCCAAAGTCCTCTGTGGCTATGAGGCCCTATGTGCTCTGGTCCTTCTTTAACTGCTCTGATTCCTCCTACTGCATCCTTATTCACTTGCAATCTCAGAAACGTTTCATGTGTGTGCTTTTTTAGATATGGCACTCTAAAAATAGAATATGATACTATCCATTACAGAAATGTGAAATGAAAAATATACTTTCCCACATTCAAAACAGAGAAATTTGCAATATTTAAGGAATGATTTCCATAAGAACCACTCCTCTAGACCAAGCCTGTGCAGTTTGGAGCCAGTAAGTGCCTCTGAGATAGACTTAGGGTAGAAGAATATCTCCTAATGATGCTTTCCCATTAGCCATGCTCTAGGGGCCATTTAGCTCTTAGACATAATCTAAGAGTCATATAAGGAGAGTTTTACATCACTATATGGATGGAACCACAAGAAACAGGTGGAATATAGCTCACCTCTGTGAGCTCCGTCAGAAGAACATCACCTTAGAGAGAACTTCCTCCCTATATGTTGCCAGTAGCTGGTATTGGAATGACTGGAGACTGCCTGTAAGTAGGGCATTTGTAACAAAGACTTGAGACAAGGGGCACAATGAAGCCTCAGCCTAGACACTCCAAGAGCCAGATCCAGGTTTATCCCAGTGCACTCGCTCCCTGGGCAGTTCAACAGGCTCTCTGTATGTTTGGAAGATTGATGTTTTCTTCTGTTTCTTGTGACAACATTATCTTATATTCTTAATTCCCTCCACCTTCTAACATCTCCTTCCCTCTGCTGTCCTTCTGCCTCCTAGTTCCTAGCTATTGCTCTCCAACTTTCAAATATCTTAAGAAAAAAATTGTCCACACATAACAAAGAATAGGGAATATTTATCTTTTGGTACCTTACTTATTTTCTTGAATAGATCTTCTAGCACCATCTTTTTCTTGCAAACGGAAGTGTTTCATTCTAACAAAAATAATTAAAACATACACACTGTGCAGAAACATCACTGCATAAATGTCAGTTGAGTTATTTTATTTGATATTTTCTTAAAATAAAAGCAAAGTTGTTTTTAAAATCCTATAGTACTATTCACTCATAAAGATATTGAAATTCTTCCAAAGTCAGGAAAATAGAACTGGAGGACATAAGTAAAATAAGCCAGACATAGAAATACAAATATGTCAATTTTGGTCACATGAAAACCTTTTTGAAAACATTCTGAAAGCAGATAGAAATTAGTAGGAAATGGGAGGAGGATGAGGTTCCAGAGAAAGGGGGATAGAGGGGTAACCTAAACTAGAAGGATGGAAAGACATAACTGATACATAGTATATAATCTATTTCCATGTAGGAAATTATAGCGAATCTCATTAATGTGCACAATTAATATGTGAGACAATTGCAATAAGAATAATTATGTAGAAAGATACGGTTCTTAGTCCATTAAAGTTGCCTGTTGAAGAGTTGAAGAGTGCATTCATTTTGTGATTTGATTACTTATACTCAGTCAACTTTCTAAGACTCTGATCCTTCCAAATTTTGACTTAGCAATGCTGCTACTTTAATTCCCCCATGTTTTAAGTTAATTTGTGTGTTATGGGTGCTAACTCAGCTCTTGCAACTGTTTCTCTTTTGTGCTTGTCTTTGTATATAAGTATATTTCCTGTCTACATTGTATCTCTCTCTCTCTCTCTTTCTCTCTCTCTCTCTCTCTCTCTCTCTCTCTCTCTCTGTGCGTGTGTGTGTGTGTGTGTGTGTGTGTGTGTGTGTGTGTGTGTGTGTGTGTGTTTATAAGCATGGGCAGGTTCATACGTATGCAAATTACATGTACATATGTGCAGGCTTGTGTGGAAGTTAGAAGACAATAACATAAGTGCCATTTATCTACTTCGTTTTTGAGAGAGGGTTTCTCATTGACCTAGAACTCACCAATTAGGCCTGCCTGAGTAGCCAATGAATTAGATGGATTTACCTGTCTCTGTATCCCTGGCTCTGGAATCATTCATACAAACCACCAATAAGGCATTTATTTGGAATGGGTTCTGGAGATCAAACTCCGGGACTCATGTTTGCAAAGCCAGCACCTTGAGCAATAAGCCACCTCCTTAACTCTTGTGCAAACATTTAAAAGAAATATGCAAAGCAATTTCTGTGCAGTCTTACAGCCTCCTGTGCACTCGTTTACATCTTTAGGCTTTGTTTTATTTTACGTTGTTATTCCTGATTTTGTGATTACTTCCACATTTCAAACTACCCTTTCCCCCTGTTCAAAATTTAGTATGCAGAAGCAAATGCTTTCATTGTTTTTCTCAGCCCTTTGCAGTGTTGTCTCCCACAGCCTGACAAGTTACGTTGTCCCTCAGCTCTTAATCACATGACCATTAACTATAAACATAATGCAGGAGCACCAACTACTTGTGCCAACATCTAAACAGTAAGTGGCTCTTGTCTCATGCATGGCATATCTAGGATTCCTGTTCTCACGCAGCATAACATTACCCTCTAGTTTGTCGATTGACAGATCTTCAGAGGCTTTCTTCATCTACAAGAACATGAAAGCATCAATACACGGTACATCCATACATCTTTTCCATGCTGGCTTATATCTTGGACACTGAGGTTTCCTCTAGAGTTCTGGGAACCTCAGAGGCAGAGGCAGCCTTTGGCAATGTCAGAAGAGCATGTAGAATACATTTCACTGGGGTTGAAATGTCTCCCCACTGCAATTTATCACCACCTCAATACATATTTTAAGATACTTTGGGATACTTTCCCTAGGGGAAAGTTATAAATTAAAAGACATTTTCGTCTGTAATCTTTAGAAGCAAAACAATATAGGTTTAAAGTGTTCTGTGCCCTAACAACAAAAGACAAAGTTGAAAGCAATAGACCTTTAATGACCGATTTCAAATTGAGCTGTTACATAGAAGTAAAGCCACAGAACTGAAATTTTTGTGGTCCTTTGTTTTCCCAGGTGTTAGCCATCCCTCCCGGCTTAACTGGCTTGTGTTTACTCCATCCTGAGGCTCATTAACAATGACAGTAAATAAAACCTTACCAAGGAAGCCAGTGCTTTTAATCTGACAGGTACTCACCAAGCAGTCACACCTTCAGATGAAGAAATACCTGCTGCCAGGTTTTGGTTTTTTTTTCAGACAGTAACTAAGCTCTGTAGAAATATGATTTATTTTTATTTAATTGTTAGTGAGATCCTTGGAAAAGAAAATTACTCCTGAAGCCCGAGGCCACATGCCCTTATGTCATGCTTGCTGCTTTGTCCAGAGAGGTGAACTCATTTTACCTTTGCTTTACTTACACACGCTTTTAACATGATGCAAGCATCTTGACGAAAACAACATGCAGATTGCTGGGAAACAAAGTATTTTCAGAATCCAGGGAAAACTATCAGTTCAGTACATAGAAATAAGAGCTTCCTATGCACAGAATCACAGGCATAGTTTACAAATAATTAGTTATCTGTTTTATGCTTTTAACCAATAATTGTCTCTAGATTGCAATAGCCATTAAGACAGGAAACATCAACATTAACACTGAGACAACCTGAGGGTCTCTCACCTTTCTATGACCTGCATCTTGAATTAATTTGACTTTGCTTTTTTTCCTTGATATATTATTTTGTTTGGAGTTTTACAAAGGATGTATAAGGAAATTTATGAAAGAGATCCTGGTAAGGCTCTCAGGCAAGAGACATCATCTCATTCAGAGGCAGAGGCAGATAGGAGGGTAGTACCCCAGGGCCAGTGCTGTCTTGAGCCTTGATCAAAGAAGCTTCTCCTTGCAGCAAACTGCTATTAATGCAGACAATCATCATGGATGGGCAAAGTGCTAAGATCAATCTTAGACAGGGTAACTGTATCACCCCTCTCCAGAATCTGGAGGACATCATGGTAGAGAGAACATAAAGAACGTAAGAGCCAGATGACAAGGAGGTAGGTCATGACCCCCTGTGGTAGGGCATGATATGCTGTTGCCTCTTTTGGGTTCACAGCAGCTGCCTTTTTTTTGCATAGGATCTATACAAGATTGAGCTTGTCAATATCCAATCAGAGGTAAGAGTGGAGTTCATTGAGTCCTATATAATCCGGGACAGCTATGGGCAGTTACTGGCTGCTGGGGGAGGGGAAGCCATTGACTTTATAGTGATATAGCCACTAGTGAATTAATGGAGTTCCAGAAGAGAACTCCACACCCATGTCCATGTGGGTGGCCATGGCTATATTCAAAAATCACAAAGTAAAATAGAAAACAAAACCTGAAAGTGGGTAGAAAAATGGTGAGAGCCGGAGTAGTATACGGAGTTAGAACAGGGATAAGAAAAGATGGGAGATGAGCATGACCAGAATGTTAACATGTTAACATTGGTTCTTTTGGTCCTCATTATGCATCCCTCAGATGAGATCTCTGCCTGTCAAAGGGATGCCTGGCCACTTCTTTTTATTGCGGCCCTATTTAAATTACCTAAGTTGTGAAATCAGCTTTGGTCTTATCAGGCCCTATTTGAATAGAAAAGGAAATTAAGACGTTGAAAGGAAGGGTCTGTAATCTGTGAATATGGGTTTAAAAAAAGATGGATGCAGTGTGCCTACCTCAAGATGTCAACATGAAATTCTTAACTCTGTACAATTAATGTATACTAGTAAGAGTTGTAAAGTAGTGTCTACCACAGGCTCAGTAGAGTGGGAGGAGAAAAGAGAAGGAGGCTACCCAGTAGCTACAGGAACATAGCTAGGTAGACATTGTCTCTCCAGTCCAGAGCAGTCAGATGGATGCTTTCCCAATAATCTGCATGGCGCTTACTAGTAACTGCAAGGTGAATTGCCAAACACAGAGTAAGCATAAGGAAATCAAAATGTAATTACCTTCATTGTTTGAAGAGCATGCACTGTACACATGAGTTTCAGTCTTAGGTTGGACTCCATAAATATGCACAATTAATTAAATTATGAAGGAAACAGAAAACCAGTATTATCTATCCATCTCTATATGTGTCATCTATTGGTTTCCCTATCATCTATCCATCTATTCAAGCTTTCTCTTATCATTTATCTATAAACTGTGTGAAATCACAGAAGCCAAATGAAAAGAAGCTAAATCAGTGACTTTAGCCTCGTACTTCATTCTAAAACTGTGAAAAAATATTCTGTTGCTTTGTTAGAGTATCATAAGTTCACTAAGGAGAACCAGGGACTACTTGTAGCTTTGTTTTGTTTTGTTTTGTTTTGTTTTGTTTTGTTTTGTTTTGTTTTGTTTTAATGCTGTGGCTTTAATGGGATGCCTGTAGCCAGCTCCATATGAACATCTTATTTTTAAATCTATTTAAAATTTTTTAAAGACAAGGCCATGTGTATCTCAGGTTGTCATTGAATTCCCTGGGATTAACTAGCTGAGATTTTCTTTGAACTGCTAAACCTCTTGCCTTCTCCTCCTGAGTATGAGATTACAGAGTGTACCATCTGGCATGGTTTATGTGGTACTGGGTTCAACCCCTGGGGGCTTATGCATCCTGAGCAAGAACTGTGCCAACTCAGTTGTATCCCAGCATTCAGATCCTGGTATGTGACCCAGTTTGTGTTACAAGCCTTGTGTTGATGCACGTAGGTGGTGAGCGGGTTTTCTACTATCAGAAACATTTTACAGATGTTCACAGTCTCCAATTATAAATCCTTACTGATACCTGTTATTAAACTTTGGTGTCGGCCACTCTAGGGATGAATGTTATCTGACCAGTACTCGAACTTCCATGTTGTATTTTGACAAGTTTGCACCTGCAAATAAACTTCCTGAGCGTTTTGTTTCTTTCTCTAGAACTGTCCATTTATTTTACAGCTCCCCTGCCACCCTCCCTTTTTCAAATTTCTTGCTGATACAGTATTTTCTATACTTTCAACTTGTTACTTCACTCCAGAGTCCTATTTTTGTTGTTTGCTGGCTATCTTATGAAGGACAGAAAAATTTAAACGTTGGAATCAAATAATTTCGTATTATATTTTTATAAAAGAAATATTTTGGTGAAACATAGTGAAGCTGTTTCTCCTTTGTCTCCTACCATGTGCCCCCACTTCCTCCCTCTCTTCCCCATCAGTCTGCAGTATTGCTATGGGTGTACTTGCTGGGCTCCCAAGAACTCCCTCCACTTCTCACTTTTCTCTCTCTTCTATGTTACTTTTTGAGCCTTAAAGTCACCCTCTTAAACACAACAATGTTATAATGTGTTCTATGCATAATATGATAATTATTTTGTCTTATACATTTCACAGTTTTTGGTTCCTTAGTCATCTGTCTGAATTTCATAATTAGTTGATCAAGGTCTGTTGAAGAAATTTATTAAGATTTTACTGGGATCTCACTAAAGCTAAAAATCCAGTTGGGAAATACAATTTATAACATTAAATATCCTCCTTTTTATACATGGTAGAAAGACAGAAATTTAAAACAAGTTTTACATTTCACTCTATCTCAGAAACCAGGATATATAAAATCATACTTCTATATTATATTATTAATTTTGCCATTGAGCTTGATTATGCAATTTTTATGTACTTTATTTAGCCAAGCACCCTTTTCCAGATGTTTTCATAATTTTTGTCATTTCAAATTTTAACACATTTTCAATCTGAAGTATGTCAACATGCTTCCATAAATCCTAAGCAGTAAAGTTCCTATGTTAATCAATGCTCACTAGAAAGGGAAGATACCTTATATTTGTCTTGCTTTTTCAAAATCTTGCTTAGGAAGGTAGGATTTTTCCGGTTACTATGCACTTTCCATTTTGTCACTTTCTTCCTATTCTGTGTTTACTAACCCAAACTGTACCTTTTGCACTTCCCAGACTCACTGTCCCCACTGAAACCTTCAACTCCAAGCATTTTCCATTACTGTTTCATGTTACCTGTTTTCTACAGTCTCCTCTAATTGATTTTTTCCTTTGGATTGGAAGATCCTAGGTTTCCACATAGCTCTTTCATGCACCCTTTATTTTGGCCAAGCCTTCTTGAAACACCCCACTGCCTCATCTCTCACCACTCAGCTCCTGGTATCCACTCACTCTGTCTTTATTTTAATCTATATTTTAACTATCCCTCTTCCTTTGAAGCTATCCACACCCAGTGGACTATTTCGAGATTTTTGGCTTCCACATGTATTCTGGGTAAAACCCACAAACAAAATATTTGAAACATCAACTGACTGTTTATGAAACAGTTCAAAGAGACCTACCTACCCTTTTGAGTGTACTGGGACAAAAGTTAAACATGTTTAGAGAACACTTTAATACTCTTACATCTCTGTTAATGTACATGATGAGGTTTTAATTTAAGCACTGCTTTGAATGTTTAGTTTTCTTTGATATCAACTGAGACGTTGGGAACTTGGGATGACTTGAGTTCTAATTTGAATTCCTGAGTCCATTCCACCCTTTTCTGGTCCCTGAGCTCTCATAAATGAAGGGCTATCAACCAAGATACCAGCCAGATGTACGTCATGGCAGCCCTGCTATTTTGAACACTTAGTTGTATTCTGTAGATATTGCAGCAACTGCAGAGGAACACTGCAACCACAATTAAAGGCATGCTCCAAAATCTCTGCTGTATGTCTGAACAACAAAATTGAGCGAGAGAAGTTTTAGGGATGCTGAATGACCTTGTAGGCATTTTCGCTCAGGCCAGAGACGAACCAGAGGAAGCATTTCTCTGGTGGCTTAATAGAAGACCCGCGATTGGTACAAACACAGTTCTTCATTTGCATAAAGGATGTGCTCTGCTTGGTGTACATACAGTCACTCCTGGCATGGTATTCTTGCACAATTGACACAAACATCTCGTCATACTCTCTTTCTGGAAGTTGGATGTTTAGTTCATTCTTTGAACTAATCCAAGAAACACTCTTCTGATCTGCCTCAACTCTCTCTTGTCTATTTTTGATCTTTGTCATTAGTAGAGTTGGCAAACGCTGAACAGAAGGTATAGTATTCAGCAGCAGGAGAGGAGCGAAGATGCATGCAGCATGGAGGTAGGAGTAGCTGTTGCCCCAGCGCTGACAGTGGTAGCAGTAGCAGTTAGCAATGAGACTTGCAAAGATCAGCTAAGTGATAAATAATGAGAAGAAGGGATAGAGACAGTAACTCTGAAATGCTGAAGATAAGCTATGGACCCTGGTCATTGGTTATAGTAAAACCAAGTTGTAAGAGCCACAGGTCTCAAACAGTACAGGCCCAAGAATACTAACAGTGGTCAATGACTAATGACCCTGATATTCTGATCTGAGAGCTATTTCACTGTCCTTGTAGGACTGAGTATCCAGACATCTAAGGTCAGTAGAAGAGTTATAACACAAGTAGAAATACATGCTGTGGCTTGCAGGGAATATCCGTTCTTTGCTGCTGCTGGCTGCTGCTGCTGCTGCTGCTGCTGTTGCTGCTGCTCATGGCTCTTGGAAACATACTGCACCCCACTATTTAGGATGAGAAACAAAAACTTTATATTCTAATAATACATGAGAAATGCTGCGGTTCAATCAGGTAAGAAAAGGAATCAGGTTATTGACAGGGGCAGGAATGTAAGGAAGATCCATGCATTGGAGCATTATAGTACTAAGTAGTACTAAGATCCATGCATTAAAGCACTATAGTACTAAGCCAAAACCCTGAATTCACTGGAAGTTTTATAGAGGACGAAGTCTTTAAAGTATTAAACGGCGATCTGACCAAGAAAATGTATTTTTATATATCTGGATTTTATTTTATGTATTTGTGGGGCTTGTTGAAGCAAGATCGTACAATGGATTCTAGGTTGCCTTTAAACTCACAGAAATCCTCCTGCCTCAGCCTTCCAACAGCTAGTATTACAAAGTGGGCTACCACGCCTGGTCAATTTCTGACTTTTAGAATGATTTTTTTGTTCAGTACTCAGGGAATAAATTGACTTCCTATCCCCTCAACCAAACCAAAGAGGAAAGCATATGAATAGGTCTGGGACTGTCCACTGGGGCTCCTGAGTTGCTTAACACAAACGGTTGTTAGAAATGATTGGTCTGGAACTGTCCACCGGGGCTCCCGAGTTGCTTAACATAAACTGTTAGAAATTATTTTGTCGCCTTAAGGTAATTTTGTCATAGTTCTCAGTAATTGAAATTTTCTATGGCTGTTAAGAATCATTAAAATAGCCATTTCTTCATCAATTAGAATCTTGCTGCCAGATTGTATGACACTTCGTGAACCAGCTTTAATTTGTTCTACATTGTTCCCAGAAGGTGAGATGAGATTACAGAGACTTGTGTGTTAGTTGAGAGATGTATTTTACACTTACCACTCATGGTCTCCTTTCTAGTAATTCAAATATAACAGCCTGATCTTGATTAGTTAATCTTTCCACATCAGCATTTTTAGATGGTACTTCATAAAAGTTTCACTACAATTAAAAATGCAATTAAAATGGATTATCTAAATCAAAGTCAATCTTTAATTACTGCATGCTATCTAGATCCTTGCTTCATGATGGAATAGATAAAATTCTAACAATTTCTGTGCTAATGCCTTCATTATTAAGCGCATAATAACCCCAGCCTTTTGCGACTCATCTCATTTCCTGTCAGTTCCTTTTTTAGCTTGTCATCGAGAAGCTTGCTTCCTTTAACAACCATCCCTACTTAGTCTGGAGCAGAGCTTTCTTATTATTCATCTGCAAAAAAATATTAGATGGAGTTCATCTAATTAATCCAAGTCTTTTCATGTAAAGGGACCGAGTGCCCCAATTCTGAACATATCTTTGTCCATTTTTAGTATCCCCCCCTTTTCCTATTACCATCTCTTGAAAAAACAATTTAAGAAGTTCAAAACAAAGGATATGTTGGAAAATTCCATTCACTGCTTCAGTCAAAGTATTCAGCATTTTACTAGCAAATTTGGCTTTCTTATTTTAGCAGTATGAGGATTTGGTGATGATATAAGAACTCTTGAACTTGAAAGTCAAAAACCACTTTCCAACTGCATGGCAGATCAGTAACACTGGAGAAGCCCCCTAGGACAAGTAAGTTTGCACTCATTCATCTATAATACAAGGGGCAGCCAATACCCTTGCATATTGTGAAATCTGGAAATGGTTTCTAGATGTATAGAACCTGCTCTGCAGCAAATAATCAATGAAGAGTGGCTATTTTTATTATAAAATAAGCCTTTCCCTGTTACTACCCAGACATTATTGTTATCAAAATAATATCTCAACCTAGGTATGTATACACATTATACAATAAAAACTCCTAATTGGTACAGTTTGAGATTGAAGATGGAGTTTTCCCATCATCTCTAATTTGCATATATAATTGTGTTTATCTGCTATTTTAAAGCACCTAACCCATATCTGATATGAAATGCTTGTAATCGTAAAATGTCTTTATGAAGTACTTAACAAGATGCTGTTGCATCAATCTTTTATAAAGGCAATTACACTAAAATAATCTTTACCTCCTGGCAGTGTAAGCTCCAGCCAACATTGTTGCACAGTAACTAAAGGATCAAAATACATAAGTAATAAGTCAGTTAAATATCATTATCATTGCATTTAATAAAAGCCCAAAGAATTCTTTTATCTAGATAAACTGCAGGAAATTATTTGAAGAACCCATATATGATTATATTGTGTAACTTTTTATGGGGAGATGTAAAAAAAATTTTTTTTATTTGCCCTAAACAGCACAGATACAGTCCTATGGAAGGTTATAGAGCTCAGTGAGCCCAAGAGTTTATGCAGGTTACTTAACATGCATGCATATACGGGGCTCCAGGTTACATACAAGAACATGGGTGACTCAAAGACAGCTAGCTACCTAGACTAAATGCCTACACCAGTGAGGGGTGAGGGTTCATAAGCTTTACCTCAATGAAACTCCTTGTACAACTCCCAACTGGTCTGCTGCTGTGAGTTTTAACTCTCCATAGCAGTTGCTACTGCTTACGTAACCTTAGGGTAAATCTTGCAGGTTTTGTTAGTTCCTGAGACTTTTCATTATACTTCCACAACTTCCTAAGATTTCTTTACTTCCTGAGTTTTAATGTACCTCCCTCCAGTAAAGAAAAGGTTTGGAACTCTCACTTCCACATCAGAATGAAGGCTGACTGGGAGACACGGAAATTCAGACACATCTGCCATATAGAAAGCAGGATTGTAATCTAATGGTGACAAGAGAAAAATGGAGAGAAAACATATAAAACACCAAAAAAGATATTGACGTCAGCGGTCTACTTAATGTGGGTCTGAAATGACATAAAAGCAATCACAGGTAAACAGATTGATTTAGCAGCCTTGTGGAAAAGGACCCAGGAAAAGACAAACACGAAGCAAGATATGTAGACAGTAAAGTCTACTTATTATAATAAACACACTAATTATCATGGTATATCTGGAATAATCCATAACTTTGACCCAGTTTGATGCCAGAGAATATACTACTACGTTAGGTACCTGGAATTGACCCATTTGTGAGTTGGGAAAAGAAGTGTATGGAAAACTTCAGTACCTATAAGATTGTACATGCTTTTAACAGAGAGTCAAAATGGGTTTGGGTAAAGTAGTAATTTCTTATAATTACTTATAATTCTTACAATTTCTTATAATAATAGAGAATAATTGCCAGAGATCTAAGTTTTATGAAACATTGCTGTTCTTGCAGTTTTACTATTTTTGTCCATGTGACAGAAATCAAAGCATCTATTCCCATCTATATTTCAACCATGAAGCATGTCTTTTGTTTGCTTCCGAAGCAGCTTCTCAGGCATCAAGGCTCATCACGACATCAGCAATTGCTCTGTGTTCAATGTTTTCCACCTACAGATACATAATGCATCTAGATTGAATCTGAAAAGGAAAACTTCACTGCTCAAGTAGTTATCATTTTGATGGCGAAAACCTTTGTTTGAAAATTTCTGTATCTTCAGGGATGATTGCTTGTTACAGTTGTAAAATATTTACTCTGTGTATCAGATTTGATTATGGATATTTGACAAAGATGAAAAGCAGTATGAAGTTGTATATCTAAGCATATGAACCTGTGAAAAGAAATGTACTAATCGTAAATCAAGTGAATATACTAATCATAAATTAAGACTTGTTCATGAGCTTGATTTAAAAAAATAATAAAGGCAAGCCAGTTGTGGTGATGGTGCACGCCAGCACTGGGGGTGCAGAAGCAAGCAGATCTCTGAGTTCCAGGTCGTGCAGGTCTACATAGCAAGTTCCAAAACATCGAAGACTATATAGCGAGTGCTTGTCTAAAACAAAACAAACAAAAACAAAACAAAACATAAATCAAAAACAAAACCAATAAAAGAAAGAAACAAATAAACAAGCAAAAAAGGAAAGAAAGGAAGAAAGAAAGAAAATGGTGAGTGTTACACAGTAGAGCTACTAGAAAAAAATTGCTTTGCTCTGTCCAGTGTCTTTAAAGTTTTGTTTTTTTTATTTTACTTACTTTATTATTTTTTATTTTTATTTTATCTTACTTTGTGGATTAAGGACAAGATAGAAGATGATCTCATTCAGTTATTCCTCTGAATTCAATTTTCACATTTATTTTATTTAGGAGATCAAAATAGCTCTTATAGTGTCATGATTGATAATGTTCCAATTTTCAATCAAAGGGATTGAATCTACAGGTGTGTCTACACACATGTGGAGTCTGGAGGCCAGTGCTGCTGTCTTCCTCTGTTGTTCTCTACCTATCCTTTTCAGATACTTCCTCTCACTCCATGAGTAGTGTACCCCTTGGCTAGCTGATCTGTTCAGCAACTCCCAGTGATCCTTCTGTCTCCAAGCCCCAAAGCAGCTCTGGGACTACAGGTGCATTACCTTCCGCTCTGTTCTCACATGGGTGCTGGGAATCCAAAGTTAGGTCATGTTTGTGTGCAAGCACTTGATTGCCTGAGTCATCTCCCTAGGTCTCCAAAGTGTCTGATACTCTGCTAGCACCAACGACATTAAGCTTAAAGAAAATGAACAATGTGTAAAATAGATCATTCACATTTTCATAAATTACACACTGAAATTACAGTATTTGTATATAGGGAATCATATTAAATGTGTGGTTAGATTGATTTAGACAGGCTAGATGAACCTGTTCCTTTTATTTTAAAAATTAATAATAATTGTTTTAGATATATAGTAGTTATTTTTCTCTTTGGGATAACAAAAATACCTAACAATAAGCAACTTGAGGAAGCAAGAGTTGGTTTGGGCTTGGTAGATACAGTCCATTGTGGAGAACTAAGGATGGCTACAGGGGAGGAAGCAGCTCATCACAGTGAGTGCATAGTCATGAAGCAGGAAGATGAATGGTGATAGTACATTCCCGCTCTTTTTTTTTTTTTTTTAATGAAGTCTGAGACAGTATTCTTCAGAGTGATATTACCTACCTTTCCTTATGAGTCTTCCTGCTTCAGATAAACCTTGATGGAAGCATTATCATGGCACATGCATAGTGAGTCTAAATTCTATCAACTTGGCAGTCCAGATTAACCATCAGAGCCACAGAGATTTATTTTTAATTGAGAAAATATGTGGTTCTCCTGCTAGGGCCATAATAAAGACATTACAGATAACAGAAAAGAAATATAATACTGGACAGAAGCTGGGGTATAATGAACTCAACGTAAACTGAAATTCTTTACCTTACCATTCCAAAAACATTGTAACATTGAACAACTTTTTCCAATCAGAAATAAAAGTGAATGTTCATCTGAAAATAGAGACAGAATTTAAACAAGTAGGATTTAATTAACCACACTGGAACATAGCCAGACCTCTTCAGCTAACATCTCCTCATTAATAGATAACATTATTCCTGCCCTGCTAAACCCAGTGTCAGGAACAGAAAACATCCTTGCTTTCCTTCCTTGTTGGTAAATATCCAAAATTAAATAGGATATTAAAATGCAAGCATTTCAAATTAAAAATTCTCATCTCTATAAAAGAGGAGTAGCCACTTTCCCACTGTGAAACACTACTAATCTATTACAAGTAGGAAGAATTTATGTATCAAGGGTGATGGGTGGGGACATCCTCATGGAGCCAGGGTTGTCAGGGAGGAGGTATGGGATGTGGAGCAATTGGAGGGTGGACCAAGAGGGGAATAAAATCTTGAGTTTAAAAAAAAAATAAAAAAGAATAAATAATAATAATAAAACAATATTACCCATTACACATTAAAATATGAAAGTGAGTGATTTGATATATACAATATGCTGCAATAGATTCCAACCAGCTCTTCCCTTTCTTGCTCCATTCTGTGCTCAATCTGCTCCTCATCTGGTCACCAGAGTCACCTCACTGTATTCTTGTTCATAATGATAATAAGTGTACACACAATGTTGGTTATTCATCAGTGTGGTCTCATCACAGGCAATAGCAGTGATCTCCTATTTAAACTCCATTAGGAAATGTGTAAACCTGTGCCAACATAGAACTTTTAGTTCCTATTCCAGTCTCATGAGGAAGCCAATAATGAAAGAAGAGTTAATTGCAGAGAACATTTAAATACCTGGTTGTTGGGGTCCGTCGCCTTTAATTCCAGCCTCAGGAAGAACCTATGAAACTCTTAACACCATAGTTATTTATGGTCCCTATATGCAACTCTGTGTAATGGCCTAGGGCAGCTGAAAAGCTTCTTAGTATGCTTGCTGTGAGATTTTGGCTGGCGTTGGGGTCACCATACAGTTCAGGTGTCTATGGGAAAAATGATGACAGGTTCACTCATGTAACTGCTGCCTCGGCTTAGTTAACCAGAAGAACAGCACTCTTCCATACTCATGACCTACCCCCTCTCTCTGTCATCATTTGGCTAGTACAGGTATATGTAGAATATAGAAATCTATATTCTAAAGTGACTGAGTTTATTCCACAGAGCATGGAATTTCCTCCCAAACATTCCAAGAATCCCAGGTGAAAACTGCAAGGTCTGTTATGAACTCACTGAGATGTCGCATTGATCACAGTTCATTGTTAAAGATGAGAGTTACAGCCTACATCTACGAAAGGGGCACTGATAAGAACATGCATGCTTGGAATCGTGGCTCACCGAGTCCTGCCCTTGGATCTTACTTCCCACAGCACACAGGATATAACATTTAGACATGGTTAACCTGACATCAGAAATCATAGGACTCATAGCTATTCTACTTGGTTCTGTATGTTCCAATACCTAGTCGTATCTAATAGTGTCTCTAGAAAATAGCATTTACCAATAAATAACTTTTCAGGTGAATTAAGCAGTTTTTGGTTTATATACCCTGTTTATCAGTGTTTATACCCAACAGGACCTTTAGTGTAAGATCAATACAATGATAAGAATTTCTTTAAGGTATTAAATTAAAAGATATTGTATATTATACAAAGTGTTCAATAGCAGGCTTAGAATCAATAGTTGGGTTTTTTTTGAGAGTTCTCCATGCTAAATAAGCCCCATGTAGTTCTCAGCGTTCCTAATTCTGTGACCCTTTAATGCAGTTCCTTATGTTGCAGTGGCCTCCAATCATAAAATTGTTTTCTTTGCCACTTTATCACTGTAATTGTGGTGCTGTTATGAATTGTAATGTAAATATCTGTGTTTTCTGATGGTCTTAGGCGACACCTGTGAAAGGATCATTCAACCCCCAAAGGGGTCATTAATATTATAACATTTCAATTGTTAGCTAATACATTTGGATTGATGATGTCATAGCCTTACAATTTTGTTGTATCTATCTGATTGTGATGTCATAATTATATAAATATGATGTCATGTGACTGTATTGTCTCATATTCTCTAATTGTGATCTCATATATTTACGTTGATGATGTCATATCCTTCAAATTACAATATAATATTCTTCTAACTTTGACATCATATCCTTCCAATTATGATGTCATATCCTTTCAATTATATGATGTGGCCAACAAGCTGAAAAACACTGGAAGAAGGCAAATCATTCATCCATTCATACATGGTAAGTCCCTGAGATTTAAATTAATATCCTAGGAAGTATACTTTCCACCAGGTTTGAAATGTTGGGTAGGGCTATTGATTGGGCTTCTAGACTGTTCTGCAGATTGACAGGAAAACACATATAACACACCAACTCATCTTTTCTACTGTGTATATATTCTTTTGACATATAGCCTAGCTGAACACCTGCTTGGGTAAACAGGGTAACCTGATCAGGCTGGGAAAATTGCATTATACAATAAACTAAAGGGAACGGTGACTTTTTATCTTCCAAAAATAGTAGAAAGAATAAAAGGAGAAAAGAAAAGAAAGATAAGAAAAGAGAAAAGAAATAATAAAAGAAGAGAATCTTACAAAAAAAGTCCAGCAATTATCATAATCAAATATTGATAGATATAGTCCATACATATTTTGCTACAATCTTACAATGAGGAAAACTTGATAACATTTACTAATGCCAATGCTAACAATGTATCAATTACTTTAGGCATAAAGCAAAATTTAATAAAAATTACCAGTGTTTAAAAATATTATCTTTTAATTATCATGATACACACACTAGATATCTTCATAGACTTTTGTAGTCTCACTTGCATGCAACGCGGTATATACCGATTTCCTTCAAATGGAAACACTCTCTGCTAAAGAGAGAAGGAAGGCTTATAAAACTCAGCAAGTAAAGGAAACACACAAGTCCAGAAACACGATTCACCAGGCCCCTCCCCAATGTAATATACTCAGGAAAGAATTTGTGGGGAAAGGAGACACTCTAACTTATCCAGTTGCCTCAGAACATACAGAGATATCTAGAAATGCAGCTTTCTTAAGCTATCGCCCACTGTGCGGTAGGCATTTTGGTGATATATCTACCTTTGAGTCATACATGCTCCTGTAAGCCCTACAAATAACCCAATAAATTAGTTCATTAAGCTAGATGCAAGTGGAATCATTTAATACATCTCTCCTTGATTCCCTATTTGGGACAAGAGATGCTCATTCATGTCTCCCAAGAAAAAGTCACAACATGAGGTGTTCATGGTTGAATAATATATGAAAATATCATTTCTTTATCTTTAATTTTAGTCTATAAATTTGTTCTTCTAGGTGGTGGCGGTCAATCAACAAAGATGAGTTTCTGTGTACAGAGTGAGTGACCTTAAGATATCCACAGCTGATCTGACCTCAGAGAAAGCAGAATGAATGCCACAAGAAACACAGAAATTTTGCTTGTATCCTTCCACATACACAGAAATATTCCAACAATTTTAAATAATCATTGCCTCTGTGAATACTATAACCTTCATTATAGTGTTGAGAAGCATTGACATTAATACCTTTACAACATTAGGAATGCTGGTTCACTTGTAAGCTTTAATAAATTAGAACACCATTAACATCACCACCACCACCACCATCATCATTATTAGTATCATCAATCATCATCATCACCATCCCTGCAACCACCACCACAGTCATCATCTTGGTCATGTGGTTCATCAATCATCATATCATCATCTATATACCCCTCATTTCACCTCTGCTGCAGGGATAAAATACCCTGACAAATAAAAAGCAACTTGGGGATATAAAAGTTTATTTTAGTTCACAATTCCAAACAGTCTATCATATCAAGGAAGTCTATTAGGGACTTCAAACATCTAACTACATGGCATCCACACTCAAGAGCAGAGAGAAATGAATGTATGGATGTTTTCTTCTTTACTCTTTATGTAGTCCAATGTCTAAACGTAGGTAATTTCCCCTTTCCTCTGCCCCACAGTGGACCAGTTCTTCCCACATCAATATAATCAAGACACATCCCATACGTGACCATGGGTGCAGCTGATCTATACAACCCTTCATTGGGACTCTCTTCCTAGAAGATTCTAAACTGTGGCAAACTGACAAAGCAAACTAAACAAACACATAGATCCTTAAAAATCACATCTTTATTAAGGTTTAGTTTTTTCCCTCATTACATATCTAATTTATATATATATATATATATATATAATTTATATATAATTTATAGATATATAAATATTACATATTATGATTTTCTTTCTCAAATACTGTCTGTGAGATAGCACTACTAAATTAGGTTTAAATTAAATCCCCAAAAATGATATTCTATAAGCTTCTATTTTGCAATGTGTAAAGAGAGATGGTTTCAAGATGGTTTCAATCACAGTCATTCCTCATACACTCTATTGTCTAGAAATAAGCTTTATGGCTAAAGCACACTGGCTTGACACTAGCTTGACATCATAAATGCTTTTTGATGGGTCTTTATGAAATATAACCAATTATTGATTTGAAATCCTGCTTAGCTACAACAGAACATTCTGTAATCAATTACATTTGGGGTTTTAACCTATAGATAGAAGACATGAAAAAGCTGAGTTAATGACTTTTTCAACTGGCCAAATGATATCCCTGGGGGGCGAAATGTAATCCCCAGGACAGGCAGTAATTTCCTATTGTCACTGCTACACTAGCTGTTGGGAGCAGAGCTTCCTATTGCTGGGCCAACAAGCTACTCAAGACCATCACTTACATTTCTGCAATAAAAGGCCCATGCCAGCCATTTTTCTCTCTGTCTTCCAAATACCACTGATCTTCCTATTTCCATGGTAACCGACTCCTGCTGGCATGATCAAGAAAAAAATGATTTGGGATTTTAATTAATTGCTTAGAAATGGAAATGTAACAGGACTGGCCGTTCAACTAAGCACAGTTTGCAAAGTGAATAAAAATAGAGTTTCTGAAATACTTAAAATTGTTTCAGTGCCTATTGCTCATCTTTTGCTAGACACCTTAATTTATTCCATTTTCCAAAATAAATCTGCCAGATGTACTAAGCCATTTTGTCAACACAAATCATTTTGGCAAATACTTTAATCTCTTTTCTAAACAAAATTCATCACAATTTAAAAAAATCTAACCCATCAGTGTGAACCCACTAGGTCCTATCTTAAAATACTCCCTAGCTGTTTGTATATTATGCTTAAAGGAGCTGTCATATTATCTTGACTGTAAAGGGGAGACCCTATATTTGCTACCTACTTAGAAAAAAATTTCTCCAAACTCCTGATACATTCACTTGAGGACATAGTCTCCTAATCTATGCACTAAAGGCAATTGCTAAGGCTCTGGCTTGTACAAAAAGTAGAGTTCAATATTATTGTGAAGACTATATTTTAAAAAAAATATCCAGAAACTCTATAAACATGCCAGACAAAAGCAAAGAATGCTTTTGACAAATGTGTGGTTATCTGTGTCTTTAATCTATATGAAAACTATAATTAGGTTTTTCTATACTATTTAGCTTTAAATCTTTACTAATTATCACACCAATAACTAAAATTACTTTTCATTTAAGATAAAATCTGCCTTTTCTTTAGGTTAATGTAAATATCTACTATAAACCATAGAAAAATATTATGTGGCACCAATAAATAAAAATTAAAGATTCATAATTAGGTTTTAGCCAGTAAAAGGAGAAAAGCAATTCAGTTTTCAAGTACTTTTGGAGCAAGCAACACATTTGTTTCATTGGAATCTATCTTAATTATATAAAGACAATGAATTTCCATAAATATAAGGAAGATAAGTCTAATGAGGAAATATTAGTCCTTACTGTAAGTTCATAGAATTAAGTGAGTGGATATTGTAGTCATCTATTTTCTCTTACATTAAAGACATACCTGAGGTTGATCAATTTCTTAGCAAAGAGGTTTATTTGGCTCACTGTTTTGGAGGCAGAAAGTCCAAACAGTATTGTAGTTCCTTTGGAAGTTTCTGCCCTGACTACATCCTGTCATGATAGACAGCTTCATGGTGGGGACTTGCATGAGGGGGAACAATAGCCATGGCAAGACAAGAAGGGTCACACTCTGACTATGACAGTTCTCTTTCAAGAAATAATTGGGAGCCGGGCAGTGGTGGCACACGCCTTTAATCCCAGCACTTGGGAGGCAGAGGCAAGTGGATTTCTGAGTTTGAGGCCAGCCTGGGCTATAGAGGGAGTTCCAGGACAGTCAGGGCTACACAGAGAAATGCTGTCTTGAAAAACCAAAAAGAAAAAAAAAAGAAAGAAAGAAAAGAAAAAGAAAAAAAAGAAATAATTGGGTCCTGTGATACCAACACTAATCCTTCCCGTGATCAGGATCCCCAAGAATCCGCTTCCACAAGATCTGATCATTTAAAAGTCCTGTGAACTCTGAATGTCACCACACTAAGGACTAATGTCCCAACATTAGAGACTCTGGAAAGCATGCCATATGCAAACTGTGTTCTTTTGAACATAGCAAAGCTATGTACACACACACACACACACACACACACACACACACACACACACACACACACACATATTAAAATGGTTTAATATATATATATATATATATATATATATATATATATTAACATGGTTTAAAAGATCACTGCAATATGGTCTATATCAAAGGTAATGCTCGAAGTCATTCAGAAAAGAATAGAAGTAGTTAAAGACAACTTTCCTTATTTGTCAAAGAATTTAAGTACCAACTATTTTATAGGATCATTGTCAGTACTAAATAATAAGAGTAAATTGATATGAAGTTAGGCCACATTGAGGATATTCATGAAGAAAGGTATCTATCTGGTCTCCCCATTGAAAAGAAGCTGGCATGATTTGGACACAAAATAAATGTTCATATTATGGTCAGCTGAATGAAGAGGAAACTGCTTCTAAGTACTGACTGTGAGCAATGGGGGAAAAGGCATGATTTCCAATATTGACTTCTTCATGCCACCCGTTTCTCCAAGTAATTTTTCCTCATTGGAAATCATGCTCCTGACCTCAGGTATTAGATAATGTCCTTGCTAGATATCCTCAGGACATCTCAGACTTACCACTGTGAAACATTCATCACACTTGTGATTGTTTGCCCAGTGGGGCTATATTTTTTATTAATCATCTTCAGGAGACTAGAGACAAGATGGTCCAGTAGATATTTACCTCAACAAAATATCTTGAAGAAAGTTAAATATAGAATATTTTTATGTTAGATTAAAGTTGAATGATCTCCAATCCTCAAAGTATGAATTAGTCCTAGACTTCTCTGCTGAACATGAAATATCTTAGAGAAGATAAGCTCTAGGGAGCAGCTTTTAAAACAGGGCTGAGGGCATACTAGGCAAAATATTTTGAGAATAAATAAATTTATGAGCAGAAAATATATAAAATATCATCAATATTAGAAAAATCTCAGGCAATGTAGAAGTTAACATGAAGTTTAAATTAGGTATGTTTATTTTATTCATTCTGTTAATGATACTATCTTTATTTATTTTTATTTATAGGCATCTAGGTTAAAGATATATTCTAGAACACCCATGGTCACTTGGGAATCATACTGTTCTTACATCTTTCCTGCAAAAAATACCTCTTCTCATATACAAGAAATTCAACCTGTTGTACTAATATGCACTCGTTCTTGCCCACCATGGTGCCAATCAAATTTGGACATCTGTGGATTACTTATAGGTTTGTCTGTCCATTTTCCAAACTACAAATAGTTTTTAAAGCTAGTGTCACATGCTTCAGGCATGGCTCTTGCAATTCACATACACCATATATACAAATCCTATAAGAACATACATACACACACACACACACACACACACACACACACACACACAGACACACACACACACACAAAGATAGTATACAAGGAAAAGACTAGTAAACAAAGGAATACAAAAAAAGCAATATGAGGTGTTTTTTAAAGTCTTCTACAGTGACACTGGGTTCATTTTTCATTGCAGGCCCTGTGCATGATGTCACAGGCTTGGTGAGTTTAGTGTGGGTGTATGTGTGCTTGTTGTGTCTAGAAGACACTTTCTCCTTAATTTCATGTATCCCCTCTAGCTCTTACACTTTTATGCCTCCTCTTCTCTACAGCTGCCTGAGTCCAGAAAGAAGGAATGTGATGAAGGCATTCCATTTAAGATTGAGTGTTCCAGACTTTTTCACACTCTACATACTGTTTGGTTGTAAGTCTCTGTGTTAGGTCCCAACTTCTGCAAAAAGTAGCTTCTCTGATGATGGCTGAGTGGGGCACTGACCTGTGACTATAGCAGACTGACATTATTAATCTTTTAATTGTTAAGTTCTTAAGCCAAAATAATATTTGATTTTCTGCCAGGTCCATTGCGTCTCTACTCTTAGGTTTCTGGCCACCCAAACAGTGTCAGGCAAGAGTTTCATATCATGGAGTGGAATTTAAATCTAATCAGAGAGTTGTTGGTTATTCCCACAACATTTGTGCCACTGTGGCACCATCATATCATGCAGAAAGGTCACATTTGTAGCTTAAGGAAAGTTTGTGTCTAGGTTGATGCGTACCTTTGTCCTCCATTAGCATGAAGAGTACAGCCAAAGTGAGTACAGGAAACAGGAAAATGTGCTGAAACAAAGATTTTCACATCTAATTGAATAGTTCATTTTGTCATTTGTATCTGAGGTTGTATAATTATTTTATTACCTCATTATTGCTATTTCCTCTCTGTCTTATAAACCTTACTTTTGCAAGCTCAAAAAATAAAATTTCTTGTATTTAATAACATGTCAAGGATACATGGAGTGAAACCTCACTAAGAAATGAAAGAATTAGGTCAATGTATTCTGTGTAAATACAACATTTATCTTTTATCCTATCAGAAACCATAACTCCTAGTATTTACTCAGGGTCTTTGGATATTGTGTAATGTCATCCTTAAGCACGTGTTCATTTTATTCTTTTCTTTCTTTTACTTAACAAATAAAGTGACTGAGACTGACTGGAGTGATGGAACTTCTCTAAGTCCCACCACTGACACCCAAAAGAGCTGAAAACCAAACTAATTTCACTCACAGCAACATTAAACATATTTTGAAGTAGACAATTACACTATGAAACAATAACAATAAGAAAATATTTTGTTTTTACCATATTTGGCATTTAATGCATACAAATAAACATGTATTTTTTAAAGAATCCCACCATGGGTGGTCCAAATATACATATATCCAATTCCTATATATTATATATATTTTATCTGAGCCACCAACGTCTAGGCTTTTCTGTAATTTTAAAGTTCTCTTGAGTGGCTTGCTGCAACTGAATTGCAAATCTGTGTGAGTAATTAATACTATCTTTCCTGCTGATCTATGATAAAAGTCCCAGGAGGAGGACACATGATCTGAACAACTCTTTCTCTGCTCAACACACTGAGTTAATAATAGAATGGCTGAATCTATAAGAAAGCAAACAAGTCCGGTGCTTTTTTTGTCTGGGTTTTTAAGAGAGTCTACCAGAACCAATTGCTCTAGTCCCACTGTAGCCCATGCAAAGGTACAGGAATTGAAACAGAAAATCTCATATCAGTTTAGCATTAAAGAGGGCATAAAACTCACAAATTGCAATAATAATAATAATAATAATAATAATAATAATAATTAGGTGATAATGATAAGGATAGATGACAGATGATAGATAGATAGATAGATAGATAGATAGATAGATAGATAGATAGATAGATGATAGATGATAAGTTGATATTTCAGATTTCAAAAAAACTTACTTATTGATAAAGGGTATGAGTAGTATTCATATTCTTATTTCTGTTTATATTTTCAAAATAGTTTTTCTGAAATATATTTGTCATATGAGCACCCAATGTCAAAAATACATACACATACACACACCACACACACACAGGTATACACAAACATCACCAACACTACTTACTACCTTGATTGTTTACTGAATGTTTGATCACCAAACTCATTTTTTTAAAAGAATTATTCATTTATTTTATGTAGTACAATGTCACTCTCTTCAGACAAACCAGGAGAGGGCATCAGATCCCATTATAGGTGGTTATGAGCCACCATGTTGTTACTGGGAATTGAACTCAGAACCTCTGGAAGAGCAGTCAGTGCTCTTAACCACTGAGCCATCTCTCTAGCCCCCACCAAACTCATTTTTAAACTACACTTACCATCCCATATTGTTACCTCCAGGCAACCATTGACTCGCCTTCTGTCTTTAAATATTAATAACAATTTTCTTTCATCCATTATAATAATTTTGAGAATTGTCAAAATTATGTGACTATGATTTATTCTTTTATTACTAAGTAGTATCCAGCTTCATGAATACATCACAATCTGCTTCAATATTCATAAAGGATAGCAACTAAATTTGTTTCCATTTTGAGTTGCTAATAAGCTTGCATGAATATTCACACACAATTCTTTAAAAATACTTTCATTTTTAGTAGGAAAATACCTGAGGCTGAAATGGGTAAGGTATGGTGTAAGTCTGTGTTTAAGAAATTGCTAACTTGGCCAGGCAGTGGTGGCGCACGCCTTTAATCCCAGCACTTGGGAGGCAGAGGCAGGAGGATTTCTGAGTTCAAGGCCAGCCTGGTCTACAGAGTGAGTTCCAGGACAGCCAGGGCTACACAGAGAAACCCTGTCTCGAAAAACCAAAAAAAAAAGAAATTGCTAACTCATTTTCCAAGATAACTATGCCACTTTTTTTCCATCTTGACATCTGAAATCCCATATTTATATTAAAAATGTTTTGCTGAGCTATCCTTTTTCTTCTGATGTTTCTCAGTCTGTTAGATACCAAAAATGTTTCCAGTTAAACATATTATTAAGTTTCCTTGGACATTTTCCCCGAGCCATTGATGAAGTCCATTCAAATTATTGGGAAATACTGGCACCTTTGAAGCATTTGATGATCATAATTGTCTCCTTCATTATTCATGTTTAGACACCATCCAATATTAAATTACAGAAGCATCTCATCATTGAATTTTGGCAGCAAACAAACTCACCATAGTTGAATGATTTTGTTTTGTTAATAACAATACATTAGAATTGGTTGACTAGCTACAGCATTTTGAGATAAGCTGAGTAGGAGATTTAAAGAAACAGAGTTATTCATTCTATCTAAATGCTTCACCTGTACCTATATGGGGAGCATAGGTCAAGAAGGATTTCTCAAAGCAAACTCTAAAGTACATCAGAGATTGACACAACAATAGCAAGTCTAACAAAGTTCCAACAGACTCTGGACAGACATCATTTTCCCCAAATTCTAGCCAGCTGTTAAAAAACTTTCAAATTAAGAAAGTCACGGGCAGTCTGCCTGCTGGAAGGGATGAACCATTTCACTTGCAAAATTCGTATACTGACTGGGCAGGGGTTCAGTTCAAGTTGCTAGCCTTCATACTTCACTTGCCTAGGGCAGAAAAGGTCTCTGGCATGTGGTAAACAAGATGACCGTGCCCCAGCCAGAAACCAATGGAGCTGCCCTTTAAAGATAACTCCCTAGAAAATTGGATAACAATTTCAAAAGACAATGACAATGTTTGTTGATAGACTTATATTTCCTCTGAGAGAAGCAAAGCAAAGTGAACTTGAATGCCTAACACAGGAGTTAAAAGACAACAGTTCCCAGAAATAATGGCAGTATAATTCTTTGTATCACTTCTATATTGACCATTGCTGACTGAACACAGAACTCTGTTGACTGGATGTATGAGCACTATATATATATATATACTCATACTTGTCTAATATTCCCCATGGCAAGAGCTAAGACCAGGCAATTAAATAAGGAACTAACAGCATCAAAAAATTGGACAGGATGAATGAGATTTGTGCACTAAGGAATGATTCTGAGATATAATGTGAGTTTGGCTTATTATCATTATTATTATTATTATTTTAATTGTAGCTACAACTGGACAAAATAGTGTAAATAACAAATCACGTTGCAAACACACCCAGAATTCAAAAGTAAACCACTATTCAGACCCTAAATTTGAACTTAAAATAAATGTTAGAACGGCAACATCAATAACCAGCAAATAGCCAATCTTAAAGAGATTAAAAACTAGCCTATATGCTGATGAATACAAAAGAATACAGAGATGAGTGATGTCCAGACATGACAATAAAAAGCCTTTGAAGATATAAAACTTCATGTGTAACATTAGTAAAAACTCCATGTCAAATACTTCACACAGGATTATATAGACATGAAAGGGAGGTGGCTTCTCTGAATACCCTTGTGTTTGTAGCTATACACATACACAGATGGTTCTTACCTCAGCTTAATTGCATTTCCCTCTTAAGCCACAGTGAGCAGCAAACTGAATGATAAGTTGTCTTTAGGAGGAAACTACTTTGCCCTGTGCTTAAGGTTCCTCCCAGTATCCTGACACAGCTCTGGATTTCAGTGTCTTCTTTGTCCTTTAAGGTTTTGATATGCATTTGACATTTGTTACTTATTTTCCTGGAAGGATTTCAACCTACTCAGACCTATTGTCTATGTGTATCTTTATTTGGGAGGTGGGAGAAAGAGACACACTGTGAGAAGAGAAGAGAAATGCAGGGGAAAGTTCTTGGGGGCACGCCCCACATTCCACACTCTGTGATGAAGTGCACATAAATGGATGCCTGTAAAGTTCTCCTGGAGCATAGCATGGTGGTGCGTTGCCATACAGCACGTGGGAGACTGGAGGACGAAGGCCACTAACACTGTCTCAAACTTTAAAAAATGTATTTGAAATGTTAAAGAGCACAGATGTTTTCTCTTTTCAGAGCTTCCAGTTGCCCTGAACATTCCTTGAACACTGGAAAAGTAGCCACCATAAGGACACATAAGAAGAGAACACCTGAGCATCACAGATCGAAATAATCAGACTAACAAAGTCAGCCTGTTTGAGAAGAATGAATAAATTACCATTGCTGTGCTTTTTCCTTTTCTATCTTTTTTTTATTCCACTTGTTTTCACACTAAGAAAGAATTAACAGTTCAAGAATGAGATTTCTCTCTGTAGACTATTTAGCACACCAGGGGAAGTCTTTCTGTACAATCTCCCATACCCGGTGTACCAAGGGTCTCTGAGCTATAGTTTGCATCTATGTTTTTTCATCTGTTTACTCTCTTTGCTTCACCTTACTCATTTTTTTTGAACCTCAAGTCAATGGAGAGAGCGACTAAGTTGAGCATGTAAGAACAAATCGCTGCAGGACTTTGTAGAACTCTCGTCACTTTTTACAGTCTTACACCATAATTCATAAGACACGTGCATGCACGTGTGTGCACACACGCGCGCACACACACACACACATCTATGATGGTATGGGTCAGCAGTTTTATGATGGTGCTTTAGTGTTAAAATGGAATATTCCATGACAATACTTTTCAGCCAATGTTGTGTGACTTGATTTATTTTCTTTATTCTTTATTCTTCAAATTGAAAACCCCAAATCTAAACCAAATAACAGTGGTAAGTAGCTCTAGCTGGAGTTAGTAACCAAACCTTCAACATTTGGCTACAGGATGGAACTCTTTTTTGAGTCTTTGGGAAAGTTCAAACTCATTTACAGATTTTCCACATATTGAAAAGAGTTCACAGAAATTCACCAGCTGCTTAAGAAGATAGAATCTCTTGCTTCTGCATGTGTTACAGATGCCAAGGAAAATATGGCGTAGCTCTCGGGCATTTATAAGAAGTAAGAAAAAATGACAAATGGCAAGGAGAAACCGACCTGGCAAAGGGAAAGTAGCCACGGGCCTGCAGTAGCTCCTACAACAAGCCATCAACTACCCAGAAATTATTGAATCATGGATAATGATGATTAGGCTCTTTTCTACGTATCTAAATTCTTATGGCCGTCCAGACCTGAAGTTTCTTAGGGTGCAAACGCCATTTGCTAATTCTATTAGGAACATTAATCCAGGTGTCTTTGTCCAGGGGAAAAGCAGACTCAAAGTCGAATGAAAGGGTAAGAGGTAACGTGTGAAGAGTGTGCCACTCTTAACTGAAGAGGGATTAAGGCACTGTCTCCTTAAGGCTTTAAAATGCCACAGGATCCATAGCCATTCTAAGAAGAAATTATATCTCTACATCCAGCCCCTCCTTTGATGTCATTACAAGTTTATACGGTTCATCTAGCCTTGTGTACATTTTTATAAACTCCTCTCCATCATTACAAGACCCTTTAGAAAATAACTACACATACTTAAGCAATCAATTCATTGTTTCGAACAGTTGAAAACAGTGGGTGGGCTATTTTTTTTTCCGGGTGAGAAAAGGCAGGCTGGGAAGTGAACACCTCAGCTTGCTTCTGTTTGTTTGAGCTTTTCAACCCCAAGGCTGTGTTCTCTTGGCTGGGCATACCTGTTGATCAAGCTGCTTAACTGTAATTACTCCAGACAGTTTTTTGGCTCACAGTGTTATTTCATAGGCTTCATAAATCATACAAATTATTACCGCAATAGAAAACTATAATTACCCACAAACCCTGACATGCCAAAATGTGTATTAATTAGATAAGGTAATAAATACTTTACGGCACATAGCCATAATCATTCCCTCAAAAGTGACATATATACATCTACTATCTTGATGGTCTGCAGCAAAGGATTCAATATAATGTTCAGTTCATAATACCTTTGTTTTCTAATTTGATTAATTAGTTGATGCTTTGTGGGTTATTTGAAATATGAAAAATAATCTAAAATTGTAAATGTTTCATCTAAAGATTAAATAAAACACCCAACATAATTTCATAAAGATTGCAAATGGGAGCAACTTAATGGAAGTGTACATTTCTTTGTTTCAAACTTGGACTTGCATAGCAAATCATAAAAATGATAATCACATTTTAAATTCTGCTCGAACCCAATTTTATGGTAATTTAAAAACGATAAACTCACTGTTTTTAAAATGAGGAAATCCCTTATCTGGTATATATGGTTATCTTTCTAAAGATATATTTTCTATGTGATAAGTAAACTAGAGCTTTCAAAATATGGTGAAAAACCCAGCATGTATTTGAAAGGAAATACTAAGTAAATGTGGTATTTTATAAACTAATAGATCATAATATATTTCCCCACGTTCTCATAAAAATGTATTCTTCAGATCTACAAAATAATGTGTTTTATAGGACTGCAACTATATTTGATTTCTTACTACTTTCCAATTCTTTCAGCCTATAGGATTGTTTTTTTTTCTATATATCTATCAAAGTCTTGGGAAATAAATGGGTCTTGTGTTTGTTGTTATAAATATTATATGAAGCAGTTTTTTCTATGTGTAGCTCCACTTGTACACTTAGCACATTACATTCAAAGAAAAAAATTCAGTGTGAAGAAAACATATTGTAAGGTAGTCAGATAAAGGCCAGTTTAATTATCACTTGATTAAATCTGTTCAAAAAATCATTAATGCCAGCGACTCATTTAAGTAGAGATATGCGGAAGAGACCTTTAATATCAAGAAATGAAATAAAAGCTATCCGTATTCTCCTGTTTAGATGTTTATCTCAGTGAGTCATTCGAAAATAAATTCAAGCACGATTGAGTCACTTGTCTACATTTTATCTATATTGGGAAATTATTAAGGAGCATCTCATGAAAGGTAAACCATATCAAAGATAATACTGGCTCTTCACATTTCCCAGAAATAATAAATGGAGCTGGACTCTCGTGTGCGTAGTTGAAGTAGTATTTGCAGTGACTGCCTGTGTCTCGTCTACTTCTCAATATCTAGCTTCCTGCTAGGATTCCAATAAACCGGTGGAATAAGTGAATGTGATCAAATGAAATATACCCTAGAGGTGATGGGTTAATTAAATCCTACATTTCATCCTAAAATGAGGTCATTACAAGGAAAGCACTCTGAAGATATTCAAACAAGTCAGAGATAATGATGTTATTTCACCCGAGAAATACTACTTAAATTTTAATAAATGAAGAATCTTTAATGTTCTTGCTCCAAAGTTTCAAAACCTAGCTGTTGTCCCGAGGATTCATTTTTTAGACCGCTTCAGTATATTTCAGAAAAGTAAAGAGATTAGTAATAATAATATAAAGTTCTCAGCATTATAGGAAACCTTTAATTCGACATAAATAATAAGCAAATATATACACCAAATTTGAAAATTTGAAGCTTATTAAACACTTTTCAAGAGGTGAGGTTATAAAACTTTAGTGCCTGGGCCAACACCAAGGTAGTAGAAGAATTCTTCTTCAAGAAGCTTGAAGAAGCCTGTGGTGATTTTCATCTTCATAGACTCAGGATTGCAGGGTTCAGAAGAAAACCCTTAAGGGAAAATGAAAGGATTAGTCTTTTGAACTTAGGTTTATTGGAATCGTTCACACTCAGGTTTTCACATAAAATAGTACATCAGCAAACAGAAAAGATCTTGAATTAATTTTGTTTGTTTGTTTTAAAGTATCAGAAGAAAATTAAATTATAATATCACTGTGGAAGTGTAATGAAGCAGCAACTCTGTAGGATAAAGTATTGAGCTAAGAATGTGAACTCATAAGATATTTGAAAAATGTGGACTGTGGAGAAAGTAGGTCAGACCTTTCTGCTCTTTCACTGTGCTCACCTCTTGTGTAAATAGCCTATCTCAAACTAGGTCCTAATAAATGCATCTTTAGTAAAAGTAAAATATGAGACTAAGTATACCAATCTCCATTGATAGAGAAGAAGACTTTTATGGCTTAGAGGAACCGGAGGAACCATAAGATGCTAATTCTAAACAACACTTGCTTGCTATTTGGGATAGCAGAGACTGAAGATGCTCAATGTGTATACTGATTCCTTATGTCTATATGGTCTGACATTACTGGGAGGCAAAAATCTCACAGCAAACTCCCTGAATCTCTGACTCTCTTTCTTCCACAAGGTTCCTTGACCCATGGGTTCTGAAGCGATTTTACAGATGTATCTGTTGAGACTACGCTTAACAACTATGCATTTTAAATGGCTATTGTTTTCTCAGTCATCCCTATGGAAGACCATACCAATTAGTTATCCAATACAAAATGGTCAGCCCTGAAAAGATACATACAGGCAGCATTATACAGATTGAGTTGGTTGTTTTTAGGGATATATATGTTTCTTCATATATATATAAACAAACACAGACATTCGCATGCCTATTATAATAATTAATGGGAAATGGTCCATGGATTTGAAAGACAGCAAGAAGGACGATATGGGAGATCTTGGAATGGAAAAGGAAAGGCTAATTATGTAATTGTTATGTAATTATGTAATATGTTTTCTTTTCTCAAAAGAAAAGAAACATATTTTTAACTGCATATCTAGAAAACCAACATGGGGCTGGCTTCATCTATTTCAGTATTCCAATTACCTACAGAAAAAATTGACTCAATAAATCAAATAATTTCTGGCTCTATAGGTATCAAAAAGGACCTTCTTTGTGCAAAGCATTGTGGGATATATTCCCAGAAAGTGAAATATAGCTTGCTTATGATCAATTCTCATTTTTCTATAGGTAAATACAATCATTACAAAATAAGGGTTGACTTTAAATCTATAAATAAGTAATGTTTCCTGGTTTCTATATAATGGCTTACTTAGTCTTACTTAGCCACACAAATTACCTGTACTTTCAAGTCCTTTTTTCTAATTAATTATTTTATTTATTAATATCCCAAATGTTTCCTCCCCTCTCAGTCCCCCTCTCCCAGAGTTCTTCACCCCAATCTCCCTCCCCTTTGCCTCTGAGAGGGCACCCCCCCCCGAAATCCCCCTTCTCTGGGCATCAAGTTTCTACAGGACTAGCGCCATCCTCTCCCACTGAGTCCAGACAAGGCAGCCCTCTACTACATATGTGCCGTGGGTCTCCAATCAACCTGTGTATGCTCTTTGCTTGGTGGCTTAGTCTATGGCAGTTCCCTAGGGTCCAGGTTAATTGACACTGTTGGTCTTCCTATGGGGTTACCATCCCCTTCAGCTCCTTTAATCCTTCCCCTAACTCTTCCCTCTGTCAACTGTAGGTAGAGCCTTTCAGAAGACAGCTATGCTAGGCTCCTGTCATGCATATCCTTTCGGTTCTGGGTTTCCTCACTCAGGGTGACAAGTTCCAGTTCTATACATTTGCCTGGAAAAATTCAAGTCTTATCCTCACATTTGCCATAGTTTTTGTCTCTTGTTTTAGGCAAATATGGGTTGATGACAGCCAATAGAGTAGTAAATAAAAAAAAAAAAAACCACAAGTGTCCCAAGAAATGGAGAACTCCCAAGACATATTCATGCCGAGGTGTAGTTTAGAGGAATTTAGTAGTTTAGAAAAACTTTGTCTTATAATTGAAGAAAGATTATTTGCTGTCAGCTTGACAGACAAATAATAATAATAATAATAATAATAATAATAATAATAATAATAATAAAATACAATTTAGAAATACAAAGATGTCATATTATTATGAATTTCATGTTTGTATGAACATATTTCAGCATTAAATATATAATTTTTAATTATTTAATCACCAGATATGATGCACAACAAGCCAATATTTGTTATAGGAGAAAAGGAAAGTTTTTTCTAGGTATAACTGTCCGTTTAAGGTTTATAGAGAAATAGGAATGGAAATGTCCATAAAATAATGTATAAGTGTATAAAATTTTCAAACAGTATACTCTTCAAAATTAAAAAAATTAAAGAGCAAACAGGAAACAACCCATTACATAGGAGGAAATTTGATGATTTGCTTCTTATTGGGCATACATGTGGCTCCACTGACCTCTCAAAGAAGGCAGTAGAACATCCTAGAGGTAGACCAGGTCCTTTGGAAATTAGTTCAAAATTGCAGTTTTTAGATAAAGAAATTCATCCAATCACTCAAAATAAAATAAAGCTCAAAATCAAGAAGAAAAAGTAACTCATTATTAAGCATTGTGAAAATTTATTTAAAAATTCAGAATTTTTTACAAATTGAGAATAAGAAAGGTCATATGTGTCATCTTTATTATTTAATCACATACTAATAAAATATTATTATAAAGCCAAAAGACCAAAACACTTAATAGGCTTATATATAGGTTTATATATGATATATATATATATATATATATATATATATATATATATATGCGCCCAGGATGTATGAAATAAAATAGGATTTTTCTCCAGTTTGAGGTAAAGAGTACTAGGTCATTCAAGGTTACAGAGTAGGACTTTTGTAGAGAAAATGTGTTTTTTATATATATATATAATATTTATTATTTAATCACATATTAATAAAATATGATTATAAAGATAAAAGGCCAAGACACATAGTAGGCTTATTATATATGTTTATATAGAAGATATATATATATATAAGATATATATATAAGATATATATATATAAGATATATATATCTGAAAATGTAATGCTATATGTTTTAATATATATGTATATAATATTACATATATGATAGATAGATAGATAGATAGATAGATAGATAGATAGATAGATAGATAGATAGATAATGGATAGATAGATGATAGACTAGATTATGAGCCTGGCATAAATCAAAATCTCACCACCAGGAAGATTACAATTTCATGGACAGCCAGAGCCACTAATACTCTATATGTAAAAATTAAAAATTAAGCAGTAATATTGAATTATGTAATGGATGCTTATATTATTCCATATAATAATTAGCTAATTCTTGAAACAAATTCATGATAACTGTTATTTTTGTGCTCATTGTTGTATTTGCCACATTTTATTTTTTCATTTTCTTTTTTTTAATTTCTGATATTTTATTTACATTTCAAATGTTTTCCCCTTTCCAGGTGTCCCCTTTGGAAACCCCTATCGTATCCCCCCTCCCCTGCCTCTATGAGGGTGCTCTCCCATCCACCCACCCACTCTTGTCTTCCCTCCCTGGCATTCTCCTATACTGGAGCATCTAACACCCTCAGGCCCAAGGGCCTCTCCTCCCACTGATGGCCAACAAGGCTCTCCTCTGCCACATATGTGGCCAGCACCATGGGTCCCTCCATGAGTATTCTTTGGTTGGTTATCCAGTCTCTGGGAGCACCAGGGGGCTTGACCAGTTGACACTGCTGCTCCCTCCCCATGGGGCTGCAAACTCCCTCAGCTCCTTCAGTCCCTTCTCCAACTCCTCCATCTGGGACCCCACACTCAGTCCAACAGTTACTGTGTATTGAATCATGGGTGTTCCAAACTTTTGGGCTAATATCCACTTATCAGTGAGTACATACCATGTTTGTTCTTTTATGGCTGAGTAATCTCACTCAGGATGATATTTTCAAGTTCCATCCATTTGCCCGCGAATTTCATGAAGTCATTGTTTTTAATAGCTGAGTAGTATTCCATGGTGTAAATGTACCACATTTTCTGTATCCATTCCTCTGTTAAGGGACATCTGGGTTGTTTCCAGCTTCTGGCTACTATAAATATGGCTGCTATGAACATAGTGGAGCATGTGTCCTTATTATATGTTGGAGCATCTTCTGACTATATGCCCAAGAGTGGTATAGCTGGGTCCTCAGGTAGTATTATGTCCATTTTTTGAGGGTCCACCAAACTGATTTCCAGAGTGGTTGTACGAGCTTGCAGTCCCACCATCAATGGAGGAGTGTTCCTCTTTCTTCACATCCTGGCCAGCATCTGTTGTCACATGAGTTTTTGATCTTAGCCATTCTGACTGTTGTGTGGTAGAATCTCAGGGTTTTTTTTGATTTGCATTTCCAGGATGACTAAGGGTGTTGAACATTTCTTTAGATGCTTCTCAGACCGAGTTTCCTCAGTTGAGATTTCTCTGTTTAGCTCTGTTCCCCATTTTTTGATAGAGTTATTTGGTTCTCTGGAGTCTAACTTCTTGAGTTCTTCTTATATATTGGATATTTCCCCTCTATCGGATGTAGGATTGGTAAAGATCTTTTCCCAAACTGTTGGTTGCCGTTTTGTCCTATTGAGAGTGTTCTTTGCCTTACAGAAGCTTTGCAACTTCATGAGGTCCCATTTGTCTATTCTTGATCTTAGAGCATAAGCCATTGGTATTTTGTTCAGGAACATTTCCCCTGTGCCCATGTGTTCAAGACTTTTCCCACTTCTATTAGCCTCAGTGTATCTGGTTTTATGTGGAGGTCCTTGATCCACATAAAACTTCAGCTTTGTACAGGGAGACAGGAATGGATCAGTTGGCATTCTTCTACATGTTGACTGCCAGTTGAGCCAGCACCATTTGTTGAAAATGCTGTCTTTTTTCCACTGGATGGTTTTAGCTCCTTTGTCAAAGATCAAATGTCCATAGGTGTGTGGGTTCATTTCTGGGTCTTCAATTCTTTGGTGTTGACATATTTGGTTGATGTGTGAATGGACTAAGAGACAGCAAACAGGATGTCCTCCTTATGACAACACCTCCTACTATAAATCTTTACGAACTCTCATGTTTGGTTGTAAGTCAGGCAGTAAAAAACACTATAATTAATCACCGTTGATGATAACTGAAATGATAGGACTTTATTTTTCAGATATCAACTCAAAGTAATTATCATTTTATCATATTGTAATTGTTGAAATGATCCATGATTCTGAGTAAGTTTGTTTGTTTGTTGAAGAAAGGGCAGGTGAAAGAAGAGAGATATAAGTTGTCATTCAGTTTCATGCAATCTGAAAGGTTTATAGTGAAGAACTTTTAGATGCAATTTCAGTAAGCAAGTATTCGGTGGAGAGATTAGATCAGTTACAAATTGCTAAATCTGATGGCTTAGATAAAATTTTTACCAGAGGCTCGAAAAGAAGTAGAACATGTTTTGGAGAGAAGGAATTGCCTTCTGGAGAATGTACACAGTATATTTTTCAAAGAAAATTAAATGTGAAGAGATTGTGTAACTAGATTCTCCCAATTAGAAATAAATGGTTGGATTTTCATTTAGATGAGCAAATCATCTTTACCTGTGATATGTATATGTGTGCAGACAGATGTCATTAAAGACCTTGCCCTTTCTGCCTTGCTAATTACCTACATGCTATGAAAAATCACTAACACACAGAAGATCTAGTGTGTAAAAGTTCTAGTACCTGGTGTTTTGAAAAAGTCTTCTATATCCCAGACTGCCCTAAAACTCGCTTTGTAGATAAAGATGATGTTGAACTTCTTTTTATTATTATTATTATTATTATTATTATTATTATTATTATTATTGATATTTTATTTACATTTCCAATGTTTCCCCTTTTCTAGGTCTCCTCTTTGGAAACCCCCTATCCCCTCCCCCTCCCCGCCTCTATGGGGGAATTCCACCTCCCACCCACCCGCTCACCCATTCCCTTATTCCCACCTTGACATTCCCCTTTAATGGGGCCTCTAACGCCCTCAGGCCCAATGGCCTCTCCTCTCTCCCTGATGGTCAACAAGGCCATCCTCTGCCACATATGTGGTCCATGGGTCCATAGATGTGTATTCTTTGGTTGGTGGTCTAAACTCCAAGACGACCGGGGGGGGGGGTGGTTCAGGCCCGTTGACGCTGTTGCTCCCTCCATGGGGCAGCAAACTCCCTCAGCTCCTTCAGACCTTTCTCCAGCTCCTCCATCTGGGACCTCACTCTCAGTCCAGTTGTTACTGTAAAGTGAAACTTGGGCATTCTGAACTTTTGGGCTAATATCCACTTATGAGTGAGTACATACCATGTTCCTTCTTTTGTGACTGAGTTACCTTGCTTAGGATGATATTTTCAAGTTCCATCCATTTGCCTGCAAAT
>CM052714.1:48927766-48998164 GCA_028551405.1 Uromys caudimaculatus | reverse complement strand
TGAAGATTCCCAACTTAAAGGATGTTGAACTTCTAAGCCTCCTGTCTCTAGGCCCTGAATGCTAGGATTGCAGACAGGTGACAAAACATCCTATTTTTTGCTGTGTTGGGGATGGCATCCATGGCTTCCCACATGTGGGTATATTTATTTTTTTGCAATTTTCTTCTTTATCTCTTCTGTCATTAGCTCAGAAATAATCTTTAAGACCATCTCTTACCTCACCCATTAAACCTATGTGAGAATAAGAAAAAGAGATTTCTTGAGGTCCCTTGTAAACTTCTTGCATCAACTACATCTTTGGATTCAGAATTTCTTATTCAAAATTGCAAATAGTCATATTTTATAAGACAGCTTGTTATGAAATTGTAATTGTGTGTGTGTTACGTATTGTGTGTATGTATGTGTTTGTGTATGAATGAGTGTGTACATGTGTGTGTGTATCTGTGTATATGTGTGTGAGTGTGTGCTTGCATGCATGCTTGTTGTACATATGCATGGGTGTGTATATGTGTGTACTGTGTACTTGTACACAAGTGTATGTGTACATGTACATGTGTATGCATGTATACATCTATATGAGTGTTTATGCAATGAATAAATAAGGACATTGAAAGTTGATGCCGTTCTTACTAAAGAATAATGCATGCTGTTGCATAAAAATCATTTAAAACAGTATAGTCAAGCCTAGAGCATCCCATAACCCAAGAAAGAAGCTCTGAACCCTAAAAGCAGATCATGTATGGGTCAAAGCAAGGCACCTAGGCACAGTAGTTCCACAACTCATAGTATAGGCTGCAGACCCAGAGCAGAGACCGAAAATGAGCCAAAGTTAAGGTAAACAATGTGTGCAGAGTGTTGCAATAGACATAAAAAGTTGTGAAAAATTATGTCGGAGATGACCGTGAGAGGTGACCAGGAGAGGCAGTGTGGACGAGAAGGGATGTATGGACTCTTGGATAGTGACTGCTGCTGAGATATTAGCTGGCTCTAAGTAGAAATGTAGTGATACAGCCTATGGCCCTGAAAATCAGTCCAACAGGGAAATTGATACCTCATACCATCTATGACTTAAGACTCTCCTTAATATGGTAAATGTTTTTTTGGGAAAGTAAAATTTGCTTTATATATATATATATATATATATATATATATATATATATATATGTGTGTGTGTGTGTGTTTGTGTGTGTGTGTGTGTGTATGTGTGTGTGTGTATGTGTGTGTGTATATATATATATGTGTGTGTGTGTGTGTGTGTATGTGTGTATATATATATATATATATATATATATATATATATATATATATATATAGAGAGAGAGAGAGAGAGAGAGAGAGAGACTCAACAACACACTGGTCTTAATGTACAAGTCCAGGGAACAAACAGAAACAGTATAAAATTTCAAATTTTGCTTTCAAAAATTACTAGTGTGATAGTAATGACAACCAATGAGAATGACTTGAAGGAACTTCCAGACAAAGTGTGTGAAATTGCAATTATAACTATGTTACAGAACCTAAAATAAAATGTTATTTGACTCAGAGAATAAAAACAGAGAGATGAGTAAAATGGAAAAATCAATTCAAGGCATGCTAATAGATTTCAATAAAGAAATATTGAAAAAAGATCAAACTGCAATTGAGGAAACCTTAATAAGCTATTTAAAAAAAGTTCAGAAGAAAGTCTCCTCAGTACACTGGAATATGTGGGAAACTGAATATCAGGTTTTGAAGATAAGATGTTAAAAAGAAGACAAAAAAAAAAAAAAAAAACCACTCAATAAAAGCTAACGATTTCAAAAATACATATGAATGGAATATGGTAAAGCTTTGGGATGTCGTGAAAAGATGCAGTCTTTACATTACAGGTATAGAAATAGAGTAATACCAACCATAACAAGGACTCAGAACATACTGATGATGAGCCCATAAAAGAATATTTCCCAAACCCAAAGAAAGAGATGGCATCCATGTACAAGATGCTTACAGAACACTGGATAGACAGGATCTAAACAGTAACTCCTAATAATTTCTTCCAGTGAAAACACATTCTATTCATTAACACACAGTATGGGAACCTACAAGAAAGAAAAGGCAAGTCACTTATAACGGCCGGTCATAGGGACAACATGATTACTCAACAGAAACCTTTAAAGCTAGCAGAGCCAAGAAAGATATAATCCAAGATTTGAAAGACCACAACTGCCACCAGCAAAACTCCCTGATATGATTGAAGAAAAAGCAAAAGGCTTCCAAAATAAAAACAAACTAAAGAAATTTATGAATACTAACCCAAAGAGCACAGAAAGAAATATTTATGATAGAAGAGAAGTATAAACCTAGCCACAATTCTACAAATGACAAAAAAAAATACTAGGACAGTTTAGATAAAGAAGACTAAAAGAAATAACAAAATAAATCAAATAACTAGAATTAGTATAAATGCTCAAACAATAACTCTCAATATTAATGAACTTAATTTCCCATTACAAAGGCACAAAAATGACAGACTGATCAGAAGTTTTAGGACCCATCTTTTTCTGCCTCCAGTAATCCTGCATTATCTGATATAGAAAACTCTGTAGGGTAAAGGAATCAAAAGATATTACAGGCAAACATAAATAACCACCAAACATAGCTATTCTAATATCTGTAAAAATAGACTTTAAATGAAACTAATTAGACGTGTTAAAAGAAAGTACCATCATAGTGATTAAGTGTGTCCCTTTATCCATCAAAAATATTTTACAATTCTGACCATAAAGCCACCAAACACAGGTGTACTAGGTTTCATGGAACAAACTCTACTAGATGAAAAGCCACAGATTATATCCAATCTGTTGATAGTGGGTGACTTCAATACCCTACTCATAGACATGCACACACACTTACACACACACACACACACACAAACACAGTGTGTATGTATGTATGGGGGTATATGTGTGGGTATGTGTAAGTGGTAAAATTCCATTAATTATGGTTCCAGACTTGATAAAAAGAAGAAAGAGAGCTGGGCACCAGCATTCATCTTCACATTGTTCCTGGATATTGCTGCAAGGTGATCAACCACTTCATCTTCCTGCCACAGTGACACTCCTACCATGACGAACTGTACCCCCCAAACAAAAAAACCTTCCTTAAGTTGCTTTAATCATGTATTCTGTCACCATGATGAGGAAAGTAGCTAATACTTCCTCTTAAAATGAAAAATACATTTGGAACATATCCAAAGCTCTCCAAAAGATGCAAAAGTTATCTTTTAGTTCAAGTTCTAATCCCCAAGTCTCTCTTGAAAAGTCCTCTTAGTTGAGATATCCTGTAAAAGAGGAAAGTTAAATGGATACAGATACAAGGACATAGAGTAAACTTTATATTTCAAATGGAAGAATCTGGCCAAAGCAAGATCAAGTACAGGAGGGACAACAGTAAATACTATAGCTCGGTGTCTAGCATTCATTGTTCCTGGTGCTGTGGCGAGAACTCCAAAGAGCTCGAGCAACTAATCTGTCCACTGTTCCAGGTGCAGCCCAGGTAGCTGCCCCTTAGAAGAGTTTCCCTCGCTACCCATGACTTTCTTTAGCAATGCATGTCCCTGGCATCCCCTGGGCACCAGCATTTATCTTTACATTGTGACAGCATTCTGGCTGTTCCCTGGAGCTTATATTTCACCCTCACAGAATAAGACATTGCCATTTTACAGGGATTGTAACCCTGCTACACACTGCCTTAGTTTGCAAATCTTCCTTTATAATCTGGGTGGTAGCTTACCAAACAACATAAATTTTGTCTTCTGCACTCCTATAATGCCAGCCTCATGGGAATAATCAAGCACCAGGAGGTAGCTAGAATCTCTTAGGCCATAGTTTCATCTTCTTGCCACAGTGACAACCCTGCCATGACGAACTGTACCCCCAAACAAACAAAACCCTCCTTAAGTTACTTTAACAAAGTATTCTATCTCCACAATGACTGGCTTCTTCTTGCTTGGGTAGTAGATCACAGTGAAATGAATTCTGGAGAGACAAAGTTGTATACAACCCTGTGAGAGCTCCAGAGGCTCTATTGTCTCAAGGGAAGGTGTTTCTAATGAAATTTCCCTTGTACCTTTGAACTTTATAGATATGATCCAGATGTACCCTATTGTCCTGAAACAAAATTGATACTAATTACTTAGAGACCATGTCTTCCTTAGCCTTAACTTCAAATTTTTCAAATGTTTTCCAATGAAAATGTAAGCTTTTTAATTCTCTAAATAGATTCTTTAAATCTCTTTAAATACCGTATTCTCACTGCAAGCCTAGCTAAAAATTTCTAGCAATAACCATGTCACAGCCATAAGGCTGTGCCATCTCAAAATATCTCCCAAACTTATTTAATACATCACTTAAATATGGCTTCACACAAAGTCTGAGGACATAAACAAAATGTGGACAAGATCGTTGCCAGAATGTAATGATTGGCTATGAGTCCAATTTCCAAAATAGTTCTTTGCTCCTATGGGAAACTCTACATGTACAATCCTTATTGCTCATATTTTATTGGCATTCTGGTCTTCTGTCAGAATAACCTGTTAAGATCTGCTTGCCAACAGGGAAGTTTACCTCTAAATTTTTTCTTCCATTTTTTTCTTCCAAAGACTTAAGGTTGGAGTTAGCTCGGTGATAAAGCTCTTGCCTAGTTAACATAAGACCCTGGGTTCAGTCTTCAAAGACAAAATGGAAAGGTTTAACAACAGCATGGCCAGGGTTAGTATCTTAGTCAGGGTTTCTATTCCTGCACAAACATCATAACCAAGATACAAGTTGGGGAGGAAAGGGTTTATTCAGCTTACACTTCCAATTGCTGTTCATCACCAAAGGAAGTCAGGACTGGAACTCAAGCAGGTCAGGAAGCAGGAGCTGATGCAGAGGCCATGGAGGGATGTTTCTTACTGGCTTGCTTCTCCTGGCTTACTCAGCTGCTCTCTTATAGAACCCAAGACTATCAGCCTAGGGATAGTACCACCCACAAGGGCCCCCTCCCCTTGATCACTAATTGAGAAATGCCTTACACCTGGATCTCATGGAGGCATTTTCTCAACTGAAACTCCTTTCTCTGTGATAACCCCAGCTTGTGTCAAGTTGACACAAAACCAGCCAGTACACTTGCCCATACTTCTCTATCAGAAATTTCTGTTAGGTTTCTTGCTGCTGTGACCAAATTTTGAAGGTATCAAGTTCAGAACGATTAATTCAGTTTGTGATTTCAGAAGTTCTCTCCCATCATGGTGATGAGGATATGACTTAAGAAATAACATCATGGAGGACAGGAAGGACAGGAAGACGGAGGAGCAGTGAAGGAAGGTGCCTTAGCAGGGAATAGCTCTCAATGACATGTCTCTAGTGTCCTCCTTCATCATGTTGTGCCCAGCCACCTAAACTTTCCCACAACCTCCCCAAAAGACCACCGTGATCTGGGTACTATACACTGAACTCACGAATGTGAGCATTCACATGGAACGATAGCAGAAGGTGAGTTAACACACTGGCTTACATCACTCATTGTGCCATCAGGAGATAATTAGAGGGATGAGACACATAGTGTTTTGCTTTGTTTTGTTTTTCAGAAGATTTTTGTAGTTCTTCAGTATTTAAAAGTCCAATGTCAAAACTTACATCATGCAGAAGCACAAACATCTAAAGTTTTTGTATTTACCTTTTTTTCTTTGACTTTTCCAGTCTTCATGCGTATTTCTTAATACAAAAAATATATCTTTTCTTCCACCCTCCTTTAGCTTGGATTTCCCTGCTCACTAGTCTATGTTGCCTCTTTCTGTAGACCATGGCTATTAACTAAGCTGAGGTAAAAAGTGTGTAGAATTGTTTCTGTGGAATGATAAAAATCCCCAGGACAAGCAGTCCACATGCGCCGCATGCCCGCATTTATAAAAGTGCCTGAATAGCTAAGAGATGCCCTAACATTTCTTTGGGGGCCAAAGCTAACAGTGCTGACCATCACTTCCTTTTTCAGCCTTGTTCAACAGCCAAAGCTTTTCTACTTACGCTAAATTAGACTGTTAATCCCAATTTAAAAAAACTCAAAGCACAGATTGCTATGAGAAAGCTAAGATGAACAAACTTCAATTAGACTGGCTATATCTATAGTTATAGTGGCATTGATTAGAGCTGAAAATGGTAGAAAAGTCAGGAAACCCAGTTAAATCAAATACAGAGATTGAACCAATCCTGCAGTTCCATCTTACTAATGAAATTCTAGATCTTAGATCATTTCTGGTTTAGCCAGTAAGACTCTTCTATGTTTTCTGCTAAGACAAGAACTGTCTTGTACATGGAATCAGGTAATCCCATTGAGAGGCAAGGGATGATAAGGAGATTAATCAAATTTAAATAAGGGATGTCACCAGTATGTCCTGGTAGGAGAACAACAGCATATCATTTCTCTGGTGTACTTTTTAAAAGATGGACAAGTAAATCTTATCGGCTGCATCTGTGAAACTAAATAACTGTTTATCCAGGTGTTTTGCAAGGTGGCTACTTCCCTCCTTAAATTCAAACTCCATTGTGTTGCATAGCTGTGCTCCTTATATCTTCTGAGAAGTGAAATTAACTTAGAACATCTCCACATGCTGATGAAGCTGCTGAGTCCCCCTTATGCCAGGAGCCTTCTGTAGACAGAATGATGAGGCTGAGCTGAATTAGTCTCAGTGGGGGTCACTTCAGCAGGTTGTTCTGAGCCAGTCTCCATGCCCTTTCCAATCTAGTTGCAAATAGGAAAAGTTGGACTTTTGCAAAATCAGCGGGAGAGAGTCCCACCTAAGGGTGAGGCAAATTGAAATTAAGATTGTGAATAGATGCCTTGAGCATCAATCAGAAATGTTTTTAAAGAGAAAGAGAGCAAGGAAGTCTTCAGGCAGAAGGACGCTTTAGATGCGTCAGTCTCCTTTGGCAAGACCTGCTACATGTTCTGAAAACCAGGTCATGAAAGTTGGCAGGAGTGTCTAATAGAGAATGAGATTCAGGGGATGTGGAGCCCACAGAAACAGGAAGGCTATTTATAGATGTAATAAAGACCAATAATTTGATCTGGGTTTTATAAATGGCATGTCATCAGAGATCTCAACATCTGTCATAACCATAATCTCTTTTTACTACATCCCTGTGAAGGCAGAGATGGCCAAATATTAGCATGCCAGTTATCAAGAAAGAAAAACTCCATTCCAGAATAATTTAATAATTCATTCATCTTTGCACAATAGATCAAAGCTTAACCCAGCCCAGCTTGTTCACAATTTTGTGGTATAGCTATGGAAGGGCTTCGATGTTTAAGAAGAAAATGTAGTGCAGAGTGAAAATTATGGTCCTATTTCTAAACTCTGTATATTTGTTTATCTTTAGTTTGGTTTTCTTATTTTTCCCACCATTCAACTACATCTCCTCACTAAAGTACCTCTTTAAAATTCTATTTACAATTGATCAATTATTTTATAAAGTGATGAAGATAGAAAATCATGCAAAGATACTAAAATCGAAAAGTTAAATTTTAGAGAATGAAGTACATAAAGGGAACACGGGACATAGTCTCTCTAGACAGTAAAGTGCTTGTTGCATAAGCAGGAGGATCCATGCTTGATTCTCCAACATTACATTCAATTAAAGAAAAAAAGCATGGTGACTCATGCCTGGAACTGGGGTCAAAGAGAGAGAGAGATCTAAGGGCCTTTGAGAACAGCCATCCTAGCTGAGCCAGTGAGCTCCATCTTCACTGAGAGTCTCTGTCCCAGAAATACATAAATAAAGTTGAAGTCATAAAGGACAATATTTGGTGTCAACCTCAACCCCTGGCTTCTACATGCATTCTCTCTCTCTCTCTCTCTCTCTCTCTCTCTCTCTCTCTCTCTCTCTCTCTCCTCTCTCCTGTAGCACTGGAATATCTCCTTAAAATTTTTATTCTCTCTTCAAAGAGAAAAATCACTATGTAATGAAGAAACAGATGGATTCTGCCTTAGTAAGTCACTGAAATAAACTCGTCAGGAGCAGAGCAAACCTGTCTTATGCGCCTATTAACTACTGTTCTTTCAAGGACATCACATGGCATCTACGGTGAATATAGTAACTCCTCTAGAATACATATCTTCAATGTTATCATGAGGAGATATCTGATAAACTCAAGTAAATATGAGTTTGCAGAACAATGCACTTTCATTCCTCAAAATGCCAGTGTCATGATGAGCCTCAGAAAGACTAACTTGGATAGATTGAGCAAGACTAGTTTTATGGAACTAAATAGAGTATATAATCCAATCAAATCATTACTAGGAGGACCAGGGAGAGGGCTCCATGGGTAAAGTCACTTTTCATGCACACTTAGGTAACATACCTTGATGCTCAGAATCAACATAAAAGTGAAAGAAGAGAACTGGCTTCTCTCAGCTTCACAACAGGACTGCACCATGCATGCATACACAATAATGATAAATAATTTAAAAATGAATTTTAGTCCTACAATGTAATTTGAATCTGGACTGAATAAGCATTTAATTAATATTATTATCTGGGGTTACTAACCATCCCATGGATATACTAGAGATTATTTAATAATGCAGTGAATTTTTTAACAATGAAAGCTTATAATGGCATGTTTATTTTTCTCTTAAGTGTGTCATATAAAAAGATAATGGATACTAAGACAAATGAAACAGTATGTGAGTAACTGATGGCTAGATACAGGTGTCAGCTAGGAAATCCTTCCGAATCTGACACAGCCAACACATCATTTAGAGCTCCCTGTTATGTGTCCACAGATGTTCTCTGTATGTTGGGAAGACACTAACCAACTTGATAGATAAGTTACTCTTGGCAGAGTAAAAGAATTTGCTGTGTTCTTCAGGAGATCCCTAATGTGGACTTTTTAATGTAACTAAAGTATAATGTGGATTAGAATCCAGAACCCTCTTTCTTGAAGTCAATATCTTTATTTATCAAATTTCCCAAGAAAGCTAAGAAACTGAACTGACAGAATGCAAGATGCCTGGTTGGCTGCTCCTCTATTTGTCTGGGCTTTTGCTTTGATGTACCCGTGAGTGTCTTATATTTTCTCCAGTCACTATGAAGGATTTTAGTGCAAGAGTTCGTAAGAGCTATTTGGCCATGCTTGCTATCATGTTGTTCATTGTAAAGATACTGAGGGAACAGAGTATATACACATGTGTATGTACATCCATCTTTCCCATACTCCATACAATTGCATATAATTTATAGTGCTTATGATTTCTAAAATAATATTATATAGTTTTATGAAAATTACATACTCACATACTATATTTAGCATCACTTCCTCCCCTTTTGCTCTTCCCTCCAACTCCTCACCCACTGTCTCTCAAATTATTTCCCTCCTTTTTTATGATTATTGTTTTATACATATGCATGCTTGTATGTATGTACATACACATGTATCTATGTATGTATGTATATAAGCTAAATCTCTTTAGTGTTGTACATATGTGGCTATCTTTAGAGTTGACACTCAGGATTGGATAATCCCCAGAGAAGACTGATTCCCTCTCTCAGAAGCCATTAATTGTTTGCTGCTCTTTATCTAGGGGTCAGACCTTGTGCAATTTCTCCAAAGCTGAAACAGAGTCACCACACAACTCAGTTCTACTACTTCTTGCCATATGCTTAAAGACTCTAGTTTCTGGTTTCTTTTGTCTTTTTCACTTTTTTAAAAAAGTTTTTGAATAATTTTTAAACTAAGAAAAGTGAATTAGAGATGGCTAGCAGTGAAGAGCATTGACTGATTTTCCAGAGGGCCGGGGTTCGATTCACACCACCAACAGGGAGACTAATAACTGTCAGGAACTTCAGTTTCATAAGATTTGACAACCTTTTCTCACTTCCATGGGAACAAGGCATACTTGCGTTGCACAAATATACATGCAGCCAAAGCATCATACATATAAAATAAAAATAAATCTCAAAAAAATTAAATGAAAAAAGTTACAACCTACAAAGTCATTATTCTTTCTAAAATCTCTATTCTATAGAGGCCATAAGTGGCCTGGATTAAAAGCTCTCCTTTTGAAACTTTCATGGAATTAACAATAAACTCTTACTAATATATTACACTAGTCTATATTATACTTTAATATGATAATGCTATACTATACTCATGAATTCTATCATATTTTTTCAGATCTCAGATAAAATTTTGAAGGAATGTAAAATTAGTTATTTTCATCTTAGAGATGAGTAATGTGAGAGACAGAGGGTGGAGTAAGTTTCTCAAGAGCATAGGCTAGTATTGATATCAGAAGTTCCAGCAAGTCTTCCATGTATAAATTTATTCTCCAGTTGCTGTGCTGTATTGTATCTCACAGTGATGGTCCTATGGCATGATCTCCATTATCCCCAGAAGTAGCAGCTGTCACAGCAGCCTCCATGTTCTTTAAAAGCTGTTTCAAGCATAGTATTCAGCACTTTGTGTATCATATCTTACTACCAAGGCTCAAGGAATCTCATTAATATTCTGATAAATATGTGTAGTAAAAGTTCAACTGATTAAAAAAAACCCATATATCCAGAAACAGACAGTTTTCCTGAGTTACGCAATTTTGTAAACACTAGGACTGAGGTGGAATCCTTGGTCAATCTTTCCTCTACTCTTAAATCACCACAAATAATTGGTGAAAGGGAACATGAGTTGGAGTGAAGCATGTAACCACACTTTGCAAGTCAATGATGCTTGATATCCATGATTTAGTCCATGAATGAAAGCAAAACTGAGCATCGTCTTCAGTGGGGATAACTCACATACAAAGCTCCTCTGTGTTCTATTAACCTTTGAATGTGTTTGCTCTGTCTCATAATCCTCTTTAATTCTTGCTTCGCACGCTTTAATGGTTTGTGGTCATATGGTCTTGAAAGTATGTTCTCAAAGTGGTTTTTGTCTTACAAATAATTTTATCATACTAATACTACTTATACAGAATTGAAATACATGGAATAAATACTTCTGACTGGGATTGTCCTAGATTGTGGATCATATTATATTCTTATTTTGTAAGTCCATCCTCAAAAATGTAAGTGTACCATTATTCCAGGCACTTGAAAGAGTTAAATCCTTACTGGAAAGGAACACTGAGCTTCCTGAGGATTTTACTCATCTTGACTCACCATTGAGTCAGGAAATCAGTCTTATGTGAGGCTTGTTTCTGATTCTCATCACAGATCCTCTCTCTTTCTTTCCCTCTCCTTCACTTTCCCCTCTGTTTACATCGCTCTCTCATTTTTTTGATGTTGTTGGATGTTTTTTGGTTTTTTTGTTTGTTTTTTGTTTTGTTTTGTCGTTGTTGTTGTTCTTTTGGTTGGTTGGTTTTTTGCCTTCCTTCCTACTCTGCGCCCCCCTCCCCCCGGGGTGGTAGTGATCACAGATGTGTTTGTTAGAGCCACTTCCTTTATCCCTGAGATTGAGAACCACTGTGGTCTAACAAACAGTCCCAAAGAAGGAAGATTACAGAAAGAGAAGATGACATAAAACACTGGAGCAAAGACAAGAGACTACTATTTAGGGACATGGTATTATCTCCTAACCTGGAATCAACATATCACATATAGTTATTCCATCATAAAGTAAATATTACAAACTATTTGTGCAAGAGGCTGGAGCTACTATCACTTGCAAATTCAAGGTCCCAGGAGATATTAAGGTTTTTGTGAGGATGTGGACATCAGTTTAAAGGAAAGAAAGAAAAAAAAATGTTTCAATTAATGGTGGTAAGAGTGGTTATAGGTTATCACTGAATTATAAAAGAAAGCTGTCAATTATTCAAGTGGGCATAATGGCAAAGATAGCACAGGAACCTTTATGGAAGAAAACATCCCGTTGTAAAACTTGAAACATTAGTAGGGACCTACCAGCTGAATACTGGTGTGAAGACAGGAGATGGTTTTCAGTTTTTATTTAAGCTAAATGAAAATTCAATTCACATTGATTGTTTGTTTTTCAATAGTGTTTATTAAATGAGATTGTGTGTCGCCTTCACATGCTGATAGACAGTTCACTGTTTCTGCAGGTTGTTTCCCACTTTTTAGCCCACTCAGCCTGCAAAAGTGAATTTCTCTGAACAATGAAGATGGATCACTCTCAGTAAAGAAAGTATATTGTAAATACTGTTAATCACTGGAGTGTACATTCTCTGAAAATCCTGACATGATAATAACAGGTTGTGCATCACACTCATTATTGCTTAATGGTTGTATAATCAATCTTATCTATAAATCTACAAAAATAATGAAGGGCTTATCAAGTCAAATCTACTTCAGCCTCTCCCCACTAATTATCTGTTTCTTACAACAACATGGATGAGAGGTGGATTCGCCCAGGAGATCAACTACAACTGGGTGGCAAGTGTTTTAACTCTCAAGAGATGTGTATTCTGAATGAAGTAGAAATGGCAGAAAAAAAAATATGACCTCAGTTTAATATAATTTACAAATTCTATTTACAAATTTACAAGAGTGAATATTTACTTATTCAATTTCTGCCTTGTGTCTTAAAGTTCTGCCAAGGATCCTGAAGTATTAATGATCAACTACCTAAGCAAAGAAATTATTATGTCCTGTGAAATAACAAATATAAGAGTGACAGTAACTAAGAGTAACAGACATAGGCTGTATGTTTCAATGACAGGTATAAGTCTTTTAGAAATTTGAAGTGGTTTCATCTCTGGAGAGGAATGTCTGTGATAAAGATGTTCTGAAGAGCAGAAGGCATCAGAGGAAAATCACCAAGATTGGTGTGTATGTCTGGCCTACTAAGAAGAAGTAGCAAGGATGCCTTTGTTACTGGTGCTGGAATACAGAGTAGGAAAGATGAAGAAGAGAAACACAAGTAATGATAGAATTAATGAACATTATTAGAAAGAAGTACCATGCAGGTCTTATGGACAATAAATAGCCTTCTTGTTTCAATCTGAATGATATGGGTTTCCTCTTTGGGGTTTAAGCTTTATTATTCCATTTTTCTGACTGTTCTTTGGAAATGAGAGTAGAAAGTAGGACAATGAAGAAGCTGATCAACCAGTTAAGAGGTAGTTGTGGTTTACAGCTGAGGCATTACTACAGCCTCATCAACAAGGGTACATGACAAACCATATTTAGATTCTGGAGTCACTGTGAAGGCAGAGCTACCAGCTGTATAAATGGGCAAGTACTTCTAGCCCTCTGTGTGGCAAGAAAGGCTCCAGAAGCTCAAGGACAGTTCTCTCAAAAAAGTCACAGACACCAGAAAGCCATCAGAAGCAAAGCAAACTTAAGTTCTGAGGAGGAATGACAGAGCACTGATAGTACCTTCAGCAAAAATAATGTCAATTTTATAGTCTACTCTAAGCATAGGACATCCAGGAAGGAAGTCTGAACTAGACGCGCATGCTACAGAATATCAACACAAATGCATTTTAAAAAATGAGAATGAATGAACTTTTCAAAGGAGTGGGAATATGTGAACAGTAGTAGGGCAGCGTGTAGCTCAGTATGGAAGAGTCATCAAGAAAATGGAACTTGGGGGCAGGAGAGGTGGCTCCCCAGGAAAAGAGTTTGCTGTGTAAATGTAAGAACAGGAGTATAGATTGCCTTTAATTTCAACACTAGAGAGGCAGAGACAGAAGTTATCTGGAGTTTAGTGTCCAGCCAGTTTAGCCATATAGGAAACTCTCGCTCAGTTCAGTATGTATACATAAATAAAGAGGAAGAAACGGAGGAGGACTAGCAATGGTATTGAAACTATCATCAAAGCAAGAGTAGAACCTGTGAATTGAAGCACTTGTACATTTAGGAAGAAGTAACATCCAGTTGGGTGAATGCTATTGGAAGAATGAGAAAGATGGGAGATGAGAGGTGAACACTGTGCCTGGAACCATGTGCATCACTGCCAACCATGACTTGGGCAAGAAAGTACAATGGGGTGAGTGAACATTCATATAAAATATGTTTAGAGAAATCAGTTTGGTGCTGTGAATTTAGATAGCATTTCTATGAATAATTTTGATTAAAAGGAGATAAATGGAATGATAATGACAAAGGAGAGATGAGAGAATATTTGTTTTTAATGGAAGAAAAGAAATAGCATATCTGTTTGCTAGTGGAAATAATACAGTAGTAATTCCATATCGTGTTTTAAATGGATTCTCTGGCTTACAAGGATTACCTGAAATATATGTGAATGGTTCTGCTGTAAAATATAATCCACAGGCATTCATAAAAGCTTCAAGAGAGGACTACAAGCTGAACAAAAACATGTCAACCTAAAACGAGTGAACCTAATGTACACATGAATTATGTAAAGCATAGAACTCACTCATATTATCCCTCAGTACTCAATTTCCTACTGATTAAAATGTTTCCAAATTAAGTGTATGAAAACTTTTTACATAAATTTTCTTTTTTCAAGTATTTTTGCTTGCTGTTTATTAGTCAATTATAAATGGAATGTCATGGCACAGAAGGTTGGAGATATATAGAAACCTGAGAATAATATATTTTTAAAAGCTAATGTTTTATAATTTGATGGCAGAGTACAAGATGATTACAACGCAGTACATTTTGGGATGTATAACAGTGTCTCTGGCCTTTTCCTACACAGTTTCCCACAATATCTCTAAGACAAATTAGGACAAAAAACAAAACAAAAATACTCCAGATAGCCAAATACACTTATATAGAAAAAAACACCTTTTTTAAGGAATTCTGTTCATTATTTAGATAGACAATTTTCCAATAATGCAATTCTATCCTTTATTTTGCATATGATTTAGAAAACGTAAAGAATTCAACATAATTATTATAGATATCAAAGGATTTCAAGTATACATATATTTATATGACGTATATATTGTGGGTATTTAAGGTTATATTAGATACACATTAAAACTCTTTTTATAAATGTTTTCTATAAAGAAAAATATTAATGATAGAATTGTACAGACAGCAGAGATCAACTACTTTAAGTTGAGGAAACAAGATTATAGGTCTGTAAAATAGTAGAATACACTGTTAGCACATTCTAATACACAACAGTATCCTTCCCACATCCAATGGCTATACTCAAGCCATATTTAAAGAGTCATGAAAAAGTGTCTTCAAACATTCGTTCAATACCCCTTTTGCATAACATCTGTATTGGGCCCTTTGGGGGAATATGCATAATTCATGAGACATAATTAAAAAGAAAAGCAGAAATCACTTGCAATAAAATAATATACCAACACAGGGTATCTGTTGACTAGCTCTCTGACTAAATACAATAGTACTGACTTCCAAAGAAAGGGAACTATTTAAAAGTTGGGTAATCTTAGGAGGCTTCCTAGAAGGGGTGTAACTTGAGTGACACATGGAGTAATTAAAGTATATGAGAAGAAGACATTTCTAGAACAATAGCAAAGGGAGAGAAAGGTAAAAATAATTCCAAAGGAATTTGGAAAAGTATAAGTGGAAAATCTCGAGTGGAGAGGAAGATGAACACACAATGTACATGATGGATGTGATAGACAAGTGTCAAACTTAGATCTGCAAAGAACTAGATAATCAAGAAAATGCATCTTTTAATATTAGATTTTTTAATTAAGTTTTTGAACAGAAGAGCACAAGAACCATATTGGCTTTGCGAAAGGTCAAACTCGAAGGTGTTGTGTAAAACCTAGTACCATTGGAAGACAAGTTATAAATGCCAAGGAGTGTAATTTAGAATATAGCTCTGAATTAGATTTTCCTTTTAACTCAGAGTATTAGTGATAACCCCAAATAAACTATTATTATCTAAAGAATGAGTGCAGACTTCATGTTTCTATTTCAACAGTTATAATCACATAATCTCTTCTGGCTTCACAGTAGACTGGACTATGGTCAGACAGCCACAATGATGGTTCTTACCTATGATCAATCTAGCGATTGCTATCCTGCAACTGCAAGTTAAGCTTCTCTTTCCACTTAGCTGTCATCTTCTCGCTCTCATTCCCTTTGCATCGTGTCCTCAGATGCTCTGTAGCTTGGCAGGAAGTACGAGAGCCTCCTAATAACACCTTCAGTGTTATCAATTAACTCTGCTCTAGGAAGTGTGACTCAGAGTTATTATCTATACAAGTCAGAGGGAAGTGACAGATGAGACTATTATCTGATTTAAGGAAGCCAGGACCATAAGTGATGAGGTCCAAATGAACCTGTAAATCAGCATGAAGAATCAAGTTGAGGTCTTTCAAACTCGACATGCCTTTGACATTTATTTTTATAAATTAATCCTATACTTCCTCTGTCTCCCCAAGTTTATGTTTCCTTCGGTATAACATGGATGCTTCCACTTTAGTTTAGATTAGGAAACTATACAATTATCCAACACTGCAGTGTCTGCATAATTCTAGAGAAGAGACACAGAAAATTGTTAATCTGAGACTTCAGTTTACATTATCCTGGATATTTGAGGCAATCAAAGATTATACTGGAAAGTGAATTGCTGGACCTACCGACATATTACTGTCAAGAAAGTGGTAGGAATGATGGTATTATTAACAATGTTTGAAATAATCTTTTAGATTGCTTTAGAAAAATACCACATGAGAGAGACCAAAGGCTTAGAAACGTCCCTTAGGCCACCCAAGTAAATGTCCCATCTGCTTACTGATGCCTGAAATTGCACAGGAAAAAGAGTCATTTCTTAGCCCAAAGCATTTGATTCCTGTTAACATGCAAATCTCTTGAGTGTGGTAAGGCTCTTAAGTTGCTGTAACCTAGAAAAAAGTTCCCAAAACTTTATATATATATATATATATATTCTTCGTTTTTCTTTAATATAATCTTTAATACATTCTGGCCACAGCTTCTCCTCCCTCCATTTCTCCCAGTTTCCCACAAACATACCTTCCCTCTCCCTGAGATCCATTCCTCCTCCATTTCCCTCAGGGGACCTGGTGAAGGTATTACTGAATGGGTGGAGATCTAAGAGCTAAGAACAGGGAATAAAAAGGATGAGAATATAACACACCACGGAAAGAATGTACAAAGAGTTTTGTGGATCTGAGAATTGACATCACTCAGAAGGTGCTTCTCTTACTAATTTATGCCGTGCATCAGATGCTATAGAAGACTTTTGTAAGTACTCCTTTACAAATATGCAGGAAGGAGGCACTCTTCTAATCTCTTATACAAGCTGTGATATAGTTTCACAGAACTTCAATATGGTACAGAAAAATTACCCAAGACCAATTTATGTATTTATTTGAGCTATAGTATTTACAGTTTTAAACATAGCTGCAGAAACCTAAGAATTTTCATTAAAAATATCATATATTGTGGTGATGTACATTTTAAATAATATTATATTTATTCACCAGGTTTAGATTTAGTTAAACATAGTCATGTTGATATATTTCATCCTTCTCTATTCTTCTAGAAAAACTTAAGGAAAATCAAGAGAATTAATTGAAGATACAGCAGCAAAAACAAAAATACTTGCCAGGTCCTTACTACCGTGTAATTTTCACAAAACAACACAAGGGGTAAAAAGTGGTGGCTCTTGCTTATAATTCCAGATCTTTGATGATGATGCCAAGAGTTCCAGGCTATTCTAACTTCATAACAAAGTCCTGCCTGCCCCATACCAAACATAGAAGTAGCGGCATCATGTTTAACAGAAAAAATATAACTAAGCTGGTACACTGTCCAGTATTTTTAATGAATTAAGTTAGTAACAAAGCTTAGAATATCTGAATTTCAAGATATGGACTATTTTCAGTTTATTGATTTGATTCAAAAGGAAGAAACTGGGGCAAAGTTATTGAATGAATCGAGAGGAAGTAGTGTAATGCAGATTATAGCATAATCTTCTAATTCTATGTATAGAGAGCACCCTACATCAGTAATCTGCCCCTTTAAGAATAGTGAAGGCATGTAATGTGTTAGATTTGGAGGACCATATATTTAACATTTATGAAACTCAGGAAGGAACTAATGGAAACTCATATCTGAGATAAAGAAAATTAATGATTGGGCATTCCAATTTGCATTGATTACTCAGTAAGTTGGGGTCCAGAGAGATCAAATAGTCCAGTGTTGTATACAACTAATCAATAGAGAATTGGGATTAGCTCAATAGTCTGGATTCCTTATTTGCAAAGCATGCACAGAGCAATGGACAAACTCTGACATGGAGAATCCAGAAAGAACTTCTCCCAACGACAGGAAACCTTAGATAGAGTTAGTATAGAAACATGCCTGATGAAGAGACATGGGTAGTCATGATGAGACATCATCTCTGATATTGTGAAATTCTGTTGTTTTTATTTTAAATAGGGTAATTAGCTTGTCCTTTCCCCACTAAAGCAACAGCAATAAAAAACCAATTAATGATACACCTGTATTAATAATCAGATTACTGCCCCACTGTATCCTCTGCCTAGTTGCTAACATTAAGCAGAAGGCCTACACACAGTAGACTTCTAGATCAGCATTCATTGAAGAAATGATGGAATGGCTATATGGACTATGAAAGATTCACCCTGAGCTTTACTGAAAATGAAAATATATGTAGTTGAGAATTAACAAAGAGTAAAACAGGAAGAGAAAGAAAAGGAGGATATTGAAATAGACAACAATTGTGGGATCAATTGACAAAATGTTCTACAAATTTCACCAGCAACAGGCTACACTGAAAGTAGTCACACACTTATGTATTTCCCCACAGATGCACCCGGTGTTTGATTTCAAGGTTGTCTGTCATTCATGAGTGTCTCAGTGAAGGAGATTTCTCATAAAAGAGGGGAAAAGGCAGACCAATTGTCAATTTAGGAACTGAAATAATCTGGATTCAAATGCACATTTTCTCTTTACCAATGGCAGAATCTTAAGATACTTCGAATGTTAAGGTCCCAGTAATACGTTGTGGCATCTAAAATGTACCTGTAGCCCTCTAGTTTACGCTACAAGGGGTAAAAGGAATAGCATACAGAGAGTTCACAGAAAATATAGTGCAAACTGAAAATTGTTTAAGTTCCGTTCACAATCATATATTCATGTAAGACAGCATGACTAGCCTGGACCACAATAAGATATTGATCAGAAGTGAAAGTCTAATCAGCTGATCTTATATGTATGATGCTTCCTCTCAATTATTTCCAGCCCAGTGAAGAAGGTTGGTTCACAGTAATGAATATATTTTGGGAAGGTAAACTCCTTGTGTCCAAGGAGTATAACTTCATTTTCCCTAAAGTGATAACATGAAGAGTAGCTAGAAATACTAGAATCAAGTGTGTCCATAGCAGAAAACAAGGTGCTAGTTTTTGGGTCACTCGCATCCAGCAGCTGATGGACACCCGTGAGGGGTGGCAGAGGTGAGTTGACCACTCGTCAATCACTTTACTCTTTGTCCTAGACACAAAGTCACTCCATGCCCTACTTCTCTGGAAGTTAATCCTGGTCTGATGAATAAGTGTTGAATTATGTCATAAACAGGTTATTTGGCTCACACATCCGCATCACAGTCCTGCGTCAAAGGTTATTAGGACAAAACTCAAGGCGGGAACCCAGAAGCCTGAATTGAAGCAGAAACCATGGGGGAAAACTGCTTACTGACTTGCTTGTCTGACTTCCTCAGTCTGCTTTCTTATATAACTTAGGACCACCTGTCCAGGGGTGGCACTACCACAGCGGCCTGAGCCCACCCATGTCAATCATAATTCAAGAAAACTCCAGCAGACTTGCTTATAGACTGGTCTAGTGGGAGCAGTTACTCAATTCAGGATACGTCTTTCAGAATGACTCTAGAACAATTGTGTTGACTTGACAAAAATCTAGCCAGGACACAATCAATAGGACATCAGTCAATGAGGAGAAGGGTAGGTCTCAGGAAGAATGACAGTCAATGAAAGAGAAAGAGGCTGAGTAGCAATGTGATCATTCCTTTAAAATGCTTGTTTCTTAATTGTTCTGTATGTGGAGTGTTAGGACAGCACAATATTGAACTTAGGCTCTGGTATACCTATGTTTTTCATTAATGATATTTCATGCACACTGATATGGGAAATAAAAATAACTCTGTGGGGATATTTTAGAATATTATATTAGACAAAATGCTTTCATCTTACATGTTCAATCCAGGAATGAATTGAAATATGCTTGCTTCTCCATTCTATAGTACAGCAATGAAAAGAACTCACTAATTATAATTTGGAATTGATGAATCTGCAAATACCAGATATTCAATATATGTGGTGCAAAGTCAGAGCAAAGAAACTCAGGGGTACTCAAAGCAAATGATGAATGTTTTAATTCCAGATGTTTTTTTTTTACAACACCTAGGAAGCAACCAGGATCTTTTTCCCATATCCTTTGCACTTAGAGAAAGTTATCACCACGTGACATGTGATCAGCTACTCTACAAACTTGATTCATTTCCACTTTAGCAACAAGTCCTTGAACTATGGAAATTCTATAAGCCAGTCAATTTTGTCCCTCTCAAAACCAATTCGAAAATGAATCGGTTGGAGGCACAGATGTAAAAGATTCAAACTCCGAAGTGAATCCAGAAATTTTACAGTGATCACTTTCATTTTGCTCGATCTGCCTGGCCGCTTTTGATGACCTCATGCTCCTCCCTTAAATGTGTGGTCAGTGATAGTGCTAATATAAAATGATGAGAGTCAATAATTAGTTCCTCAATACCAAATTACACAGTGCATTGAATTTTTATTTTTTCTGTGCTCTGGTGAGGACTGGTAACTCAATGGCCTGACTCTGCCTCTATCTGTGTATGCATCTCTGATCCTCCCTTCCCAATACCCTTGGCTCCTGTCATTGTCCAGGTATATGGGAGTTTCCAAATGTTTCCCCACCTCCACCCCCATTCCTCATCAAGTCTCTCCACATCTGTTGACTATCGCTCACCTATAGGAGCTTCTAATCCCTGTGTGATCAATCCCTACTTGTCTTTCAAAGTTCCCCAAAACAATCTTTTTCAGGGAGAACTTTAACCTGACAGAAGTTTGTTTCTTGCTACAGTTGTTTTTCAGAGTTCTCAACATTACTGGGATTTTCTGCCCATGACTATAAACCCTGTGGTCAATGTAGTTTAGCTGAGTATTAATGAAGGGCAGCAAGCATTAAAATGCAATTATTAGACTATGAACCTTTAGAGACACCCATCAATTCTAGTAGGCAATATACAGTACCCATAAAATTATGTAGGTTAACAAATCACGTATTTTAGGTATAACATCATTGTTAACAATTTTGGTGCAAAGAAAAAGTTACTTTATCAGTTTCTGAGCCTGCGGCTTATCAATATTACATTTGATGATTCCCTTTGCTAAACACACATCAGCAAATCTTTATAAAAGATGTGGTCATGATTTTTGACAGTGTATCAACTTTATGAAAGCTTTCTTGAACCAAAAATATGTAAGTGATTTTCATAAATAGAATAAAAACCCTTGTATCATATTAACTTGTGTAATTATTCGTATTCCTACATTATCAGTCTAATTCGTATCACACATTACATGTACTGTGCTAAGCATATAGAAATGAACTTGTAAGAGGTCAGTCTTTTCATTGTGGAGTTTGTCATTCAAATGTCTACAAAATAGTGAGCAGAAGAAAACTAGTAGTTAAAATGAAAAGATAGTAAACTTGGCTAGGAAATACTCAACTCTAGGCAAGTCTATTAATAAGCAGAGACTAGGAGAAATTAATGAAGGAAAACTAACCACAGAGACACCCTGGTAATCTCAGCAGGTCAAGAACAGTTGCATTCACTGTGCATTTAGAAGGGAGAAAGGTCCAAAAGGCTATACAGACTTGACACCTAGATTTCTGGGTAACAAATAGCACTAGTACTCATTGAGATGAAATAGAAGGAGTCAGGAACAATGGCTCAATAATTACAAGTACTTGCTACCCTTCCAGAGGTGGTGGAGGGAGGGGCTATGTGAGGGGGATGGGGAGACGTGCAGGCTGCAACTGTGATACAAAGTGAATAAATAAATTAATGGGAATTTTCCCAAAATCTCTTACAACAGAGTTGCATCATTTTGTGATACCACCAACAATGAACAAAGCCTCTGATGCCCTAGCCAGAAACTGGCATCATCTATTAAAAATGAGAAGGGATCAGATCAACAAGTGTCTCCTGGGCTCTGTTTGTTGTGGTGATATGCACTGTCCCCTCTGCACCCTCTTGATAACTGCATTTAGGATTAGTTGCCTCGCTTAGATGCCTCTGATTTCTCCTCCACCTCTTACAGTAGGTTAGCAGTTGTTTCATGGTATCCCAAGAGTAATTCATAGCAAATTCTCTGACCCCCTGGCTCTTATCATCTTTCTGCCTTCTTCTGCAACATTCCCTGAGCCATGTAGGATTGTACATTTCAATGTTTTCTTCTCGTCTATTGCATTAGCATGGCCTTCTGATGTACAGTAGTTTAGGAGTGGTGATGGAGCACAATGTCTGTTTTCGTTTTACAATTACTGAAGAAGTTGTCTCACTGTCAAGCATGGGGTTATCCATAAGTTATTTTAAACGTCTTGCTTCACGCGAAAAAATGCCGGTATATTTATGTTTACTTAAGTTTAAACAAACTATTAGATTTTGGAACTAATTATTTTTTTCTGCAATTAAGAAATTTTCTTAACCTATTCCTGTAGTATAAATGCCATACACTAGATGCCTGGAATATTTATGCTATTTGCTGTACTCTGAAATTCCTGGATCTATGGTTTATTGTTTATCAATAATTTTGAAACATATTTGGCTATTAATACTTAAAATGCTTTTTAATTTCCATTCTCCCTTCTTTCTTTACTGTTATTCCACTGACATAACAAACCTTTAGGAATTTTTCTACCCTTCTTATTCATTCCATATTTTTCTTCTATTCTTTTATTCTCTTTGAATATCAGTATGAAAATTGTCAATTAACCTATCTTGCAGGCCACTAGACATTCACAGTCTAGCAATGAGTGATCAAAAGCATTAATTATTTGTGACCTATTTTTTTTTAATTTGTGATGTCTTAATTTAATTTCCATTCATTTTTACCTGCAGTTTTTGTTTTTAGAATATGTATTAATTATTCCTTTGTCACTATGACCAAATACCTAATAAGAAATAGCATAAAGGAAGGATTCATTTTTGACTCCAAGTTTCGTAATGAGGTAGAAAAGGAAATAGCTATTCTTTCTTTGGTGTTGGAATCTTTTTTTTTTTTTTTTTTTGATACTTTATTTACATTTCCAATGTTTCCCCTTTTCTGGGTCTTCTCTTTGGAAACCCCCTATACCCTCCCCCCTCCCCGTCTCTATGAGGGAATTCCACCTCCCACCCACCCGCCCACCCACTCCCGTATTCCCACCTTGACATTCCCCTTTACTGGGGCCTCTAACACCCTCAGACCCAAGGGCCTCTCCTCTCTCCCTGATGGCCAACGAAGCCACATATGTGGTCTGAACCATGGGTCCATAGATGTGTATTCTTTGGTTGGTGGTCCAAACTCCAGGACGACTGGGGGGGGGGGGGTCAGGCGCATTGACGCTCTTGATCCCTCCATGGGGCTTATAGTACTGCTTGGCCAAACCTATTGCAACATATCAAAACACAGAGAACTACCCTGTCCCTGTGGCCCAATATCTACCAGATAGGCATCTAAAAAATCCCCTCACCACTCAAAGCAATGGTATAAGCTAGGACCAAAGTTTCTAAAGCAGGAGTTGGAAGGAGACTTTTTGTGTGGGAACCATAACACCACCCTTTAACCTTACATTTTCCACTATAATTTTTAGTAGATCAATTATAAGTATTTTAATTTCACTATCTAATGCCAACATTTTTAATAATATACTGGTGCTTCATAGGGTGGCTTACTTCTCTCTGTTGTTTGATTTTGCCCTCATTTATGGATTACAACTTGCAGTTGAGATGCAAACATCTTGATCGAACAATGGATATTAACATGAATTATCTTTTATTGGGCATATTTTCAGAAATCTGATGCAGAGTTTAGTTGTAATTAATATTCGTTGTAGTTGCCAGTAGTAGCTGCTTCATACTCATGCCGTTCCTATTACTGTTTGCTCTATTTGTACTTCAGTACTTTTTCTCAGAGATGCTGTGTGCTACAGCTCCAGCCATCACTATTATAGAAAAGACTGTGGGAATGAGTAGCTGATTTCAGTGTTTCTATTGACCTGACATAGCTCTGAAGCCTTGTATGTCCTTCGTCAAGGGTAGAGCTGCTGTGTTTTCCTTCACTCCTCCCCTGCCTAGTGATTTTGCAAGCCATTTCCTAGAAACTTAATTCTTTCTGGCCATCTAATCTTTTTTTTTTTTTTTTTTTGGTTTTCCGAGACAGAGACAGGGTTTCTCTGTGTAGCCCTGGCTGTCCTGGAACTCACTCTGTAGACCAGGCTGGCCTCGAACTCAGAAATCCGCCTGTCTCTGCCTCCCAAGTGCTGGGATTAAAGGCGTGCGCCAGCACTGCCCGGCTGGCCATCTAATCTTTAACTTTCCTTCTAAAAACCCAGAAGGTTGGAAGTCATACTTTTGATGGGCTCATCTGTTTCGATAAGGTTCATCTGGCAAAATAAGTCTTCATTCCTGAGGAAACCCTAGAACTATTTAACAATGATGATTTCATTTTTCCACCTAACAACCTTGCTGAATATTTCTTATGGTCACCATATCGTGCTAGAAATTAATCACACAACCGCGCTGAGATTCAGTTGAGTCTGTAGCGTCCCACTTTCATGCTAATCTGGACCCAACTTGACAATTGATCAAAGAAGCTGGGTTGAAGTTCCAGAAGGTGCACCAGCGAGCAAATCATAATTGTGACTTTTCGGGTCAGCATGTCTTGGTTTTGAGAGTGACTAAAACACTCTGAAACTTTATACTTTCAATGAGCACAAGAAGAGTCAATGCCTATATATACATAAATATATATATATGGGGGGTGTATAATGTGTGTGCATATAATGTATTTGATCATATTTACCCTCAGCTTTCCCCCCCCTAATTTATTCCAGATCTAGTCCTACTCCTCCTCTCAACTCAGGCCCACTCTCTCCCTCTCCCTCTCCTTCTTCCCCTCCCCTCCCTTTTCCTCCCTCGCTCTCTCTTCTCTCTCTCTCTCCCCTTTTATAAGCCACTAAGTCTGGTTTATGTGCTCATATATGTGCTGGCATATGGTCAACCATCCAGGGGCCACACAGTAACAGAAAATTGGCTCTGCCTTCCCTGGCACCCCACGACTGTCAATAGCTCTTCAGCTAGGAGTCAGTGCTGTTTGAACAGGGTTCTCTATGTATTCTTTCTAGAATAATATTGACTATTTCCAAGGTATTTGTATGTCAGAACTACAACTGGATGCCCTCTCCTGTATTGATTCTACTCTCTCAGCATAGGAAGTTTTGAAAATTTTCAGTCTTAGCTTTTAATCGTTGTAACTATTATCTTTCTCTTTTCTTCTAAGTGTATAGTAGATTCATCTCCTCCTCCCTGTATATCATCTTCCATTCTCTCTGCAAAAGTTGTATTTCCCACCACACTACTATAACTGTTTCTAATTAAGCCATTCACAATCTCTTTTTTTTGGTCACAAATATTTGCACTTTGAGTCATTATCTCCCTGGCTATTTCTCTTACCGTGTTATATGATCTTTAATTCTGCAGTTATTTCCCCTCTTGTAACTCCCACGGTGTCTCGTTCTCCTGCTTGGATTCTATTTTTGCAACTATTCCTGAGTCATCTATCCAAAATAACTTTTTTTTTCTTAAACTTAGAACACTCAGGGGGCAGTATCAATTCTGACACCGTCTCTTCTCATTCTGGATAAACTGAGGAAATATTACTGTATGATATCTTTAGCATGGCTCTCGTCTTTGGTCTAAAAGTATATCTAATTCCTTGTTGAAAATGCCCATTTGCCTTTCTTGGAGATATGACAAAATGTTCATTTTGGCTAAGATGATAACTTGGTCAATAAAGTGATTTCCGAACAGCCATGAGATTCTCAGTTCAATTCTTGGAATTCAATGATTTAAAAAAAAAAAAAAAAAAAAAAGGAAGGAAGGAAGGAAGGAAGGAAGGAAGGAAGGAAGGAAAGAAGGAAGGAAGGAAAAGGAATTAAGGTGATTTGCACTTATAATCCTAGCAGCTAGAAACTGGAAGAGATCCATAGAGCTTGCTGAACAGCGAGCCTAGCCAACATAGCGATTTCTAGGCCTGTAAGAGGCTCTGTCTCAAAACTAAAGAAAACAAAATAGGTGGACCATGCCTAAAGAACACTACCAGAGATTGTTCTCTGATCTCTGCATGCACACATGTGTGTGTACACTGTCATACAACTGCACATACATGTAAGCAAACACATGAAAATTTTTACTTCCCACACTGCTTTCATTTGCAGACAAGGGGACAGGGGTGGTTTCAAGGCAGGGTCTCTCTATATAGCTCTGGCTGTCCTGGAACTCACTATGTAAGCCAAATTGGCCTTGAACTCAGAGATCCATCTGCCTCTACATCTAAAGCGCTTGGATTATAAAGGGATACACGACTGTAGTGGTTTGAATATGTTTGACCCATGGAGTGGCACTATTTGGAGGTATGGCCTTGGAGTAGGCGTGTCACTGTGGGTGGGGCTTTAAGACCTCTTCCTAGCTGCTACGAAGTCAGTCTTCCACTAGCAGCCTTCTGATGAAGATGTAGCTTCATGTCAGCTTCACCTGCTCTCACCATGCCTGCCTGGATGCTGCCACATTCCTGCCTTGTCGATAATGGACTGAACCTCTGAACCTGTAAGCCAGCCCCAATTAAATGTTGTCCTTATAAGACTTGCCTTGGTCATGGTGTCTGTTCACAACAGTAAACCCTAACTAAGACAACCACTAATGCCAGCTTTCCAACCTCCTTTTTAAATTTCCCCTTTCGTATGTTTCTTTTCTCTGATTTCTGTCTATCTTTGTTTCCCCAAGAAAGGAACTCCACTGTGAGTACTCTACATATAAGAGCCATTGCATAAAACCTCATCAAATTCTATTAACAGCAAATAGCTTTAAATTTGGCCCTCATTTTTATGTTGTGAGCTGGCTTTTAACAGCTGAGACCCCTCTCCAGCCTTTAAAGATTTTTCCCTTCTATTGAAAAATAGAGTTTTCTTCTCACAGAATATATCCTGACTAGTTTACCCTTCCACTACTCCTCCCAGTTCCGTCCCACATCTCCTCCCATCAGGATCCACTCTGTTTCTATCTCTCATTAGAAAATAAACAGGCTTCTAAGGGACAGTAATAAAACATAATACGGTAAAAAAGGGACACATAGTAATTGGTCAAAACAAAAACAAACAAACAAAAAAGCAGAAGAAAAAGAAGGCAAAAGAAGGCATAAGAAACAGACCCACACTCTTTTGCACACTTAGGAATCCCATTTAAAAAACAACTGGAAGCCATAATGCATACACAGTGGACCTGATACAGAGCCGAGCAGGCCCTGTGCGTGCTACCTCATTCTCTATGATTTCATATGTGCCTGATTTTGATTTGGAGGGCCTTGTATTCTTGGGATTCTCCATCCCCTATGGTTCTTACACCCTTTTCACAGCCTCTTCCTTGGTGGTCCCTAAGCCATTTTGCTACTGTAATTTTATTTTTAGACCCATAGTATTTGGTTTTATCCTAGGTCCCGGAGCTATCGAATCTTACATTATTGATTATCTATGCAGTGCTGGTTGGGTATGGTTTTCATCTCACCGAGTATGTATTAAGCTGAATCAGTTATTGGTTGGTTACTTCCACAAGCTTTGTGCCACCATTGCTCTGGCATATTTATAAGCAGGACACCATTGTAGATGAAGGGTTTGTGGCTAGGTTGGTGTGTAGGTTTCTCTTTATGACTTTTTCCTGCCTTGTGTTAACAGATGGCAATAGATGCCTACCTGAAACTCATAAAGCTCTTCACTGCCCAGGGACTGCCATGCACCTTATATATTTTGAAATGACAAATCTTGGCTTTGTGTTTAGTGCTGTATTTCTATAGTGCCTGATAGAACCAACATTCTGTTAGTGCTCAATAATTATTTTATGATCTTTGAGTGAATCTGCTAAATGAGAAAGCCATATTACCACATCACGTTGTTAGTATCTGTTTACAGCTATCATTATCTGTCTAGTTACAAAAGGCTATGATCACTATAAACAGAGAGTTCATTTATTTTTATAGCTAAGTCACAATGCCAGGATTATATGTGATGTAGCCCTAGAACAACTTTGGAACTCATTGATCTTGTAATAGAAATATTTTCAAACTGTACATATGCAAAGAAGTGTCTTAGGACTGTGCATACTTCCACTATTTGAAAACATTATTAATGTGTTAATATATTATTATTATTATTATTGTCAGGATTCACTGAATCATCTGACAGAAAAGAAGTGTCTCTTCCAGGTTGAGATGACCCCTGAAGTCATCTCAGATATGGTTGAACTTGATCTTAATTAATCACCTTCTTGCTGGAACACAAACTAACACGGGGCTTACACTTTGTTGTAACCACAGAATTAACTGTGTTTTGAAGCTGAAATAGTGAGTCCTGGTGAAAACACTCAGGAGCAACCAAAAATTATGGGATGTTAAAAAGTAACTAATCCTGTGGTCAATACCCTCCTAGCATGTGCATACTAAGAGGAAAGAAACAAGCTTGAGTGGCCCCTGGAGATGATTGCAAATGAGGAGATTACATACTCAAGAACAGAAAGTTATAAACAGAAGAATTGCAGATGGATCTGGAGAGTTTAAGATGTAAAAGAAAATCAAGTGAATGAGATTTAATTTAGATAGACAAAGTACCTTTATAAGAAGAATAATGCCAACGGGATTTATAAACCAAGTGAATACCAATTAGAAGCCAAAAGAGAAGACAAGAAGAGCAAAACTGTGAGTTTTAATGTTAAAGGATTTGTGCATTGAACAACTTTCAGGATTTTTGAATAAAAATATGGTCAATTACTGAGACAGGCTTTTGGTCTTAATGTGGATAAGTGAAACATCTAAAATTAAAAGGAAAATATATTACTACCCCTGAAATATTTACTCAAGAGCCAGAATAATTCAGAATATATGTGTGTTAATGGCCGATTGTTGGAGACCAGGCATTTGGTTAAAGACCAGGGATTAAAAGATGATCATGAAGCCGGGCAGTGGTGGCACACGCCTTTAATCCCAGAACTCAGTAGGCAGAGGCAGGCGGATTTCTGAGTTCGAGGCCAGCCTGGTCTACAGAGTGAGTTCCAGGACAGCCAGGGCTACACAGAGAAACCCTGTCTTGAAAATCCAAAAAAAAAAAAAAAAAAAAAAGATGATCATGATATAGTCATGGTCCTTGATACATTTATTGTCAATTTATATAAAATTGTATTTAGTCATATAATTTCAAAATATTTTTAATTTTTTATTAACCCTTTTATTCATTTACATTTCAAATGATATCCCTCTTCCAGGTTACCCCTCCACAAATCCCCATCCCATCCCCCATCTGCATTGCTTCTATAAGGGTGCTCCTCTACCCACTCCCACCTCATCGCTGTATCATCCCTCTACTTTGGGGCATCAAAACTCCACAGGACCAAGGGCCTCCCGTCCCATTAATGTCAGATAAGGACATCTTCTGCTACATATGTATCTGGAGCCATGGCTCTCTCCATGTATACTCTTTAGTTGGTGCTTTAGTCTCTGGGAGCACTGAGTGGTCCTGTTAGTTGATATTGTTCTTCCTATGGGGTTGTAATCCCCTTCAGCTCCTTCAGTCCCTCCTCTAGCTCTTCAGGCTCAGTCCGATGGTTGGCTGTGAATATCTGCATCTGTATTGGTCAGGTGCTGGTAGAACCTCTCAGGAAACAGTCATACAAAATATCACTGTATATATATGAATACAATTATACATGCTACATATTGTCTTATTCAAAAAATTGAGCTATTAACTCAGAACCATCTCAGTGAAAATTCCAGGGGACTTTTGGAACTTGACAAGTAGGTGCAAGTGACTTTAAAAAGCCACAAAGAGTTTTGAAAACGAGCTCATAGGAACAACAATCTTATTTCAAGACATACCTAAGCTACTGTAATTTATACAGAGTGCTGATGTCAAGAGAGACTTGAGTTCGTGAAGAACACAGACTATAGAAGAGAAGTAGACAGTAAAGAAATAGATGGATGTTTACAGAGAGAAGTAGCGCTGAGAGACACATAAAAAGACGCAGTGAGATAGGTATAACGCAGCCTTCTGTTAAACGGTACTGGTAAAATTGACTACCAATGTACAAAAGAAAAAATATTGGACTATACATTTTACTACATATGAAATTTGACCTTTATATCAGGTCACCGAAAAACATATATTTTATTAAATGTAAAATCATAAACTCAAAACCTCCCAGAGAAAAATCTTTATGACTCTGGGTTTAAGTACAGCAAGCTTAGACTAAAAACAACCATACTTCATCAAAGAATAAGGTGCTTACTTGGACTTCATCCCAACCAAAGGGTTTTTTAAGGCACTTTGTTTTGGTTTGTTTGTTTGCTTGTTTGTTTTTTTAAGGCATTATGTTTCTTTCTTTTAAGGCACTATGAAATAAAACAAGAAATACCAATGAAATGTGTTTGAAAACTTTGTATTTGATAAAGAAATTTCATGAAGAACATATAAAGAATTACCTAACTCACTGATATGAATATAAGAATCCCAACAAATTTTGGGTTACAACTGGACAAGAACAAGACAGTTCCTTACACACACACACACACAGAGAGAGAGAGAGAGAGAGAGAGAGAGAGAGAGAGAGAGAGAGAGAGAGAGAGAACTGCTTCTCTGGTTGAACACTAAGGCAGAATTAACTCACTGTCTATGTACTATTTCGTCCTGTATCACCAATACATCTTCAGAGAAACAGTTGTTGAAAATTTCTTAATGAAATAACAAAAAATGTGTGTTTGGTGAGTGACATGGCATATTTTTTTCTTGTCTTCTCTGTCCTTTGAGATCTGACTTTTAACATTTTGCACCAAGAACTATCCTGTATATAAGCTTCAAGGTTATTGTTTCTTTCCCAAGCAGCAGTCATCATCTAAATTTTAAAACACCTCTCAGAATTTAAATGATCTATGCCAGCAGGCTACAGTTACTTAATTCTGAGCTAAGGCACAGAGTGTTCTCAAAACACCTGCGTTAGCACTCATTCCAAACACACACACACTGCACAATGTATTGCCAAGGACTTGCTACAACATAAATTCTGAAACATTCCTGTATAGATTCCAGCTCACTGTGTAACTCTTTGCTGATGGTAAACTTTGCCTTTCAACTTTGCCACAACAACACAGTCTGAAGTTTTCCAAAATATTCAAGGAGCAGTTGTGAAAACTGAGGAGAGCCTTGAGGCCATTTATACCCCTGGATAGACATGTTCCCCATCTAACTGCTTATTTCACTGTCTCATGAAGAAGGAGACACAGCAGAGTCTCATTTCCATCGTCAGTAAATGTTTGTACGCCTCAGTCTTCATGGTGAAAACCGGGCAGGTGCTGTTTCATTTAAACCAGCATGTCTTACGCAGGAAGCATGGGGGCTTCCCTTTTCTTTAATATCCGGAGAACATCAGAGGGAGATTTGATTTGTAATGAATTTTTCTTTCCATGTCTCATCTTATAATGAAGAAAATCTAGGAACTCCAAGGGTTTACAGCATGACCTTCAAGGCAATAAAACACACACACACACACACACACACAGAGAGAGAGAGAGAGAGAGAGAGAGAGAGAGAGAGAGAGAGAGAGAGAGAGAACGCAATACAAATAAAAATAGGTTTTCTGTTGCTTTACTCAGACATAGGCCCATATTGTGTGTGTGTGTATGTGTGTGTGTGTGTGTGTGTGTGTGTGTGTGTGTGTGTTGGCATTGCTGTGCTATTTGCTGGACTGAGCCACTCTTAGAGATTCTCAGAGGTAAGTACATAGCAACATGGAAATCAATAGGAATTTTCGACGTTGTATATCGAAAAGTAAAAATACAGCGAACCTATTTCTTACACGGCTTATCTCAGAAAAGTTAGCCAAATCTCTGCCATCATTGTCACATCTGAAAATCTCTCCATTACTGTAATTGCCTTCACAGCACTTTGCAACAAAAATACCTAGAATCCCATGTATCATATTTATGGAGAAAAAAGTCCACATGAGCTGCATTGTATTTGTTATTGTACTTTGTCTTTCAAAAGGATTTGTTTTATTCACTTAAACTTGCTCTCCCATAAAAGTAGAAAAGCCTTTCTTTCACTTGTTCCCATTGTAATAGTAGAAGATGATCAATAAAGACACATCTGATTTTTTTTAATCTACAAAACTCTACAGATAACTCAGGTTAGGTTTTATTTTTACTAATATTATAACAATGAAGATATATTGGTTACTATCAGAAAATGATTTATAAATATTTGCAATTTAAAACAAGTTATGTTATTAAAGACCTAGTCCCTGTTTTGAGAAGTGTGATATAGTTAGTTCTTCCTTGTCTCCAGAGAGAATATTTGAGGGCCTCAGCTATTCCTGACACTTGCTGTGAATAATCAAGGAGACATGTAGGTCCTTATTTTCACTCCAAAGAATGTATGTTGATAACTTGTCAATATTTGAATGAAGCAACTCAAAATATCCTGGATATAGTTTCAGCTAACCTACAAAGAATCCAAGACAAGTAGCCATTGACTTATTGACTCTTAATTAATAGTGGGAGAGGAGAGTGAGCTGCTCTCCCAGGGGGTAAAGAAAGAATGGTGAGATCTTTGCCCTCTGGCTTTAGAAGCTCAACCAGAAAGCCATATATGCAAAGCCTAGGGTGTCTTTAAATATTTTATCCTCAACAAGTGACTTTTGGGAGCACTTGAATTGGCTAGATACTGGCTTCCTATCTGTAAACTCTTTAAATGGGCCTCAGCAAAGTAGGCATGACAACAATATCAGAAATTTGCCCATCCTGATATAATTTCTGCTTGGTTTGGGTATTTATTTATTTTCCTGTCTGGGCCTCTCTCCCCTGTTCCCAGGCAACTCAACAACATGCCTGCACCTTTTCTCAGCTCTTTATCTCTCAGTCATTGTGATAAACACACACTGAGCATCTCCAGTGGACATAATGTTTTATTGAAGGCTTGAAACATGACTCAGAGAATATTTCACCCTTGTCTTCTAGGAACTTAGCTTATAACTAAAGATTCCAGATAAAAATCATTAATAAAAGCTGAAGCATCGGGATATGTTCCCAGCTCAGATTGGCTTCTTGCTACCAGTGACCCAGTAGTCAGGGAACCATGATTGACATATAATTGTAAGACTTCACAGAGGAAGAGCAAGTCTCTCCTTGCTATTTAATATTGCTGTTCTCCTGCATTTATCCCATAGCCAACACTGGGATTGATTATGTAACAAATGTCAATGAGTCTCCCTGCTGGGGGAATGAATCGGTTGTTAAAGTGTTTGCCTTGAAACCAGGAGGATCTGAGTTTGATACCAGGAAACTATGTTTATAAAAGAAGTAACCACAATCAGTTAGATATTGGCTTCAACTTGGGGTATGTATCTGCAATTTAAGCCCATAGTAAGAAACAACAATGGAAGAGGTACATCAATTGATTTTCCATACTTCTGTAACTACAACAATGATAATATATGTCGATATATATTATACATATATATTATATGTCTATAACGTATGTCATATAATATATTATAATATATGTGTATAATATTATATGTCATATAATATATTATATGTCTATAATATATGTCAATGACAACATAATAATCAAATCTGAATATAAAAAAAAATAAAAGAAGTAACTGTGATGGTACAAGAAAGAAATGGAAACAGGTGGATTCTGGGACTTAGGGCTTGCCAGCCAACCAGCCTATCCCACCTTGTAAGTTCCAGGAGACCCTAGTTCAAAAGAGGTGCACAGAATTCCAGATGATGATACCCATGATTGTTCTTTGGCCTCCATACACACACACACACACACACACACACACACACACACACACACGTACATGCACACTCAAGCACACGCATGTACGCACAAAATTCATTCATGTTTAAACAAATTTTCCATACGTTTACTAAGCTCATGATTATTTGGCATAAATTTCCAACTGTCTTACAAATTCTTGGTGCCTAATTGGCACAATAGATATTATTATGGGTCAGTGACTAACCATATACAAGATGTATAATAAGAGGAAGAGGAAAAAAACTATTAGTTTATGTTTGAATAGATATCTCATATTCTTAGACTTCTCTCTTTCAACAAATTTGTCCTAATTATCTCTGCAGGAAAATATGTGCATATTTACAAATATGTCATACCTGCGCACATGAGTTTAAAATAGATTGTGTATATTTAAGGAAAACTGGGGAGATTTGGGTGTTTACATTGCAGTTCATATATAATTATATTGGAGATGAGCCCATTGGAAATAGGAGTTGGGAGCCCTGGTTTAAAATTAAAGAGTGACCACAGGATGAGGGGCACAGAGCCAGGTACTTCTTCCTTCTCTTCCTTATCAGCGGAGTTTTTCAATCAACCTAATCTAGCGGAACATTTCTCCTTGGTGACTGAGATATATGTGCAGGAGACAACTTTCCCTTCACCGAAAGAAATAGCTTTAACCCCTTTGCTTCTCGAGTTTTGTAATTTGGGAGAAAAAGTGTGTTTCCCATAAGGCATTTCCAGGAGGAAAGAGATGCAATCTGTGCGGAAAATCAGGAGAAGCAGTGGGAAATTGCATTGCTTTATAAGCCCAACTATGTATAGATAATTTTCTTCTGAAGGGAAGAAAACCTGGAAATTTTACTTTAAAAAGAATTTGCAAAGTCAGCAGCAATTGGTAACAGTCTTCCCTGCTCTAGACATCCTTTTCCCATCCCAATAATAAAGGATAATTTGGACCCATTCCTACTTTTGTTGAACGCTGTCCAATTCTATCGTCTTTCTTCCACGTTCTCTTCCCATTTGAGAGATGATTGTGTGGCTTGTAGAATATGATGAATCACTTCAAGAAGAAATATGTGGCATCTGGTTAAGCTCCTCTCTAGCATATAAATTAAGCGTGAATGACAGCCAGGTCAAAAACATTCCTTTGAAACAGGTCCCTGTGTGGCAGGTAAAAATCAAGTCTTTTCACTCTGTCGGCAGGAGGTACCTCTCTGACCTTTATTTCAGAGAAGTGGGTCATCTTGCCACTTCTACTGAAAATTAAAAATGGAGATTTGGGAGAGGAAAACAGAAAAAAATATATATTTAGTGACTATGCTGAGATGAGAATTGTTAAAAGAAAATAAGAGCACATCAGTAACCCTGATTAGGGTTTTAGTATTTTCTAATACTAATAGCACCCAAAGAAATGAGTAGGAATAAAATGTCGCTATGTAACATAGTGGTATTTTGCCTTTTAAAAAAATCCCTAGTAAAAAAAGTAGAGATGAGACCAGAAATCGTCTTCTGTTTCTACTTTATGGGTTATGTTTTTCAGATTAGAAGCATTCCTTTTCACTCTGTTGGTTCTGTTTTGTTTTCTTTAAATCAATCTCATGAAAGAGGTAGAATCTACATTATCAAGATGTAATTTTTGGAAAAGCATTTAATTTGCTAACCATTCTCCCCTGTGTTCCAAGCATCACCTCTATCTAAAAATGTCGTTCCTGTCACAGGGAAGCCTGCAAAGGAGCAGAAACAGCAAGCAGGAGAAGATTCTCCAACATTCCACATGATGGCAGAAGATCTTTTCCTTATTAAGTAGCTGAAGCTCTATAGATTTGTATTATCCTATTAAACATGGAGAGATTAGTGATCTTCCATATTCTCTAAGTCATTTTAGAGTAATTTGTTCTTAAGATAAATCAGAAAAACAAAAACCTGTGTTTCCCTGTGTGAAAAACAAACAGTTGAGGGGAATGGTGTCAGGGGCAGCATTTTTATAAAGTTTTTCTAAATAATATTGAGGCTTTGAAACGTGCTGCTCAATGTCATATTTCAAACACTTAGACCTCGTTTCTGAGTGTCAATGGCCATTTTGGGTATTTACTGCTGCTAATCACAGCATATCCTTGGAATGCCCCATTTACTATAAGGCATTGTTACACATGGAGAAGATCTTCAAGAGTGTTTTTGCTAGATCTTTCCTTGTAATTTGTTGTGACACCTCTCAATAAAATCCTCAGTAAGATACTGAGTAGTCTCTTGCTACAAACCAGTCTTTCAGACACCATTAATCCAGACTTCTCAACTTTATAAAATGCTTTTATGTCCTGTTTTATTTGAAATGAGAACAGACAAACTGTAAAGCTAGAAATCTCTAAAATGTTTAGGTGTTTACCATACCTCCTTTATGCCTTTCCCCACCCATTTCTTACTTTACTTGCTTTATTTCCTTTTGTATTTGCTTGCTTGTTTTCTTGGACAAATCATGGGGAGATAAAGAAATGTGCTATGGATTCATTAGTTCATAACCTTGAGGACCTTCTCAAGTTCAATGTGGTCATTGCTTGCATTTTGTGATAATGAAGGCAAAGTAATAGTCTTTACCTCCTTGCATGGTTTATTACATGAACCTCATATGTTACAGAAGCTGGGTACCCATTACAATGTGCTTTATTAATTGTTTTTGACAAAATATCTAAAAAAAATTACTTTAGGGAAATGGTTCAGTTTTGAGAAGATTTAGGTCTGACCTCATGGGAAGGGATGTGGTAAGAAGGGGTAGCCCATTACAGGAGGATTGAGCCCATTGGCTCTTCGGGTAATCATGGACTAGGAAGCACGAAAAACACATTAGATCCAGAGGCTCTAGAACCTTCCAAAACCTTGGCCACAGTGACTTACCTTATCACCAAGCTCTTCTTCCTAAAAAAGATACAACCTTCAAATGAGCTCCACAAGCTGCAAAACTAATATTCAAAGCAAGGGCCTAGAATAATCTATTCCTAAACTGTAGCATACAGTTTCCTATGTATAATATTAGGGAAAACCTATTAAATGGATAAACCTTAGCAAATGATTTACATTGGTGCCTTCATCTAACTATGAGAAGAAACCAGCCTAAGATAGCAATATCTTCACAATACTTCTAAATGTCTACCCTGTATTCCTATGTCTGTTATAAGATTTAACTCTCAAATAAATGTTCCTTATATTTTATTAGTTCCATTTTTATAAATTATCTAACAGAACATGAGTTTTTTCTCTTTCTTTATAAACATTAGAAAAAGCAAAAATGAATAAGAAATCCTAGTCCTTGTATCTAGTGTATCAGTTTAATTTAATAAAAATGTAACTTAAAAATTAGCAATTAAATGACGCTTTTCTTTTTATTGGGGGCTACTGAGTAAGTTTGCCTTCAAAGATTCTCATAATGGGGATTGGGACTTTCCCAGAAACAGACTGGTAATGGTGATGCTGCATTCAGGATGGTGGACTGGAGGAGCAAGGGAACAGTATCATCTCGCTAATGGCAGCTTCAGTCTAAATACCACCCACCATGCTTTTTGTCCTCTGAAAACCATCAAGGTCTCCCACTGTGTATAGCATTGCTTCCTGCTCATGTAAGTTCCTTTACCTCACAGAGGTTTCAGTCACAAAAATGGCTAGTTTCCATCCATCTCAATTTTAACCTTCATGATTGGCACCAAGAGATGAAATCAATCTTGGTGAGTTACCCAGTAACCAGTTATGATCCCTAAATGTACTGGGAGAGATGGACATTTCCAGCATTTTACCATGAAAGGGAATGGCTGGCATCATCTCACCTTCAATCCATGTCATACATTTTAAAAAACAAAGTAAAAAACGTTGTTTCACAATAATAGAGCTATGAATTGATTTCCAGTATAAAACTACAGTTTATTTAACTTAACTACTGTGCTTACCCAATGGAAATATGATCTTAATAGAGCATCAATGTGATGAATTATTTAGAAATATAAGAATTAATGTTAACATCAAAGTTAACATATCTGAGCAATTCCAACATTTCAAAAGAGACATTTTCTATATGTTCCTTATAGTGATAAAAATATTTTTAAAATCTTAGAATTTATTTTATATAAATGAGGAGTTAATACAAGTAACTTGAATAAGAAGCTTGACAGATTGAAGCTACAATTCATCAAATACTCAAGGGTTTATTGATTGAATTAGCTAAAGAAGTCTCTTTTATATTATTTTTTAATACTTCTTTAAAAGTCTAGGCTTTTCACTTGGTTCCATCTTCTCAAAGACTCAAGAAAAACTGAAAAAAAGAGACAGAACTTTCTAGGGCTACTGAGCCATTGCAATCACAAACATTCAAAAGCAATGGATGACTGCACTGAGTGTACACTAGAATGCACCAATCAACAGCCAGATGGGGGTGGAGGAAGGGATTCACAGGTCCCTACCTCTTACTTGTGAATTGATTCAGAGAAAGAGAAAATCATTACGTACAGCTATATAGGAGTCATTGGTGACTCCAAAGGGCTCCAATGGATGTTACCAATCAACAGATGCAGAGATTGCCCTGCTTAAACTAAATAGGTTCTACTGCTAAATCAAAAGTCCTGAGGAAACACACAGACAAAGAAGATATCGGTTAACAGGAGTGGGAGGGAGAAAAGAAGGGAGGGGAGGAAAGTAATTGGGATGCATTGTATGCATGCATTAAATAGTCAAAATATAACAATAAAAATAAAAAATAATGTCTACAACATCTACACCTTTAAATTTTGGGGTTCTTAAGAGATTTAATTGCCAATGGGACTAAGATTTTTCACTTGAAAAAATATGTTGCCCAAAATGTCGTGATGTATGATTTGTTCTGATACTGTGGAAGGGTAATGGCAGAACAGAGGCTGGAATTAAGTTCCCTCAACTCCAGAAAAAAATATTTTCTCACTTGATTATTTGTAAGCCTATAACCTATAAACTGTCATGCTAATATAGTGGATTCATAGAACTTAGAAAAACTGTATTGTAAGCCATGAAATTACTGGGGGGAAAAACTACAAACATTAACATACTTTAGAACATAGGTCTAGTTTTGCAATATTATGGCATGTATTTCCTCCAGAAATAAATTTTTACAGAGATAATTGTCAGGGGAAAGGCTAAGGGTTGTCAGATCTCCATACATATAGATGCATATAGCATTGCTTTGATTAAAAATAAAATAGAAAAAAGATCAAACAACAGATGAAAATATAGAAGAGTTGTTGATTTTTTTTCTCAATCTACTACTTATGATCAAGAAGTAAAATGTACATGTGGAATTATGAGAGGCACTCTCTCCATTACCTTGGCTAAATTTTAAAGGATTGCTACTGTTATTTATTTGATTTTTTATTACTATTATTACATGAATGTATGTGGAGGTTGACACATGCTCCAAGTTGGGCATGAAGACATCAGAGGTAACTTTCAGTTATGTTCATTCTCTCCTTCAACCTGCTGGGTTTTAGGGATCAAACTCAGGTCATCAGGCTTGGTGGCAATCATCTTTACCTGTTGAGACGTCTTTCTGGCTCTGTGGCTAGTACTTTAGAATATAGTCAGAAGTATACGGCTTCATGTTTTCTTAGAATTAAATAGTGAGGATATCACAGGATGTCTCTATGGCTCATGCCTGTAAGATCAAATACTTCCTGTTATCCTGATGCATCTTCCTACAGTACAAATCAGGGAAGAACAGAAAAATTCATAGAGGACACACTTAAGGTTACATTTTAACAATATTTACATATCTACTTTAGAATACTTCCTGCTGTTTATTAATCCAACAAGGTTAATACAAGATCCCCCTTTTAGAGGATCCTTTCTACTTAATTTAAGTAAGATTTTATAAATACATTATTTTGTGGGTAGTAGGAATTTATCCTATAAAAGACATCATTAGATGTCTCTCAATGACATTCCACGGACTCTTAAATAAGGGCCTTGCTCAGCCATCATCAGAGAAGATTCCTCCTACAGAAGATGGGAACAAATTCAGAGACCAACTACCAGACATTATGCAGAGAGTAAGAGACCTTGGAACACTCAGCACTAAACAGAATGTCTCCATTAAATCCCTCCTCTCAGGGCTCAGGGAGTGCGGTGGAAGATGCCATAGAAAGATTTAAGAGTCAGGAGTGATGAAGGACACCAAAGAATCAAGGACCTCTAAATCAACAGGATTGATGTACATGCAAACTTACAAAGACTGAGGTCGCATGCATAGGGCCTGAATGATTCTGCATCAGATGGTGTCCTAAAGCTAAAAGAAGTGGACACACACTCTATATCTTTAATTCAGAAGCTATCTCCAATTGATAAGCACTTGCAAGCGAGAATTTAGTTTTCACTGAGGGAGGAACAACTGAGGAAACAAAGCACTCTTAAGGGTAGATGGCCAACACAAAATGAACTCAACAGTATCTTTGCAGGTTTTTTGTCTCATAATGTCATGTCAGGGTTTTTTTAAGGTTATAGACTCTTTACATATACGATAGCTTTTTAGTGTTTTTGTGGTATTCCTGTGTGTGTATACATGTGTATCTCTGAATCTATGTCTGTTTCTTATGCTTTTTCCTCTGTTTATTTTTTGCCCTATTCTGATGTTTGTTTGTTTTTTATCTTATTGTATTTTGCTTTATTATTAGACCTTAGATGGGTGTTTGTCTTCTAAGGAGAGACAGAAAAGGAGAAGAGCCAGATAGGAGGGGAGATAGGGAGGAACTGGGAAGAGTAGTGGGAAGGGAAACTGTAATTAGATTATATTGTATGAAAAATAAAATATTTCAATCAAAGATAAAAGACATCAGGTATCTATAATATAGTAGTGATTCCAAAATATTCATTACACTCTTGGTTTTCTCATGTTCACTACATCATTCACATATTCCTTTCTGTGTGAATGTATGTTCAGAATGTATGTTCAGGGTATATAGTAGTGCAAAGAGAAATCCTGGAGCCTTATGATCATTTAAATTCCATGGTTTGAGATGTTTCCAGCCTTGCTGGATTGGGTGTCAAGGGACTCATTTGCTTGTTTTTTGATGCTCTTTTAGTAAAGGTACATGTTCCAAATATTTTGGGGGATTGATACATGAGGACAGCAAGTGACTCTAACCTTTTAATTAGTTTTGACACAAAATTGGCATTTTAAACTTTCTTTTTAATATATACCTGTCTATCTATCTATCTATCTATCTATCTATCTATCTATCTATCTATCTATCATTTATTGTAAGTTTACATTTACATGCCATGGTTTACCTGTGAAATCAGAAAAATCTACCATGAGGGTTCCAGGTATTAAACTCAAGTTTTCAGGTTGGTAACAAGAAACTTTACCCACTGGGCAACTGGGCAATCTCATTAGTCCATAAATACATTATTTTTAGTCTTTATTTAAAAAAAAAAAAAAGCCAGAAAGTTAATGTTTTCTGTGTTCAACAACGTTTTATATGCATTTGCAATATGGCTTATTAAACTAATACATTTAAAATGGTCTTTGATTTATAAAATTGCTTTGCTATATTTTGTGTATACACATAGTACAAAGTCTAACAGTAACTTTCTTGGTAATATTTACATTTGTTTCAATCTCGCCTTTGGCTATCTCATAAATGTAAAGAGACGTTCATAATATGATTTCTTTTAGCATGTAGATATTTTCAGTGCAACGTATGAAATACTTATTGTGCAACTACAGTAGAAGAAGAAACTCAAGAACAAGAAGAAAGAAAAGAAGGGGGGAGTATAGATGTGGAAAGAGCAAAGGAGGAGGGCTGGAGAGCAGAGGGAAACTTTAGGATGCAGGATATTTTACATTTAGGTAATTACAAATATATTTCCCACTCTATATTTTGAGATATCAGTCAATATTTTGTTGTTTTATCTCAATTAAAAGAGTAGATGATGTTAAACACCAGAGAAGCTACTTTTCAGAGATCACTTGAGAGTGTGTTTTTCTGTTTCACACATCAGACCAGCAAGCTTGTGTGTGTGTGTGTGTGTGTGTGTGTGTGTGTGTGTGTGTGTATTTGCATGTGTGCATGCATTCACGAGATTACCGAGTTTGATAGTTCAAGGTAGGTTCTGACCCTGTCAGAAGAGCTTCTACATGCAATCCATATAGTAATTGGGCGTTTATATTAACATAATGTAACCAAGATGCCATGTACAACAGAGGATTTAATAAGATCTCCAGACAACAAGCTTCTAATTGTAAATTGATTCATGTGGATAAAAAGAGTGTGTTGTCTATAAGCCAGTCTTTGGATAGAGTGTATGTCTGAAGCTGAGAAGATAGATCCTGGGCAAAAACACTTACTCTACAAGCAAGAGAAACTGAGAATGACTCTTAAGCATTCATTTTAAAAGCCACATTCTATAGCTACATGAGCTTCTAATCCCAATACTGGGAATGGGACAGAGGGGCTTGTAGACAGACAGATATCAAGACCTTGCTTGCCAACAACCAAGGGCAAGCTTTCAAGGCAATACAGGAAGAATACCTCAGAGGCAGACATCTAATGTCCTGGCCACCACAGGAATACTCACCCACACACACTCACCTCCCATGCATGCACCACGCAAAACATAACACACCTCACAGGAAATAAATTATATAAAGGAATATGAAATATATGTTTCCAATGTAAAAGAAAGTTACTTGAGTTCTCTTGTATTTACAGCCAAAAGAATGTGTCAGAAGATGCATACACTAGAAAATACATCCAGGACCTCTCGACTTCCATTGAGCAATTTCCCTTTAGTTCACAGAAAAATTAGTGACAGAATTTATGCCTCTGAAAGGCAACAATCTGGGCAGAGGTGGCCTGGTTTAACATTGAGTTCTATGTTTCTTAGTATAATTACTATGATAATTAACCACATATGTTTTCTATTCTATCAGGAAACTGTTCATTTTTAATTAGTTATTTTATAACTGTCTCCCTTACAAAACAGAATAAGAGATTTTGGCCTTAGGACAATTGATAAAAACAATGTGATTATCATCAATGATGAATGAAGTACTATGTGTATTAAAAATATTTAAAATGGGATTTATTATATTAATAAAAAGACAGATATTACATAACATTGAATTTAGAATAACAATGAATTCTCAAAAAGGTTTTGTTCAAAAATCCCGTAAAATATAAAAAAAATTAAAGAATTAAATGGAAACCCATAATTGATTTTTTGTGATGTCACTTCCAAACAAAATATTTTTGCTTACTTGTATGTCTTTTTATTCTTCAGCGATTGACATTCACGTTACAATGTGAAAACAACAATGGCAACATGGAAAATAAATGGCATCAGGTGCAATGCTGAGAACTTCTAGAGTTCTCAGAGAATATTTCAATAACAAAGTTTACCCCTTAGAAGAAATGTATTAGAAAATAATCTTTTTTGTTTGTTTGTTTGTTTTTGTTTTTGTTTTTCGAGACAGGGTTTCTCTGTATAGCCCTGGCTGTCCTGGAACTCACTCTGTAGACCAGGCTGGCCTTGAACTCAGAAATCTGCCTGCCTCTGCCTTCCAAGTGCTGGGATTAAAAGCATATGCCACCACTGCCTGGCTTAGAAAATAATCTTAATTACAATAGTTAAAGATCCTCAGTAAAGAATTGTTCGCCAATAACTATCTACTGTCTATAGCGTCTCATTAAGGATTTGTTGTGCCTGGAGATAAGTTACAGCATCTACTATGAGATTTAAACTAACTTGATCTTCTATAAATAACCACTGCTTGGGTTATTACAAAAACTAGAAGAGAAAGAAGTTGAAGGGGGAATGATGGATGTGATGGGGGTTTATGAAGGTAATAGAAGGGATAATTATTTGTTCATATGATTATATTTCATTATATATATACATATATACACATATATATGTATGCATATATATTATATATCTATATATATGTATTATATATATATATATATGCATGAAATTATCAAAAATAAGGAAAAATGGTCAGAAACATACCTTCATGATCATCTAACAGATAATAATAAAGAAAACTGAGCCTTAACACTGATATTCACATATTGTTTTTAGTGTTATTTATGTTTTCTTCCATTTCTTCACATGAGCTAAGATGTCAGTGTTCACTTGTTTTGTTATGTCAATAATCACTTTTGAAATACATTTCCTTTGATTACTTTATTCTCGAAATGCAGTCATTGTAACAGGTTTATTGGAATCATGTGTAAAATATGTATGTACAGGCCCTGAAACAACACCGACTTTCTTTAAACATATAATCTTGAGTCTGTGTGAGTTGCACTAACTGCTGGTGGTCAATTTTGACCCAATGTATCATCTCTGTGATCCATTAGAAGTAGGTGAGCCAGGTCTGATGGTGAAGATTAGAAGATAAAGGCCATCCTCTGTTGCATAAAAATGTTCAACCCAGTCTATGCTGCATCAGACCCTGCCACTAAGGAAAATGTCCAAATTAAGAAGAGGTTGAATATACAGCAGAGAACTGCTAGTCTGGCCTCAGTGAGGGAAGATGTGCCTAACCCTTGAGAGACTGGAGGCCCCAGGGAGTGGGAAGGACTGGCTGGCAGGTGGAGTGGAGTGGGATGGGAACATCCTCTTGGGGTCAGGGGGGAGAAGGGATGGGATGAGGAACTGTCGACGGGCAGAGCAGGAGGGGAATAACGACTGGACTGTAAAAAAAGATTAAAGATTTAAAAAACAATGAAAAAGAGAGACACTGTGACACTGTAAAAAAAAAAAAAAGTAAAAAAGAAAATATTGAATGTTAGTTTTAATATAGATGAGCCAAAATGTGTATGACCACCAATCAGTCTTGAGCAAATTCCATGTGTGGAAAAATACTAGTCTCTACTGTATCATAAAAATCTCTCTGTGTCATGCATTGTGCTATTATTATCCCAATTAATATTATTAATTCTAATACATCTCCTACAGTAGCCTCGACTGTATCAAAAAATTGCCCTATGTCATGTATTGTGGTATTCTTATTCAAGTTAATATTACTGCTCCTAATGCATACTCCTTCACATGTGTGCTGGCATTCCCATGGGTCTTGACTGCCAATAATATGCCAGCCAAGTCCTCACCACCTTTACAGAATCTCCCTTTCTGTATTGGCTAATTCCTGATCACACTCCATTTTTTATCTTTCCAGAACCTGTAGCTTCCTACTATCCCTCACAGGGGTCTCCCTTTGCTTCACCAAAAATAGGAAGGATTATTTCTGTCCACTCCGTTTCCCTTCACCTCTGCTGGAACATGTTATCTGCTAAAGAGTGAAAAAAAGAAAAAGAAAAAAAAAGAGGTGGAGGAAGGACTTCCCCCAAGAGGATTAATAAATTCATTGTCAATACTTGTGACAAAAGTATTGTAGGTGCTAAAGTTCACTTTTTTGTGCCTAAGTAACTACTTGTTCTCTGATCCATTACTGACAAATTCTTCCCTGTATACTGAATGGACCTTTACAAGGTTGTAAAATGGTCAATTGTCCCAGGATTTGGGGTTCTACTTAATGGGCATATAGTCTGTGATGCAGCAGTCTGCCAAAACAGCAGAAGTGTGGGAGAAAGATTAATTTTTAATCAGTAGAATAGCACTATATAAGCCCTGAGTATTGGTTCTTTTCTCAAACATTCCTCCAAGAAATGTTTGAAGTATAGTCTTTAATTATTAACTTCATGGTCTGTATTTTTAAGTTATTTATATATTGTATGCTTAATATCACTGATACAGTGATTCCCCTTATGAAACATGGAAGCTTTCTTTTTACTTCTCCTTTAAGTACAAGTGTTTAAACAGGGTAACAACTTCCACCTAGCACTTGAATCCATAGGAGGACCTGGAGAAATCAAACGCAGGAAATGCTGCTCTTCCTTTAATTCCTTTTCAGGTCATTGGGAAATAAGGACAGACTTTCCAAAAGACTTGAACTGGAAAGAGATGTATTTGAAGTGATACAGTTAGGGACCAAACAGAGCCCCGGTAAGTGTTAGGACCTCAGATTATTAGCACTCAGGGAAGAGTTGGCTCTGAGAAACCATCTGCAATGATGCTGTAAAGACGATACAGTGTAAGGCCAATTCCAGTGGATGCCTGTGACTCTTGTAACTACAAACGTTTGCATCCATGTGACTTGTTGCTTATCTATTACCATATATAATCCACACTCCTGAGTTTGTTTTGTTTGTGAATTGTTAAGCATAATGATCTAGAAAAATAATATATACAGCACAAAATAAAAGTTCAAAATGTAGAGTAAGTGATACAAAAGTACACATCTCTCTTTGGCCAAGCATTTTCTACTTTTTGTGTAAAACTATAAAAGCTTCTAAGTAGCCAATTAAACTGTTGCACATTATATGAAACACCTGGAAAAATAAACAAGTATCATCAAACCAAACAATAGTCCAAAACTATTGGGAAGTGATATATACTTCAGAGATGAAAGCAGTGTAGACTGGGAACAGTAAATAGGCTTGATGAATGATACACACACCCTCTTTTGTAAGTTGCAGGTCTGACAATCACACCTCCACCCAGTGTTTGCTGACTAAATAGAGGTAATGATTCTGTGTTAATCATCTCCCATTGATTGTAGCCACATCTAAAGATACACTTTATTCCACTGTCCCAAACTCCTATTACGTCCAGTTTTCTCCACACAGAACTCTTACCTCCTTGGTTTGCAGTAAATAAAATCAACTCTTGAGAAGGTGAGTAGAAGGTGCCAGGTGATAACATTATAAACAAAGAACACAGAGGGAAAGACTGCCGGAGAGAAGGAGGTAAGGGGCAGTAAAATGAGAGCTATCTTCCAGGTAAGGGCCTCAGAGATGCCTCAGAGGGTGAAGGTGCTTGTTGCCCACCCAAGTTCCATCCTTCTGAGTGGGAGGAGAGGACCAATGCCTAGAGGAGGTCTCCCTGCTTTCACATAATCCATGGCATGTGTACATCCCTCCACCCAACAAGAATGAGTTAACATGAGGAGAAATAAAATTTAAAAATCAAAAGGTAAAGCAAAATCTCTTTCAGTCAAGACAAACAATGGAGGACTCATGGAAAGGTCTCTAGAGCTCCTTAAAAATGTCCATTGTAAAGGTAAGAACAGAGACCTGGAAGGGACCAGACAGCATTTCTATCAGGGAAGATGGAAGCACAATGATGAGGAGACAAGGTAAGGGGACAGCAGGTCACCACCCAGCTCCCTTTGCTGATATGTATTCCCCTAGAACATGGCATGCAGGCCACCACAGCTCTGTCCCTGTCTAATCACTGCAGATGACACAGTGTCAGGCATGTATTCAGGTCCAAGCATCTGCATTCCTGGGCATCCTCTTTGTCTGCCTGAAATCCACTTATGAGCAAGGAGGAAAAAGAACATTTAACTTATTGTATTTAAAAAATTACATGCTCGTGAGAAACAAGCTTGGTGTACCATTCCTAACACTTTTCTTCTCTATTTTCCTTCCATAAAGGTGGGAAAAGCTTTTAGCGCAAGTAATCCACAGCCCAACTCTCATAACATGAGCATTATGGCCTGGCTACTTTCCAGCTCCACCATGATAGAAAAAAAGAAAAAAAAAACACCCTCCAGTTTAATAACTAAATTAATTTTTCCTCCCTCAACAGCATGTGCAATTATTAAAGTCAGAAAGATCTTGGCAGCCTCTTGCGCTGGTAAATAAAACGTTGCATTCACATCGTATGATTAATTAATGTTCCTGATTTGAGGAGATATGAAGTCGCTTTACATTCCTTGTGTTATTGAATAACCTAACATGCATTATTTCTCAGGCCCTTTTTATTTTTTACATTTGCACAGTTAAAATCCAAGGAAGAAACCACAAAAGCTTCACTTGATTCTACAGTCCTGTGTGAATTACAGAAACAGGATTCGAGGAAGTGCATGAAAGAGCAAGATAAAAAACAGAACAAAACAAAAAAACCCAAAACAACAACAACAAAAAACCAGTATCTCCAAAAATAGAAAGGGGAAGAAAACTCTGAATTCACCAATGGTACCTAGGAAATCAAGCCTTTTCACTTCTTGTTTGCCTATAATGTGCAGTGTCCCAAGTAATCTTATTCACAAGTCAGACACACTTAAAAGAAATACAATAAATATAGTACCCAAGATTCAATAAACCTACCTATGAAATACTTAAGTGCTATGATCTTTGCGTCCTTGAACCAGCTGCCATAAGTTCTTTGGATTCTGAAAACCACAAGATATGACCACACAGTATCAAAAGAAAGAAAAAAAAGACTAGTGTCAAGCAGTGTGTTTGTGCCCTGCTTGTGGAGAATTCTGAATCCCTTTTATTGGGGTATCCTGAATATTGGAAAAATCATAAAAGATAACTTAATGCCACATTTTCTTTGAGTTCAATATTAAATGATTGAAGTTATACATTTCTTCCCCAAAAAGACCAGTGATTGATGTAGAATTAACTAACATGACAGACCATTAAAATTGAAAACTGTTTACCACATTTGGACGTACCTGTTTGCTGCCTCAGTAGACCTTTAATATTACAAGAACAGCTGGGATTTGGGGCAGGACTGATACCCATGAAAGGAGCCTATCAGATCAGGGCTCTATCTCTTCATGTCCTATGACTGTGTTTTCCAGTGAAAGAAAGATTAATAAGAAAAGAAATGAGGGCCGGGCAGTGGTGGCGCACGCCTTTAATCCCAGCACTTGGGAGGCAAGGGCAGACGGATTTCTGAGTTCGAGACCAGCCTGGTCTACAGAGTGAGTTCCAGGACAACCAGGGCTATACAGAGAAACCTTGTTTTGAAAAGCCAAAAAAAAAAAAAAAAAAAAAAAAGGAAAAAAAAAAAAAAGAAATGAGGAAAAAAAGAATCATATGACAAACAGCAAAAGGGGTCCAAAAATTGGACAGTGACTAGTTGCCAATATTTTTGGGCCACTCTCCTTCAGAATTTGTTCTCAGTGCAACTTGTATAATAGGAAGTCTTCAAAGATGCTTAACTTTTTCAAAACAAAACAAAACTGTTATGAAAAGACAGCTGGACCCATCTGTAAATCATGAAAACAATGCAGATATTGACATTTCTGAATAATTCAGAAATCTGTTGAGAACATGTTAAGAATTCTGAAGTCACAAAGCTCCATCCGGTGGATCTGAATATTGGTTCCTAGTTAACACCCTGGAGTACTGATGAAGACATTGAATTGACCTTAAGGTAATCAGTAATAGTCATGGAAGAGAAAATGATCTCCAGGAAATTGTGACAGCCTCACTCCCTCATGCCCATTTTTGGGATAGGTTCTCCATCATGGAGTCCCAGGTTCTTGAGATCACAGAGAATTTACTAAAATATATCATTTCTCTATTGTTATTGTAGGTGTGGGTGGGACAGAGAGGGGAAGGGAGGGAGAGGGAAAAGGAGAGGGGAGGAGGGGGAGGGGGAGAGGAGGAGGAAGAGGAGGAAGAGGAGGAGGAGAAGAAGAAGAAAAAGAAAAAGAAGGAGAAGGAGAGGGAGAAAGGGAAGGGAAAGGGGAAGGGAAAAGGGAAGGGGAAGGGGAAGTGGAAGGGGAAGGGGAAGTGGAAGGGGATGGGGAAGTGGAAGGGGATGGGGAAGAAGAAAGAGAAGAAGAAAAATGCATATGATTTTGTGAGTGTGCATATGTTGCAGGAAATACTAAAAAAGATGGAACGTATATGGCACATGTTCCCGCATTATGCCCTGGTTCTCTCCACCCAGCTCACTAGGTTCCCACTGGCGGGTCACTACCATGCCAGCCCCATGCTTCAATACCCCCATGGCCTCTGTGGTGCACATCAGGCAAACCCACACTTTGCTGCTGTACCTTTCTCTCTTGAACCCAGATGAGCTGCTGCGTGAAGGAAAACACAACACAAACTTAGTTCAGAAACAATGGTAACTCAATCTCTGGGCGCATCAACTGAAACCTAAACTTGTAAGCCTTATCTAAATCTGATTCCTTATTTAAATTCTGATTTAAATCCTTGCGGATCTGTCATACCAGGAGATTCTAGTAGCTACATCTTACCAGTTCCAAAAAGCTCTCTCTCCCTCTCTTGCTTCTCTCTTCTCTCCATCCCAGAAGTCTTCTATGCGCCCAGTGATTAGCTCTTTTATTCATTAGGGGGATTGGTTCACAAGAAGTCACAGGTGTAACTCACTCCTCTGAAGTCTCGCACATGAGGGCAGAACTAACAGATTACAAACAGCCCAGGGCTATCCACAACAAAGATAAGGATATGCACATGTGTGCATGTGGCTGGAAGCCAGAGTTCAATGTCAAATGCTTATCTCCGTCACTTTCCAACGTGTGTGTGTGTGTGTGTGTGTGTGTGTGTGTGTGTGTGTGTGTGTGTGTGTGTGTGTGTGTTTGGTTTTTCGAGACAGAGTTTTTCTGTATAGCCCTGGCTGTCCTGGAACTCACTCTGTAGACCAGGCTGGCCTCGAACTCAGAAATCCGCCTGTCTCTGCCTCCCGAGTGCTGGGATTAAAGGCATGTGCCGCCACTGCTCGACTCCATCTTATATTTTGTAATTGGTTTTCTCCCTGAACATAGAGCTTGTTGAATGGCTACACTGATATCCAGCAAGCTCCATGATAAGACTGTCTCTGTTCCTACCCAGCCCTGGGGTCATTACAGGTGTTCAGCTTTATGCTTGGCTTATACATGGGTGCTGCGGATCTGAACTCAGGTCCTCATACTTGCTCCTCGAGCATTTTATCATCTGAACCACCCCACTTCTCATTTCTCAAATGTGCCTTGCTTTAGTGTTTTCAAATTCTCCCAGTCAACATATTTGTTGTCCAGCTTGTTCAATTGATGTAGGATTTAATTTATTTATGTAATTGCTAAAATATTTGATGTGTTGTATCCATCTTGATTTTTAAGTAAATATGGAAATAATTTTATAGTCCAGATATTCGGACCTATTTTCTCTTATTCTTTAAATTCTTGAAGGTCATTTGTAAACAAACCCAAGTAAACATTCTAAGATTGTATTTAAGGCTATGTCTGGAAACAGAGGTCTGTTTTCAACTTGCACCCAGCTTTTCCTTATCCTGTCAGCAGACACTGAACTGTTTTTGAATGTAACTTTCCCTGTCATATGTACTCTCTATTAAGAATGTTTTTCTTCTTTCACAGGAGAGCTGAGAAAGCCAAGTTTCTCTACCTGGATACATAAAGCACATTAAAGCTCATGACTTATTTTTCTTCCAACAAATACTATAAAACCAATAAAGATGCCATAATCAGAATTTTCTCCTGCATCTAAGCTAAGAGCACATTCTGTCAAATAGGACACAAGATGTAGAAAATAACTCTATATCCAAATATGCTGTACCATTCATGGTTTTTCTCTTTCAGAAGAAAAATGCCTTCAATCTAAAATGTAAGACTTTGATGCTAAAATGAAATCATGATACTTCTTATCCATGGAACAAAATCATTTTAATTATCCTTATAAGTCATATTATCGTATGAAAACTTGTATATGGTTCCCAATCAGCTAAAAAAACTACTATGCACACTAAGAAAATACATTCAAAAATAAAATAAAAAGTCCACTGGAGAAAAGGCTGTCCCCTTTAGTATTCAGAAGGCATAAGTGTGGAATTGGCTTCACCTGCCACTGGTGATTAATTTGCTATTTCTTACAATGTCTCACTTTGATTATTAATGATAATGATTTGATTTATGAGTTCTGTTCACTGAATATTCTCAATTTCCAAAGATATCCTCTTTACAGAGGTGGGGGAAATGAGAAAGAGAAGCTTGTGAGTGAGGGGGGCAGCTACTGGAGAGATAGTGACTCAGGTAACAGAATGAAGTATTATTTCCCTCTAGACACTGGTTCAAGTCTGTAGTTGCATGATTTGCTAAGGTGCCTGAAGAAATCTAAAGGCCAGAGCAGAGATATACTGTATAATGAATGAGAAAAACTACATCATGATCCCACTTCTGTTCTAAGGTCTTGTCTCTTTATGCGTTGTGGAAATGAACAATATTTGGGAACAGCAGGTCTGGATTTTAAGGCTTTTTTCACATAAATGATTACATGCAAACCCTTTCATCTGACTTCCGTGTTAGCATATAGTCCTTCGTGCATATATTAAGAAGAGGAAATTTTTAAGACCGTCTGACAAGATTCCTGGTTTCAGGACAGAATTGCTCAGGCTTAGTACAAAGAGCATGCTGATACGCAGTCTTCGGTGTGATGAGAACATCCAAGATGACTCATCATGGATAAGAAAGTAGAAATGTACTTGCACATTTTCATAATTGTAAGAATATATCAGGGATAATTGATTTTTAAAGGTTGAAAGCTACAAAGGCTTTTGCGTTCCTTGAAAAAGTATCTTTTAGAAAAACTAGAATAAGGAAAAAGATAATTGCCCAGATTCTATATTCATAAGGAAAATTGAGAATCTATGTAGATTTTCAAACTTTAGCTACGTATGTGAATGTACATGGAACTCTATGAGCCTCTGCTCCTCATGAATTTCTCAGTACAAGTCTTAATAGTATCTAATCTTACTGTTACATGCTTTCTAGAAGCTGCAACCTTACATTTAAGACCTTGTTACGATCTTGCTTATTCCTCAGGACAAATAATAAGATAAGGGCCACCTTCTATTTTAAACAGTACAATTAAGACTCAGAAATATTAGGTAACTTCCCAGGTTACGTAGGATAAAAAGAATATTCATCCTACAAATCCCTGCTTCGTGCTTCTTTTTGTTGGCCCTGCTACAAACTGCACTTCATTGGAGGCCATGCTTTGGCATAATGGATTCAATCCCTTGTTGGCAAAGGAGAAATCTGTGAGGTGGCACAGATTGAGGACGATGGCTTTTTTGCATCGCCTGGTAGCTGGTAGATATGTTGAGTATGCCACTGACTCCAATCCTAGACAGGGACCTTTCAGTCTCCAGAACTTCTCAGATGGCACTCCTGCTAGAAAGCAGAACCCAGCTAACATGTATGAGAAGAAAAAGACCTGTTTTGTAGCTCCAAACAGTATGTTCCCACTGGATGGGTTTATGAAAACCCAGATGCACATTCTCAGAGACTGAATTGGTGAATTGTGCTTGACTCCTCAGATCTGCATTTTATTTTTTTTAAATTTTTTGATATTTTATTTACATTTTCAAATGTTTCCCCCTTTCCAGGTCTCCTCTTTGGAAACCCCCTATCCCCTCCCCACTCCCCCACCTCTACGAGGGTATTCTCTCTCCCACTCACCTGCCCACCCACTCCGGTCTTCCCACCTTGACATTCCCCTTTACTGGGGGCTCTAACACCCTCAGGCCCAAGTGCCTCTCCTCCCCCTGATGACCAACAAGGCCCTCATCTGCCACGTATGTGGTCCGAGCCATGGGTCCCTCAATGTATATACTTTGGTTGGTGGTTCAGCCTCCAGGAGCCCCGGGGGGTGGGAGGGTTCAGGCCAGTTGACACTGTTGCTCCCTCCATGGGGCTGCAAACTCCCTCAGCTCCTTAGTCCCTTCTCCAGCTCCTCCATCTGGGACCTCACCCTCAGTCCAGCAGTTACTGTAAAGTGAAACTTGGGTATTCCAAACTTTTGGGCTAATATCCACTTATCAGTGAGTACATACCATGTTCATTCTTTTGTAACTGAGTTACCTCGCTCAGGATGATATTTTCAAGTTCCATCCATTTGCCTGTGAATTTCATGAAGTCATTGTTTTTGATAACTGAGTAGTACTCCATTGTGTAAATGTACCACATTTTCTGTATCCATTCTTCTGATGAGGGACATCTGGGTTGTTTCCAGCTTCTGACTACTATAAATATGGCTGCTATGAACATGGTGAAGCATGTGTCTTTATTACATGATCTGCATTTTAATCAAGTCAAAGACTATGGGACTCTAATAAGGTGCCCTCCCACACCTTTCTTTGAAGTGACTCTTCTGCATTGAATAAGGATGTTCTTCATTCTGCCTTCTCATAGGGCAGCCCTTACACTCCTGGTTTCCACTGCCTATAGATACCCTGGTGATTTCCACATGGGTTTTTCCATCCCAGGACTCAGGCTGCTTTCCAGACTCTTATGCAGCTGTCCAGAAACTTCATCTGTGTATGAAAATTAAACAACATTTCCAATAGATACAACAATGTTCTCAAAAATCTTCTCATTGTGGTCGACTTTATGGTGGTCTTGCCATCTAAAACTCAAGAAATCCTCCTGGTCTACTCTTTCCTCACCATCTACATCAAATTGATCATATTCATGAGTTGTATTTAACTAGAGAGAGAGAGAGAGAGAGAGAGAGAGAGAGAGAGAGAGAGTGTTATGCATCTGTGTGTATATATGTGCAGGTACATATACATCTCTGTGCTTAAATGGTAGAGGGGGGTTTGGGGTATCCTCCTCCATCACTGTCTACCTTACTCTTTTGAGTCTTTTACTAATAGAGAGACCAGTCTTTTATTGGCTTAGCTAGCATCTAACAAGTCTCAGCAGTTCCCTTGCCTCCCTAGCCCCACCACCCTTCTCTATTGGGGATATAGGCTCACATTGCCAGACCTGGGCTTTCACAAAGACACTGAGATGTAAACTGAGGTCCTCATACATGTGCATCACTTTCCCCACCATTCCATCTCCCCGGACTCTGAGTCATATTTAACTCTCAACTTTATCCTATCTTCTCCACTCAGGCAACAAATAACACAACTTAAATCCTCAATCTCTTTCTTGGATTATAGGGTGATTCCTTCCTATATCCCCACCTATGTACCTCAGGTTGTTATTACTATATCAAAATACTTGCACAAATAAAACCTACATGGAAACCTTTAGTTTAGCTCCTTGCTCGGCGGATTTCAGTTCATGGCCATGGTAGAGCAGTGGAAGAAAGCCATGGTAAAGCTAGGTGGCTCACACAACAGCATCTAGGAAACAGGATGCCTGTACTGGCTGGCTTACTTTTTCTCTGCCCTCTTGACTCCACATGGATTCCCGGCCTGCGGCTTAATGTCACCCATATGTGCTACAGATTGTTTCCCCTCTTAGTTTTCCCTCTCTAGAAACATCCTCAGAGACCTACTCAGAAGTGTGTGTTTGTGTCCCTAGACCTGAATCAGTCAAGCTGATATCCTGATTATCTCTAAAGCCAATACTAGTGTGACCAAGAGGTCCAGTGACTCTCAAACTTTTAACCTTGAATGTCCCATTTTCCCTGACCAAATTGCAGGTGCCAAGCTCGTGGTGATCACAGAGCACAACCTTGAAACAGAACATAGAGCAATGACAGCAATCAGATCTGGGCAAACTTGAGGACACGGCCAACAGTGTCATTTGGATCGTAATATGTCATATGCTTCTTCTGCCTCTCGTATCAGCAACTGCTTTGCAGATACCCTGCTGCTAATTGTCTCAACCAGGGCACTTTCATGCCTCTGTGCCATACATTTGCCATTTTTTGCTGAGGAGTTTTAGTTTTAATGTAGTTGATACACAGGGAAGTGAACATATTCCTTTAGTATTAAAATCATATATACGATTCTTTGGTCCCTCTAGCAGGTATGTTTACATATGGACTTAAAACAGGTTATCTGAGTCAAAGAGGGAATTGCTTTATGGTATAGTTTTAATTAGTACAGAGGACATATTTTCAATGTGGAAAACTTTAACAATGTTTTTGCTTCCCAATATAGATAGTTTTTAAAAATATTACTGTTGAATCTACTTTCTTGAATCTTCAACTGGCTATTTAGGTATTTTTACTTTAGAAAATTCTTAGTATGAAAAAATGCTGAAAGCTGGAAAATTCTCTCTCTCTCTCTCTCTCTCTCTCTCTCTCTCTCTCTCTCTCTCTCCCTCCCTCCCATCATTATTTCTTGTTCATTGTGTTTTAAATATCGTAATCTAGCTAAAAATTTTGGTAAACTTCCAAATGATATTCATCAGATGAATATAATCAATCATCCTTTTATTTTGAAAAGCACAAACATGAACATATGTTTCAAAAGGATCTGTTATACCAGTCATGCTAATTCCCAATCTTGGTATCAATTAGTGTCATTAAATAATTCAGGCAGGAAGAGAACACAGAAGCAAGGCATGCTCAGGTAGAGAGATCCTTAGGGCTTTGCCAGAAGTCAAGAAGAATCCCAACTTGATCAGCTTCTCAAGGTCTCCTCCAGAGTTCATTACCAATGTCACTGTCTCCAAGAGATGCACTCACATTGACAATTAGTTACAAACATCTTGTTGTCAGTATGATTTCAGAAAATAAGCACTCTAATTATATTTCTGCAGCTGTGACAATACCTTAACAGAAAACATCATGAGTGAGAAAAAGATTTATTTGACTTAAAACTCCAGTTCACAGTCCATTCTTTCGGGTAAGCAAAATCAGGGATGAACCTGGCTGGTTCCATCATCACATCCCAAGCAAAAGCATCAGGAGATTAATGCATATTTGCTTGTTTGTTGCTCATATTCGGTTAAGGTTTTCACTCTCTTCTCGTTCACATTAAGCTCATGAAATGATGCTGCCTATATTCGGTCTGAGTCTTCCCAATTCAGTTAACAACCAGGATGCTCTCCCACAGACATGCCCACAGGCCAACCTGATCTAGATAATTTTTCATTAGGATTTTCCTTGCGGGTTCTACTGGGTTGTTAGAAAATTGATAGCTAAAACTAGCCAGCAGAATATCAAATTATTTTTTTAAAGGCTATAAATGAGGCCGATAAGATGACGGTCTTCACAATGAGTCACATGTGTAGGGTAGAAAGCTAGCAGCTCCCTGGATTCTGTCACCTCTGCTCACTAGGTCATCTTCAACCTTCATATAGGCAGTACAGTGGCATCTTCATGGGCCAGGAAGCACTAGAGGACACAGCAGAAGGCACATAAAGTTGCTTTGTTCAAAAGGTTCTTCTTGTCTCCTTCCTGTTATACATGTATACACTGATGATTTTGTAGTACCGCAACCCAAACTAGAAAGCAGCATAATGTTGCATAGAGACAAAATAATTTATTAATATCAAGGATCTAAGAAACACAGATATTCTGTGACTCATTCAATCATAAATTAATGACAAAAACACAAAGTCTGTTTTTCTTTCTTCATTTGTTGAAGCAAAATCAAAGAGAATTTTGAAGAGTAAGATCTCACTGCTCTGTACTGGGAATCAAGCCCTCGTCACTCTTAATGGCTGTTCCATGCCAAGTTACCTAGCCCCTGGGGGTAAAAATTTCCCCTAAAAAGACCTGGAAGAAAGTCAAGGCTGCTAAAGGCTTGAATAAAACTTGACTTAATGTGCATTGTACATTTTTATTACCCTCGATGATATGTTATAATTACCTTCTTAAATCATGTGAGAAAAACTTAAACACATTATTAGTATAGGATAATATTCCCAGACCAAACCAGTTTGATGCTGGTCTCTCTAGAGAGAAAAGAGTGGATAACAAACAGACCAATAAAACAGAAAATGTGTTAGACATGGGAACAAATATGGATCTACCAAATACCCTAAGATTTAAACAAATTCTCTGCTTGAACTACATGGCCGAAAATCAGAGGCTTGTTTCCAGTACTTCAGTAGAGTTCTAAAATGTGCTTTCTTTTGTATGTTCCATGAACAGTTAGCCCAAAGTCACATATATGTTTCAGTAAGTAAGCATCACTAGAGTTGCCAACATCCATTTCTTAAGAGTGCTTAGAAATAAATGACTGCGAATTTATTCTTTTTGTTGTCCAGCCTGAGTCCAGCTAAACATGACTTAGTGATAGCCTGAGAGCAGCTGTCTTAGGGCATCCTCCAGTCACAGTGTACTATGAATGCTTTCAGAGGACAAATTCAGGAGTCATGGACTTAAAAGTAAGGCACATAAACAGAGGTGTGTTTGCTCCAATCTGCTGGGGCTTTTTGTTTGTGTTTGAAGGGGAGCTGGAAGGGTGAATCAGGTCCCCTGACCTGACATTCTGTAGACCCACAAGCATGCAGGAAAAGGCAGGTTTCTTCTAGAACCTCCTAGGACGGGAGAGGGCTGGCATCCAACAGGAGGTGATGAACTGTACGTGGGAGCTGGCTCCTGTGCACCTTGATTGAAGATCAAAACAGATTTTTGTCTGGGCAAATGTCTTTCAGAAATCCAAATGTCGGAACATTTATAACTTATGCTTTAGCATGTGATCAGAGAGAGGCACTGGTAGGTATTTCATAGCAGCTACAGTATTAATTTTTGGCAGAAAGGGACTGATCTGGTTAATGAGGCTAATTGGTTACTCAGAAGCCTGAGCCCTGGGTGGGAGAGGGTTTACATGAAGATGGGAAAAGAGAATAGTTCTGTTTTAAATTTTAATTGGCTGTTTAACAGGACTGCTGTGTATACCTAATAGAAATATGAGTAAAGATAGGATTATTCTATGTTGGAACACTGCTTTTCTCTCACATTTTAAAGGTTTTGTATAATAAAAGGGACATCATAAGTTGAAACATTGACTATTGAATGGGGACAACATATTTTAGGTGAGGCTGAGTTTCTTTTAAACTGGATATATGTTGTAAATATTGAGATTTCAAAATATTTCACAGTCCAGAAGGGTTGAATTGAAATTCATGCAATCTTTTTAAGAGCATGCATGAGAAAAATTGTGTTCATAAGTATTTCTGTACAATTTAGGAGATGATAATGGAATGTTTTTTTCTAATCTTTTTTATTTCCTTAAAGCTCATGATCAATGCAGATTGGATAGAGCTGCCCTGAAAGATGAGTAAACAAGATAACATTTGATGCATATCTATGCAGATAAGTCAGAACTTTAATCTCTCAGAAATAGGCAATAAAGTGTATTATTATCATAAACTCGGATCTAAACTGTCAATAATTCTGAGGCTTGGGTGATCATCTGGACAGTGTAAAGTCAATTTAAACAACCCAACAATCTCATTTTGGATTTAATGTATTAGATAACTCAGCCAAACTGATGGGCCTACAATGTAAGTTCATCTATCAGCTCACAGTGAGAGTTCAAAATCTAAAGCAGCCACAAACTGACCACTGGGAATCCACATAAGTAAACTAGCAAGTTCCACACATACAGCATTGTTAGAATGGCAAATCAAAGGACTGCCATAATAGTTTTATAGTCTAAAATTAAAAGATGTTTTTGTGTTTACCAGACTTTACAAGGTTATAATTGATGTTATAGTTACTCATGGTGCATAACAATGACATAACTGTTACATCCATTGTACAAAGAGTAACTCAAGTGAATTAACAGCCATCACTTCACATACCTCTGTGTGTGTGTGTGTGTGTGTGTGTGTGTGTGTGTGTGTTTAAATTTCAGATATAAGAGGCTATGTAACATTTGTTCTTCTATGCTTATTTTACTAAACAGAATGTCCTCCTAGATCATCCTCCCTGTGACAAAAGAATATAAACTTGAATCTCGGCGATTGTCTTTCAACCTTTTGAGGCCAACTGAAGATAGTACTCATGAAATTAAGAGAACAAGGTTCCCCTTTGAGGTCTTCCTCAGACAACATAATGTAAGTTGAAAGACTCACATTACTGATTCTTACAAAACAATGTAAACGAAGTACATGTAGAATGCATGGATATGCACAGTACTGTTCCATGAACATTTACTAACATGACTGAATTAACATGCATGCATAAACACATGGAAAGAAATCATGTAGATGGGAAGCAATAAAGGAAATTTCCAGAAATAACAGACTTGGGATTAAAGTGTCCATATGTAAATAAGAGGTTGTTTTATAATTTTCAGAAGAAATAGGGGCCTTTGGATGGAATTTGGGGTAATGAAGACAAAAGTTTATCATGACAGGATAAACAGAATTGATCTCCATTTTTAAGTCTTTGATTCATCAACTCACTATTTTTGTTGGTTTATTTCCATTAAAATTAAGAAAAAGAGGAAAAGGAGGAGAATATATTATACCTTCAGTCACAGATTATCCTAGCTCAAAAGGTCAAAGGTTCAATAATGACTTCCAATACAAGAATGAGTGCCTGTACAGTGATTGTGTCTCCCAATCATCTTATTTAATCTGTTAGATTCTATTAATAACAGTATAGTCTTTAATGGAAAATAATTCTTATGGAAGATGATTTCACAAGGAAGTTGTAGAAACTTAGCATTAAGAATATAAGCTAGAAGATTCTACAGATAAAAGAGCTTAAGATAATACTAATATTCTGAGCTGGCACAAGAACAAGTACCCACAGATGACAGATGAGTGGGTCAGGTACCCCAGAGCTAGAGTTGCAGACAGTTATGAGCTACCTGATGTAGGTGCTGAGAAAGAGCTCATACAGTGAGCAAGAGCTTCAAGTATTCTTACCCACTGACCCAGCTCTGCAATAACGATTCAATAATTAATTAGATCTTAGACACTTAGCTCTTTTTCTTCCTGATTAAGGTCAATTTTGTATAAACTACATTTTACCTATAGCATTATTTTGATTACAATATGTTAGATTTAAGAATCTAACATATATATGTGATATTCTCCTTATGAGTTTTATCATGAATGCAATTAAAATTATGAATCACTCTTTAAGTCTAATATGACTTCATTTCACAGCATCAGCTAGGATTATTTTCAATGTCATGCCAACATAAAGTTCTCTAAACTCCTTTCAGTTCCCATCAACGAATATTGTCTTTTGTTCAAAAAATATTGCTATAATAATTTACTTGTAACTTGAAAATTCCTTTTTATGTACTGTAGTAAATTTTTATGGTCAGATGAAAAAACAACTTTTTTATTTTTGATATTTTATTTACATTTCAAATGTTTTCCCTTTCCAGATCTCTCCTTTGGAAACCCCCTATCCCAATCCCTCTCCCCCTTCCTTTATGAGGGTGCTCCCCCACCCACACACCCACTCCCGTCTTCCCTCCCTGGCATTCCACCTATACTGGGGCACCTAACACTCTCAGACCCAAGGGCCTCTCCTCCCACTGATGGCCAACAAGGCCCTCTACTGCTACATGTGGCCAGCACCATGGGTCCCTCCATGTGTATTCTTTGGTTGGTGGTCCAGTCTCTGGGAACACCGGGGGGTCTGACCAGTTGACACTGTTGCTCCTTCCCCATGGGGCTGCAAACTCCCTCAGCTCCTTCAGTCCCTTCTCCAACTCCTCCATCTGGGACCCCATGCTCAGTCCAACAGTTGCTGTGAATTGAATCATGGGTGCTTCTTTCTTTCTTTCTTCCTTGACCAGGTTATCATTGAGTAGAGTGTTGTTCAGCTTCCATGTGTATGTGGGCTTTCTGTTGTTTTGGTTGCCATTGAAGACCAGCCTTAATCTGTAGTGATCTGATAGGAGGCATGGGATTATTTCAATCTTCTTATATCTGTTGAGATTTGTTTTGTGACCAATTACATGGTCAATTTTGGAGAAAGTGCCATGAGCTGCTGAGAAGAAGGTATATTCTTTGGATTTAGGATGAAATATTCTATAGATATCTGTTAAATTTATTTGGTCCATAACTTCTGTTAGTTTCACAGTGTCTCTGTTTAGTTTGTGTTTCCAAGATCTGTCCATTGATGAGAGTGGGGTCTTGAACTCTCCCACAATTATTTTGTGAGGTGCAATGTGTGCTTTGAGCTTTAATAAGGTTTCTTTTATGAATGTGGGTGCCCTTGCATTTGGAGCATAGATGTTCAGAATTGAGAGTACTTCTTGGTAGATTTTTCCTTTGATGAGTATGAAGTGTCCTTCCTTATCTTTTTTGATGACTTTTGGGTGAAAGTCGATTTTATCTGATATTAGAATGGCTATCCCAGCCTGTTTCTTGGGACCATTTGCCTGGAAAATTGTTTTCCAGCCCTTTATTCTGAGGTAGTGTTTGTCTTTAACTCTGAGGTGTGTTTCCTGTATGCAGCAAAATGCTGGGTCCTCTTTATGGATCCAGTATGTTAACCTATGTCTTTTTACTAGGGAATTGAGTCCATTGATGTTAAAAGATATTAAGGAATAGTGATTGTTGGTTCCTGTTATTTTGATGTTATTTTTATGTTCGTGCAGCTATTTTCTTTTGAGTTTGTTGAAAGATTACTTTCTTGCTCTTTCTAGGGTGTAGTTTTCCTCCTTGTGTTGGTGTTTTCCATCCATTATCCTTTGTAGGGCTGGGTTTGTGGAAACATATTGTGTAAATTTGGTTTTGTCATGGAATATCTTGGTTTCACCATCTATGGTAATTGAGAGTTTTGCTGGGTATAGCAGCCTGGGCTCGCACTTGTGTTCTCTTAGGTTCTGTATGAGATCTGTCCAGGATTTTCTAGCTTTCATAATCTCTGGTGAGAAGTCTGGTGTAATTCTGATAGGTTTGCCTTTATATGTTACTTGACCTTTTTCCCTTACTGCTTTTAATATTCTTTCCTTGTTTTGTGCATTTGGTGTTTTGACTAATGTAATGTGAGGAATTTCTTTTCTGGTCTAATCTATTTGGAGTTCTGTAGGCTTCTTGAATGTTTATGTTCATCTCTTCTTTAGGTTAGAGAAGTTTCCTTCTATAATTTTGTTAAAGATATTTAATGGCCATTTAAGGTGGGAATCTTCACTCTCTGCTATACCTATTATCCTTAGGTTTGGTCTTCTCATTGTGTCTTGGATTTCCTGGATGTTTGGGGTTAGGAACTTTTTGTATTTTGCATTTTCTTTGAATGTTGTGTCAATGTTTTCTATGGTGTCGTCTGCACCTGAGATTCTCTCTTCTATCTCTTGTATTGTGTTGGTGATGCTTGCATCTATGACTCCTGGTCTCTTTCCTAGGGTTTCTATATCCAGGGTTGTCTCCATTTGTGATTTCTTTATTATTTCTATCTCCATCTTTAGATCCTGTATGGTTTTGTTCATTTCCTTGGCCTGTTTGGTTGTGTTTTCCTATATTTCCTCTTTAAGGGCTTCTAGCTGTTTACCTGTGTTCTCTTGTATTTCTTTAAAGAGTTATTTATTTCCTTCTTAAATTCTTCTATCATCATAATGAGAAGTGATTTTAAATCTGAATCTTCCTTTTCTGGTGTATTGGGGTATCCAGGGCTCACTATGGTGGGAACTCTGGGTTCTGATGATGCTAAGTTGCCTTAGTTTCTGTTCCTTATGTTCTTGCCCTTGCCTTTTGCCATTTGGTTATTGACATGTTTATAAAAATATATAGAGAGATATGTTATATGGGTGTGTGGGGAGGTAGGTATGGGGGAAGGGTGTGCCTCAGCAGGCCCAAGCCCAGGCATCCCTTCCCCCTGAGGGACCAGACACACACAAAGGTACAGTATAGAAATAAAGTTTATTTAGGGCATGGTGAGGGGAGTTAAGAGGGTAGTAGAGGCAGAGGAAGGCAGAGAGAGGGAGAGAGTAGAGAAGTAGAGAGGTGGAGGCTGGCCATGACCAGGTGGAGAGAGGGGGGAAGGGAATGAGGAGAGGTAAGAGAAGTAAGAGAGAGGCAAGAGAAAGAGATAAGAGAGAGAGGAGGGGGCAAGCAGCCCCTTTTATAGTGGGCCAGGCCCACCTGGCTGTTGCAAGGCAACTGTGGGGAGGAGCATACCTGGTTGTCGCCAGGCAACTGTGGGGTGGAGTTTAGACAGAATGCTAACAGTTATCTCTGGTCTTAGCTGGTCTTGCTCTCTCTGACTGTGGCTTGTCCCTCCTGCAAGCCTTTGTGTCAGTACTACTTGGAGACCAGCCCTCTCTGAGAGGAATTTGAGTTTGGAGAACTGTGGTACAGGGTCTGCTCTGGGGTGAAGACAGAAACCAGAAGAATCCTGTCCCTAGCTGTTCCTTGGTTCCTGTGTCCTGATGGCTCTGCGAGGGTTCCTCTCTATCCTGTGAATTTGAACAGAGGTGGTGGTCTTGTTTGTGCTCGAAGGTGTGTTGGCACTCTTGGGAGCCCAGCTCTCTCCTGGCACTGAGTATGGAGCCCTGTGTCACAGGATCAGCTCCCCAGCCTCAGAAAGAAACCGGAAGGCCTCTCATCAGTCCCTGTGTCCTGAGAGTTCTGGGCAGGTCTCTCTGAGCAGAGGTACTGACCTTACCCAGATCACAGGCTTGTCCACACTCCTGGAAGGGTAGTTCTTTCTCTGCACTATTTGAGTATTGAGCCGTGTGGCACACACCACAGGTGTGTTCCTCACAGGCTGTTCCTCAGTCCTTGTGTCCTGAAGATTCAGGGTGCGTCTCCCTGAATAGTGGTGCTGTCTTACCTCCACTCACTGGCTTGTCCACACTCCTGGGATGCTAGCTTTCTCCCTCAAAATTTGCTTATGCAGCTCTGTGGCACAGACTGAGGTCCCCAGCTGCTGAAGCCAAAATAACTTTTATTTTCTTCAATCAGGTTTAGTTTTTTTTCAATCTACCAGTTTCTGAGATAGATGATAGATAGATAGATAGATAGATAGATAGATAGATAGATAGATAGATAGATAGATAGTTGATAGGTAGATAGATAGATGATAGATAGATAGATAGATAGATAGATAGATAGATAGATAGATAGATAGATATAAACATTTTGCCACTGCAGAATATCTAATCACACTGTGAACCCTCAGATTGTATACTGGAAAAATCTGTTTCTAGTTGTGGTCTGGCTCAGCCCTTAGCTCACTCCTTTAATTCATCTGGCTGGAATACAGGCACACTCTTTTTACACACTTGCAATTCCAAACAATGAAGGTAAAGTTACTTTGTACAAGGAAGAACCCATGTTTGAAAGTGATGTTTAATTGGATGGCAGACAAAGTGATGCATCAGAGAAATACTTGACAGAATAGGTTAGGCCCAACTCTCACACGGAGAGGGGAAAGGGAAACTATTTAAGGGCAGTGCAGAGAGGGAAGAGCCAGTTTTCCTGCAATAGTTATAGAGAGACAGGTTCCAGAGAGAAAACAAGCTACACACAGGTGAAGACAGAACAAGCCAGAGAATCAGAAGAACCCAGAACATTAGAACAGATTGCCAGAGTTAGTTTGAGGCTATAAAGAGTAAAAAGTCAGAGGCGAAGAGATAAGCCTGATTAAATCAGTTAGCTTGGAGAGGAGTTTGAGCCCGAAGAACGGAGTTGAATCAGCCAGTCAGAATTCAGTAAGAACTAAAAAATGTGAGCTTATTCAGAATTAAGTTTCAGAGGCTGAAAAGCATTCTAGGCCTCAATTAAACACTACAGATGCTACAAACTTCAAGGACTAGACCTAGGTTAGCAGATGGAGGCAGTAAGCCTCAGAGATGACAATTATCTGAAAAAATAAAAATGATTTTTATATCTACTGTGCTGTAACTTCCCAATTTTTATTCAAGTTGCACATTATTTGGTTACAAAAATGATATTCTTTCTTTGATAATTATTTCTATGCAAATTTTTAGTTTCATTTTAAAAACTTAACGTTTGTTATTCTAATTGCATGCTTTTCTTTGGGGCATAACGTTACTGACATCTTTCATTTGTTTGATGTCTATATATGTGAGGGTTTTAGGTATATCTTTTGACTGAACTTTGCTTTTGTGCAAATCATCATTTTATTTGAATATACGCTAATTATAAAAAGTATACAAGAAAACACATGTATTTCAGGAAAGAAATGGATTTTGTAGTTTTCTGCATTAGGAAAACCACAAATGTGAAGACAAAGTGAACAAAACAGCCTCTCTCTGAAACTCGCACTAGACTCGTATCTTTCTATAAAGTCGATCCATCAACACCACTGCAGATTCTTCAGACATCTGAATGCAAGGAAGTCCATAATTATAGGGGTGGTAGAGATGTATGTGTAAAATGATTTTATTAGGATCTGTATAAAGTAGATTTTTTAAAATTTGGAAAATTGACCATATCATGCTTAGTATTTATATGCTCAGATGTTCATACATTACAGCTGAATCTTTTGATAATCTGATTCAAGTAATATAATATCAATAAGGCTCCACCCCCAAAAGGATTTGCCACTTACTTACATCTATTTACTTCTTAAATTGTACCCCCTTATTTCTGTTGAAACCCAAATGGGTCTCTGTTCTGGTGACCCAATACATTTATGAGACTTTAATTCCCAGAATGAAAGTGCTAATTTGGTAACTAACATCAAGAGTGATAACACCATGTCTTTCTTTTTATTTAATTGAAAAGAACACAGTGTAAAACTAAGTTTTAGAAAATAAAGCAATTATCTATCATTCATGGCTTGTATTGAAATTAGCTCTATAGCTATGCACAGGCTCAAGAAGGTATGGGTTGGAAAGGCAGCTGTAACGTGTTTTACATGTGTCATCATTTATGCTTCCTTATAATTAAATGTGTAGTATAATAATCTGAAAATATTTTTATACCTTGGAAATAAAAATGCAATGGAAGTTTAATTAACAGAATCTGTAGTGGTTAAGAAGATAATGGAAACAAACTTTGAGAGAACACAATTGTTACTCATATCATGGATGTATATTTAATGTCCCATTAAGAATAACAAACAATTTAAGAATAATCAAGGCCCATTGCTATAGAAATAAGTTAATGTGACGATAATTTCTTTTCAATTGCTTTTTACCATTATGCCCAAGACTCTGCGTCCACTTTCTATTTCCAATTAAGCCTATAAGAAGGCAACTATTCCCCTTTCTTTCTACTGTTATATTGTTACAGTGAACCAAAGACAAGAGGATCTTCTATCCATTCCATAGAATAAAACAGAGACCAACGCAGGATCATTTTGCCACCAATCTTGACCTAAGCATGATGTACGCACTCTAAGAGTCCCACGAAGTCACAAAATGCCTTTTGGGGAAACGTCTAAAAACAGAAAGTTTATACTGGGGTGCTGACATTAAACGTCCTTAAAGACAAATTCAATTATTTATCCACATGATTCTCCTACATAATCACATAAGTAGTTCAAAGCTGAAATGTGTCAATTATATCATGCCAGCAGATACTTTAAAAAATTAAAAGCATATAACATCAAATATCAAAGATTTGCTTGTATTTTTCCCACGTGAATTTTTGGCTGAAAATAATTTCTATGGTTATAGTAAGAGAGTGGCATAGGCCTGTGCTTCCATCACTAAGAAAGTTTAGGTAGAAAAATGAAAAGTTTAATACCAACCTGGGTTATATAAGGAATTCAAGAGCATCCCACACTACACAATTAATTGTTTCCAAAGCTGCCCAATTGCACTCCTAAATGCGAGTAGTCCTCAGAAATGAAAACATTACCAATTCTTTATTTCTTAGTACAGTCAAGATCCCTTCTGGGGATTGCTGTTGTTACCTTTATTTGGGGCTAATCACAATTATTTAGGATAAGTATTCTTGATGCCGGTCTTCAGTATGATGCTGAGAAGTTTTACGGAATTACTCCAAGCTTACAAAGTGGATAAAGGAAAGTTAGGTGGTTTAAAGTTGGGGAGGGCACATTTTAATTGCTAAAGCTAACTTTATAGATCATATATAAAACTCTGAGAGACTCATATCATCTTGTATATATCAGATGCTAAACCTCAGTGAGACAGGATGCCAATAAAATAGCAGCATTTGTTATTCATAGAGAAAACATGAACCACTGGTACCCAGAAGGACAGTTGGGAAAATTGACTACTGGAGAGTGGGACAAGTATAAGGATAATGGTCATTTGAAAATACTGATTAGAGAAAAAGAAAATATGTGCTTCCTTACAGGACAAAAACATGGGGACAATCCAAGAAGCAAATATAATAGAACTCTGAAACCAAAAATGTGGATACATAGAGCTAAAATTGCAGACACACAACCTTATTCTTACTTCAAAACTTTATGGAGACACTTTCCCAAATGTTAATATGAAATAAGCTCAGGTATTGTTTTCTGATAGGAATTATGTTTCTAAGGAGAGATGCAATGAAAGGAAAAAATAAAGAATAACAAGAAAATCCAGGTAAGACCTTTCCCATCTTGTCTACTAATCTAGGAATAACTATCCAGCATGCTACATAATTTAGTTCTATAATCAGATATAAAAATTGAAAATCAGTGAACAAGATGATTGTTTGTGCCTCTGAGTATCTTTAGTTATTACTCTTTGCCTAGACATTAGCAGGTGTATTTAGAGGATAAAGATGAGAGTTCAGGGACTCCATGTAATCATTCCAAGTTTGTGAAACTCGTCATTGAAAGAACTAAAACCGAACACTCTTCCACAAACTTTGAGTCTCCTCCCACTTTTCACAATTCTCAATAAATTATAAAAAAAACATAACAAGGACAATCAAAAAACAGGTAATTATCTAGACATACACCGTAATCACTACAAAGTCACCACAAAACAGGAGAGAAGACACTCAAGGGATAGCTTGATGTGCTCATCTGTGACCCTCAATATCTCTTTGGTTCTTCTAAGATGACTGTCAACATTAAATGCATCTAGAGAAATGTTTGTCTTACCACTGTAAGATTGACATAGGTATGTTTGGAGAATACCTTGTAACTTCTACATTTGGACTAACTTCAGATACAAGACCAGATGATCAATGGTCCTGACTGACTGAGGAGCTATCCAAGGCGCTCACACACACTAGCGTATGACTGCATAGTAAGTTTTGAGATTCTTTCTGTTACATTCAAGGACATGACACTGAGTATTCGGTTTCCATAGACTATGTTATGGGAAATGACATCAGAGAGAGAGAGAGAGAGAGAGAGAGAGAGAGAGAGAGAGAGAGAGAGAAGTTTTCTATCGAGTTTACTTTTTAAAAAAGCAGTAATGGCAGTAATTATACTCTAAATTCTTTTGATTATTAATGAACCCTGATCCACAGCCTGGAAAATGAAAATCACATTACAAAACTGGACATGGTGGTACATGCTTGTAATCCCAGCAGAGCAGAGGCAGAGACAGGCAGACCTCTAAGGTTTGCTGGACAACCAGGATAACCTACAAATCTACAAAAGGGTGGAAGGATCCTGATAAATGAATAACACCCTAGCTTACTCTCTGGCCTCCACATCACTCACACACACACACACACACACACACACACACACACACACACCACACACACACACACACACACACAGTTAAATTGGAAGGACTTTTCCACAAGGAAAACCTGCTAATAAAGGACAAAAGGAAAAGGGAATGGTACAGAAGACAGAATATCATTTGTCTCCCTATTCCTCATTTCCTCCTGATGGTCTCTCCTTTCATCTTTAGCAACATAAGAGCACATTTGCATTGTTAAATACTGCTTTGCCCATGACTAATTTTAAACTACTGGAAATAGTGCAAAGGCAACTATTTTCATTTAAGTTCCATAACAACTGAAAGCTTTTATCAATGTCTTTAGTTTTTTGAAAATTTGAAAACTTGGCTTCCAGGATGACCAAAAACATTTGCATGATAAAATAGAAGGTTATGAAGGCTGGTAGCTTATGATATTAATAGACAAATAAAAATTGTTTAGAAGTTCATTAAAAGCATACAGTCAGGAACATGAGCACAGTAGATAGGATACTATAAACTTGTGTAGATTGAGCACATGAACAATAATGAAACACTCATCTTTACTTTACAAAGCTATTACACCCTAATCCCTGGACTGTTGAAGAATTTAATCACTGGACAACGTTATTTTAACAGCTCTTTGTACAAGATAAGCAATCATAAATAATCTCCTAATGAGAAACTAAACCATGTGCCATTTCCACAACAGTGAAAGAATTTTTAAAAACCACTATCCATTCTGAGTATTGGTCATCTTTAACTTTAGTCCATCTGAAATGGAACAAATGAAGACAGAACAACCCAATCTTATGTTTTTGGTTTTGAGTCTAGCCTTTAATGTTTGAGTCATCTCTGCTGCCCAAACAACCAAATCAAAATGCTCCACCTTGTTCTTTGTAGAATCTTTTCAAAATGCCAAGGAACATCCCAAAGGATAATTATGAGCTCTGCACAAGTGAAGATGAGATATAATTCTCACATTTTCAGAATTTTTTCCTCCTAATGTTTCTTAGCCTATGGGTACACTACATGCACAATAGGATCTAGTAACATTGAATCTAGCTTAACACACGTTATGTATTTAGCTATTATAAATCAACACTGCCAACATTTCACATGTTAGAACTTTAAAAATGTGTCCTGTATAAACTGCCCTAACTCAGACTTAAGTTCTTCTTAACATCTCTCTCTCCCTCCCTCCCTCTCCCTCCCTCCCTCCCTCCCTCTCCCTCCCTCCCACTCCCTCTGTCCCTCTGTCCCTCTGTCCCTCTCTCTTTCTCTCTCTCTCTCT
>CM052714.1:48911199-48927666 GCA_028551405.1 Uromys caudimaculatus | reverse complement strand
AATCTCATTAGTAGGAAAGGAAGAGCAAAGAACTAAGATTTATCCAAACAGCCCATGTCCCTATTGTGATGAAGTTCACTAAGAACTTAACGATCAGACGGGAAGTTTGAGTGATCAGTTCCCAGGGACAAGCTGAAATTGTTTCTAAGCTACCTGTAGCCAAATTCAGCATGATGTCCTTGCAAATCTTTCCTCCCACCCCTCCTTCCTGTCAGGTGATCTTACTAAAAAAGTTCTTTCTAGAGATCAGTGATGGCAGGGAATGATTGCGTTTCCTACCTGTCCAGGACTTACATGCATAGGCTCAACATATTCTTTAAATACAATTATGACAGCAGTGTTTTAAGCAGTGTTTAACGGAAATTAAACCAATGCTTTGCTTCGTGAAAACTGTAAAACAGGAAAGCAACCATTACCTCTCTAAAAGATACTAAGCTCAGCTAATCTATTTTAACACAGAAATATAAATGAATATTCCAAAACAATACATAATGTATGGTGCATACACAACATCATAGTACCACCAGTATTTTAAACACAGGGGAATATATTACTAATATCCCTACCAGTGATAGTATAATTAATCAATATTCATTATCAACAATGAAAATCCAAAAGGAAAGAGAGACAGTAAGTGTTTATCTATGTTTGTTATATCTGTGAAGGAAAATATAATGAATATTTCTCATCTCATATTTTATATTATTAGATTTGTTTTTTGAAAGTCTTTCTAGAAATATGGATTTTATATAATACACATTTCTTTATTGCTCTAAATATCTGATTAGCTGTCTATAATTGCCAGTCTCAACAGGAGAGAATTCAAATATCCATGAATAAAAATGCACATATATTCTTATACATGCATACATATATACATGCATGCATACATACATACATACATACAATGCTGAAAAACTTACTTATAAACATTTCTATGAAGCAACTGTATGCCATCAGTAATTCTAAATGTATTACCAAAGAAGTAAGAGATTTTAGATAATTCTTTCAGCTTACAGCACAATTCTTTGAAATTAACCCACAAATTGGTTTTAGCTCATATTTGTATGTTATCAAAGCCATCTTTCTGACGTAGACATTTGTTCTCTTAGGATGCTTACACAGATGTTTATCATGTGCAGAGAACCTGCTCGCCTTTAGTGGTTTTAATCTCAGTTCAGCATCTTTGCATTGAGTACATTACTTTTCTTTCAAATAATCATGTACATGCTACCATGTCAAAACTGTAGTCTCCTTACATGGGAGCCATTACTCTCTGACCATGTGTAAAATCCTTTGAGGTTAAAAATTCAGTTTATTCAAGAAAACTAAAAATCCCACCACCATGATAAATGACTCTATCAAATCTTAATCAGCGACAAAGCTGATTCCACAGAAAAATATACTTTTCTTGTCATTTGAATAGACTATATCATCTATTGACAGTGTGCAATAAAAGTCCATTTCTATTACATTAGATAATGCTATCAAATCACAGGACAATCTTTTATTTTTTTTAAATGTAAGTGCAATGTGAATACATCCTTTCTTTAGACAGGCTATTCTCAGAAAGAAGTTTGTATTCACGCATCTATCCACATTAGGATTTGCCTAGTACACAGTTGTCTGGAAAACAAAGAGGTTTGTGTGTTTGTAAGCAAAGGTAACTCATGTGTTACATTTCTCTTTCAGCAGTGTGTTTCCATTAAATACACCATAAAAATTTTCCATATTGATCCGAGGATGAACTTGCATTGAAATTAAACAACCTTAACAATAAAGGCAGCAACTGCATCCACACTTAGCTGAACTTCAGAGGTTGTTAAAGGAGTAACTGTTAAATTCGTGGGGAATTCTACCCTTTGAAGAGTGGTAACACAAGAGCCCCGACCTTCTAACTGACAGCTCATTATTGCAGACTGTCTATGCAAATTGTTCACTGACTACAGGCCCTCAGGGGAGGCTTTTTCTGTTTTCTGTCTCTGGTACTAACCTAGTATAACTTGCCATATTACTGCCCTCTTGCCAGTAATGTTAATGATGGTGATTATTAGTAATAACTCTGAGTAATGAGGTTTTCTTCCCTGTACTCAAAATAATTGCTCCGTGTAAATCCACTGCAAGTTTTACGGTGCGCTAAAGATTAGTAACATTAGAAACTTGGCAAATCTTACTTATAAAGGCATTTTACCTAATGATCTAATCCATCAGTTTCCAGGCGTAGCAGTAAAGAGAATCACTTATTAGGAAGAATCTTCCTTCTTTTCATATTTGCACTAGGAAACAACCTGGTCACCCTGAAGCATGTGTAAGGAGCTTTTTATAGATGTCTTGAATGTATAAGTTCTGCTTGTGTATTCACTGCATTAGCCCCATAGATTGAACTATACCTTGAGTGATCTCTGATTTAAGTAGTTTTAGAAGAGATTTATCTTGTACTTTGATATCTAAAAGCTTAAACTGATATCTAAATTCTAGATTAGGTGAATGCCATGACAAACTTGTAAACAATTTATCACAAGTGCAAACTAACACTCGAGAGTGTCAACAAGGAAGGGAAAAGGATTAGTTCTATTTCTTCTTTTTTTTTCATTTGTTTGTTTGCTTGTTTGTTTGCTTAGTATTGTAGACAGGGTCAGCACAGGAGTCACAAACGTGGCTTTCCTTACCTGGCTCTCTGTTTTACAGAGGATCTAGGGAAGGATCTCATCTGGGCCATCTTCCCCAGTCCTGCAATTGGCCGTTTTACTTAATTTTTCTAACTTGATTGTTAGAAAACAATCAAGTTATGGTTTGGAGGAGCATTGATTTACGTAAGGAAAGGCATATGTGCAGACAGGTGACTCATTTGTCATCCATTCCCATGGTGCTCTGGACCAGTAAGAACTAATCTAACAAAAGACAATAAACCAAGGATATATTCCAGAAAACTTTGTCCAAAACCCTTTAGATCGGTCTGATCTTTTCCAATTTTGTGAAGACAGCACAGGTAATGGTTTGTGTTGTTTTACACCTTAAATGCATACTGAGCAAACAAGCATGTAGACATAAGCCAGGAATCCGTTGAGGATCCTTTTAGTGTTGGGCACGGGGTTACTAGATACGTTTGTTACTAGGTATTTATGTTGGTTTGTATAAAACTACTCCAATACCATATCGCTTCACTTAATGAGCATATTTTAGTCATTCTTGATATTCACCATCCTTTATTTTCCTTCTTTTCTATCTCTATTCTGTCTATACCTACTACAAAATGAAGTTTACTCAGTATATTACATGATTTTAAATTCTGTTAGAATTTGAAGTGAGATACACAATATTCTATTGGAATATTCAGTTTGGGATTTTGAGATTTCTAGTATACATTTAATCAAGAATTATTTTATTGTATGCTAATGTCTTTATTTTCTACTACATGAACTTATTTCATTTTTATTTATGTCTTTACATTTAACATAACAATATTTTCTAACTTAACATATTTACTTTAATTCTTAAAGGCTAATTATTTTTATGATTCATTTTATTTTATCCAATAAATGTGTCCTGTGTATTTTAAGTAATTTAGCTGAAAATGTTTTACAGATTCATTGAGAATTACTTTCAACTTATAACTTAGATTGTAGTCTATTGTTTAGCTTTGAAATGTATAAGTTTTCACCGTTTTTATGTTACTTTCGATTTTACTTTCACTATAACCATATAATAAGATTCAATTTTTTTGATACAAGCACATTGTGTTCTGCCTGCATCAGTGGATCATGGACGGCCATGCATACTTTGGGAACAGTTGTTTTTAGCTTCCTTCCAGCCCTGCTTTCTTAGAGTAACATTTAACTCAAAACTACCTTCTTTCCATTTACTCTTAGATCTCTTTCTGAGTTTTTATCATCTCCTGGAAGTGGTACTTTTAAAAAGGTAAACTACAACCCATAATCTCCTGCATCAGCTACATCGTATCGTTTTGACAGTAACACCCAAAAGGAGGAGAAATGTCCTTTGTTTCAGGTTTCAGAAGTTCACATTGGGAGAGAAGGCAAAGAGCAACAGCCTGGTTCATCAAGGCTGGGTGGGAAGGAGAGAGAGACTTGCTTATCAACTTAACTACCTCAGGAATTAACTAAAGCCCAAGTGGCTGTGTACACACGTGAGGGGATTATTATTATTATTATTATTATTATTATTATTATTATTTATTATTATTTGAAGTGCTAAGACCCATTTTTAATCCAGATCTTTTGAAATGAGAGATCCACCTTTAGTCTTGCCCACACGTTCTTTATAAAGGACTTAGAAGAAAGAAGCTTGCACTGTCGGCTTGCTCTTGCTCTGGTTAGCAAATCCATCCCTTCATCAGCATCAGAGGCTAATTCTTCAGGATTCAGAGCAGTTGAGACATCCAGCCTCATGGATTTACCAACTATTGAATTCTTGGACCTTCTCTTAGTAGGCAGCCATTATGAGAGCAACTGGACCACATTCTGTAAGCCGTTCTGATAACTCCTCTTTCTATATATAGATGGATTCATTGTATACATTCTGTTCCTCTACACATACACAGTGAGAAACTGAGACAAAGAGAGACACACAGAGAGAGGGGAGGGGTGGGATGGAGTAAGAGAGAATGAGAATAACCCCTAAGAACTTGCACTCCCACCCCACCCCATGACCTACTTCCTCAGCTAACCCCCACTAGAGCTAGTTTCCATTACTTCCTGAAATATCATCGCCAGCAGGTTGTCAAGCCTTCAAAGCCTATACCTTTTAAACAGGCATGTCATATCCAAATTATAAAAACCCTGTCTTGGTAAGCCATGGCTTCAGCCCTCCTAATTACATTTTATGTAGCAATTCTGTTTCTAATCTAGGGAGATATTGAATTAAGCAACACCAGGATTTGATGTTTACTTGTTCTTTTAAAAGAACATGTTTTAGGTATAATGGTAGGTGTTCAGAATACAAATATGGGTATCAGGAAATGAATTTACTTCGATGTATTGGGCAGAACTCTTAAACAATATTACTAGTTATTACATCAATTCGTGCTGTTAGTATCATTCAACTGATAGACGAGGAAACCATGCTGAGGGGCTCTTTTAACCTGCCAACCTGGCAGAATTGAGCCCCTGAGACTAGGGCACTGTCACCCAGGAAAATGTTTTCAAATAATCACAGCTGTCTTTGAAAAAAAGTTTAATTCAGAGTTTTAAATGATTCTTTATAACTGGTGCAGGGCAGTGCTAGAGAGCTGACTTGTAGTTAAGAGTGCTTACTGCTCTAGCAGAAGACACAGGTTAGCCACATGGTGGCTCATAATCACCCATAACTTCCATTCTATGGGGCAGGCACATTCACACAGTGGAGCACATACGTACTATATACACGCATGCAGGCGAACACACACATAAAATGCTGAATAAATAATTTTAAATAACTTTAAAGGGTACTTTAGAAAGTTCTGAAACTCTCTCTTGCAAGAGAGAGATTAAACTTTGCCTTTTAAATTTTTTCATAAAATTGTAGCAGCATATACAAACATGTATACTTAATGTTTCTTTAATTGATCATTACTTATAGAGTATAATAAAATCTTTTTAATTGAACATATGAGAATTCTTTTGAACACAGAACTAATTCATCTGCTCATAACAGTTTCATGACACTCCATAATGGATCAGTAAAATTTTATTGTTCCTTTTATTGATAGACATGTTGTAGTTTTGTAAAAGTTTAAGAAGTAATATTATTAAACCCTTCTTGTTGGTATATGTAGCCAAACCATTGCTCATTGACTTGTTTATTATTTTCTCTCTTTGTAGATTTCACACAGTCTTTACTCTTCAACGGTTGTATGAATTTCAGTGCATATTTCAATCAACTTGCGTGTCTGTCCTTAAGTGCATCCCCATCTTAGGTGAAGGACCAAGTGCCTGGAGAAGTGAAAACAGTTCAATAAATTGTTTTATATTTGCACACTGCAGAGTGATTTAAAGCAGAGCGCCTTTTAAGGACTGACTTCTACGTTACCCTGCTGTATTAGGCCATGGCAAGTTTATTAAGAGAAATGCTCTGCAGGATCTCTGTGTTACACTATAAAGCCTTTTCATTTTATTTCAAGGCATGCCAATACATGTGCTGAAAGCAGGCAAGACAACAGACTCTAGCTATTGCTCAGAATAAAGAGGAAATGGTCTAATTTGACTACAGAATTTTAAAAATCATCCTCAAAAGCTAAATATGGTTAAACTCCAGTTAGTGCTGTTTTCCAAGTCTTGTACATCAATTCCTGAGCATCTTGAACAATATTACTTAGTTCTTCCATTGCCCACTTCCTTGGGTCTGTTTGGAAGATACGCCTATGCTTGTTTCTATAAGCATTCAAAGACAATTATTGCAATTTTTAAAATAAAATTTCTACAGCGTTTCGACAAATCTTATGTTTAGCTTAAGTGTTATGTTTGTTTCCCAGTGCCTAGTGAGAGCCAGTAACCAAAGCTAAACGTAAGAAAGGAAGAAGGAAATCCTAGATATTTAACCGCCCATAGATAAGCAATAAGGTACATCATTACCTAAGGATGCATTGACAAACAAGAAAACAAAATCAGAAAGGAGACTCATGCTCTTTAACTTAGTGGGGTTATAATTATATAATCAGTACATTGGCTCTTTTGAGGTAATGTTAAAAGTGTCCTGGGCTCTCTGTCACTTGGACCAAGAGCTCTATTCATTCCAAGTTTTGGTTTCCTGTCCAGTTTAGCATATCATTACTTGAAAGTAATTGTTGAGAGGATACTTTGTTACAAAAGCTACAGAACCCTCCATCATTTTGGTGTGGGGTAGGTGCCCTGAATGAAGGCTCCTATTTCTCCCAGTGTCCTTCATTGTGTTGGTCTCTTCACACAATCGTGTGATTGTATACCGCTAAATAGTGATTTGGTGGTAATGATGCGTTTCAAATTGGCGACTCAGATAACACGAATGGAGGGGTAAGAGAGGAGAGAGTATGATCTTAACCTAGTTATACACCTGTGCATTTCACCTGAGTCAACCCAGAAACAGAATTCCAGGATAATAACTTCAAGACTTTTGTGAAGATGGAATGAGGTCATTCTGGGAAAATATATAAATGATGTAGATATTGTACCCATGAGCCTTTTCACCCTAGACTTCCTTTTGATGGGAATCTCCATTGTCCTGTTTTTCTACACACATGCAGCTCTTTGGAGAGTGGAAGCAATCAAGAGCCCCAATCTAGCTTTATTTCAGGAGGGAATGTGATCTGCATTAGAATCTCTTTAAATGGTGTCATCCAGTTTACTAAAGAAAGGAATGGACATTTTCCCACAGTACATGAGGAAATATGGCCCCTTCTAATGCATGGACGATGGGTACCTCATGTTGCAGAGATGTGCCACTGGGAGCTGTATAGTTCATGCTTGATCTTCTTTTCAGTTACCCTGCATTAAATCATGGTGAATGTCTGTAATTAGAAGAGTTAAGCAATTTGGTGAATGGCATTTTCCTGCTTTAAAAAAAGTGAGTCTTGACTCTTGAAGATTTTTTATCTTGTTTTTGTACTTTTAATGCACATGTGAATTTAAATATCAGTATCAGGAATTGGAGTTAAAGCTGCTAAATGTTCATTTTTCTTTTATTGTACAGAATCATCTGGCAACTGAAATATTAGAAACAGACAGAACTCTCCCATATTTTGTAAACACTGACAAGGCTATGAGAAAATAGAAGTGAATTAAGATTTTTAAATGACATGAATAAACATGACTGTGTAGACAAGAATTTATAAATTAAAAAAACTTCCTTTCTATATTAACCAAAATGATGAAGCAATGTCATCAGAGTCAGTCATTCTTTTTGAAGTGCATCATAATCAATACACCCATCAATCAAATAGTGAACCTTGTCAACTGAATTCCACATAGTAGTCATTTCATCTTAATAGCACTTATCTGTCTGACAGATTAGTAGCGTTGGCCTCACGGTATTGTTATGACGTACCAAATAGTCTGCACTCATTCCTATATCAATTTGGAACTCTGGTTACTTGCTTTCCTTAGTCTATTCCCAGTTAAATCAAACTGTGGAATATCTTTCTGTGCAGAAGCTGGATGTTCTGCAAAGGAATAACTATTAAAAAAGTGGCGATTTTATTTCCTTTTCTGTAGTCCGTCTGCCAAGATGCACATCGAGCTTATTTACACTTGCATGTTACAAAGTTTCCCAAAATGTCCTCAACTGTGAATGTGTCCTGTAAGCTTTCTTCATAATCACATTGATCAGAACAGTGGCATAGCTGTGCCCCAAAGCTTAGTCAGAACATGATAAATTCCCCAATGATGACTTCATTGACTTAATATTAAGAAATTTATCAAAATGTCATTTTGTGTCTTAAGAGCAGTTAGAGAAAAAAATAAAATCCAGACAAAGCTCTGAGTTTTCCCATTAGTGTACCATTTTATAACACGAGAATTCAAATTTATTAGAAAGGGCTAAAAGATTAACCAAAATATTGCAGAGTGTAAGCCTACCATCACTTCGGCAACCTACTACTCACAGGAAAACCCAAGGAGAGGCACTTGTGAATAAGAGTTTCTTCATAGTAGCTAAGTGATGAATGTGTAAAATGAAAGGTAGTATTGAAGAATGTACTCTTTAGTACTCATGGAAGTTCTTTAAAATATAACAATATTTTTAGAGCTGTTTAAATGAGGGTTAAAGATGTGGCTCATTGGTAGAGCCCTTACTTAACGTGTAAGAGACCTTGAAGTCAACCACGAGAAAGTATATTCCTGAATGGATAACCAATGTAACTGAAATATGATCTTCAGTTTCAGTGAGAGATCTTGTCTCAAAAGATAAGATGGAGGTAAATAAAGGTAGACACTGGCGAGTCATATCAATACCTACATATGTACAAAAATACACATGTGCACATATGTACACATTCACATACACACATATGCACAAAATAAACAGAGAAATGGCTACCTTATAAACAGAACGTGGGGGAACAATTTGCTTTTATATACCCTGTGTTATCAAGTACCTGGTTCACCTTGGGAAGACTACTATCATAGAAACTCTCTTTTATAATAAAACAAGAATTAAATGAAATAATCTCGGATAACTCAAGCATTGAGGTCTTCAACCAGAGTCAGCTGAGACATAATACCAAATTCTATACAACATCAAATTCTGCAAGTAATAAAACTATCTTCTCCAAACATTACAGAAAAGCAATTTACTTGTTAAATATTTCATTTGTTTACCTTTTATGAAGAATTAGGGTAGTTGGAAATTTGCTTCTCATTAGGAAAAAACTGCAAAAAATTGAGGTATTTTATTCTAGACATCAATTTTATTACAATTTATGGGCTTTGCAATAATGTTTAGGGAAGAAGCAATCCAAAACATTGGTTCTCACAACTTTACTGACTTCTACTGATTGACTTACAGCAGTTCATGTGTGAATTCAACTTAGTATACATCTAAGACATAGGCCTATGGATAAAAGCTAAAAACAAACGAACAAACAAACCCAACTTCTCTCTAGAAATGGTGATTTTCTGACCTGTCTTTCTTAAACAGAATAATTTCCTACTTCAACCACCTCCTAAGCCCATGGGGTTAACATGAAAATTAATGGCTTCAATGCAGTTTCTCAATTTGCTCCGAGGAGATAGAAATATTTCATCATGCAAAAGCAATTGTTTTTCAGAATTAGCCGATGACAGAAATATAAGTTTGCTGCAGCATTGTCCCACCCTATTCACACTGCTGAAAAATATACAGGAAATCCTTCTGTCTGCATGATAGGCTCAGTCCTAGAAAAGGAGCTGGTGAGGTGTTTAACCAAGCTTCACCAACAGGTAATCTTGCTGAATGATAAATCTTACGAGCAAGGCTGAGATAAAAGAGTCTTCAGGTACTTGTTGTTAAAGAATCAAATTCATTCCTCTCTAAAAATTCACATAAAGACCAATTGCAGATTAGGAGTGAAATTCAAACATGAAGAATCTTTCTGTTCCTATTCTTGGTAGTTCCTGGAGATGCCTTTTTATCCATGGTGAATTGAGTAAGAACCAGGTTTTCATTTAAACAGTGTTCCTCGTATAGCAAGTACACAATTACAAGACCATTAGCAGAGTTCACCAGCAGAGAGGAAAGCCCTTCTGCACTGAAAATAGACATAACTATCTGCAGGTTGTAGTTACAGCAAGGCCATCTACACATACAAACGGCACAGTGATTTTTATTTTTTTTTGGTCCACTGACAAAGGACTCTCATTAGCAACCATTTCAGTCATGTTCAGTGAGCGGTACAGTCTGAACAGATTCACTTGAGCCCTTGGTAAGTTGTAAAGAGTAAAAGTTTGAATTTCTCTTATCTTTGAAACTGTACAGTTCTGGAAAACATTCATACTTAAGAATAATCTATATAATATCATACAATTATAAATCAGAATACTTATCCAAGTACTAGCAATAACTAAATTTAAATTTTAATGTATTTATCCAAAATAAATGCTAGCAATCCCTACCTTTTAGAAATGTTTATAAGTAGCTTTCACCTCACACTCCATAATGATTGATTTGATATTCAGCAGGAGGTAAACACTATGCTCTTAGCAGCCACACACTAGACTCGGCATAGCTCAAGGGGTTGACATCCTTGAAAGTTGACTGGAAATCACATTAGCTAAAGAAATAGCTAAACTCACAAGTGTTTATGAAGGAAAGCCATATTTTAGGCAACATGGTCTTCCATAATGTAATATGTCTGGGACACAACGTGCTTGTAATTACTTCCTATGTGACAAATTGTTTAATAATATGCTACAAAGGAAAACAAGAAAATACTAACATGTAGCTCTGTCAGTGCTTCACTGACAGAACGCTACGGTGCTGATGAATAGACGAGGAGCTAAGTTTGGTGTCTATATTTGCTTCTACTGATTGGAAAGCCTGACATCATTGCACAATAATCCTTGATATAAATCTTCATAGTAATACAGATAAACTTACCATTTTGAGCATTGCATGGTTGACTTTATTTATCCCTCAAGAATTGTCATGCAAGAAGTACAAGCAAGATATAGTGAGCAAAACACAGGAGAAATAACTTTGATGTGGCCATTGTGACATCTAGACATTTGGGGACACTTCCTTAACAGTTGCAAACTTCCAAACCTGCCCATGTTAAAGCTTTCCTTTTTATTAGTGTATATTTGTGGGGTATTTTCATGCATTTAGACTGTATACCTTCTTCATATTTACATTCGCATTGCCATCTCTTGTTCTCCACACTCCTTCACGGTCCTCTTCCTCTTCCTAAATCATGACCCTTTCTACTTTCAGTAAGTTATCTTGTTAAGAATTCTGAATTTAATTTTAAGCTACATGTTTCTACTTTTTATGAGAATGTATGATAAGCATAGTTGAAAAGCATCTATGTAGTACTGCCAAGGAAATAAAAATTAATGTTTTGGCTATGAATTGTAGTAAGTTTAACTCCAAGATATTCAAGTCTTCACCTCATCCCCCGTGGCCAGTGTGTCCTTCAATGGCACGCTATACTAACTAAAATGAATAACTGACCCTGCAGAGGAAAGCATGCCCATTCCTGGTGAGCCCTTTCCTGCCACATCCTTACAGTAAGTGGAATATCTTAGTCAAAACTCTTAATAACCATAAGCATCAGGATAAAACTGATTATCTTATCAAAATCTTAATATTTCAGATATGAACACACCCCTAGGTATCAGCCCTTGGCTCACAATCATTTCAATAATTAGACTTATCCAAAAACAACATTTTACATGCTTTGATGTTCAAAAGAATTTCATAGATGCTTGGCCAATATGAGACTCATCCAAAGGCAATTTTGGAGTTGACTACCTAATGTCATTTTCGGAGTTGGTTTCTATGCCATGTTCCTGAAGCCAAGGAGTTCTTCCTTAGCCCAATGCAACCTTATTTTTTTATTTGGCATTTGTGTCCATTCAAGCTAATTATCAAGAACAACTAATTCACCTTAATCTTATAGTAAATACTTTAAAATGGAGATAATTGTTAAAATATCCTTCTTAATGCATTTTATTATGTGTGTCAGATGTCGTTTAGCATGCAATATAATTACTACAATTTAGTTATTTTGAGTGAATCTCAACAAACATACCACTACCCAATTCAAAAATGCAAAAATGAATTCTCATATAGTGAAATCTACTCAGTTACAATATATGTACTCAGATTCACCATAATTAAAGAGAAAGAAAATTTGTCCTATTTTCTAGAAATTTTTTTCTAGTGGAGGGCATAAGAATCACATTGAGAGTCTTGTTCTTACTTTTTAAACAAGGTGTCTTTGTATAGCTTTGAAGACTAGGCTAGCCTCAAATTTAGAGATCCACTTACTTCTGCCTCCCAAGTGCTAGGATTAAAGTCCTATGCCATCATACCTGGCTTGAGAGCCTTGTTCTTTTTAATTTATTAAAACTTTATTACAAAGAGCTTACAAATTAAAAATATACAGCAAAAATAACCAGACTCAAATTCTACATATCCCAAGGAATTTCTATGTGGTTGGAACAGCTATTCTGAACCTATGTAGCTTCACATTCGATTTTATGCTTTCACTAACAAATAGATAATTTATGCACTTATTCACCACGCTATAAAATAAGAAAAATCTATGAGAGAGTAAACACTAGAATCTCAGTTAGCTTTTTCTCCTTTCTCATGACTGAAGTGTCAGTTCCTGGGGTCCAGCCCTTCCTCCCCATCGATTATTTATCCTTTCTTCTTTATCATTCCTTCTCTGCTACTTTTTTCCTATTTCTTGATTTAGTGATCAGGATTCCCATTTTAAAAACAATAACCATTCCAACCAACTCTAAGAAATTTCCTTTCCATGGATTAATAGAACACATGTCACTCATTAATTTTGAAATTTTGGAAACATGTTTTATTCATCCAATGATAATAATATGTAAATGCTTCATATCTTATCTACGTCAAGGTACGATTGTTATGGGGTACACATTAAGATAGCTACAATTATGCTAAGTCAAATCATTTTTTCTCTTCTTTAATACAACCAACTGCTATACCAGATATCAGATTTTAGGTTAGAATTTTGGGGATTCACCAACATCCAGAGTATAGCAAAAAGATACTCTTTATTTACACTGAACTGCCTTGAAGCTCACTCGGTCCAATACAAAGAGGCTTGTTTAGTTGGGGAGAGAGATTCTCACACTTCAGTTCTCTCATAGGTATTGCTCTGTCTGCTCCTGTTGAGTCTCTAACATAGACACAGTACTTTATTCAGGGATAGGCTTATAATTGCCTTAACTCTTCCCTTAGCACACTACATAATTTATTGATCTATTATCCTGTCTGTCATTGTCTCACAGGTTTGTCTTGTCTGCAAATATAAATAGTATTTCAGGGTAAAAGCCTCTCCTTCACCCTTTAAATATTACTGAGATGGTTTAACCCATGCTATGCATATAATATATCAAATAAAAATATTATTTATCATTGAGATATTTACAAGATAATAGTATTTTGATCATTTAATTCTTAGAATAATGATGTCATTTACATCAAAAAAGTTCCAAGAAAACCACCTAAATCCAGTAATCCTCCTTCATTCATTACATTGTATATAAGGAAAAGGGTGAAGAAATGCTGAAGTTTGCTTATTTGAAAATATGAAAGGTTGGGACAAAGTTTCCAGACTCCTTGCATTTGCTTAAGGCAATCCTACCCAGAGTTAAAAACACGGTGCTTTTATTTCTGTTAATAACAAGTCTAAACACGGCAAGAAGAAAAAACCTATGTAACTCGTTTTAATGAATCAATTAATATACATATGATGGGTGCAGGCTCTTTGTCACAAGCAGCTACTTGTCTGGACCAGAACTCTACCAGTGTGTTACCATCCATCATGTGTCAACGGCAGAAATAGCCAAAGGGATGTTCTGGGTCATAAGTCAATTCTGACCACGGTTGTTTCTCTTCTATTTTATTTATTTTGTGTTAGTCTATGCTCATGCACCTACACAGTTATATTAAGGATTGTCTAATTTAAAGATACATGCACCCACATTTCCACAGATGTGAGACTCTCACAAGCAATCTGGATTGATGGAAGGCAAGTGGTCACACTATTGTGCTGTTGCTGTGGACACATAGTGAATGTACTGCTCAGATTTATCAGTTTAAACAAATTCATTTGTTTTTGTCCTGTCTGTATGTGTATAGGGATGCCCATGTTAAGGGCTGTGTGTGTGTGCAAGTGTGTGTGCATGAGTGTGTGTGTGTGTGTGTGTGTGTATGTGTGTGTGTGTGTATGTGTGTGTGTGTGTGTGTGCGTATGTGTGTGTGTGTATGTGTGTGTGTGTGTGTGTGTGTGTAGATCACAGGACAAATTCAGGTGTTGGTCTGGACCTTCTGCCTTGTCTGTAAAACATGATCTCTTATAGGGCAGTATGTGACTCAGTCCAAAAATCTTGACAGCTTCCAGAGATCCTGCAGCCCAAAACCTGGTCTCTACCTCCCTTCTTGTAACAGGCATGCTGGTATTACATCTGTGTGCCACTATTTCTGGCTTTATATGAGTTCTTGGGATCCAGACTCAAATTCTTATGTGTGTACCAAGTGCTGAGCCACTTCCCCACTCCAGAAAATTCATTTGCAATTGATAATGGATATGCTACATCACCCTCATATAAAACACAACTATCATATTTTTAATTCAACGTTCCACTTGTTTAACATCACTGAAAGAAAAAATTGTAAAAATTGAAAACAACCAAGTGTTTAAGGATAGGAGAATTGGAGTGAATATGCCTATCCAAACGCATCACAAAAATCCTTGCACAGATAGGACCTGTATGCATCCTGACTTTCTACATAGATATTCTGGCTGTGGCATTGCTGGATAGTTTAACACTATCATGATTGTGAGAAACATGGTAAAGTCTATGCAGTTTCATCTTATACTTTTGTTTTATTGTCACTGGCACCAAAAAAGGCCACCAGGAGTCCATAGCCAATGAGCGCCAGGAGAAAGCTACCCTCCCAGGAGCTTGGAAAAGCCGTGAGTGGGGTTAAGGGGAGCAACAACTCTCACAGAGACCTGCCCAGAACCGGCGGAATCCAGGGCTAGAGAACCCAGGGGCAGGAAACCTCTGAACCTTCCAGTTTCCATCTGTGGGTGGAGACCTTTGCCTGGGCCACAAGGAGTCCAAAGTCAAAGAGCACCAGGAGAAAGCTACCCTCCCAGGAGTGTGGAAAAGCCGTGAGTGGGGTTAAGGAAGCAACTCCGCTCACAGAAACCCACCCAGAACCGGCGGGATTCAGGGTCTGAAAACTCAGGGGCAGGAAAACTCTGAGCCTTCCGGTTTCCATCTGTGGGTGAAGACCTCTGCCTGGGCCATCAGGAGTCCACAGCCAACGAGCACCAGGAGAAAGCTATCCTCCCAGGAATGTGGGAAAACAGTGAGTGGGGTTAAGGGGAGCAACACTGCTCACCGAGACTCGCCCGGATCCGGCGGGATACAGGGCCTGAGGAGAACTCGGGGACAGGAAACCTCTGAACCTTCTGATTCCATCTGTGGGGGGAGATCTCTGCCTGGGCCACCAAGGGTCTGTGCCTGGGGACCTCAGCCTGGGCCACAGGGCTCCAGGAGAGAGCAGGTATCCCAGGAGTGCTGACACACCTTTGAGCACAGGCAAAACCACCACTTCTGTTCAAACTCACTGGATTAAGAGGGACCCTTGCAGAGCCATCAGGACATAGGAACCAAGGCACAGCTGGGACAAGATCCTTCTGATTTCTGTCTGCACCCCAGAGCGGACCCTGTGCCACAGCTCTCCAAACACAAACACCTCTCAGAGAGAGCTGGTCTTCAAGGAGTATTGAAACGGAGGCCTGCAGGAGGGGCAAGCCACAACCAGACAGAATAAGATCAGCTAGCATCAGGGTTAACAAGATGGCAAAAGGCAATGGTAAGAACATAAGGAACAGAAACCAAGGCTACTTGGCACCATCAGAACCCAACTCTCCCACCACAGCAAGCCCTGGATACCCCAACACACCAGAAAAGCTAGACTCAGATTTAAAATCATTTCTCATGATGATGATAGAAGAAGTTAAGAAACAAATGAATAACACCCTTAAAGAAATACAAGAGAACAGAGATAAACAACTAGAAGCCTTTAAAGAGGAAACACAAAAATCCATTAAAGAATTACAGGAAAACACAATCAAACAAGCAGAATTTCAAGAAAACACAATCAAACAGACAAACGAAATGCACAAAACTATCCAGGAGCTAAAAATAGAAATAGAAACAATAAAGAAAACACAAAGGGAGACAACCTTGGAGCTAGAAAACCTAGGAAAGAGATCAGGAACCATTGATGTAAGCATCACCA
>CM052714.1:48892468-48910699 GCA_028551405.1 Uromys caudimaculatus | reverse complement strand
AATGCAGCAAAATGCTGGGTCCTCTTTATGGATCCAGTTTGTCAGTCTATGTCTTTTTATTGGGGAATTGAGTCCATTGATGTTAAGAGATATTAAGGAATAGTGACTGTTGGTTCCTGTCATTTTCGATGGTACTTTTAAGTTTCCTTTATACATTTCCCAGTCTTAGACATCCTGGTAGTTTCACATCTCATTTGGCGAATCTTAGGTATCTGACTTCTTAGAAATAAACATGGTATCTTATTTACCTAAGTAAAATGCACGTGTTATGTTTGAAACTAGCTATTGAGCTAGTCCTCCTAGTGAACAGTTTATAATAAAATATCTAATCAGGAGTTAATAAGTTCATACTTTACAACCTCTGGGAAACAATATCCATGTCTCTTCATTTCTCATTCTGTGGATATACAGTATTTTCTGCAACTGGTGGGAGAAAATGAAATAAATTTCTCTTATTTGGTCAAATGAAGCAGAAAGCACACATTTGTTCATTTATAACCTGAAGCTCATCAGATAAGACAACTGCCTCTTTCTGGATTTTCTTCTCTCCAATTATAAATGTACTGTAATGATCTTTTCTCCATATTCTCATCAAAACTTATCATTTTATCCAATATAAACAAAGCAATAAATTAAAAAATTAATATAACATAGGTTGTAAATGATGTTTTGAAGATGTTAGGTTAGACGATAAAGCAAATATTTTTAAGTCAGTTAGATTCAATATTATTAAAAGGAACACATACATATCATGGCCACATTTTTCTGCTAAGGAAATCTCTTTAAGTGCCCTGGATATATTTGTAGCCAATATAATTTTGTTTTTTCAAGTACATAAGAGAAACCATTTCATCAATCACGACATGAATTTTTAAGTTCTTGTGGCTATATATTTCTCAATGATCACTTTACTGTCATGCTACTGTTGTCGAAAAATTCTGTCTATTGCATGGCAGATTCCACCATTTGCCTTTAGAAACTCTCCTGAATATATTTCAAAGAGTGATAAATTATTCATTTCCTGAAGTTCTATGTCTGAGCTTCACAGTGCTTAAGTATTATATAATAAATTATGCAAGGTACTCCTTAGAGGCCTGGATCGGCAAGAAATCATGTATGAGCTATATCCTCAGGAAATTTTCCTAGATATTTTAGACATCCTCCCAGATGATTATAAAACTTTATATATTGTAGCAATTTAATTAGCATGCAAATTGATAAGTTTCAGATTGAACCCCATTTTACTTTATTAAAAAATTTATCAACTATATCAAATTTACTTTATAATAAAAATTTCTTGCATTCCACTAGCATTCAAGAAGGAAACTGGCTCTCCTGTGTATCCACAACTGATCATCCTGACATTATTTTATGTATATCCCAGTACTTCTAGTCCAAACATATCCTTCAACAAGATAAGTGGATATTCACAAAACAACATGGAGAAAGATAATGCTACCACTGGTATTGATAGCCAAACAGCAGTAGCACCACAGTGTCCACTCTCAGTACAATAAATATGCTATGTCGAATCCATGCAGGCTACTTTGATCATGGAGAATTAATTAGCCAGTAGTAAGCAGTAAGCCAGTAGTAGTAAGACAAAAACAATATTCAATGTGTACCATGTGACTCATTTATACAAAATTCAAAGATGAATGCACAGTTCTAGAGGTCAAATATTACTTTTCAAAGGGAATCATAAGTAGGACAGACTGATAGAAGTCTTCTGGGATTTTTATGATATTCTATGTTCTCAGCTGAAGGCTGGTTATATCAGCATGTTCACATGATAAAAATAATCCAGTCACTATAGAAATCAGCACTGTGATCCTCCGAAAAATTACCACACAAGCCAGTCTTACCTTTCCTTTGATTCTAAAAGAATCAAAGTCAGCATATAGTTTACATACCTACAAATCCATTTTGGTACTCCTCATAATAGCTAACATATACAAAAGACTATATGCTCATTAATTGCTGAATGGATAAAGAAAAGGTGTACCCACACAATAGAGATTTATTCAGACATAAAAGAAGAACGAGTCATGTTATTTTCATGAAAATAGATGGAGCTATCAGTAACCATGTTAAAAATCAAAAAGTAGCCCAGCTCACAAGACAAAACATATTAATGATGTGTCTAATCCCCTGTTTTTTAAACAAAAGTTGAAAACATAGAGACCTAAATCAAGGAAAACTTACCAACTATAAAAATGTTTCCCCATGTTGCTAGTTCATTTACAAAGAATGGATAAAAATGCAATGAATTGCCAGACACATAGAACACTCCTGGCCTTTTATATAACCATCCTGACACACCCCTAAAAGGATAATTACATCTAAGGTTCAATGACTTATCCCAAACAAATTTGGATTCTGATCCAGAATAATTAGCACAATTTCAGAATGGGTTTTGGACACTAAATAATCATACCAATCATAGTTGACTGAAGAATCAAAATCAATAGAAGGAACTCCAGTCACCCACTTTTTATATGTATAACATCATGGTATCAAAAGACAGAGTCAATAGGACAAATCGGCAACCTACATATTGGGAAAAATTCTTCACTAACCCCACATCCAATAGAGGGCTAATATCCAAAATATATAAAGAACTCAAGAAACTAACCTACAAAAAACCAAACAACCAAATCAAAAATGGGACAGAGCTAAATAGAGAATTCACAAGAGAAGAATCTCAAATGGCCAAGAAGTTCTTAAAGAAGTGTGCTTAGTCATCAAGGAAATGCAAATCAAAATGACCCTGAGATTCCACCTTACACCAATCAGAATGGCTAAGATCAAAACCTCAGGTGACAGTACATGTTGACAAGGAAGTGGAGAGAGAGGAACACTCCTCCATTGCTGGTAGAATTGAAAACTGGTACAACCACTCTCAAAATCAATCTGGAGGTTCCTCAGAAAATTAGAAAAAGATCTACCTGACGACCCAGTTATACCACTCTTTGGCATATACCCAAAAGATGCCCCACCATGCCACAGGGACATATGCTTTGTTCATAGCAGCCTTATTTGTAATAGTCAGAAGCTGGAAATAACCCAGATGTCCCACAAATAATGAATAAATACAGAAAATGTGGTTCATCTATACAATGGAATACTACTCAGCTATTAAGAATGAGAACATCATGAGTTTTGCAAGCAAATGGATGAAACTAGAAAATACCATCCTGAGTGAGATAACTCAGACCTAAAAGGACATGCATGGTATGTACTCACTAATAAGTGAATATTAGCCCAAAAAGTACAGAATACCCAGGATACAATCCACAGAACTCAGAATGTTAATAAGCCAAAGGGCCCAAGTGAGGATTCCTCAATATGACTTGGGAGGGAGAACAAAGTCATCTCAGGGAGCAGAGGGAGGGAGGTATGTGGATGTGAGAGGAGACAGGGAGGGGAAAAGGGAAACATGATCAGATATAGGGGGGAGGGGACAGGAAAGAAGCCCTAAGGGACAGCAGAATAAATGGAAATATGCAACCTTGGGAGTGGGAGGTAGAAGAACCTTCTAGAAGGTGCCAGAGACTTGGGAGGGAAGAGACTCTCAGAACTCAAAGAGAGGACATTACATGAAATGCCTAAAACTGGGGAGAAGCAACTCATAGAGCCCACCTCCAGTAGAATGACAGGAAGTCAAAACCTGAGGTTTCGATCTTAGCCATTCTGATTGGTGTAAGGTGGAATCTCAGGGTCATTTTGATTTGCATTTCCTTTATGACTAAGCACACTTCTTTAAGAACTTCTTGGCCATTTGAGATTCTTCTCAAGTGGAGGGATGGGGTTGCCATCCCACAGTCAAAAACTCTGACCTAGAATTGTTCCTGTCTAAAAGAACTGCAGGGACAAAAATGAAGAACAGATTGAGGGAAAGGCAGTCCAGTGACTGACCCAACTTGGGATCCATCTCAAGGGGAGGCTCCAAGGTCTGATACTATTACTGATGCTATGGTGTGCTTAGAGACCCAATGGATATCCTCTGAGAGACCCAACAAGTAGCTGACTGAGACACCCAAACATTGGACGAAAGTTGGGGAATTAGGGAAATGCTAGAAGAAGCTGAGGAGGAGGGTGACCCAATAGGAAGACCAACAGTCTCATTTAACCTGGACCCCTGAGATCTCTTAGAAACTGAGCTGCCAACCAGGCAGCATACACAAGCTGGCCCAAAGCCCTGGACACATATATAGAAGACTGCCTGGTCTGGCCTGAGTGGGAGAAGAGGGGCCTAATCCTGGAGAGGCTTGAGGCCCCAGGGAGTGGGGAGGCCTAGCCGGGAGTGTGGGGGCATCCTGTTGGAGACAGCAGGAGGAAGAATGGGATGAGGAACTGTGGGAGGGGGAACTGGGAGGGGGCAACAGGTGGACTGTAAAAATACAAAAGTATTAAAGTGTCTACATTAATTTTTAAAATGTAATTGCTGAATTTTAACACTTAGCCTAACCTATAGGTTCCTCTACATATGAAATAAAAATTTATGAAAAAAATTTTTAAAGAAACTAAAATTCCATCCTATGCTTTCTTCTTTAAAAGTCATTTTGCTTTGTTGATGAAATCTGCATGGTGATGAAGACCTAACTTCCTGAAGGGTTTCCCATTCTTGTGATCTTCTGCAGATTTCATTCCTAGTGATGTTTTAATTGTGACTTTTATCATATCACGTAACTATTCATACCAATCAATTGCTGGCAAAATTAAAGTGTCATCCGGTATGTGACTGAAATTCAGAATCACTGTTTCATCGTCTCTGTTGGCTGGGACTTTTGATCCTGGGAATGGTTCTGAAGTATTAGATCTAGTGATGAGCATACTCACGAGTTAATAAGCACCACCCCAAAGAATTCCCATTCTTTAATCTTCTTTCTCACATTTACTACACATTCACATGCAGATTTCAATTTAGGGGTGATCAAGAAATCTGTGTCTACTTTCAAGTAGTAATTGTTTCTTTTGATGTGATCTGTTTTATGTAAAAATGAAGCAAGGAACACAACTTTGGTGAAGCGGTAGCCATTTGTAAAGCAATTGGCGTTCTGAACCTACAAGGAAGAAACATTAGTCTTTCTTTACCATCCTTGATTTTTATGTTGTTTTATTTAAAAAAAAAAATTAAAAATCCAAGGACTCCAAGTGGTCCAGTCAAAACTTGTGCTCTAATGTTGGATAGAGCTGCGTTAGAGGCAAAGGCTCAGAGTCCCGAGCTCACTTGATAGAGCTGGGTTAGAGGCAAAGGTTGACTCTCCAGCTCACTGAAGTGAAGGTGTAGATGCAATGCTAATTAAAAAGCAAATATGACGTCAGTGTATACTGGTCCGTAGGACTGAATCTTTGTGTATTCCTAGGTCTTCCATGATTCTTCAATAGCACAAATCCATCTATTTATATAAATCCACAAATATTCCTCCATCACTGTTGGGAAAGATACAATGCTTCACAAAATACAGTGTTCAGCTTCTTCATCTTATTCACTACAAATTCCCATTATCTTCTTCTGAATGTGAGGAAAACTTGGTAAAAGAAAAGCTGAGTCTATCAGAAAGGGAAAATGCATTCATGCCCAAAGAGCTCTACTTGAAATGGTACATTTTATCAGCGAAACATCAATGCACTACTAACAGATTAAGATTTATTTTGAAATGTCCTATCATAGCACAGGATTAAATTTGCAACACTTCCGAGATAAATTAGTTCATCAGCTTTTAAGAAACAATTTAAGATCATCCTAAAATAAGAGAGTTTATTAGAGATACAGAATCTAATGATTTTTGACACTGACATTTCAAAATTCCTTCCAAGAGTAAAGACTTTGTAATAAAGCTTACGTATAATGTGCCATTCGTTCAATACAAAGCATCTAAATAACATGCTATTTACAATGTCAAAATAAAACAAAGTGGCTTATAATGAAGTATGTTTCAATTGCATACTTCTGCATAGAGGAAAGTCCCTGAGCTGATGTATACAATCAAATATAAGCCCAGAGCACTTGTGTTGCAATATTGGCTCCATTACATAAGAAACCTTTGGCCCTTTGAATGATCATATTATTAAGGCTCAGCTTTATTTCCTTCTCTTGTCACCTCATTAGTTTTCCCTTGTGGAATTTTCCCTTGGGAACAGAAGCTTAAAGGTTCACAGGCATATCACTAGTATGAACTAAGAACATGTCATTCTAGTTTTGCACACTATGAAACAAATTACTCCAACTTGGAAGTTCAATACAATGATATACACATCCTGGGTGAGGCCTAGGAAATGCTGTCCAACGAAACCATTGTGCAACTGGTCAAATTGTCAAAAGCAACTATTCTGGCCTTGGAAAATTAATAAAAAAGTAATCAAAAGTATATATATATATATATATATGTGTGTGTGTGTGTGTGTGTGTGTACACATATAAATATATATACTTTTATATAGACATATATATGAGATATACATATATGTATATATATATATATCAAAATGTAATATATGAGTGATACTGAATTAATGCCCACAGCAGTACTATTCCTTAAGAATTACAAAGTAAAAACAACCAAACTTCTAGTTTGCTCAGTCATCTTGACCAAGCAAATGCAATATACTCATGAAATGGAATGTTACTAATACATAAGAATGAACTATCTAACAGCAGCTCTTTAGTGTTAGTATAGATAAGTAGCATTATATAGACTACACAGCTTGTATTTATATATTCAGAAATGTATCACAACAATGAAAAGATTATAGGTCATGAATGTGAGAGGGATGGTGGAGTGGGGCGACATGGGGAGGGCTAGATAGGGGAAAGGGAAAGGGAAATGATGTGATTATATTTTAATTTCAAAAATAGTAATAAAATAAAAACAATAAGGAGGGCTCTAAAGATGGTGCAACAAATCCAGGTTCCAGAACCAGAACCTTCATGGCAACTAAGAACTGGATGCAGCATCAATCCTGGTAGTCTGCCTCATTCTTCTGGCTTCTGGGGCTCCTGCACACATGTAGCACACACCAACAAGTGCGAAAACCTATTCATACACAGAAGAGTAATAACGAATCTTTAAAAACAATAAAGAACAAAATGTTTCATAGCAGAATAAATAACTTACTAGAAATTACTTCTGAGTGTTTTGTTGGAGTTTCAGAGGATGTGCTACAGGAGCCTGCTACTCACAGTGCATAACACCCACCCAAGCATTCATCAGACCACACCACAACCGTGCTCTATTGATGAAGATGGCATATGAAACAAATAATGAGGAGAATGCAGAGGTGGATATTCCAGGAAGCCACCCCAAACATGTGGTGGACAACAGGAAATTATACAAGTGAGCTTTGTCAGGAAGGAAGGGCTTTAGTTTAAGTAATGCATACATTCCTAAATAGAAAGTTGTCATTGGGGAAGCCAGTTTTAAAAAGTGGTCATGCTACAGCATAAAGCTGTGCCTGGGAATTGGAAAAGTAAAATTGAAAAGTCAATAATCTTGGAATGCAGGCACTCCAAGCCACTGGCTTATACCAGTGTGCACTTGATCAGAAAGTATGTCCTCCGATAGTGGAAGAAATTGAAGCAATGACCATGGGCTTTCTAAATATTGTGTGAAGGTTTAGATAGATAGAAGACATCAGCCAACAGGCTCAAGTGCTTGAGCATATGGTTACAGACTGGCAGTTCTATTCTGGAAGACCATGGGTGTTCTTCAAGTGGGACATCACTTGAAGTAGGGGATATTGATTACAGCATCCCACCATTGATGAAACCCAGTGATCTTGGCTTTTTCACTCCCACAGGGACTTCATTGAGACAGTCACCTTGCACACCCACTGCCCCAGGCATCTGCCTCCTTGTTTCTTTATTATAATGAGGCACACTCTTTTCAAACCGTGTGCCAGAATAAATCCTTTCTCTGAAGATTTCTTTCTTTTTTTTCTACCTGGATGGAAGTTGTCTATATAAGAAGGTAATTTCTCTACACCTCAATATTGGAATGAATTCTTCATGAGTGGACAGAGATAAATGAGGCATCTTGTGATAAATGGAGTGTGCACCTCTATAACTCAGGCACACAACCACACCTTTTGAAAAAAATAAAAGGAATTAGTATGGAGTTATTTATTGCTTTGTGTGCTTTCTCTATCCAAGATTCTTTGCTTTTCTGCCACCTGCAGCATACAGTAGGTTAGGAAGGTAAATTCTCTCTCTCTCTCTCTCTCTCTCTCTCTCTCTCTCTCTCTCTCTCCTTCCCTCCCTCTCTCTCAACATTTTACAGATGAATTAGTGTAAGAAAATCAAGGTAGAAAATGTCACATCACATGAATCATGTAGAGCTGGCATCTTAAACTAATATACTGAGACTCAGAATTCAGGTCGTCCTTGAAATGCTGTGCTCCATACCTTAGACCAAACCTCACTGAATTACTCCTCACTCTTCCCATCTATTTTTCACTCCTTCCTCTCATCTCTGAAGACTTCTTGTCAAAAAAAAGAATAAAAGAAAAAAAACTATGCATAACTAGACTATATGCCTATAATCACTGAATGCAATCACTGAAAGGGGATGATTTCTACCTTCTCCTTTGATTACTTAGGTATTAAAACCCGTTCTGTAACTTTGCAGAAAACCTTTTAGCTTTCCAACCGTACTGAGTAAGAAACATATGACTGCTATAAATTACAAACCTGCAAAACCAGGTCTGGAAAGACGGCTCAGACAAAGGGCTTTGACTACCCAAACGCAACCCCTGGAGTACACACTGTGGGAGAGTACTGATACATCATGGCACACATGTGCCCATAAATACACCCACACATGCAACACATACACATGAACACAAAGCAATAAATACATCTGTAAGTGTAAAATTCTTTAAACTTCTCATAACGTGACTACTCTGTAAATTAATCTTAAACTCAATGTGGCTATCAAGAAACTTCTCTCACTATGGCCTAATAGACTAACCATATTTACGAAATCACCATGGATATAATTATGATTCTTTAGCTCCATGAGACACGATGCTTACTCTCTAGAGTGGAGACTAAGTGAGTTATATTTGGAATAGCTGGGGTTATTTTCTCAGATACTCCCAGGCTTTATAAAAGGGTATGCGTACGTGAGTGAACTTTCCCTCTCGATAATGAAAATCAAACCAACTCTTCCTTTTTATCTGGCACTTTACGGGTGTGTCAAAAAGCTGCCACATCACTCTGCAACATTTTTTACATATAGCATCATCCCAGTAAAGTAAGATACAGTTTTATTCACTCCAAAATTTATATGCCACTGGTGATTTACTCCCAATGTGATTTATGAACTGTGTGCTAGGTCTCGATATCGACAGAATGTATCATGCTGTTCATTTTATCCAAAGTCTTCCTGTACATAAAAACTGGCTGGCTTATATTAAAAAAAAAATGACATATTCTCTTTATTGGAAGCTAGGGACACCTTTGTTAAATACGAAACACTATAATTCTAAGGAAGAAATTCTTCTTGGAAGTACCTCATTAGCTGCTCGTGTATCTTGGGTAAGTCATTTAACTTCTAGGGTCCTAAGAAAAATACTTTTTACTTTAACTTGACTCTCTCTCTCTCTCTCTCTCTCTCTCTCTCTCTCTCTCTCTCTCTCTGTGTGTGTGTGTGTGTGTGTGTGTGTCTCCCTCTCTCTCTCTTTCTGTGTGTATCTCTCTCTTTCTGTGTCTGTGTGTTTGTGTGTGTTCTTATATCCATGTCTCTCTCTCCCTTCCTCTCTCTGTCTGTCTCTGTGTCTCTCTGTGTCTAGCTTTCTTTCTCATTCTCTCTCTGTGTGTGTTTGTGTTTATGTACATATCTCTCTCTCCCTTCCTCTCTTTCTTTGTGTCTCTGTGTCTCTCTCTGTCTCTGTCCCTCTCTCTATCTCTGTCTCTCTCTCTTTCTTCGTGTGTGTGTGTGTGTGTGTGTGTGTGTGTGTGTGTGTGTGCGTGCGTGCGTGCAGGTGTGTGTGTGCATGTGTATGTGTGTGTGTGCGTGTGTATGTGTGTGCATATGGTATATAAATGAGGGGAACACCTGTGCAAGAACATTCCAAGGCAGAATGTGGCTGCCACATTCTATCTCTCTCTCTGCCTTATTACCATGAGGCAAGGTCTTTCATTAAACCTGGAGCTAGGCTGGCTGAAGCCACAAATCCATATATCGCTGGGCCCAGCATTTTATATGGGTGCTTTTTTGCATTAATTTTCTAAACTCATGCCCTCAGGATTGAACAGCAAGTCCTTGCATACTAAGTCCAACCTCTTGACGTGCCTTTTTTTTTTTTTTTTTTTTTATCAATAAAATAATACACATTAAAGGACTTTGAAAAGGAAAAAGCATTTCACACAAAAAAAATATTTATGGCGAGCTTTGGGATATTTTTGTAACTGTCTCAAGGGTGATAAATGACATCACTGGTATTTCTCTTGTCCTTTTGCCTTCCAGAGACAACATGGATAACTCTGGAAGGAAGATGAACCTCTTGACTTTCTTTGCTAACCATCCCCACAAGCTTGTCTCCACAACTTAGTAATTCACTGCTTCAGTTGCCAGTGCCTCAGCTATTCTAGTTTAAAGACCACAAATATTAGGAAATTAAAATTCAAGGAAATTTTTATGTCTCTGAAGCAGAGTTTTTCCCACAGATAGAACTATTATTTTAAAACTGGAGTGTATTTTTCATGTGAGTATTTATAATTTACCTATAACCAACATGTAAAACTGTTTTGCATGCTTCAAACTTTACTTAATTGTTATTACATATTATATCATTATGCAATATTTGTGGGAATTCTCAAATTTATCTCTATATGTGAATTCGAGTTTGATCATCTTAACTATGATACAATTGTATAACAGTGCCATTTTCCTATTACTTGAAAGTAGGCTTTGAAAGTGGTGTTAACAAAGCTGCAATAAACACTATAGTTCTTGTCCCTCTCTGTGCAAATGTCTGCTAGTTTTCTAAGTCATAGACAAGTTTCCCTACTTGCTATATCTGTTTAATGTCTTCTTGTCTTACACACATTCAAATTCATATATTTTTTCTTTAGCTGTATTTTATTCACTGGGGCTTTTTTTTTTTCAATTACTATTTTTCCCCTTATTTGGTTGTTTTAAAATACATTAGGTCAACTTAAAGCATTTGTTACAGGCAGATATTTTTGATAACATCTTAGACTGTTTTATACATAATAAGTAGGATGACAATTGTATGTATCAATTTGACATGGGTTTGATATGCCCAGAGATATTTGGGAAACATTACCTTTGAGTGTTTATATACCCGTAGTTGTAGAGATTAGCATTTGAAATGGTGAACTGTGTAAAGCTAATGGATCACCTCAGTGTAAGTGGGTACCATCTGATCCATCAAATATCAAAATCAAAGGGTGAGGGTGTTGAAATCATTGCCTTTGACTGCTTAAAGTAGAATGATAGCCTTCTCCTGGCTTTGGCATATCTGATTCTCAGACCTTTGGACACACATTGGAATCTATACAGGTATGGTCTTTGGCTCTCAGCACTCCTGGACATAATCATAAAGACAGAAGATTATGGGTATTCTGAGCCTCTATAATTCTATCTTAAAATTGTTTCTAGATATGTGTGTGCACTGTACCTCTTCAATGCTGTGGATACTACAGTAAGTGTGGTTGTCTGATTATCAATAGCCTCTTTAGATCTTTCGCTTCCAACATCTGGCATCTTCTTAGATCTGTTCCCTCTGGTTGGCTTTACTTTCTTCTGTCATACTTCACTACCAGTGCTCTTATTTCTGTATCAATTACATTCACTCTGTGTTGTCATTGTCTTTGGAAAGTTAAAGTATGGTCTCTAGGAGAGCAAAAAAGAAAGTAGGTCCTTTGTCTCACAAAAAGTGGATACATTCTTGTGCTATTTTGGAAAGTTCTTACTGATCTTTGTATTCATAACAAAACAGAATTGTACATTTTTATGCCATTCAAACTATCCAGATTTGAACTGAAGACATACTCACTGATGAAGAACCATCAGCCTTTCCTACTTGTGTGTTCAGGGGCTGAGTCATTGCCTTGTCAGTCTTCAGGCTCATAGCAAAGGAGAGAGGGTTTTCCTAGCCCTTTCTCTATATCTGTTCCTATGTACCGTCTTAATTTAATATCAAAATATTAAGCTAATAGATACAACCTTTAACTTACTTTCATCATCTGTAAGTTCCTTCTGAAATAAAATCTAATTTTATAAGATTATCATATTGTGCCAACATTAGGCTACTTGAGTGCCCCTGCATCTTTTACATTCCCCAAGAATAGTAATTTATTATGATTTTGATATTATATTTAAATATATACACATGTATTCAAGGAATAGTAGAATATAATTGACTTTTTAATAACTTGCCTAAGATTTTAAAAGAGAAAGGTATATTGAATCATTTAAGATATCTCTGAGAACAATATCCACATAAAGTCACGAAATTCCCAGATGAGATTGCCAGGACCTTTTGCCCTTGACAGATTTTCTAAGACTCATCTAGCTCACCACTCACAATCCTCATTAATTTTGACTTGGAAACCTAATGTAAATAGCTACATGTAAGACTTGGATTTAGGTATAAAAAAATCAATGTAAGTAATGGAATTATGATTGAAGTTTTTGAATACAAATTTAGATAGGCCAGCATGACTTTGGCTAATTAGTAAATGTCCTATTCACTTCTCTGATATGTAGGAACTATATTGTTATAAATTTCCTAGAATTCAGGCCACATGACTCATCCCAGGGGCCAACTTTCATATAAATATGAATTCAGTATTGAGAAGAACATTTGAATTCTTACAGCTTATTAATGTGAACACTACACTGTAAGAGAGGACTGAAGACATGTCTGGTTTGTGTCACTAAGCCTAAGTCTTTCAGAGAGTTGTGTTTAACAGTAATCTGAAACAAGCAAGCAAATAAGTAAGTAAATAAATAAATAAATAAATAAATAAATAAATAAATAAATAAATAAATGTTCTATGTCATCATCTCCCCTTGAGAAGGACACAAAACTACAATCAAGCATATACAAACAAGAATCTCCTAAGACAGTAGTACTTGACTCTTCCTTCCCAAGTGAGGATTTCCTGTTGTGAGAATTGACAAAGTGGCTTGGAGATAGCTTTCCTGTAATTAATTTTCCTTGTGTGTGAATCTAATACTGATGCAAAGGTGTTGCTCATTTGACAACCTCAAGGTTTCATGTCTAACCATCCAACAGGAAACGAAGAACACAACAGAGCTTCCCAGAATCCCTCATTAATTAGCTCCAACCCTCTCTCTATGATATTCATCCACTCATCTAAAACTGCTAATTGTTATCAATTGAATGATTTTCAGGATGAAATCAATACCTAGGAAGAATATAGCTCATTTAAATTGCTTGTTGAACAGCGAGGTGACATGAACTGCTCATACTTATGAATCCAGGCGAGATATAAACTCCAAGTAAACAGAGACCAGGCATTGTTGACTGCAAAGAGTGTGGAACTTGAAATAACAAAGACTAGATTCTTGCTGTAGCTGATGATGGATACGTTAAACAATCTGAGCTCAATGAGTTTTCCTTCCCCCATCCACAAAATCCCCCCATCCACAACATGTTATTTAATGCTAAAAAAAATTAATTATAATTTTCAAGGCATGTATCAAACTCCATGATATTGTGTGATAAAGTGAGGCAAAAAGCTACACATTTCAGAGTACCCCAGTTACTATATTCAATCTATCTCCACCTTGATTGTAATTAAACATCAAGGGAAAAAATTGTATCTTTCAAAATTTCTGCATCTATTTGATTTTCTTCCATTCAATGTGTGGCTTTTCCAGTGAAACTGAGTTGAGATATTTGAGAATATAAAGGGTTTTGGATGAGTGAACACTGAGTGACTGAAGCTCTCAGGGAGGAATTTGAAAGATCTCAGAAGCACACAGCCATGTTATATAAACATATTTTGCACAGTACCATCCCACGCATGATACTGGCGCCACAGTTGCATTAAGTGAAATTTTATCCAAAATGTGTGAAGGTGTTCTGCGTTTGTTTGTCTGCTCTCCTGCTTTTTCTCAATGTCCTGAAGTAAAAATGAAGGCAGGGCAGACAAATGAGCTCTGTGTTGAGTAGGCCCTAACCAGACCGAAACATTTTAATTGCAGCCAACTTTGTCAAAACTGTCACTCTGGCCTCAGAGCAAGTTTTGGAGAGACTTAAGCATTATAATAAATTTCAAGAGACTCATCCTATTGAACTCTAGGGAAATTTATTCTCCCTCTCTTCTCTTTTACTGAAGGATGAGGTAAAAGGAATACAACATAGTTGTATCTCTTCGTAGCTTCTGAAATCCAAGACTGTTTGGATGCCTGCACACGAGGCTTGTCCTAAAATACATTTATTTATCTTTTGTGTATGCCTCCCTTACCTCAGCGACTAAAATAAAGTGTATATTTATTTTCCTGGAAATACCCAAAGTGGCCCTGGCTAAGCTTTAAATCTATTTTTCTATATGCTGTGGCTTTAAATGTTGTTGTCTGTACTTGGCAAAAGCAGATAACTGGAGAAAGCTCACAGCAATAACTGAACTTGGGGAAATCATGGGGGTAACAGATGGCCCAAAAGTCAAATTAGGATTTTTTTTTTTTTAACTCCATGAATTGTAAAACACTCTGCTGGTGCTAGTGAGTTTGCTCATGAATATGACTGCATCTCCCATATTTTGAAATAAGTGCTATGACTTGTTTGTTTTACTTGCATCTTAAGTATCAACAAAAAGCACACCTTTTTCCTTTTGTATGGAGTATACAGTGAAATTTAAAATCTCTTCATTTATCTTATGTTTCTTCAGAAATTTTTGGATGTTTGGAATTTTATTGTCAATATTTTCCTCAATAACACAGAGGAAACACACCAAGGAATGACTTATATTTGGATGAAAAAGTGTATCATATTCACTATAAAAATGATTTACCCAGAACCTGGTACAAAGAGCTATTTTCTCTATCTGTGCTCCTTACCATACAAGTATTTAAACTAAAAAATAAAAAAAATTTAAAAAAAGATTATATTTTTTTAAACAACCTGTTCTTTGAAGAATTCAGTTGCCAAGCTGGAGAGATGGCTGATCTGTTAAAGGCTAGACCCACTATGAAAAAGATAAGAATTCAGTTGCCTCTGTCCACAGAAATCCAGTTTCTCCATCACAACACTAATATAAAATTATCCCTAATGTTTGTAGGTTTATTTTCTAATATAAAAGAGAAAATTTCAAAGCTAAATCTATTTTTAATGTTTGTAAGTTAATATCAAAACACCTATATTTGAATCCCATGTCTTTAAAATTACAATTAAAAAGAAATTGTAGGGTCATAGAGAGGGATTAAGAGGACAAAATGCTTTTTACATAAGTCTGACAATGTAAGTTATGTCCAAAGTACCTAAATAAAGATGAAGGAGAGAAGTAACTCTACATAGCTGTAGTCCACATGTGTACTTTGGGAACAAATATGTGAGGGTGCACACATACACACTTTAATAATCAATTTTAATTTAAAATGACATTTATATAAAGAAAACTTGTGTTCAATTATATTTAAATAGAACTGTTTTTTTAAAAAACCACAACTATTCCACTTCTTTCAATGCCTTATATGCAGAAGGTGGCTAAGCTAGTCATGAAATCACTTTGGGTCAAACTGTATTGATTTGTAGAATGAGCAGTTTCCTATTCTGCTTACTCGATGACTGTCTTGAAGAAAGCTAGACTGTTTGTTCAGTTGTCCTGTGGGTGGGGCTGTCTACTGAGGACTCTCTTAACATGTTTATGTTTGGGAAGGTTAATAGGACGAATTTTTCTCTGGGTACTGCAAACATGTACTGTATGTTTGCCATCAACAATTTTGCTGGAAAGGATGGCTGAAATTTCCTTACAGAAGCTTAATAGAATTGACCTTGAGACAAGGCTGGGTGTTTCCTTAAAGAACGATATTCCCCAATACATCCAAGAGTAATCAACATTGTGGAAACTTACTCTGCACACATTCCTTCTGCAACTTGTCTTTTTAACATGAACAATACTTTTGACACTGATTTTTTACTGTTCTACCTTGAAAAATTAAATGACATTATTTACTCTCACCAACAGACTGTGCACACCTACCTACCTGCCCGGGTTCAGGGGCCCATTTGCTATCCGACAGTGACGGAAGTTGAATAAACAAATGGGAGCCAACGAAGGGATTATGTGGACGCTTATGGAAGAACGGAGGGGACGTTTACTGAATGCTGAGGGAACATGATCACCCTGCTGTGGGAAAGTGGACTTTTCAGATTAAGGGTTTGAAAAAGAAATGTGGGGTTACCCTTGCAAAGATAAATTTCAAGAAAAAAAGGAGAAATGAGAATGCCCTCCATCAGGAATTCAGGATAGTGTTTTTGAGCTGCTGCCATGAGTTTTACGTATTGGCAGAAAAACTGGAAGAGAAGGTGAAAAATCAAATAATAACCCATGTGCTGGAGAAGTACAATAATAATCTGTATTTCTTCTATATTTATTTACTGTATTGTTATGTATATATGATGGATTAATACAAAAAGAAAATGCCTGTTTTATTTACTTAAATATTTTTGGACATATAATCATGTAATCACTTATGTCTTACAAATTTAAGTGAGTCAACTATTATTGATCCTCCTTAAGAAACAAAGAAACTCTGTCTGGAAAAATGCTCCAAGTTTTAATAAATATACAAAACATACTGCAGTATAGTTGATAGTATTCTTGAGCTAAGACTTTACATACAAAGGTTTCATTTGGGAGAATAGATCATTGCTCCATAAAACCAGATTATTTGTGGGTTTATGTTTTTAACAAATGCATGTAATGTTGTCTTGTTTGGAGGCTTTTTCTCTCAGTGCTCTTGAATATAAAGTACTTTTTGCTATATGATTTATTAAAATGGTTGCATTGTTCCATAGTCCTTCTTGTTGGAGCCTTGGAGAGTCTACAACAATCAGGTAAAATAAAGAAGCCACAGTCTTTTGAAAGCCCTGATAAATGTCTTTGGCTTGAGCAGGTGTGGCTTCTAGATAGAAAGTCCATGTCGTGAGTAAGCTGGTCTCCAGACTGGTAAAGAGAGGGAGATGACATCATAGAGACCTCTGCAGAGATGATGGCTGACTACCTCACCCTGCTCAGCCCACTGGAAGAACCACACTCAGTTTGCTGGGAACTCTTGAAAGAGATGTTGTAGGGTCTAGACACAAGCTTCTCTACAGATTTCTAGGAAAATGGCTAAGCCTTTCCCAACACAGCTTTTCATTAAGTCCTGATAAATCTCTTGTATTTAAAGCCTGCATATTGAAACTGAGAGAGCAATCCTAACAGTCAGCTCAAAATATTCGCCCACTCAGCCTGCAGTTTAGAGAGGTGGACAAATGACTTGCTTCCAACCGCACACATGTATTCGGTCAAGACTTGTTTATAATCTAGGGCACGGTTCTCTTTATGGGGTGTTGGATCTTTTGAAAGCCCATGCTGGGTGTTAGAAACCTGTGAAATCCCAACACAAATAAAAGTGTACATTTTTATCACTGCCCCCCAAATGCACACTGTTGCCACCTGTTTCCTAGATCATAAACATAACCAAATGAGGTAAAGGGCTGCCATCATAGTCTGTCTACATGACATTTACTGCCTCACTCTGCTGAATATCTAAAAAAAAAAAAAAAAAAAAAAAGCAGACATACACAGATCCTGTCATCCCCATTCCCATAAAAATTTCGTTAGATTTCTGGTGTGTTACATACTTTACCTATGCTTTCGACATGCATATGCTGATTCAACAGGTCATTAAAACCTTCCCTTTATCCAAGTGTGGTGGTTCATGATTGTAATGCCAGTCTTGGAAAGCTGAAGAAGGCCAATCACCGTGAGTTCAAGACCACAGTGAATTATAGGCCAGCTTAGACTATAAAGTAAAGTACTGTCTCAAATAAAGTAAAATAAAGAGAGACAGATCTTTCTTTGTACACAGTTCAGACCTCATTTGATACTAGCATCTACCTTGCAGCAAACCATGCCAGCTAATAAGTCATTTCGATTGGCTCTGGGTTGCCATGGTTTCCAGAAAAGATGCATTCAGAAATCCATTTGAAACCATCCATTGACTTTTCTGCAACTGTTGG
>CM052714.1:48877667-48892368 GCA_028551405.1 Uromys caudimaculatus | reverse complement strand
AAAAAAAAAAAAAAAAAAAAAAAAAAAAAAAAAAAAAAAAAAAAAAAGAGGAAAGTAGAGGTGCCAATGCAGAAATATCAAGCTTTTAAATCTCCCCCCTTGGTCTGACCTCCTGACCTCATTTCAAAAAACGAAAAGAGGAAAAAGTAAAACAGAATAGCCGGAGGGAAGTTCTCTGGGTTGTTTCTCAACTATTTGTCCTCAGAATCCTGGGAGGAGGGAATAGAGTCGCTCTAAATAAAAAGACCCAGAGCAGAGAGAAAGTCCGACCATAAACTGGCATCTGTGCGTGCTTTGCTTTCTCCTGAAATGCTAAGGCACTTTCATTATAAGTTTGGGGAAAGTAGAGTTTCACTCTGGCCAATGTGAAGCAGCTAGCGTCCTGGAAAATGAACGTAGCAAACTTTTCTCACTACCGTGTGCTGAGTGAACCTGATACGCCTTGGGGAAGGACAGCATATTACGCTGGGTAAATGAGAAACACATAGAAAATAAAATTGTTAGGTTTTGCTTGGAATTGAAAATTGTTGAAGGTTGAAGACTTTAATGTAGGGAGGGTTTATCAACAGCAGCAGTATCAGTGGCTTTATCAGACCCACACTGAGGGCATAAAAAGCACTTCCTGCCGATGAAATAATGGAACTAGAGATTGGGCCCCAGATTTTATACCCTGGAAGCCCCTGAAAACGTGTTTGCCGATATCATGTGGGGGAATTAAGAGATTTGACACTAACCCCTAAAACTTTCTGACGTGGCACCCCAAATGTGGCATTCTTCAAACATTTCATAATAAAATGCCAGATACTCATTCTCTAGGGAAGTCATTGGCAGAAAGATCTGAACCACTATTTTACATAGAGACTTAAGAAAGGAATGATTTGTTACTAGGACTAAAAATATTCCTGTTCCTATGCTCATCTGCTACAAATAAAATTATACCAAGCAAGCATAAAAATTAGGGCTGCCTTAATGCATTAAACTCAATAGAGTTCTGTGGGGCCAGACATTTGTGATCTGCTCAGGTATTTGACAAATGAGATTGGGAGCCTTTCCCACCTTGTGGTTGATAGCAGAACAGAGCCCCTGCCTTTAAGAATACCTGTAAACTGGTCTGGGGATGTATTTTAGTTGGTAGGGCAGCTGCCTGGTGGATTCAAGGCCTTGGCTTTAATCCCCATTGTTTAATAATAATGATGGTGGTGGTGGTAGTAGTAGATAACCTAAAAAAGCTACAAATGGAAAAATATTAAAGAAATGGAAAAGTAAAACAGCAATCACCATATTGCATGATAATGCTTAAATATCACCAAGATGTTCATGAAGTTTGAGGAACTGCTATGAAAAGGCCACTTAATTTTCTTCGGTTCCCATGGAGAACTGAAGAACTAAATGCTACAAAAATCCCAGTGGCGAAGTTTATTAATCTCCAGCGAGGGGAAGGGGGTGAAAGGTGGTATTCGAAGCCGAATGAGGTCAGAAGGGCTGAATTAAATTGGGGACACAGATAGGATGGGAGAAGTTGCTAGAAAGGAAGGCTAAAGCCGGAGATTATCAAAGGCTCCGCAAAGTCTAAATGTAACCCCGAAAACCAGCTATGAACAGTGATCTGCAAATGAGGGTGACTGAAAACAGCAGTGAGCAGTCTGAAGAGAGTTGGACTAGGCAAAGAGACCCAGGAAAAAGAGTCCATCCATCATCAATGGGACCCTCTGATGACTCTCGTAAGGTTTCACCTTTTTTTTTCCTTTTATTGGATATTCCCTTTATTTACATTTCAAATGTTATTCCCTTTCTAGGTCTCCCCTCTGGAACCACCTATCCCATCTCCCCTCCCTCTGCCTCTATGAGGGTGCTCCCCAACCACCCGCCCACCCACCCCTGCCTTCCTGTCCTGGCATTCCCATTCCCCTACACTGGGGCATCGAACCCCCTCAGGCCCAAGGGCCACTCCTCCCACTTATGTCCAACAAGGCCCTCCTCTGCCACATATGTGGCCATGTTTCACCCTTTATTTTAGGTGATCTGCAATACCCACAGGGAAGAGAACCAATTCATGAACAGAGTTGAACTGAGATCACTTAGCAGTCACTGTTTGCTTGAGCATACTGACTAAGCCTGCATCTAGACCAAAGACTGGATGGTCCTCTCATCCTCTGGTGGGAAGCACAGAGATACTTGCTTCAGCTTCATTGTTGAAACCTTCAATTAGCACCACTCAACTCTTGGAGCCACTAACTGGGAGAAAAGTGTTTCACTTTCAGCAAGAGCATTCGATCTAGCCAAATTAATTTGCAAATTTTTCCTCCCTGCCAAGGAAAATCTCTTTTGCTAGCATTCATGTTCTCCAGTCATTGAATTATTTGTTTCAAAAATGTTTCTATTACCATTTAGTGGGGAGGTTAATTCCTTGCAAAACACATCTGGGGACACGGTCAACATCATTCAGTGCAGAGATTTTTTAAGAGGGTACAAAACAATAGACAAACAGCTAGAGTCAGTTTCTAAGTGTTCCTGTAACTTTGGGTAAGATCTTTAAACTACCAAAGGTTTAATCTCCTCCTCACTAAAACAAACACAATGACTGTGTTAAGTTTTGACTGACAACCTATATAAGAAACTTAGTGCCTAGCACCAAAGAAGTACTCAGTAGATGAATCTTAGCTTTTAGGATTTTACTGCGAATGTTTTCGTTGGAAAACCAAAAGGCCTGTGATATCACAGAACAGATTTCTAGTTAGCTTTTACTGAAAACAAAAACTGTGTTAATATTTTGTCCACAAATAGAATCATACATATTTTTCCATTGTAAAAGTTTTATTTCATTGTACAACAATAGCAATAACATGCTAAAAGATAAAAGTGCCTGAATTAATATTATTTATAAGATCCAAGAGCCAAACTTTTCATCAAAAAATAAACATGCCTGCTTCAAAACAAAATAATAAGAGCAATTCAATTAAATCTAAGAAGAGCAGAGGGAGAAGAATAAACAGAAAGAATTCTTCAACTTAAGGTCAAGGTCCAGGGCATATTATTAAACCTACATATTATTAAAACTTACACTCTACTAGATCCAGAATATACAAGTATATATAAAAATATATTTTGTGAAATTTTGCTTGTTATTTAATTACAAATCCATAATACAGTTGATACAAAATAGTTGCTCTTGGTATTTTTAACATTTAAATGGGGAGAATTACTTTAAACACATAAAGTTTATTTTCTGTTTAGTTATATACATTTTCAGAGATCGGGAATACATCTTAAAAGCACAGATAACTCCCTTTCCCAAACAATCTTAAAAGACGAATATCTAAAATACTTTTAGCTTCATCTTGAATTATCTATCTTGCATGATATAGTCTGTGGGACTAGATTGTACTTCTTTGGTATAGTCAAAGCTTACAAAGAAATGAGAGGCTAACTCAAAATCAGAGATTAGGAGATGGCTCTGCAGTCACAAGAGCAGCTTCACAATATGAAACTGCTTGGGACCTGGGGTTTCCTTAGAAGTTCTCTATAAAGCGTGTTTACATACTCACCTCCATAGGATCGTGTGTAAAATACAGCACCTTGGCCAAAGCTGCCACACACTAACGCAGTCCTCTGCACTTACGTAGATGTTTCAAAATGATTTTCAACAGAGTCTATTAGCCAAGCTTCCTATACACGCTAAATGATGCCTAGACACAGAAATAAATGGAAGCCACTGTCTCCAAGTTGCTCACTTTATCAAGCTGTCCAAGGTCCCGGACATTTGACTCCTTTGCCCAATAGCATCACATGGGTGTTTTTCTCTATTTGGTGCAATCTAAGAATGCGATGAATATGTCATTTTTGTAAACAGGCAGGTATCAGGAAACAGTCAGAAGTCATCATACTACACTTCTGCATCCTTGACTTCAGTTTTAGGAACTATGGCGACATGGCTCCCATTAGACTCTGCTAAGTATTGAAGGTGCTCTACTTTTTTGTTATCTCTAAACTTCTGGTCCGTAGCACCAAGCACATGATCTTGAAAATAAAACTTCACACCAGGAGAAGGAGTTTTTCAGAAATCTCTTCTCTGGGGATCCAGGTGGAAAGCAGGAACCTATTCACCACAGGGGCTGCAGAACTGTAAATGGGTGGAAGGGGTGTGGTTTTTCAAACCCATATATATGGAGGTGGGGAATGACTGACTGTAGTTAGACAGCATGATTGATGTGCTGAGGATCCTGAGAGGCTTAGAACCTGGTTTGCATTATCAATGTGTGGGAACTGACTCTGTTTACTGGCTGTTTGTAAAGAAGGGAAATCTAGATTAGCATTTGATGTAGCAGGGTCTCCCTCTGAGTTGAATGAGATATCCAGCTAAGCAAAACATTAGCTTTATTCCTAACAGTTTCAAACCCAGAGAACTGAACTGATCAGATCGAAAAGCACTAAAACTCCATCATCCCGCTTCCTTAGTGGATTCAAGCAATTATATATATATATACACACACACACACATATACATATATACATAAATAACTTAAAAGTGAAGCAGAATCTATGATCAAATACAACATGCTCTTTGGTAGTATCAAATATGAAACTAATATTCTGAAAGAATGTTTACTAAAAAGGTTATTGTGGGTGGTGAGTGGGAAATTTTTACAGTTTTGGGGGCAGTTTGTTGCTGTCATCGCTGCCTCTTCTCCCTTCTGAGCTTCTGAGTTTCTCTCTGTTCCTTTCCCATTCATACGCTATAATACTGCTAGCTCGTGGAGAGTGGATAATGCAGAATTCACAAACTCTTTTCCCTCGAACAAATGCAGCCTATTTTAGTCCTCAATGCGAGGCTGACATAAAGAATTCCATAGGTCAAAGAAAAACCTCCTTCGGTTTCGATGTACTTTTTCTTTGCATCATAAAAGCAGCAAAGGCAACCTCCATTCTCATCTGGCCTATCACCGGGCATGTGTCGCCGTGACTGATGCTTTCTTGTGAAATAGACATGCTGCTGTGAAATTTCAGAGCCCCTTTACAGGTCCACTTTAATTTCCAAGAAGTATAAATGTGAAACGAATGTAATGGAAATTTCTACACAGTGAGAAAAAAAAAAATTCTTTCTTCTTTTTTTTCTCCCCTCCTGGAAGCAGCTGAGGCTAGAGCTATCCACTTTTGCCTGCTGGAGTTGATGAGGTCACTACCACCTCGTGCAGCAAAGGAACTGGAATTCTCTCCGGTCTCCTCGCTGCTCTGGATCTTGTCCAGCAGAGCGAGAAGAACATAAGATTGGATTCCTGACAGATAAGCAAAGAAAGACAATGTCATCAACACACTCACTCAAAGGCCTGCTTATTTACAGCCACACATAGGAATTTAGGCCTAAACACGTGCTTATTTATTTAACATATTTAGTACAAGAAGGGTAAGTGCCACATAAATTTTGCGGCTTCTATAGTTAAACCAAGTCTTACTTTTATGAGATATATTTGATATTTTGCAAGATCCCATTTCCTATTTCTCATAAATTTATTTTCCCAGTCTTGGATTTGGCTCTAATTATGTACTTAAATTTAGAGAAAATAGAACAATGGTTAAAAAAAAAAAAAAAGATTCCTAAGCCCCACCCAACACACACACACACAATTTAAAAAAATTAATGATAAAACCAGAAAACTAGAAGACACTCTTGAAGTATTTTGTTTATTCTAAATAACATGAAGGGTGTGGATTCATCTCAGTTGAAGGACATTTGCCTAGCAAGCACAGAACCTTGGCTTTGGTTCTCAGCACACACAAAAACTAGCAGTCTGGGGGAGGGGGGGTAACAGCAGGTGTTTATAGTGTTATTGAATGTGTGCATTAACATAGCCAATGATACAAGACCAAAACAGTCAAGCGTGAAAAACATTACAACGACCTACATTATTTTCCTGATCTATTTCAACACTTATGTTTGAAAAGTACAATTCTCTATTTTCTTTATGCTTTTGGCATACTGACAACCACATATGCAGAATAAGTAAAATATGTAAAATAAGAGTAAAAACTGCTATAAAAGTGTTCTTAGACCACCCATTCCTCAGCCCCACTAATGTGCCCTGTGAGGCTGAGGAACAGTCAGGCTAGAATACTGAATACCACATTGCCTTTGTGTTTGATATAATTTCAGTGATATTTATTAAAAACTTAGTTCAGCCCAGAAATCATGAGACTAAACTAATTTGTTAAATTTATGTATAAAATTTCACAGTTATAAGCATGAGTTATCATACTATATATGGAAGATGATTTGACACAATAGGACAGAATGGTCCTCTCAAAATTTCTAACATTGTGAATCTACTTAACTGTACATGTTAAGGGCTGGCCAAGAAGTTTAGTCACAGAATGCTTGGGTAACATGCATAAGGCCCAGGGTTTGACTCCAAACACCCAAGGGAGGAGTTAGAGGACAGGAGGCGTGGAGAGCAGAGGTCTTCCCGAAATTTGACCTTAACTTGACTGTGACTCTCTTGTCATATCATTATTCTGGTAAAAGTAAGCTAATGATGAAAACTAGCTGGGCTGTCATCACCTGTTAAATAATAAGCTTGCTATGAATTAGGAAGGCGCTAGGTGACGCAAACTGATGCATGACGCTTTATTTCTCGAGAGAGAGCATGACCTCTTATATACGTAATTTGGTTCAAAGGCTTTAGTAGGGATGTGAACAAATGGTTTCTGGCATTTAGTCACATCATTGAGAAAAACCCACTAATAGATGATTCTGGAAAAGTAATATTCACTGGCAGTGATAGCTTGCTTCTTCACCCTACCTGTACAAACATGTGCTTGTACACCAAAATGGGCAGCTTCACCATACCTGTGTAGACATAGAAGTACATTGAGCTAGTTCTCTCCTATTTACTTGAGGGAGTCCTGCTCTCGTCACAAACTCTAAGAAAATGATTGAGTATTACAAGACCTCTCTAGAAAAAAAAAAAAAAATGGGTTGTTTTCTCATTGTCCTTTGTTTGCTTGCTTTTTGTTTTTATTTCATTGTTGTTCTTGATTTGGTGGGTGGCACTGAACATAAAGCCTCACACGTTACAAACAAGTATTCTTTACAGAGTTCCATCCCTCCATCCTTTTTCCTGTTTTGAGGCGGGTCTCACTAAGTTGCCAGGCTAGCCTTGAACTCACACGGAAGCTATGAACTTGCAATCGCCCTGCCTCAGCTCCAGGTGGCTACCATCCCAGTCCTTCACTAATTGGCCTACCTGTCTACTTGGCTTTGAACCAATAGGATATATATGTTACCTTTTCTCTGTCAACACTGAGAACAGGGTCTAAGTGTCTGACAGCGAGTTGGGTTGTGCAAATGTTTGACAAACACACAAACCACAATGCACTATCTCTATGACATTACACAACCAAGTTCCAGTGCATGCCAACTAAGAACCATGGTTCATGGATTTATGACTTATCAGAGCATTGTATCAATTTTGACTGAACGTCATTTCTCCTTTTATCTCTAGAGATTCACTAGAAGTCCACTGAGGTAAGGAAGTGAGTGTTCAGGTCCAAAAACTCTCCGCAGAGTCAGGGGTGCCAGAGTTTCTTGCCAAGTGATCATAGCTTTCCTCATCGTAAGCTTTGTAGAAATGTAACAGTTGAGACATTTCTCCTATTTTATTTTCTTGAAACTGGAATTGAGGAGTTTTTGGGTTTTTTTAAGCAAAGCCAATCTGCTATAAATGACTTATGCAAAACTGTCAAGGGTGAACATTACGCTGAGATTATTGCGCAGTGCAAGTCTATAACCCAGCTTGAAGCTAATTCCTTAAAGCATGGCCTATGTAAACCTAGTGACCACTCCCCAAGTGGCACAGAATAATGCCTTCATTTTTAAAAGACGATGCATGTAAAGAATGCATTATTGCAAAAATTAACATATAAATCTCGTTGCAATCTTAGAGAACAAATTTCACCTGGTTATTATAGAGATCATAAGCTTGTTCTGATTTTTCTCTCATTCTCTCTCACACACACACACTCAGAGACAGAGAGAGAGAGAGAGAGAGACAGAGAGAGAGGCAGCAGAAAAGGGAGATGTCTGGTGTCTTTCTGGGTTTCCGTCCTTATTTTGTTGAAGTGGAATTCTCAGTGAACACGAAGCTTGCTGTGTGAGACGTGCTGGCTGGCCTGCAGATCCCTGGGATCCTATTGTCACCACTCTTACTTCTCTGGAGTTTCGGACTGAGCCTTCCACACCCAGCTTTTATGTGAGTGTGCTTGGGGATCCAAACTCAAGCACTCACTTTGACCCACTGGGCCAACTCCCTGACACCAGTACTCTTATTTCCTTAAGATCATTTAATATTTGTTTTGCTGTAGGAATGGTTTATTGCTTTCATTAAATGGATATACATTAAAGGCTGACTTTTCACATGAAGAAAGCAGAGTCAAACATTCCACAGCCTAAGCCCCTCTAAACCTTAAGAAATCTAACCAGGCCTCATGACTCTCTCCTTTTCATATTGAAAGATTTAGGATGCTTCTATGTTTATAACACTACCTTGAGAATTCATGAGAACAAGACGGGTGCATATAGCCATAGACAAGCAGTATCTTCCTGTGCCTGGCAGGATCTGATTTTATGCACACATATATTTGTGTGTGTGTGTGTGTGTGTGTGTGTGTGTGTGTGTGTGATCTTGTAATAGCCTGAAACTTGCTATAAAAACAATATGTAATGTAAATCTACATGTGGTTGTTTATATGTGTATGTATATGTGTATATGTATGTGATATGTATGGAATAGATATGCATACGATATATATGATACATGAATATGAAATATATGTATATTTATACACACACACACTTGTATAAAGTCTCAAACTTTTTATAAAAACAAAGATGATTTGAACTTCTGCTCCACTTCTTCAACCTCCCAAACACTGTTTACAGGTACCACTTCAACTACCATGGTAGCTTTATTCAGTTCTGGGGATCAAACCCATAACCAGTTCATTTCTAAGCTAGACTCCTGCCTCCTAAGACTATACCAGCAAAGGCTTCTAGAAATAAAGAATCTTTGACACTTTAATATTTGTTTCTGATATTAGGAATGCAACTAACTCTTTCTACTTTGAATAAAGAACCTGGGAGTGAAAGCAACTGTTGCCAGAAAGTCATTCTGAGACTACTTAATTAATTTAAGGCACAGAAAGTATTCACAAATTTTCATGTGAAGAGAAAACAAACCCATACCCTGTGCTTAGCCAAGAAAGAATGTTGTCAATGACAGAAGAAATTACACTGATGACTTGTAGGGACCTCTAGGAAGAGAGCCAAGTTTAATCTCAAATTGCATTGAATCTCAACACATACACATGCACACTCAAACGAGCATGTATGTGTGCTCACGCTCACACACATGCATTCCCTTTCAAATGAATAACTTATTTGGGGTCAAAAATTATAGGAACAGAGACTTGACTGTGAGTCAAAAATATAATGGAAAAATCAAAATAAATTATTCTAAGTAATGTTCTAAAAAGGTGAGGGTGAGGATGGACTTCTTTTAAAAGCAGTATAATTCATCTCCATTGAATGTTGACAAAATACCCTCAGATCTACATCAAATGAAGGCAGGCTTGGTAGACAGGCATTTAGCTAGGAATTTCCTGACGTTACCCCCTAGCTGACCTCATAGTTAAATGGTGAAAGCAAACTAAAAGGAACTTCAGTCTTAACATGTTTATGAGCTAGCCCCACTTCACTTATTTATTCTTTGTTAGCTTGGATTAATATAATAAAAACCAGGTATCACACTAAGAACCATTCCAATGCTTTGGAATGTTACATAGTGAGAAGTCAGATGCTTGCTTTTCTACCTGTTCACGTGCATTACTGCAAGCTTAATGGAACTGACTTGCAAAGTAGAAGCATTCTTTTAAATAAATATCATAAAGTGGCTTTTTTTCTTAATCCAAGTATAAATTGACAGTACTCCATCAATCACAAAATACCTCTCTAGTCAATGCTCACATGATGGTGAATTAATTAAAGTTAGGATGAATCAAGTGTGAATCAAAAGCATATGCTCTCACACAAAAACCACTGCTACTAGACACAGAAAGGAGAAATGAGGAAGTGTTTTACGTATAATGAAATCTTTTGCATCCGGGACTTGAGTTACTCAGCAATATTTTTGCACAGGATAAAACTGAAATGATATTATATTAAATAAGAAAATTCAACGTTCCACTTAAATCTCACACTTTAAAGAGAACAAGGTTGCTTTTAAATATTTTCCCCTGGAGCAATATGAAAATTTAAATTCCTACCTGAGAAAGTTTTATTTCTAATACATTTGTATAATTCTAAATTCTTTTGCATCTTATTTTTTTAAAGATCAGTCATATCTTTACCAAAACAGAAATGATTATTCCCAAGACTCAGAAAAAAAAAATTTTCCCAGCTAGTTCAACCTGTAAACAGTTCCTTAATCTTTCTCATTTGCATTTCAAAACTTCCAATATCAAAGGGGAAAATAAGTAAACATATCTTGTTTATTACTTCCTGCTGTTTTCAATTTCTCTGGATCTAGTCTCTCTCTCTCTCTCTCTCTCTCTCTCTCTCTCTCTCTCTCTCTCACACACACACACACACACACACACACACATACGCACACACAATCATCAATTTAGCATCTATTTTTGACGTTGAGATTCTGAGGCCATCCATCTATATGTACACTCATTCATTGGAAAGCCCAAAGCAAATCTTTGATGCAAAACCACTAATATCAGGACCAGGTTTAAAGTACGAAGTAGATGAAGCCTAGGATAGGAGCTGCCCTACTTTCGGAATAGCCAGTTTGTATATAAATCACATTCAGGGAACCCTTCCAGCTTCACCAGCTGTAGAGGAACCTCAGACCTTTCCCACCATCTCAGTCTCAAAACTTCACCATAGTGAAAAGAACAGACCAACTGTCCTCAGACCTGACCTATTGTCCTAGTAAAGTACACTTGCTGCTGTTTTATACTTAACGTTAGTGAAGGAATCACAAGTTTTGAAATACAACTTTTTAATCATAATATTGTAATTTAATATTTAGTCAAGTCAAGGACAGATTTGACTACGACTTTTCTAGGCGCTTGTAGAATAGATAAAACAAATATTGGATTAAAACTAATCTATTCCACAAAGTCCAGCACAAAGATTTGCAGGGTGCTTGGAATCATGTAATGGACTATATATAGCTTTTAACACTAAATTTTTAATGCTGTTTTCTAAGATATTTGTGGTACTTGTCACTATCTAGAGACAAGAAAACTGAGACAGATCATCAATTATCCTAGCAGTCTAGAAAAGGAGCTAGCTAAAGCCAAGACAGAAGTGTAGGATCAAGATATCTCCACAACATAGCATTACATAACTATAATTAATTTCAACAATAAAGGGTATGTCAATCAAATACTATGATGTGCAAAGTTGTATTTCCCTTAATATTTTATACATTTGAATACATTTACATTTATTCTCATCTTTTGTTTTCTGAGCTGAACAGACCTCATCCTGTCACTCACTTTTTAAACATTCTTGGGAACCCTCAATAGAGCAGACTATACACGCACAGGTAGATAGTTCTCAAAGGGCTTACCTACAAGACCTGGTTGTTACATGGTAACAATGTAAGGTTGTCCAAGGGAGTGTGGATAACCCAAAAGCAACCTTGCTGGGAAGTCTAAGCCCAGCATGATTGACAGATGCCCTGTGGTTACATGAATGAAGCCTGCTTCCTTGCCTTCCCCAGCCTATCTTATCTAGCACCTTCGGAGAGCCTGTGGCCGCCTGCAATTAGAGCAGAATGGAAGGTGAATGGCTTGGAGGAGCAGCTGGAACCTAGGATGAGGGTGCAGTGATTCTGCCCAATCTTTCTTCTGTGAAGGAATGTCAACAGTCAACAATCCCAACTGCGATGACATTTGCAAGCAAGCACAGCTGATCGCAGAGAGACTTTGGCTGTTGTGGGCCTAAGAGAGTGATGTAGGAACACACTTTGAGTGGATTTTGTATCTTGCAGTAGTCACGACTTGTCTGAAAGCATAGGAATAAAGATGAACTGTGGTGCTTAAAGAGATACCATGTTAGTTTCTCTTGGCAAGTTAAAGGGTTTAATCAAAGCTGTGCTTAACCAAAGGAAAACTCTGGGAAGGACCATGAAGATGGTCTAACTCTCTGCAAACCTCTAAATCTATGCATAACATTCAACTCGTCTTGTTGAAGCAGCAATCACCTACACCTACATATCTGGATCATAGAAGCAAATGTTCATAAAGCAAAGAGTGTTCATTCTTCCTAAATGATTGCAGGAAGAACGGGGGTCGGCGTGACCTAAAATAAGGATTCGCCATGGGCAAATTTGCCAAACTCTCCCTGTGTTATGAGATATTTGAAGATGTGTGCAGTCTCGCATGTAATGCACATTGCTCAGAAGCACTTTTTACTGATTCTTCATTGTGAAGAATGGAACCTCAGAACAATGAGTTAACCCAGAATGAACATGCTGAGGTTGAGATCCCTGACTGGAGTTATCGATGATTGTGAGCCACTGTGTGGGTGCTGGAATCGCACTTAAGTGTCCTTTATCACTGAAGTATCTATCCCCAGAAATTATTGATTTTCAATTTATTTTACATCTTAAATTTTAAATTGTGTGTATGTTGGAGGGTATGTGCACATAGGTGCTGCTGCTCAGAGTTCAGGAGAGGTTGTTGGCTTCTCTGGAACTGGAATTACTGGCAGGTTAAGCTGCCTATGGGTGCTGGGAACTGAACTTGAGTTTTTTGGAAGAGCAGCCAATACTCTTATCCTCTGAACCATCTCTCCTTTCCCTTAGTAAAGAATTCATAGGAAATACCCTGTGAGAACTTTTTCTAATTGTTTTTTTTTTTTAATTTGCTGGGAGTTCTCATCTGTTCATTCATTATCATTTTGTTTCCTTTATGTAGTGGCTATTCTTGATTGTTAACTTGACTATATCTGGAGTGAACTACAATCCAGAAATAGAAGGCTCACCTGTGATCCAGATCTTGAGTCTGGAAGACACAAGTTTCAGACCTGGATCTTGGCATGGAGATTTTGAGGCATAGTGGTCATGAAAAGTTTAGGCCCAGGCAAAGTAGTACACTCCCTTAATCCCAGGAGACTGAAGCAAGGAGATCTCTAAATTCAAGGTTAGCCTGTGACAAAGCAAGTCCCAGATCCAGGTGTGGTTGTACACACCTTTAATCTGGGACACACCTTCTGCTGGAGACCTACATAAGGACATTGGAAGAAGGAAGATTTGCTCTTCTTTGCCTGCATGCCTTGTGGGACTGAGCAACTGCTAGATCCTCGGATTTTCATTCACAGCTGCTGCTGACCATTGTTGGGGAGTTGGACTACAGACTGTAAGTCATCAACAAATTCCCTCACTATATAGAGACTACCTATAAGTTCTGTGACTCTAAAGAACCATGACTAATATACTTTAGTTCTTTAAAAGTCAGATCTACTCATCCTAACATGCTCATCTCCTTAGAGTCTACTTTTAGCAATTTATTTTTCCTATGAAAATACAGAACAATTTTTGTTTACATGACAAATGACTTTTAGTTTCTAGTTTTATTGTAGGCAAATCCTCCAGGAATTTCCAATTGTAAAGACTGTAGAATCCTCAACAGAGTGGAGGATTTTGTTCTAGATGGAGTTTAATTTCTGACTATGCTCCATGTACTGGAAGATAGTTTTAACTTTGTGAGTGTGAGTTTAGGCTGATTTTACTTTCATTCTAAAATAAATTCCTTAATCCCTAGACCTTATTCCTGAGGAAAAAAATACTTCTGGGTTTTCAGAGAGTTCCTAAGTTGTTTACCAAGCCATTCCAATTTGACAGGATACAGACTCTCAACTTGACCTCCTCTTTTGTGAGCAATTCTTGACACTTCTGCTGTCGTGCTGAAGTTAAAAAGCATGACAGTCATCTTAACATTTGAACTCGAAACGAAGCAGCTGCCAAATCCCGCTGCTCCCCTTGTGTTTTCCCATGGATGTACAGCATTCTATCTCCTTTTTTTTTTTTAAGATATTTTATTTATTTACATTTCAAATGTTATCCCCTTTCTTGGTTTCCCTCCACAAATCCCCATCCCATTCCCCCTCTCCCTGCTTCTATGAGGGTGCTTTCCCACCCACCCACCCACTCCCACCTCTCCAACCTGGCATTCCCCTACATTGGGGCATCAAGCCTTCACAGGACCAAGGGCCTCTCCTCCCATTGATGTCCAACAAGGCCATCCTCTACTACATATGCGACTGGAGCCACGGGTCCTCCATGCGTACACTTTGGTTGGTGGTTTAGTTCCTGGGAGCTCTGGGGGGGGGGGGGTCTGGTTGGTTGATATTGCTGTTCTTCCTCTAAAGATTTGCTAAACATCTCTATGCAAATGTTTAAGTGAATCTACCATTTCCTCATTCTGCTTGAAATTTCTCACTTTTATTTCCAAATTTCATGGGTATCCTGAATTCTACTTTTTGTACACCTTGAGTCCAAATTAAGTTCAAGATTAAACTGTCTCAGTGAGTTCCAAATGACCAGTGTGAAAACTGGAGAGTAGTCTATATTTATAATTACAAATATGTTATATTCCAACATGAGTCCCTCTTTCTTTTTTTTTTTTTTTT
>CM052714.1:48852626-48877167 GCA_028551405.1 Uromys caudimaculatus | reverse complement strand
GCGTTGCCCCTGCTATGAGCTTTTCTGTGTTCCTGGGAGAGAGAGGATTGTCTCCCGGAGCTGCCTGTCTATGGAATCGTAGTGTCCCAGGCAGAAGTTTCCTGCCACAGGCGCCCGCTTTTGGGATCCAGGGGGGTTTTTTTTTTTATGAGTCCCTCTTTCAATGACTTGGTCCCCTCACTTTGCCTGCTGTTGATTTCTTTTCAAAACCTTGAAAACAGTTGTTTTAAATTTTTTTATAATTTTCAGTTATCATCTATAGTCCGAGTAAAGTCATATCATGCTTTCTGGACTTACATTGTGTGGAAAATAGTGAATCTGGATGCTCTTCAATCCACTTCACTTGAGTCTTTATAACTACGATGTCAGGTCCTAACAGATATAAGCAAAGCCGCATAATTCTCTCTAGACAACAAACATCAATCTTATGATGAACCTGCCCTAGAAGGCAGAGTGACTTTTGTAAAGTCACATGTGCTTCAGACAAACATTCAAAACTCCAAACCAATTGAGAAAGACATATTGGCCAAGTAAGGCAATCAGACAGCCTCATCATGGGGCTGGAGAGATGGCTCAACAGCTAAGAGCACACACTGCCCTTGCAGGAGACGTGACTTGCTTTCATTTTCAGTACCCACATCAAGGAGCACACATCCACCTGTAAGTTCTGCTCTAGGGTTTCAGTGCTGTCTTCCAGCGTCTACAGCATCTATCCTACAATGTGCACATACCCATACACGCACAGAGAGAAACATAATTTAAAAGTATTAACAATAAATCTTTAAAAAACATTCTTATCAACTTGCTAAGTTAGCTTGAAACAAAACGCTGAATGGAGTGTTAGAATGCTGCTCTGTATTTACGTATTCAAGGACTATGAATCCCAAATTGATAATAGTTCCACAATATAAAATATACTATCCCAGAGTTATATGTCTTGGATGACTATTTAATCCAATTCTTTTAAAAATGTATGTTCTATCTCTGGACCCCAGTCAGAATACAAGATGACTTAAGAAAAACATTTCTTAAGGGAAATTTATGTTTGTTTTCATGTACCTGTGCCTGACAATGAAATGATTACAGAGTGAACTATTCTTAAATATTCAATTGCATGTGGATAGATATCCATTAACAGGATAACAAAATAAAGCTATTATGCTTTAGTTAATGACTACTTCTAATAAAACACCAGAAAACAAAGTGACTCACTGTAACAGAGGCACGTAGATGGTATTTGCATGCTTGAGAACAGCAAATGTTAAGAAATACCAAGAGACATACAAAGTTGTTGCCATCTACTGAGTGGCTTTTCTAATCAGTTACTAAGTTAGAAAGCTAATTGTGTCGATTATATCCTATGAAGTTTGCTTTCTAAAGACATTCAGCTCCTGTCAAGGGTTTAGGAAAGCATTTTATCAAATTGGAATCACTTCACGGAAGAATAACACTACACTTTTTATGCTTTTGTTATCATAGGTCCCCAAGAGGCTGAGATGACAGAAGGCATTTTCTACTAGAATATGTTTTCCTTTGCCTAATTTCTCTCTTCTCTTTCCACTCTGCCCGTATCCCCACTGTGCACTGGAGAAATTTGCTAACTACGTTCTGTATGGATCGTGTTTATTGACATCTTGCTATCCATCCGTAACAAATCCTGTCATCTCAACCCCAAACACTCTTCATCTAGCTTCTTCCTTACACAAAAATTCTTTATGCATACATCACAAATATACATTGATTCATAAAAGTGAAATAGGAGGTGTTTTTCTAACCTTATGACCTTGGTCTATCATGATATGGAAGATGTTTTGCAGACTACATTTCAAACTCTATTAGAAATGCATGCAAACTCCCATCCGTCAACCCCTGATCTTCTCTCTGTACTTTGTACAGCCTGGCAGACTCACTGCTCCAAGCTCTGTGCTTTCCATGTGTTCACCTCTGAAGCTCAAATAAAGGCTGTAGCCACCAAGCAGGGCTTTCCAGCAGTCTGTATCTAAGAGCTAATTGCTGTCTCTGTTCCTTGAAAGGCCACAATTGCCTGCTTTACTGAACCATCTTTGATACCAAATCCCCCTTGCTCTTGGAAAGATGACAGCTCATGTGCTCAGATCCCTCCAGCCACCAAGAAAACCAACACTGAAAGCAAAACTCTTCTCTGCGCAGCCTCTGAACTCCGTACCTCTCCATTTCCGTGTCAGGTGTCCCGTCTGTTGAGGCGCGCGTGTATGAAGTGAAGATCTTTGCTTGCAGTTTCAAAGCGAGTTTTCAAGTCATGAAGTTAAATGCTTAGCATACCTGTTGTGATTTGCCAGTGAGTTATGATCTCCATAGGTGGATGCTGCTGGCCTACCAATAGCAGGCTGTGTGTGGTCTTTGAAATGGTTATCTTCACAAGAAAGAATCTTCTACATTACCTTCTGCATTGCTACTTTGAAACCTCGAAGTCATCTTTGAAAGAGTTGGCTAGAATTTGAAGGTGAGTTTTCTCTGGTACATAAGGACATCAGACCTACTAATTCAGCACATGTAGAAACCTGACAACATTAAGAAATAGAAGAAAACACCGCAGTGCTTTTATATGTTTGAAATGTCTATAGGTTTAACCTTTTATTTCTTTGCTTTTCTTTTTGCCAGCGTAAGAACATCCAAGAAAATCACATGGTTCTGAGACCTGGACAAATGAAGTGCAATTTCATTATAATCAATTAACTAATTGTGTGTGCTTGCCACCAGGTGTCTGGGAAGATCAGAGGACAGTTTGCAGGAGTTGGTTTTCCCTTTTCTCTATATGAGTGCCAGGGATCGAACTCAAGTTGTGAGACATGATAGCAAATGCCTTTACCTGCTGAGTCGTCTCCCCAGCTCAACATTTTATTAATTGCTTGGGAAATTGTAGGGGCAAAAACCTTTCTCTAAAGCAATGCCCGTTTTTAAATCTTCTCATTTTGGGGTTTGAGTAGGATCAGTAGCGGCTCTGTGCAATGCCTGTGCTCCAATGCCAAAACTTCAATTGCCCTTCAAGCCGATCAAGACTTCATATCCTCAGAGAGCAGACAGGGCCAAAGGTTATACTGCACAACTGATGGTAGAGCATCTCTACAGTGTGATTTATCCAAACAGAGTATTTGAAATATTTGTGTTGCAACAACAGGTCACCAGCTTATATTTTTATTCAGTGTGTGTGTATGTGTGTGTGTGTGCATGTGTGCGTGTGTGTGTGTATTCTAGTACCTGTATGCCATAGCACATTCATGAAGGTCAGAAGACCAGTCAGTTTTCTCCTTCCTCCTTACAGGTATTGGGAATGCATCTCAGGTACCAATCTTATGGATAAGTGCCTTTACCTGATGAGCTACCCCACCAGCTGCAATCCGTACTTTGAATAAATGGTTCCTATAGAGAACTCAACATTGGAGTTCAAGCCAAGATACAACTTTAACAAGAGTTGAGAACCCATTTAAGAATAGCAAAGTGGTAGATCAGCCCTGGTAACCATACCCAGCTCTGAAAAAAGAACTAAGCACAAATGTAGAATCGGAAGGAACTGTAGTGAGAGCTCCCCACATAAATGCTCTGTGGAGAAACCTACTATAAGGCATTTTTTGGTAAGGTGCAAATATTGTCCTGTATTTCTTTTAGCTTATTTGTCATATTTAGATTTAAAATAAAAAGTAAACTTAAAAAAAATCAAGCAAAATATGCTCTTACATTTTTAGGTTCAAAATTAGCTTTGTTGCTTTCTCTCTCTCTCTCTCTCTCTCTCTCTCTCTCTCTCTCTCTCTCTTATTCACAGAAGAACTAAGAAAATTCTGGAATTTTTACTATTCTTTAGAATTCCCGACTTCTTTTCATCTTCAAAGTGCTTTATAAAGATTTCTAATTAGGCCCCTCCATGCAGGCTCCTATTCTCACTTGCTAATCGTAAGACAACACACCTGCTCTTCTTCCTAGAGCTGAGCCAGACATCATCCTTAATCATCACTAAAAAGAGAGGGAAAGTGTCTGTCATAATTTCAACTTAATGAATGACAAATCTACACACTTCTTCAAATGGCAATCCAGTTGTCAGGGCCCTAGTCCTCATTAGCTACATTTGGTCATTATTTCTTCAGAGCAGAGATATGTTTTAATGGTAGCCTTATCTCCAGTTACATGCACTGGTTTAAAAAGTTGCATTTTTTTTCAACCTATAATATTATTTTAATGGATTAAATTTTGTTTCCTTAGGAAAAAAACATTTTTGTTCTCTTTCCTTATTGGCTTAAAAATTACTTTCCTGCTAGCTATATTTTTCTCTGTGTGTGTGTGTGTGTGTGTGTGTGTGTGTGCGCATGTGCATGTATGCATGTGTGTACGTGCACACATGTGCAAATGTGCACTTGTATGTGCTAATGTGCACATGAGTACTTGTATACAGATGTGCATATGTCTGGGTAGGTGAAAGCCAAAGGTCAACCCAGGTGCTATTTCTGTTTGTTTTAGACAGGCCTTTTCACTGGCCTAGAACTCACTAAGGAAACTAAGGTAGCTGGCTATAAGACAAGGGATCCTCCAGTCTCTACCTTCCATATGCTGAAATTCCAAGTGCCCATGACCACAACAAGCTTTTTTATGTGGGTTCTGAAGATACCACTACCAGTAGGCAATCTTAGAGTTAAACAAGCTGGGATTGTTAGTCATTGCACTGAGAGAAAACACTGGCTAACAGGAACAATGGGGTGTTTTTGAGAAGAGGGATGTCAGAACAAATTTAAATGCATCAATCCTCCATCTAGGAAGTATCAAGTATTCAAAGTACCAAGGATTTAAACCATTATGTTAAAGGCAGATGCCCTACCATGCTTACTTCAGTATCACTCACTGTAGCCAAGGCAGAGATGAAAATTATTTTGTCTATCAGAGGATGTGTAGGCACAGATAATGTGGCATGTAGACAATCAGGGATAGGGAGATAAACTCACTGGATAGAGCACTTGCTACATGTGTGAGGACTTGAGTTAACATCCCCATGGCCCCTGTTAACTGAACGTAGTAGTGATCTATAATCCCAGTGTTGATACTCAAGAGATGAGAAAGGGAGAATTCCTTAGAAGCTCAAGGGCCAGCTTCTCTGCTATATGCAAACGAAAGAAGGAAAGAGAAAGACAACAACAAAAACAACAAACAACGACCAAACAAAAATGACACCAGAGCTCATCCTCTGACCTCTACTCAACAAGGAGGAAATTCCATCAGCCATAGATGGACCTGGAGGGCATTGTGTAATAAGCCAGGCACTGAAAGATAACTGCATACCCTTGTCTATACATGGAATACAGAGCAAACTTATAGAAAAAGAAAGTGCAGACATGTTTGCAACGGCCTAGAGAGGGGGAAGAATGGAGAGAAGAGTATCAAGGTCACAAATATCAATTAATACTAGAAGAATAAATAGTATGTTCTCATGAAGAGGGACATGTCACATGCCTTGATTCAACCACTCCATACCAAATAGCTATTGCATAAAATTGTTTTGTACACATAATTAGATATAACTGTGATTTTTCACAACATTTAAATAAACACTATTTCATACTTAAAACTATTTGGTGTAGGATTTGGGCATCCACTGGGTGACTGGAGGTAGGATCTGAGGAAGGACAAACAGATATGCTCAAGCAAACAAGTCATTTGTCTTTCAATTTAACGGGCACAGAACGATGCAGTATGTGCTTTCTGTAATGATTGCACAACTGAACAGCAGAAGTTTACGGTAGTGATGAAGAACATAAGACTTACAGTCTCTCATTAGGAAAAACTAGAGAGCAGGATGGGAGAAATGCCAATGTTTGGGGTGTTTCAGATAAAGCTATAAAGTGCAGACGTTTCTCTGAAGTTTATCTGCATTCATCTGAACAACCCAAGTCTAGAGATCAGCTTGCAGATCTACCACAGTAATTTCTCTGGCAAGACTTCCAGTGTCTCCCTGTTCCCGACTCTTTCATTGGATCTTACAACCTTGGCTTTGTCTTATCCCTGTAATAAAAGAAACATGATGGCACAGTTAAAATGCTATCCATGGAAACAAACATCAAGATTTCTTTCTGCAACAATACATGAGAATATATTTAAATATTTTTTCTTGTAAATATTTCAATGTCCTACAGATAGATTGTTTGTTTTTGAAATCAGTAAATTACTGCCTTGAATATTTGGATTAATTTAAGTAATGAATTTGAGAAATAAATCAGATATATAATAGGAATGTGACTGTAAAATACATTCATTAAGACTTTTTAATGAAAAATTTTAATGAAAATATCAGTATTGTATTGAAATACAGTATTGGGTTTCTGATGATTATTCAATCCAAACTCTTTTTTCACAACTGAGGGCAATAAAATCTAATAAAACTTCTCAGTTATGCATTATAAGTCAGATCATAAGAAATAACTCTAAATCCTGACTTTGGGGTTGCTTCTATAATCCCATAACTCATTGAAAACTACAAACAACCTTGGCCTAATATCATTTCTGTAGTTGTGACAAAATATCTGAACAATGACAAGCCTAGGGAGAAGGAGCAAATTCATTTGGCTTATGGTTCCAGGCTGTAATCTACCACTTCTGGGAAGTCAAGGCAGGAACACAAACAGCCAGTTACATCATTTCTACAGTAAAGAAGAAATGAACAGGTTGCTAGACTTCTTTACTCTCCACAGTTCTGGGCCAGCTAAAATGTATTCTAGGTCTTGCTATGTCAACAAATGATCAAGAAAATTCTCCAAAGACATACCCACAAGCCAACCTGACCTACAAACGTTCTCATTAACATATTTGTCCTCTCTTCAAGATGATCCTACAGAGTGTGTCAACTTTACAGTTAAAACTAACTAACATAGACCCCATTTCTTATCTCAAAAACAAAAACAAATTTAAAAATTGCTGCACTAATTCAAATAACTTTTACAAAGAAATATTTATATTGCTTTTATTATTTATATTTTATGTATTTTTAATACTAATTTAATCTAAATATTAGTCAGCCTAATCCTGTAAAGATGTCTTCAATAATAGACTTTATAAATTACTCACAATAAAAATAAAACCTAGTACTGTTTAGTGGGATTTAGGTACTCTGTCTATATGTAAATTTTCACAGTCAATCTAAGAACTAACTCCTTCAGGACATTATAATAGTTTCAAGTTTTTATGGATGGGCACAAGGGATTGAAAAAATTTAAGACATTTACTTAAAAGCTAATAGTAACTAGGGGTCACAAGTAAACTCAATTTGTATTTCAAAGAAATTATGTTAGCAAAGTTAATTTGAGTTATCAACTCAAGATATCTCCATTCATTTTCTAAAACTCCAATAAGCAAATAGGCACCACAAAATTGGAACACAGAAACAGTAACCACAGAATGGAAATTAAATCATTAATTTGCCACGAGAACCTGCTGTTGGTTGAATAGGAATGCCCCACGTAGATTCGTGAGTTTGAACACTTGGTCCTCAGCTGGTTCTCCTCCTACAGAAGGTTGTGGATGTTTCAGAAGGTAGAGCCACACTGGAATGAGTGGATGTCTGAAGGCAGACCTTAATGTTTTATAGCCTAGCTTTACTTCCTGTTGACTATCTGCTTCCTGTGGGCTCAAAGCAATAAGCTACTTACCATTTCTGCCAGCACACATTTCCTATAGAGATAAATAGTGGGTCCTCAAATGGTGATCCAAAATACTCTTAGGCTTCCTCTTCTATGTTGTTGGGTTTTTTTTGTTTTTGTTTTTGTTTTTTAATTTGGCACCTGGCCACAGCAATAAATAACATTATGTGGACTCAACAGGTTATATTTAGAAATATGTATTCATACAAATATGTGTGCAATAACAATGAATGTGGAAAGAGAGACTGAGAACTTGAAGGCAAGCAGAAAGGCGTGTATGGAGGGCATGGGGGATGGGAGGAATGGAAGAGATGCTGTGATTAAATTACAATATCGAAGAGAGAAGAAGAGAGAGACTCATATTGGGACCCTTTTGTCTAGCTAAGAGTTTATAGCACTAGAAGAAATAGGGCGTCCCAGAGAAAGAGGTTCTAACCACTCGTTGCTTCTGCTGGTGCCAGGCATCCCTTAAGAAACTGGGCTTTGACCCCTGACCCCCATGCATCACGCTGAGATATAAGCTTCGCAGCAAAAGGCAACATGAAAGCTATATTCAGGGTGATTTGTTTGGAGTTACAAGGAAGCAAGGGAGGTGCTTAAGGACAGAGCTAACACAGAGAATCTGTCTCTACGATTTACAAAATAAAATTGGATATACGCTGATGCTGTACACTGAGCTAACTTTTCAGTGTCTTTCTGCTTTCCGTACATCTGATTTCACATATTCTGTTTGTGGCTGGCTATTTTAATACCTGTCTCCAGTGAATCTAAAGTTCATCCTCGGCGCAGTTCCAGCCCATGAGGAGATAAGTCACTAAGCTATCTCTTTCTAGTACTTTCCACGTTTCACTCTTTTATTCGTTGGCAGTTTCTAGCAATCCCTACCTTCTCCTGGGCTTCATTTATTATTACTTTATTTCATGTCCTTTCTTTTCTTTTGGACTATTCACATCTCTTGTCACAGGTACTAAGTTAAATTAGTTCTTAATGTAGGCCCTAATTTTTTACAACCTACTTTTAATAAAGATTCAACTTCTCTTCTAGCCCACCACCCAGCAGAGGTAGTGGAAGTGAAGAGTTACAGGATATGGAGTTTGTGAACCTGTTCAGTAATTGTTCTTTGGGGGATGAGCTCCATTTTCTTGGGTAGCAGTTCAGTCCCATAGCAAACATAGCAAACACCAAACACAACTTAGCAGTGGCAGACCAGTCTTCTAGGAAGGCAAACAACAGGCATGAAACGGCAGCTACATACTTGCTTTCAGCAAGCAGATACCAGGCAGCCATAGTTCAATCCTGAAGAAACCATTAGGCTTGCCAACCAGCCTGAGGTGAGGCTGCAGAAGTGGCAAGCTGCCACAAGGACCTCAGGAGCAGTTCTTGAGTGTGTTTCTCTCAATGGAGGCATTATCACAAGTTGAGCTCAACAACACTATGTAAGGTAAACCAATACATGTGTGTCATTAGTGAAAAAATAGCAAGGAGGAGCATACCAAACCAAAGCTCAGTGCCTGTCTGCGGAGCCATATTTATACTCCCTCATCAAGAATCCTTTCACATGTTTGCTTTAGCAAGACATCCTTTCAGCTGTGTCTACTTCAGGAAAACAGGCTTTCATGTGTTTGCTAATTTAATAGGACATCCTTTCACCTGTGTGACCCAGCGAACCTTCATTTGGCATACCTAACTTTCCAAAAGAACTAGAAGTTTCCACTTCACCTTAACCTGAATAAGTATTGTCATGTTCTATATGTTCACTTTAATATAAGTAGTACCATATCAAACCTAAAACTACTACCATCAAAATGTAAAACATACACACACAAACATCCAATTGAATACCAAATATCCAAAAGATACTAGCTATAGATATTAACTGTAAATGGCAGTGATACCCAACACACTTATTTGTGTGATTTTTTTTCTAACATAAAAATATAAGAACTATTTAATATCATCCCCTAACACTGAAATTTTGTTTCAAACACAGTGGCTCTACTAAGTAATTTATTTGAGAATAATAACTTATTTGAAAATTATAAATGCCAACATGTGGCTTACAATAAGATGAACTCTCATTAATTGTTATTTCTTTTAAATGTTTTACTATGTTCTAGTTCTTTGCTATGAACTGCCTTTCAATGAATGCTTGACAAAACTCAGACTAGTGTTCATTATTTTCCTTCATGCTTCCTATTTGTCAGATTTCCTCCATTACTGAAAAATCATGGTAGAAAGATACTTTGTCATTCACGATTAGAATAAAATTACTTATTCTGACTATCTATGGTGAGTTCATAGTAATTTGGTCATGTAATACACATTAGCTGTTCTCATTTGTGGCTCCACAAAGCAAAATAGCCCTGGCCTATCTCAAAGCTGAGTCTATAAATTGAATTTAGAAATAAATAATTTTCTCTTTTCATGTTAGCTTCTCAGTAATCCATGACAGCCTACCTGCCATATAACTAACTGAGTAGATTATGATCATGGCCCAAATTAAGACATTTACCCCCACTCACTTTCGTTTTTCTGAAATGTTTCAAAAACTACAAAGAATAGAGATTCAGAATAATTTGTCTTTATCACTGACATTTTCAAAAAACCAAGATATGCCATTTATTTTATCATAAAACATTTTTTCACATTGCTTCAGGGTCACATGGATATTTTCCTCTAGTTAAAATTCTATGGCAATTTGCTTATGAAACACTTGGTACTTAGAGATACAACAAGGAAAACTTAACCTACTCAGTATTGCTAAATGTAGACATATAATCCCGGTAACATGTATCTAGAAATGTCAAGTAGACATGTACAAAAATTACTACATCAATACTGATTTGTACAAATGGAGAAATATCCCTATAATTACCTTTTATTTAAAACAGATTATTCTGACATCATAATTGACTTTTCAGTTTAGCACAGAAGAACTTTATGGCTCCACTTACCATTATGTCAAAGAAATACATGTCTCTTTAAACTAGCAATTAGCTCTTTAGGATGTGAACACACATCTCTGTTTGAACAATACTAAATATAAATGTAACTTAATTTCAATGACTCATATTACACATAAAGTTTGTGAAGCATAAATATGGGATGGGGAAAAGAATGCATTTGGAATGAACACAATTTCAATATCTCTCAGCTTTTCTCTTCAGGAACAGGATCAGAAAGCAATTTTACTTGCTTTTGGTTTCCTCAGTAATATAGCCTTGGAAGTCACTTATGAGTTAATAATATAGAGATTTTCATCGCTATTTCTATTCCATGATTTGTCCACAAGAAGACAGGGTCTTTAAATAGGGAGAGAGAATTTTGATCTCACATTATATACAGTTCAATTTTAAAAAGTTTAAAATGTTTAATATATAAAAGTAAAACCAACAAAATAGAAAAATAATCTGGGAAACTCTATTTCTAATATTTATGTATTTTTTTAATGATAAAGCCACTCATAAGAGCATAAATCAGATGTTATTCATGTCAAGTTTCAGTGAACGTGTGGCTTGGGCTTGTTAGGGGACACTATCTAAATCCCAGACACATAGACAACAGAAATTATTACTATGATTTAATCCATTGTACTGTTTTATGCCTCGCATTCATTATAACTTGTAAGGAAATGGTACTCCATCTCTCAGATTGAAGGCAGATCTACCAAGATGAAATGTCTTGCTCAAGATCATATGGCTAGCAACAGGATGACCATTAGCCTTGTCCCTTAGAAACAACTGTGTGTCTCTTTCCACATTCCACATTCTTCGGATGGCCTTACGAAAGTTTCTGATTGTCACCAACTAATGATGGCAATTATACTTTTCAATGTGAGAATGAAATTATTTCCTTTAAGACATGGCTAGTTGCCCCGTGGCATCAGTGAGGAATGATTCCAAGATCCCAAGCACACTGAAATCCACAGATACTCACATGTGCACTGTTTGCATGTGAACTCTGCCTAGATTCATGTAAATTTTATATCACTTCCAAACTACTTATAAATTGCATTGCATATAGCTATATAGCTAATTATCCTGTCATTTGGGGAATAAATACACAAGCCTATGTGTACATATTAATACTATTTTTCTTTTTTAAAGATTTATATACTTAAATTTTGTGTGTGTGTTTTGCCTGAATGTATCTATGTGCACCATTTGCTTAATGTTTCAGTAAAGATGAGAAGAGAGTGTGAGATCCCTTAGAGCCAATAGGCACTGTTAACCACTAAGACTTCTTTTTTAGCCTCCAGTTATTGTGTTTTCTTTTCCTAAATACTTTCTATTTCCATGGTTGAACCCACAGATAAAAACCACGAACATGAAGACCTAAGACAAAACACTACACTGTCCACAACCACCAATGGTACTGTGTACATCAAAGTAATAAATGAGATACCTTACTAAGACCATTTTCCTATTTGTTACCTTCATTTTCTTCTTTTTCTCATTAGTCATTCATTCATTCATTTCCATGCATGAATGCACAGTGGAGGCCTGTGCCAAAGAACACAGTTCAGAGAATGTCTTCATAGAGTTGGTTCCCTACTTTCACCTTTCCATGGTTTCAGAGGATAAGTTCAAATGTTGAGATTTGAATGAGTAGCATGTTCTTTCCCCTCTGAACCATCATGGCAGGCTTCTTACTTCTTTTGAAATCAGGCCTAGCAAATAGAGCAGGGACCCTGGATCATGGCAGGAGACGTGGTAACTGTGGGAGTCATTGGATGAATTCAAATAAGAGAATATTCTGAAGTAACTACAAACATCAAATGTTATATGTATGCTTAATAGTATCCTTCCATTGTAGTTACTATGTAGTGAGCTTCGTACTTCCATGTAGTCCCCTGTGCTGGATGGGAGTGGAAGCTAGTGTTTGAGTTTGAAAAGAACTTTCCAGAGAGTGCAACATCATGCACTACCATTTGATGCTCAAAACAAACAAAAATTTAAAATAGTGCAGGGGAAATTAAGGCGAGCAGTTATCAGATAGTGCAGCTACCTGTGTCAAATGGCAGATTCAACCTTCAGGAAACTGATGTCGTCACTTAATTGCCCTGCAATAAATCAATTTTGTGAAATCAAAGTGGGATTTTATCGTGTGCAATGGTTTTACTTCAACTGATGCTAAATTCCAACAATATCAAACTCCAGACTTGGGCTGAAATAGAACCAATGTTAAGCCAGATAAAGCTCGGTATTATTTAGTTATCTACTTAGGGGATTATTTTTAACCAAGCATTTCACAATAGATCTACATGAACCTCACATCTGTGAGTGGTTGCTTAAGGTGCTTCCTTCTAGCCTTAGATCTCTTTAGTTCACTGGTTTATTCATTGTTCATGGGCCCCTAGAAGTTTGCATAACTATTTTAGGCCGGAGTATGAAAACAACTAGTAAAATTGGCTATGCATATGCCATTGATTTTTTTTGACTTGATAAAAGGATCATATCATTCTAAGCTATACAAATCGCCTAAACTCATAAGTAAGCCTTAAATGGCAAAGATCGATAATAATTTATATAATTTCTTTCATAAGGTTAGTCAAAGAGACAATCATAGCTGGGACCACTATTTGCTTACATGAAAGTGCAAAACGGTAATGACCATTGCAATCCAGTGGTGCTATACAAGCCAGAATTATTGTATCTACAGTTTAATATGTGAAGGTTGCTTCTACATATAGATCTGAGTTAGTAGCTAGGCTATAAAGTGGCCTTCAGTCATGACTTGAGACAATAAACACAGTACAGTATAAAGTCAAGACTGCATCTGTTTTTCTTCTGTAGATTTGGAGATGTAGAGATGTATCAAAGCAAAAATCTTCTCAATAGAAGGAAGGTCTTAGGTGAGCAGAGAAGAGAAACATTTATCAAGTCATGTGACAGTTTGTGATAGTTGACTCCCAAGATTAAGTTTGTCTGTAATGAACACATTTTAAAATGAATACACTTAACATTTAGTTTCTTCACAAATTCATATTTTTAAAAAATCTGGATAGGTAATACAAAATCCTTTTAGGAAAGCATATTTGAATGTTTTCAAAAGATAAATTTTGACCATGTTTGGTGGCAAATATCTTTAATCCTAGTACTCAGGAGACAGCAGGGAGAACTGCCTCAAATTTGAGATCAATTAAGTTACCTAGAGAAGCTTTGTCTTAGAAAAGGCCAAAAATAAGTAAATCAATCAATGAACAAATAACTAAACTTTATTAACCTCATGCTAACTTAAAATTAGACTAGCTGTCTGTCCCATGGTGGGTTTTTGTTGTTGTTGTTGTTGTTGTTGTTGTTGTTGTTGTTGTTGTTCTTTTCCGGGGATTTTTGCTGCTGCTGTTGTTGTTGCTGCTGCTGTTTTATTGTTTGAGTGTTTCATACATGCACACAGTGTGTTTTGATCAAGGGTGAAAAAGAGAAGAAATGGTTAACATGGAGGATTTTCCTTCGCCTTGTTACTTGGTAAACATCTTCCTTCCATACTCTTGCTTCACTGGTCGGAAAGGCTGGTAGTTAATGGCCCTTTATTACAAACTTCCTTTAGTCTTCAGCCCAGTAATTAGACAAGAGCACGTTCCATGCCCCCTCTGTCTCCCCCAGTGGCTTTGATCAGAACTTTGCTCAGTGACACACATCTAATAACCAGAGTGATACGAACTGAACCCTTAAGGCCCTGATTTATTCTTTAACTAACATCCTTCACCAAATAGGGGTGTAATTACCCTTTATGCCAGTTGCCAATAGACCTCGACCTTGCATACAGGTTGGGACAAAAACAAGGAAAACTACAATAAAGCAGAAAAATACCACCCCGAAATAAGAAAAATATAAGAATAGAATCTCAGGGATTTGGGCCTAGGAGATTAACAAGCATGGCAGCTCAGAGGCAAAGACATTTATAGTTATGCACCTTTGTTTTACATTGCCTTTAGGTCTTTATTTAATGGGAGAGCTAAAGAGCAAAAAGGTAACGTTGGAATGATAACAAATGAGATTGTATTGAGCAACCTACCAAGATGTATAATCTGAAATTATGAGCATTTGATTATAGCTCTTGGCACCGAGAAACAATTGAGACATGATCGCCTGCCCTTATAAATCTAAAGGATAAATGAGTAAATAAATGGAAAAATAAATCTAAAGGATAAAAAGAAAAAAGAAAACAAAACAAGAAACAGCTCTGGCTTAATTTACTTACCCAACAATGGAAACCCTGGGGCAGCATGAACAAGACAATGAAAGTTCCCAAAGCCCAGAGTTCTACCTCCATGCTCTCCTGGTGCATGGTTTACCAATTCCTTGGGAGATGTTATTAAATCACAAAGTCTCCTTCCACAGGGCTAAGACAGGAATAAAGTTTGAACAATTCTGTGGGGCGTCTAGGTGAGTCCAGTGCTGGTTTCTCAGGAACAGTAAGAACCAAGGGGCTAGGCAACTCCACAGCCACTTTGGGTTCACTGATTCTTATCTCCTTTGGTAACTTTAGTTTCTGAATTTTTTGTTGTTGCATCACTTACAGATCCAAAGTATCAGAATGTGTTTAAAGTATGCTGTAAAGAAGATAACTTAACATCTTTACAGAGACAATTAAAAGTGGAACTTCCTAAACGTGAGCTTAGCAAGGATGACACGTGCCAGAAAGAAGAGGGAACCCCATGAGGGCACAACCCTGCACAAAGAACTAGAGGCAACTAAGGACTGCTGAGAGTGGAGGAAATAATCTTCCCCAGACAAGAGTATGCTAACTGGTTATCCAATACCAGATGGTCATTTCTGAAAACAACACACAAGGAACATTATGCAGACTAACCTGGTTTTATTTGTGTAAATAGGAATGTGTGTGTGTTTGTGTGTGTGTGTATAACAATAAGAAATGAAAAAAGAGATCATAAATTTTCAAAAAGCAAAATGGAGTATATGGGAGGCTTTGAAGGAAGGAAAGGGAAGGAGAAAACTAGGTAATTATGCTATAATCTAAAATAAATAAATAAATAATTTAAAAAATAAAACTTGATGAGATATGTTTTAAACACTATATTCTTATTACTATGGAATATATAAAACATTATACTGAGTAAAATCTAAACTCCACCACCGTTTCAACTTACAGAGGCAAAGTCAACACATTTATGTTTATTTCTCAGGAAAATCAAGAGTGTTTGCGTAGATCAGACCCAATCATTTTCCTGCTGAAAGATCAGTTTTAGCATTGTCATTTCGGTTTCAAAGTTCATGTTGTTTTATATATTTTCTCATTTTAAGTATCACAGAAAAAAAAAAGAGCCTTTGTTTTAATCACTCTTTTGTACAACTTACTTTCTATGAGTTTTCATTTTGGTTTGTTTTAAATTTTGAAGAGGGGCTGATACAGAGAAAGGAATTTTTCTCCAGAATTCTAAATTTTTCTAAACCTTTAACACATTTTCCAGAAACTAAACTCACTTTGTGATTGGCCCTGTGGTGCAAGAAGAGGAGAATCAGGAAGGAATTACCACCTGTATTGGCCTCAGCACAACTTCGTTGAAAATAAGTATTCCAAGTGAGTTTGTTGTTCTGCCTTTAGCGACGGCTGTGTAGTTCCTGATTTTTTGTTATGTATCAATAGTAACCCAGGTTTGGATTTAGCTAATGGTGCTGTGGTGCTGCACTCTTCTTTCAGGGTAAAGTCCTCATATAAAAAGAACAAAGTTAATAACTTACTCGTGCTGTGACTCAGAGTTCTTTTGCATAATTGGATTTACTGACTCTCATCCTCTCCTCCCCAAGCACACATCGTATTTCTCACCCATCTCCTTCGTCCTGGGACAGCAGGGTGATTATTTCATCATAAATACAAAGTCTATGACCTGATCACTTTTTGTAGGACCAGCATGGGTTTTCTGATAGTTTGATTTTAAGTAATAAAAAAGAATGCAATTAGAATTATTTTTAAAGGAAAAAGAAGAGAATGGAACTGGAATAATTCAAAAGAAAGGTTGCCAGGAGCTATAAGGATACAGAATTCAACGAACGCTATCTTTGTCTTCCATCCCTCCATCCCTTTGTCTGTGCTGATTCTCCTGAGCAGATGTCTCCCGCTGGACTACTGACACAGTCTGTAAATAGTCTAGGTTTCCATGTCTCTTGGAATATGACAAAGAGCATTACAACAGTCAACCTCCTATCACAGTCATTGATAGACATGGCCAGCCTCACACTGTTTTCTTAGTGATTGTTATGATTGAGGGATTCTCTGGGTTAGCCAGGCAGCAGCTGGATCATGTGTCTATCATTAAAGTCATGCAGTGGTGTTGTTAACCACCTAAATTATGCAATTGAAGTAGACATGTATGGTTCATGAAGGAAAAAAATTAGGAATTTTTATGAAAAGCAGACAAAATGCATGTACTGGAAAGGTAAACTCAAGAATGCCTGCTAGAAGACATCCAGTTCAGTTACTGTCCCAACAGCTTTAGCATTTGACTCCAGTGTGCTTCATTTTGTGCATATACATATTAATAACTGAAGTAAAAGGTGTCACAATGGGTTATCTATTCCTTGCACTTCTAAGTATCACCACAATCTTAGGTAATAGTGAACATAAGCTTGTCCTATTTAGGGACTGTGGATTTGCTGTAGGTTGTGGGACTGAAAAAAGTGGCTCAGAAGTTAGGAGTGTTTCCTGCGCCTTCACAAGACCTAAGTTTCTTTCTCAGTACTTAATAGCAGGGGGATTCACAGTCTCCAGGTATACAGATCTGACTCTTTTGGCATCCAAAAATATACATAGATACATTCCCACTACATGAATATACACATAAAAATAAATATATTTTTAAGTTTATAATAAATTATTTGGGAATAATAGACTAAAAATATGTTTCGCAAAACAATTAGTGATTCAATTTTCTTCTTTTTTAGGCTTGAAGCTAGTTGTATAAGTAATGCCACACATTTTAATAAACTTAGTATCTCTCATGGTTGTCAAAAGGGCACCCTGAAATGATAAGAAAAAAATCAGAAAACTCACCAAACAGACAACCATATGAAGAAGCATTTCAAGCATCAGCAGAAACATGAGAGGACTATAAGAATATGTAACTATATTCCTTTGATTGTGGTTTTTCATTTGAAGCAAATAACCAATATTATAAACTCATTTTCCAAAGTAGTTGCTTTTGAATTACACATACTCTTGGACACGAGCAAATGCAGTCATTATTCCCCTTTACTCTACGCTTTGTATCATGCTTTTGGATGTTCAATCACAAATCATCTGTACCATGAAGTGTAAGGACTGGCATTCCAATCCCCAGGACACAATGAAAAGCCAGGCCCAGGTGCCCACCTGTAATCCCTATGGGCCGAGGTGCGAGAAGTTCCTCAACACTAGCTGGTTTCTTGAACGGATAAACTCCAAGACCCTGCCTTTGTGTGTACGCTAGAGAATGATCATGGAAGACATACAAGAGAAAGCGTCTGCTTCCTCATGCACACCCATGTCACACAAATACATATAAGAGAACATACTGCATTATTTTCAAAATTTTACATCCTAAGTATGCCTGGAAATTTGTTTTGTGTAGGGAGCATAAAGCATTAGATATCAGTGTAAATGTTATCATGAATCCAGATTAAAATGACAAAACTAAAAACTTGTTAGTTTTTAAAGTGTTATTATAATTACAAACATTGGTGAAGATGTAACTGATACATAGTATCACAGCAAAAGTTGTGTCCTTATGACTTAATAAATCTGTAACTTAAAAAAATTGTATACTTCTAAATTAAAAATAGCAATAACCTTTTACTAATGAAATATAGCCCACATTTCTTAAATTTTACTATGACTGGCATCGTACAATCTATTTTTCTCCTTCTTCAACTGATATAAACTCCTCTCTCACCCTCACATACACACAATTTTTCATGCCAGTAAACTCATGATTTTTATTGCTATTGTCACCATCAAATTATCAAAATGTCTGATTATTCAAAAAACTATTTAGGAATCAACTCTTTTGTAAATAATTCATCAAATATTTGGCTACATTTTATTCAAAATAAGTTGGAAATGTGTAAGCATGTCAACAAATTATATCACCCTTTGGAAATTTTAACAAACTGAAACTAGTTTTGACAATATTATATAAACAAGAAGACGCAGTTAAGTGTTGAGAGATAAACTACATCCATGATGTGCTTTGGGGGGGTGTCACAACTGTTTAAGAACACTGCATGCTGAAGCTTATGTTCTCAATCAATGTCACTTCTGGGCACTAAGTGTTTTCTATTTTATGTGAAAATGGATTTGAAGACTCCTGTGATGATTTTATAGTATCTAATCTTTGGAAGAATTGTAAATTGAGACTACTTATCAGCTGGCTTTTGACTTTCAAGCATATTTTCCCATCATGTGCATGTCTGTTCAGCATGTGAGAGAGCAGAAAGGAAGGAGGAGAAAGAGAGAGACAATAGCCTTTACTTGTTCAAAGAAATGCAAGATAGATTAATGGTAGCCAGAGCTGTGTGCTGAGATAGAGGTGTCCTAGAGGCAGACACCATCATGGTTCCTTGGCATCTCATCATTTGAAAATTTTGTCTTCAGAATATATTGCTGTTGTGATGTAAAATACTTATTAATTCAGAGTCATAAACATAATGTGATACTTTGAAAAATTCTGTATCACTGTTCTTCACAGATGGTATATAGGACTTTAGAGATTTTAAAAACCAAACTAAATAACTCTACTGGTAAATGTTTATAATATATATAAGGTGCAAGGAGAAAAGGTGTCTAGAGAAAGAGGTAGTCCAGGTCTCAAGGATTGCCAAGGGTGAGTTTTCATTGATAATTTATTTTGTGAACATATCAGCCACACACGGGAAACCACGTTTTATGCATTGAAGAAAGGAGATATATTAATCTTGGAAATGGGTAATGAGCTATTTTAAGACTGAAGAATAATTGGTACCATAGTACATTTCAACACCAATGTAATCCCAAAGAGACAAATCAGCCAGCTAGACATATTTGTTGAACTTACCTTGGCAGCACAAAACACTTCTGCTTGTGGTGACCATGTACTTAGCTGATAAAGAAAAAAAAAAAAATATGCTCAGGAGACCACATGGGTGTGAAGCTTTATTTTACCTGAAATCTTCCTGGCTCTAAAGAATCTGCTAGTTGCCATCTCAACTTCAACCTTAGCAACTCAAGTGATGCTTTGGGCAGTTTAGGCTGATTAGAGGTACAGATATTGATGTTGATATAGAGAAAGACATCTTCCTAGATTTCAGCATTTGATGTTAAATAAACCAAATATTTAAGAGACAATTAGAAAAAAATGTTTCCTAGCTGATACTTTAGCATCAGGACATAACCATCATTTCTTTTAGGACATGAACAGTTTTATATCCACAAAGACATAACTCTAGATACAGTGTTCAGTCCCAGGAAGAACGTAAAGTTCAACTCATCTATTTACACACTTGGTTCTAAGAGAAGGTATTGTTTTTCCAGCCTTAAGAGGTATCAGGTCTCTCTGTGACAGTATTACAAACCATTTTAGTCAGAAACAGGTGAAACAGAGAATGTTATAAAAGATCCATATTGGATGAATTTTGTGAGCCACTGACAACCATGACCCAATCTCAGTGTATTTCACAAAACATTTACATTTCTCGAGAATGAGCCTCATGAGTTCAAAAGGTTTCAATGGAGAAATTTGCTGAGGATCGGTCATGAACTTGGCACCATGTGAGGAGCTTGACCTCCACAAGTGGGACTGGGTTGTCATTCTCAGAGTGAACTCGTTTGCTTAGTCACTATGCAACTGAAAAGGAACAAACAAATGTACAATTTAATAACAGCTTAGCCCAGTGCAATCAGTCACAGTAAATAAGACATGATCATATGCAAAATGGCTTTAGGCTTTGACGTGTCTAGACTCAAGGATAGTATGACACCCTTCTCCACTTTGAAATCAAATTCAGGCATTTAACTAAATACGAACCTTCCTCCATTTCCATGTTCAGGTGTCCCCACTGCCACAGGATGTTCTTTGTCTGTCTGTCTGTCCTTTCATCATAAGTGTCCTCTAAAATAGGGGAAATGCATGACTAAGAAAAGAAATTATTTGCAACACATGAGATGTTGTTCAAGGAAGAGCTTTGTCCCACATCTGCTTCTCCTGAGCCATGGGTGTGGCGTATGATGAAAAAAGAATGAAGAAATACCATTCTCAGAGATAAGTCTAAGGAAAGAGGAACAGGCATCTTGATTTCAAACCCAGCACTACAGAAGCAGAAGCAGAATGAGTTCAAAACTGGTAGGTGTTACATCTGAATCTGACAGCAGTCTGTGATACATAGTCTGTCTCAAACAAAAACAAACAATTAAAAATATCTGATTAACTTAGACCCTATATCTTCCTAGTCTGAATCCCTTTCCCTCTGTGCCCGATTTAAGACCAGTCTGTTTTGCTTTATGGAGAAGTAAGTTTACAATTTTAAACACTTGCGTGTAACAATATAGTATACAAGTCTCAAAGATGTGAGCCAGTGTGTTGGTTGAGTACATTATGGTTAAACCTTTGATTTTTTTTCGGCAGAGAAAGTGTTGAGATGAAGCAATGTACAACTCTAAGTTAATCCATGTTGTATATAACAGTTATATAAAACAATGGTTTCTCAGACTGTGTCTTGCCCTGGGAGACTCAATTTTATAAGCAGCTCTTGACTCCATGTCAAGGAAGAAAGATGACTGAAGCCCCTTAATGTACCCAAGTTGTACACTGTCAGGCACCACCCATATAGCATACGGTGGTAAATGACTTTCCTAGAAAATGGGAAATGAGTCATACTGAAAAGTTACTGAGGAGAGGGGAAACCATGTGGCACATGAGCATACTAAAAATGTCTCTTGGAAATCAGGCAAAGAACCTTTCAGTCACACCAGATTTAGGGAAGGGTATAACTCTTGGACCCTATGGATAGCTAACATGATGGCATGTCCCCATGATAACCATCTGAAATCTGATGTGTGCATCAGAGAGCAAGAACTCTTCAGCTTGGCTCAGTCCAGACTGTTGATGTAACCTACTCACCCTACAGCTTTCCCACTCACCCATCCACTGTCTTCTGACCCATCTCCTGCTCTGACCTTGGTTCAGCCTTTTACTGTGAAGCCGAGAGTTCTATAGTTTTGTTCTCAGATCAAACTCTAAGAACTCGACTTGCATTTCCTCCTCAGCTCTGGACTGCCTCATTATATTAGCTGCACAGACTTCTTCTCAGATCAATTCTGAAGCCTTTCAATCTCTGCTGCAGCTGGCTTAATTTATATTTCTTCTGTAATCCATATACATATACAGGGAAATAGAGAAACATTTACTCTGTGTTGCTATATAATGTGTGATCTGAGAGTTAATATTAGTGATTAAGATTACAATAAACATCCTGTGTGTCCCTAGGCTAGGTTAGCAAGGTAGGAGGATTTTTATGACAATATGTTCACTGAAACCACTAAACTTGCATATTTATTATTATGCAGTTAATTCTGACATTGTGAAAAGGCACAAGTGTGTGTATCTGTTTCTGACATAGGATCAGCATTCAACTTTCATATGGAGGTTTTTAGAACCTTTATGGCTGGTTTATAGAATGACTCTGTTGGCAAGGCACTTATCTTGCAAGCAGGAGAACCTGGGTTCAATCTCAAAACCCATGTAAAAATGTTGGGCAAAGCAGTGCACACTTGTAATCCCATCCCTAGGTAGGTAATGACAGGGGAATCCCTTGGCCACACTGACCAGCCAGTATAGCCTAATTGGTGAGTGTTGTCCAATAATAAACTCATTTTTTAAAGAAGTGGGGGTTATTCCTAAGAGTGACACCAGAAGTTGTTCTCCAGCCTATACACACACACATACACACACACACACACACACACACACACACACACACACACACACGCACGTGTGCACATACACATCAACATATAGTAATAATAGTAATTAGACAATAGTAATAATTTGAAAATAAATATTTTAAGCTACAAATTTATTTATGATTTCTACCATGAATTATAGATATGAGAAATATAGCTGACATAAGAGCCAGTTTGCCACCCTTACAAAGAATAACTATTCAATAATTCAAGGAGATGAACACTACCTCAAAAGACTGATTTCAGTGTCCAGGAAAGCTCTCTTCTGCAAAACTTTCCTACCCCTCAGAAATCCTATAGAAATAGACATTAGCTTCCCTAAAGACATGAGAATGTTAGGATAGCATAGTGTCTACCTACCCAAAAGAATATGTAGAAGAGGAAGTGGAAGAAGAGAAAAAAATAACAAAGACACTGTAGAGAATAGCTTTAGACAGGACACAGTATAGGAACCCTTAGGATGGAAAAGACCTGGAGATGGGTTCTAGTTGCCTGCACTTAAATATGACCATGAAGAATTCCACAATTGTACATGTACAGAGAGTTGTTCTCACCCAAGGCCTGGCAGGCTTGGCCACTAGGAGATCTCTAATATTTTCTTCTCCCATGTTTTCTATGCTTTGATTCCAGTAAACAGTTTGCATTATATAAAAACACTGATGGGGATACACATCTGACCCCAGTAGTGAATGGAATCCAAGGTTAAAATAACATGACTAGCGCAAACAGTAGCTGATCCTCTTCAGTTCTGAGGTGGGCGTCACTCTTTTATGGCTCTTAGCTGTTCATTCCCTGCCTGAAACACTCAGTAGAACTGGAGATGGTTTAAGTTTCTTTTTCTACCCTGTTGTCATGTGTATTGCGACACATGTTGGCAGTTTGTGGCTTTCTCCTTTTTGCTTTTCACACGCCTAGCTTCTAGGAAATCTACAAATTCACCCATCGATTTGGCAGAGTAGTGAACCCACAGGCACAGCACATGCTGCCTTCTTATTTTGATACAAATTGCTAAAGTGCTTCTCAGTGATGCAGTGGGATTAGCACTGTGTGGCAGAGCTCTAGGAATGCTGATCAAGTTCAACTTGTTAGAACAGTGTCCCAAATCCCAAAGGAGACAATTGGCCTTTTGTAAAGTAATTTGCAAGTATCCTGTTCCACCCTTAAAACTTACCATGCCCTGTTATTATGTGACTAGGAGAGTCAAAGGCAGCTGTATTTTTTACCTACCTCTCATTTTTCTTAGGACCTTACAAAGCAGGCTGTGTATGTGGTTCTGTCAGTAATATTACCCCAGGATGTCCTTTATTGTGAACCCAGTGTCTTAGTGACATAAAGAAGCTCAGGTAGCACTTACAGCATAAACAAGTATCCAGAATAAGGTTTGTGTAATACCTGCTAACATCATCAATAGAAGGTATTAACAGAAACAGAACTGGAAAGATGACCCATGCAAGGGAAGGGTTAGAACCAATGGCACCTGTGTAAGAGACTGCAATGACACACATCTGTAATCCCTGTGCTAGGAAGCAGACACAAGTACATCCTCTGAGCTCACTGGCCGGACACTATAGCCAAGTGGCTAAGCTTTAGATTCGGTGAAAGATCCAGTCCCCCTACCCACCCCACCCCCAAAAAGGTAGAAAGAGGTTGAGAAAAACACCAATGTTGATTTCAACCTCTAAGCGCAGTCCCAGATCAGTACATGCCTATTCACTTGCACACACATGAACTGTACGCATACACACATGCCATATGTGCAAGTGCACTCAAAAATTGTGCAAATGGCACATTGCCTTCATTGCCACTGAAACTTTCAAGTATGGCTACAGGAGGCTACTGGTGAGCAAGCTAGACAGAAGCATTAAGGGAATGTTTCCCAGACTCCTGTAGTGGTGGTAGACAGGGGCATGGTAATTTATGATCTTTTGACCCTGTGTACTTTGCTACCGGGCACC
>CM052714.1:48807376-48852126 GCA_028551405.1 Uromys caudimaculatus | reverse complement strand
AATCTCAGACTTGTTTTGATTTGCATTTCCCTGATGACTAGGGATGTTGAGCATTTCTTTAGGTGCTTCTCAGCCCTGCGAATTTCCTCAGTTGAGAATTCTCTGTTTAGCTCTGTTCCCCATTTTTTGATGGGGTTATATACAAAGAACTCAAGAAGTTGGGTTGGATTTTCTAGGTTTAGATAGCACAACTGTCCCTATTAGTTGAGAAAAAGAAGGCAAGCCGGGCAGTTTAATCCCAGCACTTGGAAGGCAGAGGCAGGCAGATTTCTGAGTTCGAGGCTAGCCTGGTCTATAGAGTGAGTTCCAGGACAGTCAGGGCTACACAGAGAAACCCTGTCTCGAAAAACCAAAACGAAGAAAAAAAGAAAAAGAAGGCAAGATTATGCAAAGCAAACATGGCTGCTAGGCACACAGAGGCCCATTTCTCCTGATGAAGGAAGGTGGGACAGTCACCAGAAACTGGAGATGCAAAGTCAGTATTAATCATCACTGAGAAAGTTGCTATCACATACGCTGTGGGTTGAGTGTTTGTATTCTCTCCAATCCAAATGATGAAACTTAAGCTCAGAGGCAGTATTAAAAGGCGAGGCCTTTGAAAGATAATTTAGCCCTGAGGACTCCTTCTGCTTGAATGGCATCCAGGCTCTTGTAGAAGTGTTACCAGGGTTTTCCTGCACTCAAGCCTCTTCAGGCTTCAGTGTTTGTCTCTAGACAATGTACAGCAACAAGGCACCATCTTGAAGCAGACGTGGAACCTGCCAGGACCTTGAGCTGGACCTTCCCAGCCTCTGCAATTGTAAGAAACAAATTCATAATACCAGTAAGTTCACACAAAACTGGTCAAAGGACCTGAAGTTTCCAGTTAGACCAAAATGTGGTACAAGATCAATAATCATAAGGAAAAATGCAAATTGAAACCACAATATGACATCACCTCACACCTGCTAGGATTAAAGGTGAGAGATAAGAAGCATTGGCAAGGTTATAGAGAGAAAGGAGCCCTTGCGCACTGTTGGTGGGAACGCAAATCACTACAGCCATTTTGGAAAAATAACACGAGGGTCCCTCTAAACACACAGAAACTGCTATCTGATCCAACTGTGCCACTTCTGCACATATACCCAAAGTAAACAAAGTTGGTTCCTCAGAGAGGCATGTGCATGTCTTCACGCACAGGGTTCCTCAGGGAGGCCTGTGCACGTCTTCACGCACGGGGTTCCTCAGGGAGGCCTGTACACGTCTCCACGCACGGGGTTCCTCAGGGAGGCCTGTGCACGTCTTCACGCACGGGGTTCCTCAGGGAGGCCTGTGCATGCCCTTGTGCGTGGGGCCTTGTGCTTCTTTTTATTACTGTTTGTTTTGTTTTGTTTCGTTTCTGAAGTGAGGTTTCATGTAGACAAGCCTTATCTTAAACTCCTGATCCCTCTGCTCCCTCCTCCCAAGTTCTGGGATGCTGATACTGCTAAGATTCACCAACACCTTAAACATGGTTGTTCAAAGCTCAGAGTAAATAGCACACAATAGCTATTTTATTATTTCAACAAAATAGCGTTTCTCATTTGCAGTTTTGCTCTTTGCTCCATCATGCCGAAACACTTTTGTGAATTAAAAGTTTCTTATCTTTAGAAGAGAATATTTAATGTTGCTTCTTCTTCATCCTCGACACTCTTCCCTGTAGTTGTGTGCCTGTAGTCGTAATCAGTTTTTTGCTCTTATATTTTTATTTTTATATTTATATTTGCTCTTAGCTACTCTTTGAAAACTATATACATGAAATTGCTAATTTTATTTTTACTTTTTTTTGCCTCAGAAATTGCTGTTTTCTGTTTCTTAGATGTTAAGAGTCAGACTTTGACATATTCCCCCATCTTTGATAGGATCCAATGCCTTCCGTCTGGAGCACTCCATATCTCCTGGTCTCATAAACATCCTCAATCTGACCTTATTGCTCCATTGACATGAAACTTTCACTCTTCACCATGAACATAAACTCTTCATCATAGATCATCATGGATTGACCCTAATGACATACATGATGGCTTGAAGATATCTACCCAAATCAGGTGCTAGCTCTCTCTCTCTCTCTCTCTCTCTCTCTCTCTCTCTCTCTCTCTCTCTCTCTCTCTCCTTCCCTCCCTCTCTTCCCCTTCCTGCCCCCTCTCCTTCCCTTATGAGGCCTTTAGACATGCTCTGATGCAACAAGAAAGCCCTCACCAGGTACAAAGCATGAACATTAGACTTCGCAGCCTCTATAATCAGGAACCCAAGAAACTTTTTATTTTAAAAGTGATCCTGTCTATAGTATTCTGGTTTAGGAAGAGAGAGAGAGAGAGAGAGAGATGGAGAGAGACAGAGACAGAGAGAGACAGAGAGAGAGAGAGAGAGAGAGAGAGAGAGAGAGAGAGAGACTAAAACACTCCTCTGACCCCTCATCCTTTGGCTATTTTTCCATCCCTTGAAGAGTTTTGTTGCTTTATATTGAATAAGCAAGCCTATATCCAACTTCAGGTCACCATGCAAACTCTTCAGCTTCCTGGAAGAATCCACCAACACATCTGCACCAGAGTGTCCACCATCATTCAGATCCAACGTTATATATGTACATCTCAGAGAGATGTTAAGTGTTAACCCAAAAATGTTAACCTACTAGATTTTTTTTGGATTTCTTTTTTTTTTTTTTTAAACTGTGATCATACTCCCCTAAGTCTTTATTTTTTTGGATTTCTTACAAACATACAACCTTACTATATCATTTTTCCAAGATGGCTGTAGTGATTTACATTCCCACCAACAGTGCACAGGGGATCTTTTTCTCTATAACCTTGCCAATATCTCTCTCACCTTTGATCCTAGCAGGTGTGAGGCGATGTCATACTGTGGTTTCAATTTGCATTTTTCCTTATGATTATTGATCTTGTACCACATTTAGTGTACCTGCAGGTCATTTGCATGTCTTCTAGATTTAAAAAATGTCTATTCAGGCCCTTTGACCAGTTTTGTGTAAACTTGCCTAACCAATAATATAGTTGTACCGCTAATATGAAGACATAATTCTAATGTATGGATCCTTGGATTTCTTTTTCTTCTTCTTTTTTTTAATCAGCATAATACTTCATTATGGCATTTTCAAATAAAATTTGTTGTCGATGCCCTTCTCCTCTTCCATTTTCCATCTTCAGTGCTTATTAAAATGCTATTAAGTGAAATTAATCATTGAGTTTAGTAACTTTGAGAAAGGAATTTGCTTGTATTTGTATATGTGCTCAGGTATGCACGCATGTGTGCACACTCATATAGAGGCCACAGTCAGACATTGCCTGCCTTCCATAACTGCTCTCTACCTTATTTTTTTAAGGCAAGATCTCTCACTGGACCTGGAAATTGCTGATTCAGGTAGACTGGTGCCCAGCAAGCCCCAGGGAGCCTCCAGTTGTCTTCTCATCACAGGCTCACATTGCCACCATCGGACCTTTTGAGATCCTCTGATCCTCTTGTTTGCAAAACAAGAGCTTTATCAACTCCCCATCCCCAGAATCAACATTTTTGGTTGCTCTAGCTTCCTCTGGAGGCTGTGTTAATTAAATATACAAGCTCTTCTGTGCCAAGGGAAATGGCAACGCCATTTCAGGATTCAGTGTGTCAATTGTGTTTTCCAGATAAACACTGTTAGAACCTCATGGAAAAGGAGACTTATGTTTGAGACAGTGTGTGACAGAAGCAAAAGGTTTAAAAGAAAACATATGAAGGTGCCAGTTGACATTCTATCCAGTAGTCTTTTTGCATGGGTAAACTTTTTTCTCCCTCTCTACCAGATTTTAGTCAGTATCTTGGTTTGCACGTACCTCGTGTCACTGTGGCAACCTACCTACTGGTACTTCTTTATCCCCAGGAAAGCAACTCTTTGGGGCCCCAAGGAAACATTTCACTGTCTCGTTTCATCTCCTTCTCTATTCACATTAGCATAACGGTCTTTAATTAGATTGTGCTTGTGATTAGAGTCAGCACAGGTGGCATTGTCTCTAAGGAAATTGCCTACAAGGCAAGAGGCCGAGGCTCCAAGGAGGAAGTATCTGAAGATACCAGCTCAGGGAAAGGTGGCTGAGGAAATGGAGAATCCTAGTCACCTCTTCCCTACATAATGGAAGCCCATTGGGCTGTCCATAAACGCTTATAGACTTGAATATCTAGAATGCTTTTGTTTAGATTGCTTTTCTTTTTTCTTTTTTTCTTCTTTAAGCAACATAAAAATATTGGGTTGTACTATGTCATCTTCAAACAAAATTTGTTTCTGTTGATTGCCCCATCCTGGGCTCCTGTTTACTGTGGATCTTCTACCCCCAGTGCCACCTTTCTGCTCTCATGTCACATGTATCTTACTGTATCCTAGGACCTTTTTTCCTATTCTTGTGGTCTTTGTAGATTCACAGCCAATTCCCATTCTAATACCGACTCTGTGCACACATACTGGCAAAGTGAGCTAGAATCCACATTTGAGATCGAATATATGACTATTTTCTCTCTGAGCCCAAACTACTTTGCTTAATAATTTTTCTGTTCTCCTTCCAGTTTTATGATTCTACTTTTTCACAATTGAATAAAACTTTATTTTTGTCCACTCATTCACTGACTATCTTCACTTCCTCATTATTGGGAATAATGTAATGAAAAAAAAAATAAGACAAAACTACCATCTGACTCAGCTGTACAACTCCTGGGCACATACCCGAAAGAACTGATATTCCAATGCAGAAATTTTTACACATGTACTTTTATCTCAAAAGTTTTATTAATAGTCGAATGCATGCTCTCTCGAACATTTAGTAAAGGATATAAAAGAGAAAGGAAAATAGGCACATATAATTTCAGGGGCAGAAAAAAAAAAGAATGCGCCCAATTTTAACACAATGGCAGCACCATAAATAAAAATAGAGCTATTGAGCAGAGGGTGTGGGTGAATGATAGAAGGCTCACCTAGCATTGGATGGCCCAGAGTTCGACCCTAACAAAATAAAAATGATTTAAAAGGAAGTAAAGTCAAATGACTTCCACATATGATTACGTATAAATATGAAAACATGATTGTGTATAACAAATAGCAAAAACTGACATGAGTAGAACCGAATTTAAATGCATTTATAATGTATCTCATAGCCAAATAGTCATAGTAATGTATAAGAAAGTGTAGGCACCGATAAAGCATGAACAGGAGATCCAGATAACTGGTATAAAAAGAAACTCATTCTATGAATGCTGAATGAAGACATGAATGAAGAAAACATACTATTCTTGTTATTAGAAAATGTATGGACTAAGATAACATTCTTACATTTCAAAACTATGAAACCAAGTTGCCTAATCTTTTCAGAGAACAAAGTATACAGACCTCCATTTCAAAATTATCACCAGCAATTAGACAAGGAAAAGAAACGAAATGCAAGCACATGAGGAAGGAAGAAGAAAAGATGACTTCAGTAAAAAATTGGCATCTTTTCACATGGAGAAAATGCGGAAGAATCTGTCACACTAAAAGCTGTTAAAGATAATAAAGTAGATTCAGCAAGGTTAAAAATGGAAACATAAATATTCAGTCTCAAATATTGAACAATGAGCCATCTGAAAAGAGTTTAAGAATAAAATTTGATTCAAGATAATATCAAAATCCATATAAATGAAATATATGTGAATACATTTAGCAAGAGAAGTCTGTGATTTTTTTCAGCAAAATTTTTCAGAAAACTTGAATAATCCCTATTTAAATGGAAAGAGAATCCCTGTGCATAGACTTAAGATGTAATATTAATAAGACAGTTTTATCTCCAAGTTGATCTATAAATTCAACAAAAATCCTTGTCAAAATTTTACTTTGTACAATAATTGAGGCAATTATTCTAAAGTTCATGGGGAAATGCTTGCAACTGAAGACACCAAAATTAGTAACAAATAATCATTTTAATAAAGGACAAAATTAAGGGATTCACAGTTCCAACACTACAAAAATTCAACAATCAAGACCATGTGGTTGGAGCTAGCATAAGTAAAGCCATAAAGATCAATGCATTAGAACTATCTCAAATTTTATTCTTTCTTTTAAAAATGATTTTATTTATTTTATGTGAATACAGTGTTACTGTCCTCAGACACACCAGAAGAGGGCATCAAATCCCATTATAGATGGTTGGGAGCCATCATGTGGTTGCTGGGAATTGAACTCAGCACCTCTGGAAGAACAGTCAGTGCTCTTAACCACTTAGTCATCTCTCTAGCCACCCCAATTTTATTCTTTATATCACTGGGTAATCAGTTTTTACCAAGAGCATGCACAGAGAGTAAGACTGCCTCTATCCCATTTCTAAATCATATCCATATTCACTCCACATGCTATTTCAGGACAAAAATATATTTCATTATACAAATATCCCCCCAAAAAGTATCAGAGAAATCACCTCATATATGTAGATTGCTACTGGCCCACAAGTCTAACTACTATACAAAACACTCAGAACATTCTACACAAACATCAAGGCAAAGGGGAGTATTTTAAGTAATCAATATTCTGTGGAAGATAAGGAGCCAACAACATGATGATATTTATAAACTGGGTTAAGGTTATGGTTTAATAAGCAAAAGGCACTTCCTGCAAATCTGTTTGATCCCCAGAACCCATGTGGTAGATTAAAAAAAAACTAACTCCTCCTCTCCTGTCCTTGTAAGACTTCAAACAGTGGGAATGGGGCAAGGATGTTCCTCATTCCTTTGCCTGAGCTTGGGACCCTTTTCCTCCTGCTGGTTTGCCTCATCTACCCTTGATATAAAGGTGTCTGCCCAGGCTTATTGTGTCTTGTTAGGCCATGTACAGTGGATATTCCTGGGATACCTGCTTCTTTTTGGAGGACAGGAAATGGAAGAGAGGTGGATCTAGTGGGAAGGAGAGGTGGAGGAGAGGGACTGGATGGAATAAAGGGAGGGGAAATTGCTGTCAGGATGTAATATATGATAGAAGAATACAAAATTAAAACCAAAAACTGACTCCTGCAAGTTGTCCTCTGACCTCCATATATGTGTTGTAGCATACTCTACGTGCACATGTACACAATCTCTCCCTCACACAAACACACACACACTCACACACACACACACACACACACACACACATAAATTTAAATTTTAATGTACAAACAGTTCCAGCAGTAAATTATGATAATTTGGCTTAATGTTTTCTTTTTACAGATGGGAATAATTTGCTTATTTATTTAATAAAAATGTGCTTTTTATTCTATATGATTCAGATACAGCATAGATACTAGGAACATACAGAGGAATATTATTCAGTACCTGCCATTCATAGACTCACAATTTACTCAGCACTTTAGAATTCACTAACTAAGCTGATACTAATTTCTACCTGTATTAAAAGTTAAGCATTATAATTATTCCTAAGACTATGATAATATTTAGGGCATAGATCTTAATTTTGAAAATAAACCACCATGCTGGGTGTTTTGGCCCAAGACTTTAATCCTAGCACTAAGGAGGCAGAGACAGGCAGCTCTATGTGAATTTGTGGCCAGCATGGCCTACAAAGTGAGTCTAGGACAGCCAGGTATATACATAGAAACCCTATCTGGGGGGAAGAAGAAGAAGAAACATACCACCTTATATGAGAATCAATAAGCGTATAATTAGATGGGGGGGAGACAGGAGGGAGGGAGGGTAGAAAGGAGAAAGGGAAAGAAAGGGAAGGATGGGGAACAGTAGGGAAGGGAGAGGAAGGGAAGGAGAAAGGCAGGGATGGGGAAGGGAGGGAGTGAAAGGAGGAGGAAGAAAGGAAGAACGTATAGAATATGTGCAGAACTGCAGAACAAACTGTGTGGATGCACGCTAATATTGTCAAGGACTCCCACAGGTTTACAAAGGATGGCATGGTCAGTTCATTGACCAAAGAACATTCAAGGAATTTGAACTCATTCTCATAAGTCATGGTAAATCTCTGATCTAGACGGCATGATCTGCCTTCTCCTGTGTTCCAGAGAAAATAAATACCATGGACGTGATGTCACAATGAGTTCAAGTGACATTATTCTACCCCGTAAAAAAATTATAGCAGCTATTAGAAAGATTTTTCCCTACGCTTTATTTGTGGTTGTAAACTAAACAGATGCTTATAAAAAATGGCCACTTAAAATGTGAATTTTATGAATGTTTACAGTGACTAAAGCCAAAGGCTTAACAAGCTAAAGATGAAGGTGCTATAGACAGAATGGTAAATAATTCAGTGTTTTAAATGTATGGAAAAACTCTCTGTATTTGCAAAATACAAGGAACTAACCAGAGACTGCTTTTTATTATGTTTTACAATGGAAATAAAAAGTTATGAAGTATATTACAAAGCATGAGAGCCAAGATATTACTTAGTAATTTTTACTGATCCAAAGCTGAGCAGAGCTGGATAGCAGTTGCCTGGGGTCTTGTGTGCTACAGGCTTCCTTCCTTTCTAGCCCTCACACCTTGGCTGATACTTGGGTGAGAAACTACCCTTCCTATTTCAAACCAATATTATCTTACATTTATTTTATCTTAGGGAAACATCTGTGTATGCTAATCACTCAAGGACATGCTCCACAATGAATATGAAGGGGGATTCTCAGGTTCTTTGATCATGAACAGTGACTATACAGATTCCCTTTCATAGACACAATCACTAGTTAAAGGAGTCACGATGGTGTTACCACAGAAGGCTCATCCAGTCTCTAATCTATCATCCATAACATTCAGCAATCAACACCTTACGCTCATACTTGAGTCAATTCCTTATGTCCAAAATGGAGGGGGGAAAGTGGTGGTCAATTCTAGTGGTAACGATTGGATTTTCTTAATATTTATTATAGATAAGATGTCTCATATTCTTCAAACAATAATGACAGTAAAGTAACAAGGATGTGTCTCCTGCCTGTACATCCTAAGGACATGAGATTGGGAACATAATAAGTGTTATTGCATAATTGACACTAAAGTAAGTACTCATCAATACATCTCAAGATCATTTCATTTGTTCTTTCAGACAATTCTTCTGCATCTTGATTTTTAGAAAAGAAAGGAGATTTGAATCACTAAGTGACTTGTCAAAGATATAACAGACAAACTGCAGAGAAAATACTAGAGCTTAGAGACATCTACTTAAAAAACATGTTTCTGAACAATTAGGTAAATTCTGCCTCACTAAATAATGTTGGGGTTTAGCATCAGTATTTAAACTCTCATGGGTTGAGTATTATCTTTGAAGAAACAGATGACTACAACTCTCAATCCCATCCAAGTAGACTTCAAATCACCATATAGTGGCTAACGATAGAAATCTCTATACTGTCCATAAACACATGATGTCTACACAAGTGACTTCCAGTAACACTATAGCAAACACTGTAATCTTATCTGAAAGGATCCCATAAGTGAAGAATAGTGTCAGTGTCTAGGATCACAGCTGTTTGGGGAAGGTCCTTAAAAGAGGGCTCAACAAATATAAAATCCATCTCAAGAATGTCGCAAATTTGCCTGTCCCAGTTTTCTCACTCTTGGTCTGAGTCCCACCTCTTCAAGACACTCTCCTTATCACAAAACTCTCAGGATTTGTTTGCCTGGGATGGTTGATTTTAATAGGGATATTTCTCCTTCAGTTGAAGAGCCTTTCATCAATAAAACTGTCCTTATATTGAAGAGAAAGGTGAGCAAAGAAAGAAGAGAGGGAAAGAGGGACAGAGAGAGAAATAGACAGAGTGAGAGAGAAGCAGAAAAGCAAAGAGTGGGTAAGTTCACCATTTCTCCTATGATGTTACACTGAGGGGTGGGGAACCATTAGGCAAAATTTGTGCCCAGCTTAATAAGCCTTTATTTCCAATAAATTGTGATGGATTTTTTTTTGTCTTTATGAGGTAAGTTTTTTTAAAAAAAGAGAAAGAGAAACCAGAAGAGAAATGGGGATGCACAGGTACAGCTAAGGACTGGCATTACCCACATGCTGTCCTGAGAGATTTGATAGCATTGTTAGATTCTCTTGTAGGTGTCTGCCTAGTTCCAACACCCCGCTCACTGATATCTCTTTGTGACTTTTTGAACAGACTTTGTCCTACCAAACCTGGACACAAGTATCACAAATTTTGCCACAAAATTTCTTGCTCTAAAGTCAAATATAAAAGCAATCAGAATTCTCCTATTCTTACTCTCACAGGAATCTGTACGAAAACTTATATTTAGGTGCAATATAAGATTTTTTTTTTGGTCATGAGAATTCTATTTTCCATATTTTGCATGTGTTGCAAAAGTCTCCTAACTATCAAAAGTCAGTAAAGACACTTATGAGGTTTGGGGGACAGAGGTGAGAGTACAAAGCCATGCCACCCTTCCACCATTGTTGAATAGAGGTTGCAAGAACATTGGAAAGTTCAGGAAACTGCAAGATACATAATAAAAAGAGCTGAAAATATGGTGGCCTGATCTTTATGTTCTAAGAAACAGTAAACCCATCAGCTGGGCCGAGCTCCAGGTTCCCGTGATAATGGTGCTGGACAGCTTCTAGGTCAAGGAATGCTTATTGGTGTTTTTCTCTTTTCTTTTGTTGTCTTGTCCTTTCTATTTTCTTTTCTTTTCTTTCTTTTCCCTTTAGTAACCTAATCATGAGAATAGTAAGAATACTCACGTGAAACTGTGTGCGATAATAACTCAGAAGAGGCAGCACTTACCTTTGGCCAATTGACAGTTTTTCTCAATAGGAAAAGAAATTCTCAGCTAAGAGTGCATGTGTTGGGGAGGGGGAAAAAGAGATGACCCAGCTTCTTCTCTAAAATGAGAAGCCTTGTTTCAAAGGAATTTCATTTTCTTTTGTTCTCCTTTTCATATTCAAATGCTGGAGCCAGGATTGAAACCTTGGATTTTTTTTTCAAGTGTCTGCATTTTAAAAGATTTTGTTTGTGTTAAGGCTTAGGACAGTGTAATTGGTATGTTTTAAGAAAAACATTACCTTTGAATGACCTTTGGGGATTTGAAGGTGAAACTTCAGTCAGAGGGGGGGAGAAAGCATCCTCCAGGTTGCCAAACCTCCAAACCTTAAAGACAATGGCATCTCTTCCTACAGCAATAAAGACAAAGTGAACCACAGCTAGGACACAGTCCATTTGGATGGTAGAAAAATACAACTTGGCCAAAGATAAACACAATGGTGAAAAATAAATACACTTAGGGCATTTCATAGAAGTGGCAGAACTTTGGGGGACCTGACTGGAAGCAGGCTCCCACCTTCTACTCCTCCAGATTCTTAAATTGTTATTGTAAACTAAGCACCTTACGTCCAAGAGGCAAGAATAAAATCTTCCTGGTTATCATATATCAGACCCACAAAGGACATCATCGGTTAATGATCATTTATTCCCAGCTACTTGAAGAATAATACCCAGTAATTATAACAAATGTAAGTCAAATAGTAATAGCATACTTTACATAGTACTGTAATTATAAGTTATGCCCGTGAATTCAGGACAAGGGTCTTTTATGCTTGGTATTAAATCTGTTCTGCAATTTATTCGTAATGCCATCACTGGGACTGAAGAAAGCAAGCTTGCCTAGAAAGGAGACTCACCCTCCTTTCACATTCCAATAAGTCATTTGAAGAAAACTGCTCTTTGCATGCTTTGGGAAACACAATTACTACCAGAGACGTCGTAAACAAACATTCATTGCGCTTACAGCTGCTTCTTTATAGCACAATGCAAATCGTATTGTTAAATTTAGACCATTTAAAAGGAATAAGTGCTCAGATTCCTGCATTCATTTGAAGTTTAATTGAAAAAAAAATCAAGCCTGAGCCATAATATTTTCTTATATAGAGCCTGCTGCCAGGATGAGAATTACGTAGGATGCCACAGTCTAGCAAAAGCTGGACCAACATTTCTCTATCTCTGGTTATGATATTTGGTGGGTCCTAGAATCTAACTGCTTAAGCAAACATATATTAAATAAAAGTTTCATAGTAGCATGGTATAAAATAAAACCATTATCAAATAAATAAGTAATAAATAATCTAAAGGAACCACACAGAGTAATCAGCATGTGTGAGTCCTCTAAGATATATCTGGTCTAATCTGAGAACTTCTGAGATCACAGGAAGCTATATTAACTCTGATACTAATAGGTTCATTAAATATGTTGGTAGGTAGTAGTGGTACACACTTTTAATCACAGCACTTGGAGGCAGAAGCATGAGCATCTCTGTGAGTTTTAGCCAGCCTCATCTTCAGAGTGAGTTTCAAGACAGCCAAGGCTACTCAGAGAAACCCTGTTTCAAAAAGAAAACAAAACAAAAACAAACAACAAAAACCAAACACACACACAAAAAAACCTAAAATATAAAAATAAAACAGCAAAAACAAAACAAAACAAACAAACAAACAAACAAAACATAGGCATACTTCTAGTATAGAAAGAAAATACCTATATACAATTTTTTTAAAAACCAAAAGTGTAAAATTATTTTTCAAAGAAAAAAATGATTTCTCATGGACCCTCAATCTCTACAGACATTTAACCAGCTTCTCTATCACTAGTAGTGTAACTCTTGAAGGGTCACTTCATTCTGATTTTTCCATGTGCCAAATAGCAAATAATCCCTCTGGTTTGGTGCAAATACTGCCTCCTTCAGAAAGCACCTCCCCACCAGCCCCTGTGATTTCTGCTCTCCTTGACCCCAGTCTGCCAAACTTATCCCTGACCTACTTTCTTAAAACCTTTTCTTTCCTTTGAGCCTTAGACTCAAAAGCATTTTGTAGATACATCCACTGGGTGTGGGCTACACACCTCTGTATTTTTATTAATTGTAGTTTTCTAGTGGTCTCCTTCTGTCGCAAAGAGATGAGATGTTTCCTTGATAAAGACTACACTTATCTGTGGGCATAAGGTCTAATGCTTATAAATTGGTATTAAAGATTATGCTGGTTTAGTAAATTAATACTTGCAGATTCTCTTTCAATAGCCATACCGGTACTAACACTGAGTATTTAGCTAGGTATCCAGTACTAAGTATGTTTTCCTTCTCTTGAGCGGGTATTTTTCTTTCTTTCTTTCTTTTTCTTTCTTTCTTTCTTTCTTTCTTTCTTTCTTTCTTTCTTTCTTTCTTTCTTTCTTTCTTTCTTTCTTTCTTCCTTCCTTCCTTCCTTCCTTCCTTCCTTCCTTTCTTTCTTTCTTTCTTTGCTTTACACATGGTCCCTGCCCTCCCATCCCTAGCCCCCATACAATCCCTTCCCATCCTCTCTTCCCCTTCTCCTCTGAGAAGGTAGAGGCCCTCCCTGGGTATTCACCCATTGTCGCACATCAAGTCTCTTCAGGGCTAGGCCTATCCTCTCCCACTGAGACCAGACAAGTCAGCCCAGTTAGAGGAATGTATTCCACAAACAGGCAACAGCTTTAGGGACCCCTCATTCCAGTTTCTGGGGGACCCACAAGAAGATCAAGCTGCACATCTGTTACATGTGCATGGGGGGGGGGGTAGGTCTAGCCTATGTATGGTCTTTGGTTGGTGGCTTAGTTTCTGAGAGCCCCAAGTGTCCAGATTAGTTGATTCTGTTGGTCTTTCTGTGGGGTTTCTATCTCTTTCACAGACCTGGGTCATTCCCCCAACTCCTCTATAAAAAAATGTGAGTCTCTGCTTCTGTTTCAGTCAGCTGTTGGATGGAGCTTCTCAGAGGACAGCCATACTAGGCTCCTGTCTGCAAGCATAACAGAGTATCATTAATAGTGTTAAGGATTGGAGCTTGCCATTGGGTGGGTTTCAATGGTTCAGTTATTGGTTGGCCATTCCCTCAGTCTCAGCTCCATCTTTGCCTTGGCATTTTATGTAGACAGGACAAATTTTGAGTTGAAAGTTTTATGAATGGATTGGTGTCCTTATCTCTCCACTAGGGGTCCTGATTGGCTGTAGAAGATGGCCTCTTCAGGTCCTAAATCTCCACTTTTATGAGTCTCAGCTAAAGTGACCCCCATAGACTCCTAGGAGCCTCCCACTGAGGTCTTTGGCATAATCTAAAAATGTACCCCAACCTCCCCATTCCCAACAGCTGCAGATCTTCATTCACTCTCCCGGCCCTCTGGCCCTCTCTCCTGTCTCTCCCCACACCCATTTCCCACCACCCCCAAACCCCTCCCTATGCCCTCTCCCTGTCTCTCCCCACAAGCAGTTCCCACCCCCCATTTCCCTCCCTATGCCCTCTCCCTGTCTTTCCCCACACCCAGTTCCCACCCCCCATTCTCCCCCCCTCCCCCCGTGCCCTCTCCCATCGAGTTTCCTCCCTCAATCTGCCTCAGATGACTGTGTCCACTTCTGAGTGAGACTCAAGCATTGTTCCTTTGGCCCTACTTGTTATTTAGCTTTTGGGGGGTCTGTGGATTGTTTAGTGGCTTGTATCAGCTAGCCCCCACCAACCTCCTTGGCCATCTGCCCATAGAAGAGGCCATAGGCCACAGGGCCTAGCTGACCAAGGCCTTACATGATTGTAGTATCTGCTTTCCTTCAAAACTTGGCAGAAAAGGGCCTCTCTCTTTCCTTGGGTCTCTGTTCCCTCTTAGGACCTGGAAGTCCTATCTGTACCTTTTATCCAGCAGTTGGCCCCCAGCATTCTTTATTGACAAGTCAAGAATCAATTGGGGAACAAGACCTTAGTGACAGAACCTACCCTTAAGAACTACTATTTAATAATACTCATGGTAAAATATATATTTCAAGATTACCTGTTCATGGAACACTTTCTTCAGAGAGCAACCACTGAGATCCTAGACCAATGGCTGTCAGGGGCAGTTTGAGATCTCTCCTGGGCACACCTTCTCATGGCACAGTACTTTGGATCTAAACATCAGTAAAATGGCGATTACAGATAGCTGTAATGACATAATAAGAGCAAGGAATTGATCATTATGAATTAAAGTATCTTTGATGTCATTGATTGATCATGTGATAAGGAGCTACCTGGCACTATATAATTGAGGCACATTCCTTGAGTGGAGCAAAGAAAGAAAAGAAGCTTCCCTGGAAGGTTTGCATAGATTAAAGGATTTCCATTCTCCTGAACACTCCAGATTCACATGTGTATATCATCAATTAATGTTTATTAAACATTTGGCTGATATATCTGTTTAACATTAAGTAAACGGTCTCCAAATGAACACACAGATGACCGATGACAGCTTCCCAATGGCTTGCACCTTTCTCATTTGCCTATAAGAACAGACTTCCTAAAAGAAAGTAAAAAGGAGAGAAAATTGCTGCTGTGAAAGCCCCATGGCTTCCCCTCCATGGTCTCCCCTCTGTGGTCCTGTGGCTTCCCTTCCATGGCTCTGTGGATCTGCATGCAATCAAGCAGAAAATGTTATTGTCTTGATTTCAACCTGAATGTGCCTTTATACAATTAGAGTATTTACATAACGATATGTTTTTGTAACAAAACTTTTCTAGTATTTGTGTCACTAGAAGGAAGCAAGGGAAAGCAGAAAATGTCAGATGACCTGATGCTATGCATATGAATTAAGACGAAAGGCCCTTGGGCCTGAGGACATTAGAGGCCTCAGTAAAGGGGGATATCAAGGCGGGAAAATGGGGATGGGTGGACGGGGGTGGGGGGTGGGGGTGGGAGGTGGAATTCCCTCCTAGAGGCGGGTTGGGGAGGGGAAGGGGGGTATACAAAGAGGAGACTCAGAAAAGGGGAAACATTGGAAATGTATATAAAGTATCAAAAATAAAAAAGGAGGAAAAAAAAAAAAAGAAGCATAAAATTAAGTACAAGCTGATAATGCGACCAATTCATTTTAGGGATCCAGCTAAAATCATCTGTTTATGCTGACATTTTAATTTTCTGTTTTACACTGCCGTGCCAACTCCTGTCTAGGGGTAAACATTTTTGAATTTTTTTTAGTCAAATGATTTTCATTATTTACACAATTAGAATGATGTAGTGATTATGACAATTGTGTCCAAATAAAGATTTAAGAAACAGATCTGAGAAATCAAACAAAAAAGACACAGGGCTCTCTATGAGTCTATGCTAGGAAACTTTCAAAATTAATTAACAACTAAAGGACATTATGCAAAAAAAGAAAGTATAGCCAAACTTTTCAACATTGTTACTTTCAAATGTGGCCTGTTTCTATCATCAAATCATCAGGTAAATATCAAAACCCGAGCTTGTATTCCAAGTACTATGAGTGAGTGGTCATACTCCAGCATTCAAAATCAGCTAGCATACCTGTGCTATATAACTTCAGATTTAGGTTTCTCATAGACACAAAGGGGTTTTCAAGAATCAAACCCCAAGCTGTGCTTAGGGTCACATGTTTTGGGATTATAAGCATGTGTCTTGTAACCAGATTGAGGTCTGAGAGGCAAAAAAACCCTTCCTGCTTGACAACTAGTGGAAAAGATGATACACTATCTAATTATTACAAGACCAAACAGTATAAAACAGCTTTGAATTATCATTGGCGGTCCCTGTGAGTGAGCTGTCTAAGTAGCTCTTTTCTGGGGTCACTGCTTAGGACTTCATAAAACCACAATGAAGGTTGTAGTCATTGTTTGGTAATCAACAGACACAAGTAGAATAGGATCCACTTTTGGCTTCTCTGGGTTGTTGGTAGAATTCATTCATCTATAATTATAGGATTTATTGAAGCTTACTTTTCAATGCCAGCCTAAGATAGGGTCTTATATGATTAATGCAAGTGTAAGCGATAACTTTTTTCTTTGCCTTACTATATAGATTAACAGAAAGCTAGGTTTACCCAAAATGGTGTGTGTTTGTGTGTGTGTGTGTGTGTGTGTGTGTGTGTGTGTGTGTGTAAGAGAGAGACAGAGACAGAGAGAGACAGAGAGACAGAGAGACAGACATAGAGACAGAGATAGAGACAGAGAATCACATATATTAAAAAACCACTAGAAACAGGTCTCTGGAAATTGTCATAGTCTGTTCACCATGACCAAGTCACCCTGTAAATTTTAAGCATTTTTACTTTGATTATTGAAAAACAACAGATTTTTGTCTCATGTGTTTGTTGCTCTTGCTACCCATTTCTGTTCTTTCCCTCCCATCTCCTTCCTCCCTCCTAGTTCTTGTTAGAGACTCCTACAGAGATATTGCAACTGGCCTAAGGATCATCTACTGACACCAACAACCCCACGGTCTCAAATCAAGTAGAAACACAAGGAGGGGCCAAGAGTCTCTCCCAGGAAGTACAAAATTCAAAGTCCTCAGTCCTTGGTCTCCACAATCAACTTTCTGCTGTCTTAGAAAATTGGACACATTGTGACTATTCTCTTCGTCTATAAGGTCTGGTTTCCTTCTTTTTTCTTAATAAACTGTCAATGCTTATCTGTGTCACAGAAAATCAGCGATTACAAATACTGTTTTGTTTCTCAGACCTTTTCACTATGTTTACTTCAAGGGAAGTATTAATATTCAACAAGTGTTGATGCCAATTTTTACTTCCATGGCTTACCTGGTCCTATACATACTAAGAAAAAAAACAATATTATAACATCAATGCATAGAAACAGAGATAAAATGAATAAATGAAATGAAGATTGAATACTACTCCTTAGAAATAATGCCTTTATGTGTTTCAAAATAATTCTATGATAAACAGTATCATACTGTTGACCTTTACATGATATATAGTCACTAGTACTTATTTGTAGAAATCTAAATCTAACAAAAACTTCTTTAAACCATAAAATATTCAACTTTTATATTTTACACTTGAAAAACACTGAAAAGTGCAATGCACAAGCTTTTGATGATGGCTAGATGATGCCCATGGAAGCACCCTCCAAATGAAGGCAGATCGTTAGATAAGAGAGCACCAAACTGGTCAGTTCTGTGATGCAAACATTAAGAATTGCTATAAACTAAGCCTTGTGAAGGAATCTCAGAGTAGCTGTTTACGTCTGTGCACTATGTTAAACCAGGAAAGTAAGTTGCCAAGTAAAGATAGAACCACGAATTAGCCAGAGACAGCTAAGACATCTTTATAGAACGTGAAAAATTGATGGACAGCCTCCAAGTATAACGCTGGGGTTAAAGGCACAAGCTTGCCTCCTATCAACTAAGCATGAAAGACAAAAACAGTCACATTTCTATAAAAAATGTCACTTTTCAAAAGATTTCTTTTTATATGCATTTTCAGAGCAAGGGTGAAGAGTGGGGCCAAATCTTTATTGGAGTGGCTAATCTGTTAGACGAAAGCTAGACTTCCTGGAACCAGGATTCCAAATATTAGCAAGAATGACCCAACCTCTCAAGTTTCCAAGTTGACACTGCCCTATAGTTGACAGTGTGTTCTAGATGAAATCTGAAAAAACAAACGATGGTGAAATGGGCTAAGCCTGGGGAAGATGTATCCTTTCTGCTTTAGGCAGAGTCTTGAGATCTTTATAATAGAGACGTTTTTGTAGTGCTAGAAGGTATTTAAAAAACAAACAGTGGTTATGGGGAACTAAACCATGCTTTGGGTTGTATGAATTGAAAATGAAGGCTTTATAAACTTTTGTTAAGGTGGCAGTTCTCAACCTGTAGGTCTCAGGCTCTTTTGGGGGTCAACTGACCCTTGCACAGGGATCATCTAAGACCATCAGAAAATGCAGATACTTACATTATAATTCAGAACAGTAGCAAAATTGCAGTTATTAAGTAGCAATGAAATTTTATGACTGGCAGTCACCACAACATGAGGAACAGTTTTAAAGGGTTGCAGCATCAGGATGGTTGAGGACCACTGCATTAAGGAGATTTTGGTGGGCTAATCTTTGCTAAGGTTGGGCTAATAATGACTTAAATCTTCTTGCAATCTGTGTCTTTTGAAACCTTTGAAATTAGACTAATCATGTAAAATAGGATAGACCTAGGCAATATGGCTTATACCTCTGACTTGAGAACTCAGGACTAAGGCAGGATTTTGAGCTCAAGGCCAGCCTGGCTACATATCAAGACCATCCCAAATTAACAGCAATGAATAGAAAAGAAGAAAAAAATGTAAGGAGGGAAAAGGGAATACAAAAAGAATGAAAAGTGGATAAAAATTTCCTTAAAGTCATGTACATCATTGGTTTACTGCTTAGTAAATTGCCATGGATATACCCTAAAACTTGCCCAATAAAATGGATACTTCTAGATTGTTCCATGGGTGCACAATAATTAATAACAGAATCAGAAGTCTAATCTGCATGTGCACCTTGACTGAACAGGTACCATATTTATTTGAGGAAAAGACAGTTGCATATAAAGATAGCAGTGAGTTACTCATGAATCTGGCCTATGTTCTAGTTCCCTTCTTTTGCTGTCACAAAGCATCAACCAAAAGCAACTTAGGGGAGAAAGAGTCACTCATTTCTTCCAAGTGTCTATCACTGGCAAAAGTGAAAGCAGTAACTCAAGTGAGAACTTGAGGAAGAAATCATGGAGGAATGCTGCTTGCTGGCTTGTTCACAGGCTCCTGCTTAGATGGCTTTGTTATACATCCCAAGGCCACCTGAACAGAGAATGGTGCTACCTACAGTGGGCTAGACACCCCCTCTATCAATTAGCAATCAAGACAGCCTCCCAGAGATGTGCTCACTGGCTATTCTCATGTGGATCATTTCTCAGTTGTGCCTCCATTCTCAAGTGACTCTAGGATGTGTCACATTTACAGTTACAGTTAAGTAGGACAGCATATATGTTGAATTAGATGGATTTACAGTCTTTTGCCTCTATTTTGCTAAATGATATTGGGTTATTTAAGAGTCATTTGGTAGACATCATAACAAGCTGCTGGCTATAATAACAAGATACAGAATCCCAATGGGGCTGGTGGTTAAGAACAATTGTTATTGCAGAGGACTCATGAATTCCATAGTCACCATGCACAGGTGTGTGTGTGTGTGTCTGTGTGTATCTGTGTGTCTGTGTGTCTGTGTGTCTGTGTGTCTGTGTGTCTGTGTGTATGTTCAAGAAGCTCTCTTCCCTATCAGCTTCTAAGTCTGCCTGCTATAGGTTGTTTTACAATGCCCTGCTTCTTTTTTGTACTGTGTGTGTGTGTGTGTGTGTGTGTGTGTGTGTGTGTGTGTGTGTGTGCGCGCGCGCGCGCACATGCGCGCACTTCCCAGAAGTGGAATTTCATCTGTCTCACTGCGCTCAGCTTTTTCAAAAAGGAGACTCATGCTTCCACTGACAGCACTTTGCCAACATAGCTACCTCCCCAGGCCTTTTCAATTTTGTAATTATGTATATAGTTATTTATAAAAGTGTTAATCATTTGGCAGTTACTTCAATACAAAAACAAACAAGCAAACAAACAAATCACCTGGACTTCATATAATAAAACCAAACTAGTACCATTCATATAATTTCTTACAGAGTCACCTAAACTCTCAACAAGACCACTTACTTAATATTGTTTTCATTTTTATTGAAGACAGAAACCTTTTGTCCACTACAGTGAAATACCATAAAAAGTATTGTTTTTCAGTTTCAGAGTAATCTGAATTTAGAGTAATTTGAATTATTGTATACACTATGCAATGTGGGCATTTAAAAGACTCTTAGGTTGCATCTATTACAAGAATCCTGTGAAAATAAGCCAGAACATAAGGAGTGCCTACAATCTTATTTTTCTAATCAGATAATTATAAAGATAAAATTGGCCATTCAGATATATCTCTCAATAAATTAAGGATTAGAGATAATGAAGCATGTGTACATGATAGAGCATCATCCAGGAGTGCCATGTACAAAATTCAAGTTAGGAATCAGAAAAGAGATGTAGGAATGAAAGAGGAAGATTCAGCTACTATATTTCTCGGGCTATTCTTGCATAACTGGTGTAGAGAGGTTTATCCAAGCTTCGTGGTTGTTATTTAGGGATACTCCTAATGTGAGCTACAGAGCCTTGAGATCTGTTGTGTGTCTAATAGGAAGCACAATATCCTACATAAAATCGTCTCCACCAAACAAGCCTCCTGGGAATCATGCATCCACCGTCACTGGTCACAAAGCCCTGGTCTAACACAATATACTGTTATCACACTCAATTATACTTTGTCTTTATTCATAAATGGTTATAAAAATGGATGTCCTCTGACCTCCTCCTGTGCACTGTGCCATACATCTACCTACACTAACGCACTCTTACACATACACACGTCACACTTACATTGGTAATTTTTGATGCTAGCACTTATTTACATGTGTTAAATAATTTGGAAATATCGCTTGCAGATCAAATTCTGAATTTAGTGAATCTAATAAGCATGTGCAAACACTACTTGAAAAGATAAAAGGAATTCCAGGCCAGTAAAATTAGACAGTGAATGGATTATACATACTAATGAACTGGCAAGATAAACACAATGGCAAGATCTTACTCAACTCCTGAGTAAAAAGAATGGCGATAGCCAATATCCAAGCTGAGGATTTAGGTCACACAATGGTATGCTTTGATTTCAGAAAAGACTGCATTAGAGAAAGATCACTTCATCAGCCCCCAAACCATAAGTAATAAGAACATCTTGATGTCAACTGAGACTGTAGTCCCAATGTGAGATACTTACCTCACACACACAAAAACATGGGTTCTTCCCCTAGAACTATGTAAAACTAGGCATGGTGGCATATACCTATAATCACAGGATATGGGGGAGAGAGAGACAGGCAGATCAAAAGCGAAACAACAGGGACTGAAGATATGGCTTTGTGGTAAAGAACACTTGATGTTCTTGCAAAAGACCCAAGTTCAGCTCCCAGAACTCATATAGGTTGCTCACAACCACCTGTAACCCAGCTCCAGAAGCTTTGACATCCTCCTCTGCCCTCCTTAGATGCACGTGTGGCCTTAGACACACAAACATATATATGAATACAAATACTTTTCCACAAAAATGAATTTTAAAAAGGTCCAGTATCATCCTAATGCCGCGCATACCCGTCCAGGACAGATGACGTATCAGAAAGTGCCATGCATCCATCCATGCAACGTTCTTCTGGGCTAGAACGCCAGAATTGTGGAAGACAGTGTGAATGGGATGCGAGCTCCAGAAACTGCACCTGCATGCATTAAGTTTTCATTCTGTGGAAATGACAACCGATAATTAGTCACATCTAGAAGCTAATTACAGATAAGGATAATTTCTATGAGGGAAATGGTTGGGAGATTATAAAAACAAAGAAATGGGCTCAGGGCCGTTTTGAAGCATACCCCAAGATCATCTTCGGGAATGTGGAGGAGAAAAGGAAGAGTCACATGTTAGAATGGTCTCTGTATTATCTTCCTGTTTGTGTATGAGTGGGTGTTCATGAGACTTGCATATGTGTGCTTGGGGCATGCATGCCGTGCTGTGCGTGTTAGTGTGTGTGTATGAATTTGTGAATGAGTGTGTATGTGCGTGTGTGTGTGTGTGTGTGTGTGTGTGTATGTTCATGCATGTGTGTAGAAGAGAGGACAGAGAGGACAACCTTGGTTTTCACCTCCCACCTTCTCCTTGTGACAATGTGTGCCCTTTCTTATTTGTTACTGCATATGCCAGTTTTGTTGGTCCACAGCTGTCAGTTCTTTAAGCTGTCAGTTTAACAATAGGATCTAGGGGATTACGTATACACATTACCATGCCCTTTATATAGGCCTGAGGATTTGAACCCAGGTCCTTATGCTTACACAAAGAGCACTTTCCCAGCTAGGCATTCTTCCTACTCTTCTTAGATCTTTCACTGTTGTCCAGTCTCTCATCATTGATTCTCACCATTCATTGTCTGCTCTTCCCTTAACTTGATAACTTGACATCCCATCCTTTACACTACACACTACAGTACGGACAGCATGCCTGGAAGGGGCCCCCTCACCATGTGTTTTCTCTATGAAAGCTTATATCTTTGCCCCTCAAAACTGGCATGGTAAAGGCTGTGGGAGTGCTTTTACCCATGAAATGTGAAACAAAAATCTAAGCAATCTATCCCAAATGTAGCAAAATCATAGCTTTCAAGCCCATTTATAGACTTTATCTATTCACTTATTTTCATTTATTTATTGTTTATGTGCATGTATATCTATGAGTGTAGCACATGTCTGTGCCACAATTGTGTGTGTTGTGTGTATGTGTGTCTGTGTATGTGTGTGTGTTTGTGTGTGTGTCTGTGAGAGAGAGAGAGAGAGAGAGAGAGAGAGAGAGAGAGAGAGATTGTGAGCACGCTGATGACAGAAGATGATATCATAGGTATTCTACATCCTCTGCTTCGTTCACCAGAGGCAAGATCTCTCACTGAACCTGGAGCTGGAAGCCAGCAAGCCCCTATGATTCTCTTGCTGCCCACCCCACTCTGTACCTGGCCCTGGAGTTAAATGTATCTGCTCAAACCAACATGGATGCTGGAGATGAAAACTCAGGTTCTTGTGCATCCAGCCACGCTTAACCACTGACATCTTAGCCATGGATGTGTGGAATTTTGAAACTGAAATAATTTTCTGTAAACTCAAAGGGAATGAAGCTCACTGAGTTTCCAAACAAAACAACAGTTCTTGATGGACCGGTGTCTAATGTATAGCAAGCCCCATCTCAAACGTGCTTTTAAAACGTGATGTAATTCTGACAAGTCAGACTTTGCAACTTGGCAGGCACAGAGTTTCTGAAATGTGTTTCCATGTGTGTTGGGTGTAAACTGTTATTGTACTGGAAAACTTCTTGAAAGAGATTTTTATAAGTCTCATCCGTCTCTCTCAAGTGGATGTTAAAAATAATTTCTTGGCAACTCCTTTTCCCTGTGTGAGAGAAGGATTAGCTTAATCCTGGGGAAATATCTTAACACTTCACTATGCTCAGTTTTAAACAACTAAACTTTATTATGCACAATACTAAAATAAATGCCCATGTTCTGAGTGAGTCTAAAATTATACACTTGCCAGGTCTGTCTTCACAGACCATGAAGACTAAAACCCTCTTCTCAATAGAAGACAATTTTTGCTATGCAACCTATACTTAAAGTGTCTTAATAGTAGATTTACGCCTATTTTGTCATTTTTCTTTTTACTATAAAATGTTAGAAACTTCATGTACATACCATCATGCAATGTAGTGAAGCAAAAGACATTATAATCTTCAGTAAGGTGTGTAACTTACAAGGCTTTTTTCTATCTTCCCTTGAAAACTATTCATATTTGGATGTAGAATGCCAGTAGTGCCTCTCGTCACGTTTTAATTGATACAAAGCTCAATTCTAGACAAAGCAGTGGTGGCCCACGCCTTTAATCCCAGCACCTGGGAGGCAGAGGCATGCAGATCTCTGAGTTTGAGGCCATCCTGGTCTACAACGTGAGTTCTAGGACAGCCAGAGAAACTATGTCTGTAAAAAAAGAAAAAAATCTCAATTATGAGATTTTCTTTTGCCCCTATATTCTGAGGAAGTCCAAAGACACATTAACTAGGCAGAACACAGCAGGTTGTTTAATCAGCTACTTCCATCTTCGATTGTTTTCCATAGATCCATGTCTCCTGAATATATTTTCACTTTCATTTTAAAAGTTAGAGTCAGCATGAGAAAACACGATATTGCTCCCAATAGAGCAAATCACATCTAGGCTCCTACACTCTGGATCCCTTTCCCTAAAGCATTTATCCTTTAGACTTGGAAGAAGAGTAGTGTGTCCTTGCTAACAACTCCCCAAAAGCTGTTTCAGCCACACAAACGCGTGCACTTAACGGCTCTAGACTGTGGTTCCTGGAGCCCTCAGTGTCAGCGGCAGTGGAGGAAGTAGAATGGCCCACTGGTGTGTAAACACCTTGGCTATCTCTGTACAACCTTAGCTATCTCTGGAGCACAGCCTCTTTGTGCTTCCAGAAAACCCTTCCTAGAAGATTTCACCTCAATGATGCTGGTCTCTTCTTAATGCAAGGGAACCATCATCCTGTTTCCCAGGTTTATTGCTCCAGAACTGCCCCATTCCTCCACCCAGTAGCAATGGAATCTACGAACCCGAAGTAGGAGTTTGTGTTTGCAGAGAGGTTACTAAATCTGCTCCTTTTTTTTTTTTTTTTTTTTTTGATACTTTATTTACATTTCCATTGTTTCCCCCTTTCTAGGTCTCCTCTTTGGAACTCTGCTATCCCCTCCCCCTCCCCCGCCTCAATGAGGGTATTCCACCTCCCACACACCCGCCCACCCACTCCCATATTCCCACCTGGACATTCCCCTTTACTGGGGCCTCTAACACTCTCAGGTCCAAGGGCCTCTCCTCCCCCTGTTGGCCAACAAGGCCCTCCTCTGCCTCATATGTGGTCTGAACCATGGGTCCCTCAATGTGTATTCTTTGGTTGGTGGTCCAGCCTCCAGGAGGACCAAGGTGGTCAGGCCAGTTGACACTGTTGCTCCATCCATGGGGCTGCAAACTCCCTCAGCTCCTTTTATGCTATCTCTTTCCCCTCCAAGTAAATCGCACCTAACCCTCTGAAAGAGATGCTGGCCATCCACTGCACCCAGCTCAAATGCCTAGAAAACGCTCTGGTGAGTTCTTGGTCAACTCCACGAGGCTCATGGAAAATGCATGAGCTAAAACAAATGTTTTCCTCACATTCTCACACCCATGTGTGTGAAAATTGTGAAAGAAGGGCACTCCCACTGGGCAAGGGGGAACTGCACAGCACAGCTGTGGGTATGAGAAAGGTCCAGGGACATTGCGCATGCGCCACCGTGCACACTCGAAGGCACTCCACCTTGAAGGGTTGAAAAGTGCCCATTGTCTTCCCAGAGTGTACCTACCTTCTGGTATTTCCTTTCTTCCAGTATTTCAGCCTGGCCACAGATGAAGTGAGCATAGAACGTGGCTTCTCTGAGGACAGTTGAAATGTCATCAGATGTTGCCCCACAGACTATTTCTTGGGATCTTTCTTCTAACCCCAAATTCCTATATTTCTGACCTCGAGTCTGAGAGGATGTGGACTCCAGCTCAGAGTGATAAATTATGGCTCTATAACTTGCACAAAAATTGAATTCTTTGAACAGTACTGAGACTAAAGCATTGGCATGTTGACCATTTTCAAAATAAAAAATGTTGGAAAAGCTATTTCGAAAAATATTTGTTTTAAAACACCTTAAAATATGTCAGTTATTTGACCTACTAACAGAGGAAAGTTTCAAAACAATTTTTAAAAATGTCAAATCAGAAAACTGGACTCATACTAAAAGCTACAAGACTTATAGGGGTGGGATAGGGGCTCGGGGGAGGGGGGTGTTTGGCTTAATTAATACTCACATCTTTTGTAGTGAGGCATAGAGGCTCATGTATCCCAAGCTGGCCTTAAAGTTACTAAGAAGCCAAGGATAATCTTGAGCTCCTCATCTCCCCATCTCCTTCTCCATAAATGAGGGGATTAACAGCCTCTGCCACCATGCAAGACCTGCATTTGAATTCCTGGGGATATAACCCAGAGTTGCATGCCTGGGAGAAAAGTTCTCTAGCAGTTAACTGCATTCCTAATCCATCTTAAGCTTGTTAGTAATTTGTTAATCATTGATATGCTATAACTCTGTCAGATTAGTACCTATATCTCCAGTTGGAGTGCACTACCAGATGCTGGCTACTACTTGTTTTGTCAAAAGAAAAGGAAACACCTTCAGACCTTGCCTCTTATAACTAACACTTAATAATTCATGGTTTCCTGGTTATATAAAGCATGGCATCATCTGTTTGCTGTTTACTTGTTTGTCATTGTGAACTGAGGGCCACAAACACAATTGAATATGGCCTCTATGTACTTATTCTGCCTCCTCATTGTGAGTTCTGTACAGCTCACATCGTAGGACTGACAGATCCAGGTCAGAGTCGCAAGGCATGGCCAAAGCTTTTACTTGTGGCTAATTCCACATGTCACATGTGCTAACTTTTCTGAGAATAATTTTGTTTTAGAAATTAACCACATAAAAGACACCTTAGAATCGAATATTTAAACCCTGTCCTGCCAACATCTTTTGGGGGATTCTGGTGACTCCGAATTTCCAAATACAACCTCCACTGGCTATATTTTGAAAAATTTCCGCCCGCCCCCCTCCTCACTCCTCTTAAACACTCATTTTCCTTTCTATTAGTTATTCAGTTAATTATGACTATTTCAGATTTTCAAATTTACACTGCCTCCATCCAGGTAAACATCTCTGCATGAATGTCAACAGAGCCAACATGCAAGGAGGGGAACGAAGCACTGACCAGAGGTGCATTACCTAAGAGGGTTCAGAATGCTGTGCAGTGGGCTTTGGAAATAATTAAATACTATCTATAAAACTATAGCAAGAAGCCCACAATGAACACAGCATATTGTTTAAAAACGTCATGTTTCTTTACAGGCCTAGGTGACTGTATCATCAGTGTACTGGTCTCTATTAACCATCTGTGGATTGCAAATATGCCTCTATCTCCCTACAATGGGTTGGTAAAAGCTGGCAAGTGGGGAAACTTCCAAGAGATTGGTGACACAGACTTTTCTACAGGGTCATGTTTTTAATTTAGAACTGAGTTACTGTTTCTACTTCACTGGCAACGTGAGTAGGTATTTTGATAAGTGTGTATGCATGGGGGTGCACAGTTATCCTTTTGCCTCAAGTTTCAACCTGACCTGGTCAGGCACTGAGTGACAGCCACTCCGGTTTAGGGACATCAGTCACCCACTCTCTAACTTCAGTTTCTCTGGCTTCAAAATTGTGCAGGTTTTCCTCGAAGCGAACGTCTAGCTCCTGATTTGGTGGAATCTAAAACAGTAATGAAATTATTCACAGCTGCAGCCACACCTAAAGTGGCTGCAGAGATGAGTGGATTTTGTATCTAGTTCCACACGTTCTATTGAAGGTCTCTGCTGCATGGCACTGACGGACTATCTGCTGCTTTCCTGAACCAGGCTGACTTGGTTGCAAAGCACCCACTAACTTATAAGGGAAGCATATGAAGAGAGCTCTTTAACGGTCTGTCCCTAAACTGGTGACACTGTCAACTGGATACCAATGTGACCCAGAAAAATTAGAGAACAAAAATAGGAAAGTTCAATCAAGTCACCATCTAGCCTGTTAGACAAAATGGAAAAGAATTTTATGTTATCAGTTTGTTATTTGGGCATAATCCTAATCGGTTATTCTCTTTGAACTTCATGTAAAATACTCATGTCCTTCCATGATGTGATGCTGGTTTTGAACTTCTTTGGTATATTTGCATTTTTCCACCCATAAAATCCTATAATTGTGTTTTCCTTGAAGCATTCTACTTTTCTGTGTTTTATACTCAACATTAAAAATTCCATAAATAAAACGTGATTGCATACTCAGATCTTCAAGATTTTTTACCAGTTCACATTGCATGTGTCCAATTAAGTAAAGGAACCTGTAATAATATGTATGTTACTTCCAAACTATTCAGTGTAGACACATAATCATTGAGAATGTATGACATATTTTGCCCATGTAGTTAGATATCTATTTATACAATTACCTTGTGTTAATATATATCACAAAGATGGGCTTAAGTTGTCTTAAGCAGAACAAGTCCTCATTCCACAGTCACCATTACCTTCTCTCAATGAGAAGGTTGTAAATGACTAAATAATCATAGTAATTGGCCTAGGTCTATACATCGAATCTCAATAGACACAGAGTAAATTGTACAGCATCTGGTGAAACAAGTCACTGACTGTTCCTTTTCCAGCCCATAAAGATTCTAATTCAATTAGGCCTATTGCCTGCTATTCAATATGATACTACTGTAAAATTGGTCTTTTTACAATACAAAGTTCTGGGCGACAGAGCCAGTCTTTCTTTTAAAAGTTTATGAGCCTTCCAGGATAGGAACAGGATAGTCTTACATTTAAATTTTCCTCCTGTTTACTTTATCACTAGGGTCTGATAAAGGACAAAAAGTCAAAATGAGTCTCTTGCTAGGGTGGGTGAAGTGACTGGAAAGAAAACACAGTGGAAATCAGTTCTAGATTTCCTTCTATTTCCATAGGATAGAAAGCTCAGAAATATGAGCAGCATTAGCTTAAAAATATGAGAAATCATGAGCTAATATTTTTATTAATAATAATTATTATCATCCTAAAATACACTACAAATAACTTTCATATATTTTGATGTCATGTATTTAAAATGATCATAAAATCACATTTTCAATCTCAGGTTTTTATTATTATAACAGATACTTTCCAGGCTGAATCTATCCAAAGGAATGTGTCTACAGTCTCCTTTATCTAAACACAAGACATAACTATGTGTGTCATTTATTCTTATAAGTAAAGAGCAATTTTATAGTTCTAAACAATTTTCATGAAACTTAAAAAAAAGAAGCCTATGATCTAAAAAGACTTGAGTTGTAAGATGGCCTGCTTCTAATATACTGCCTTGTATGTCAGCCACAGTTTTGTGAGGAAAAGGCCAGTCCATGTCAGTGAGTGCATGCGATGTACTTGGGAGAGTCGTTAAAGATGTGAGCATCCTGGCTCACATTCCATATCGCCATCTCATTAGGAACAGCACTGAAAATCTGACTGTCACCAAAGTCCACTTCAGTTTATACGCCTGCAGAACTCACAACCGTGCCAGTTGCATTTCCATCAACTCTGGCCATAATTGATAACCCAGAAAGCACATGGCTGTCTAGTTACGTAAGTGGTTATGAGCACCATCCCTGTGGCTACACCAGGGCATCAGTCCCTTGTCAGCTGAAGTTCTCAAAACATCCCTCACATTTTCTCAGCCAGATTTTCACTGTTTGGGTCACAGAAGGCCATGCGCATTCATATCTCTGTACCCCTAAGTAATTTCTGTAATCTTCGGAAGCATCAATGAAAACCTGTATATAATACCCTCTGGAAGCTGCTGCATGAGAAGTATTTCAGTAACTCCTGCTCTGACAACATTGGGATCAACTTCATCTCTCCATGTCAATGCAGGATCTAGATGCGAAGACACGAATTGATAGAAAAGGCTTGGAATATAAAGGATTAGATATTGCAAACCATAGTTTTCTTTCCTGAATTGCTTTAGGAAATACCCAAATATCTTCTTGAGGTTCCTTTTCCTGAGCAATGGAAGCCTAAGACCTTATATTACTCAGGAGTTCTGATATCTTTATTATTTGGGTTCCTCTGACATTGTATCCTGTTGACCTAGCTCAAGGTCACTAATCCTGAAATTACCATGAAGTCATATGGAATGGCATTTACTCAGAACAAAAGACCCCCCTTGTAACTCTCCCTTGACATTTGTGCTTTGTATACAAGCATCTTTTCATTTTATTATCAAGGCAGAAAATCAGTCAACCTCACATGGCAAAGTGTCTTGGCACTTCAGACATCATGTTAAAAGTGATAAATTTGATTAGTTTGTTGAACTTAAGGGATGTCAATCAATCTGCTGTTTCTTTTTCTTTACCACAGTAAATAAACCAATGACGTTTCTTTTCTGCCCTCCGTCTCTGCTTCCCCACACATCACTGATAGAAACTGGCAGAAGCAGCTTTGGAAGAGTGTGGGATTGGACTGTACATGTGACAGTCATCAGCTCCATTCTCTGAGACACACGCCCCATCTTCTTGGTAAAGTAGTTACGGATATTCAATGAGATAGATATTATCAGTTACAATGACAATACTTAGATTTTTGTATTATGTCATTAAAAAGTTGTTTACTAGGCAGAACCATGAAAGGAGATCTGGCTGTAGGTGATTTGAAAGAACCCAATGAGGAAGATTTGACAGTGATTATAAACCTTCGAGACATGCAGTTTCAGAACATAATGTTATGCATTAAGTATGTTTGTAACGTATTACAAAGAGAGAGTGGAGTACAAATTAAGTCTGAGTAAAATGTAAGTATGAAAACGTTTGCTACTATCAAATAAGTTTAAGTCATACGTGAATGTATATCCCTCCTAGAACATGTGCTTAGCCCAGGGAACCCAGCCTCAAAAGTAATATTTTCAGTGTTTCCTACTCCTGATATAAGTGGAGATATAAAATCAGACAAACCATCTAAAACCAATATATGCCTTTGAATTATGGCATTTACCTTGATAACTCATGCATAGTTTATATGTGAGCCTTTGAGACAACTGTGTTCATCTTAAAAGATGTTTTTAGCTACATCTTTAAGTCCGTTGAAAGTAAACCCTTCACTGAGGTTTTGAACGCTCTTGGTAGGCATCCCTCTCCTTCCCAGGGGAATGTAGACTCAGAACAAGATGAAGGCAGGTCCCCTAGTGTGGTTGCAAGGCAGGTAATAGAGTGTTCATGGAAAGCCATGTCTTTGAGTTTGCCTGCTGGTTACTCCAAGGCGTATGTGTCCTTAGACTAGATAGAGAATTCTAGATCTCTCCTGGGTGGCTGAGATCATTTTTCAGTTTATCTAACCATTGGACTGGAGTTAGGAAAAGGGATGAGGTATTCATAAGATAACTACCTTCAAACAGACACTGACTCAACATCTTGCTACAGAAGGTCAGCTTGCTTCTTAGGATAGAAGCTCTGTCTGTCCTTGGACCATTCACACAGCGGATCCAGCAGCTTACTCTCTGTGGTGATAAACATTGACTCTACTTCCTAAATCCATTAGGTTGTTCTTCAGTTAAGCTAATGAGAAACATGTTCCCTTTTTGACAGCTGACAGACTTATATGTTCAAAAATACCAGTAAACACTCGTGCCTAATTATTTTATAAATTATGCTGTCCTGTCGTACACTTCTGGGAGGGAAGCATTTATTCCAGGTATTTTCACTCCTCGTCTTTCCTGGGTTGAGGGGAACTAACTGATTGCCACAAGGCTTGTCTGGCTCATCCTGCTCATCCTTCATGGGGAGCAGTACTTATCTTCCCATCAATGGGTGTTCCCTCTCACCTGTCTGGGATCAGTATATTGGAAAATCCAGTTTGACAGCCATGATAAATGAAAATATTTCTGAAACATTATTTCCCTCTGGAAAGGACAGACAGAAGTATGTCCTAATCTCCAGTTCACTTTCTGCCTGTTCTCTTTCTACCAAGATAACAAGAATAATCCCTGGGTTTTGCTTTGTTTTTTTGTTGTTTCTGTTTGTTTGGTTGGTTTTGGTTTTTGGTTTTTTATTTTGTTTTTAGTAATATTGGAAGTTTGATTTTCAAAATAAATCTCATGAGCAGTTATTTGCACAGGAAGATCAACCTCTGCTTTAAATCTAAATAGAGAATTTGTCCTGGAAAATGCTTAGTGCTAGAACCTCTGGAATTTTCCAAAATGCCACCCTCCTTCAAAATTGTATACACCAGGGCACACATACCATCATTTAATTCCTCTCTGTGTGATCCTAGGGGTTGAACCTAGGGCTTTAGATATATAGGCAAGCAGTTCACCATTGAGCTACAGCCCAGATCCATGATCGTGTGATCAAGGCTTGCGATTCTTCTACTTCAAATTAGAAGCTTCAAATTCTTACATTGGAATGCATGTATTTCATTCACAAACAGAGACCTCAAGTATAAATGCTATTGGCAGACAAAATAAATGGCTAAAAGTCACACTGAAGACTAGATGATGAGGTGAGAGGACTCTCCTCTGACAATATGTAACAGTTCTCATACTTTTGACTCTAATTTGTAGAAAATCTGGATCCATTACAGAAATCCATAAGGAAAACATTTCACCAGACAATATCACAGAAAGGGAAATTTTGGAATTGACTAAGTCAAACAGAATGCTTTCTATTTGCTGGCTTCTTCATTTCAGTATGCTCATCTTTACTCTAGAGTTTGCCCTCCTAGGGTAAAATAGATTCTTGCAGCACTGGGTACCATATTCAAAGGGAAAATTGAGTTACTATAGTCACTTAGAGGGATTGTTCTCATTGTTGAGTACACATCATAGTAGTCTGAATGTTCTTCTTTAAAGAACAGGTTGCTGAATCTTATCTGCTTTGGTTGCAGGGTTGGTAGGTCTACAATTGAAGTTTAAAGTTTTGCAGTAACTAACATCATGAGATATTGATGCTGTTGGCCTACAAATCACACTGGCCATAATATGTTGGATCCATTGAAGTTGACCCACTGGGAATATGAGGAGGGGCCTTTCTCCCCAATGTATACCATCGTATGCAATATGGAGGGTCAGTTTTTGTTAGCAAGGAAGGGGAAGAGAGTAGCTTTCAGTATTTGTCAATCATTAAAGCAGGAGAAAGAATCCGTTGTTTCCAGGACATAGTGATCAAGCAGCGAATCATGGGGAAGAAATAAGACTGGACTTCAGAAGATTACAATCAGGCAAAGATTCTTTTATAAAAAAGGAATTAAGTGTATTGCTTTAAAACACATACAAAAATAAAAAAAATTAAAATTAGTCAGTCAAAAAGTCTACATATCTTACTATACTTCTATACTTGACACAATTAGAACTTGGAATGAAAGCTGTATTCCTTCTCAGTGTGTTTTAGCATTTGACACACATGTGCATGTGTTTTCATATATACATACATTATTATCAAGGATTTCCGCAATATTTTCTAAGGCATCCACTTTTGCTGCTTACTATGAGGCTCACTTGTGCCCTATGACACTTGGTTAAAGAGTCTCCACCTTGGGGACTGTGTGAAGAGTCACTCTGTAATGTGAACAATGACTTTGTATGTTCCAGTCCTCTGTGAGACCATGCCAGACCCTCTACCCAAAATGCCCGGGATATGTTGTTGTACCAGTATGAATCTCTTTAGTTTTCCTCCTGTCAAAAAGGGTGCAGAGATTCTCCCTGCTCTCAGGTCCTCAGCCTATCATGGAAGTCTGCTGTTTGCCCCTATGACACTGTGCACTGTATGTCTGGGAAGGAAATAGACACAAAGCCTGTTCTCAGAAGCTGTGCATGTCAAATCTCATTCCCCCTGCATTTTCTCACCTTGTACCTTTCCTGGGAAAGTTTACCTGGTATGAAAGGAAAAAGAATAACTCAATTTCCACCACTGAATGCCTGGATCTATGCTAAGAATCTGAAGACATGGTATCTTTAATTATTTTCTTCTCTGTATTTTTGTGTAGTACATTTTCTCACAAACCAGAGAATGTAAAGAAAACAACAGAAACACAGAAAACAATATTTATTATTATTATTATATTTATCATTATTATTAAAATGTGCTATAATGGTAAAATTGTAACCTATAGCCTATCCCCAAGCAAGTATGCCTTGAAGAATGCCACACCATTCTATTTGGGAGGGCGCATAGCACAGAATTACCTATCCATTGAGGCAATAGTAGTGCGGCAGGCATACGGCTCATCTTCACTGTCAGTTTAATCCGATTTAGAACCATCATAGCAACACACCTTTGTGTGAATCTACGATCTGCTTCTGGAAGTGTTTATTAAAGAGAGACGGAAGAGTCATCCAAAATGTGGAATTGCATAAAAATGGAGAGCGCGAGGTGAATGCCTCTCTCTCTCTCTCTCTCTCTCTCTCTCTCTCTCTCTCTCTCTCTCTCTCTCTCTCTCTCCTTCCTGATAGTGCAATTGCAATGTGAGCGTCTGCCTTGTTCTTCTGCCACAATAATTTACCCACAATGATGGATGGTACCCTCAAACTGTGAGCCACAATAAACCCTTCTTTCCTTAAATTCCACTTACCTGGCATTTTGTTATAGCTCCAAGAAGAGTAACTAACACAAACGTCAAAAGAAAACACTACCCAATGAGAGTCTTACAAAATTACCGCCATTGTTGACTCTAACACATGGTTTCGAAGCACTTTCTGCTTTCTTGGCTTTCACTTATTCGAAGATGATCCCTGAAGAAAGAAGGGAGCTTAGCAGGACTCAGATTTAGCTGTGATGCGAATTATAACGAAAAGACACTCTACTTGGGTAGAGTTATGAGACTCAATTCTGATTCAATAAAACCAGAGAATTTGCTTGTAAACTTTGGATACATTTACATTTTAGATGATTCTCTACTCGACTAACAATGTCAATCATTTTGGCATCCCAAGTCCATTCGGTTTGTTACGTAACAATTTTAGTCCCTCACATTGTCTTCGATGATCTTGGTTTGCTTGAAATCCATCTTCTCAGTGTCACCAGCTTCCTTTTCAACGTAACTTCTCCCTAATGAGGACAAACACCCTCTGCTAGGGCACGGCTCACTTTCTTCCCAGTCAACTCCAAAGATTCCCCAAAGATGTGTCTTCTTTCTGAGTGCCCCAGCACTACCCACATGGCTCCTAAGTCTTTGATCATGCCAGGCATCTGCCAGCACCTTGACTGCATTCTGAATGCAGATGAGTTCTCCAAGGCACTTACTTCTTCCTCTAGTTCATCCTCCCGTTGCCCCACCCCCCGACATGAAGAACGTCCTGGAAGATATCATTGCTCTATGTCTAACTCCCTGCCCAGAAGTTTAGTAACTGCTCCCAGCACATGCTTCTAATGACACCATCTACCCCATCTTGTGGCCTAATCCAGTCTGTACCTTCTTGAACCTTTTACACTTCCCTATAATGGTTGAGACCAAGCCAATCCCTTTACCATGTACAATGGTTAGAATCAAATGTCACCAAGGTGACTTCCTGGCCGAGGAGTCGAAGGAATAAACGAAGGAATAAAGGAATCTTGCCTTTGGACCCTAACAAAGGCAAGAGAGTGAAATCACCTTCCTTTCTCTTTTCAGTATACATTAAGACCAAGATCCTTTTACCCTAAGAGGCCAGGAATATTTCCCTTTCCCACTGTGCCGAAGCTCTTATATTTTGTTTGTGAACCATTCTACATGTAAGGGAAATAAACATCTGAACCTAAAAAGAGAAAAAAATTATAAACATCTTTCTATAACAACGTATGTAGGTACAGACCTGTAACCTCATCACCCTGGACCTGAGTCAAAGGATTGGATCATGAGATTGAAGCCTGCCTAGGATACATGATCATACCGTGTCTCAAAAGGTCATTGTGGTCTTAAGTAGGAATATCTCAACTAGAAAATTGCAAAGATAAGCAAATTAGAAGAGATATATTCACATGAAAGATATAATATTTAAAACACAATGCAAAGGTACTAATATAAATTATTAACATCATTACAAACAATGACATAAGCATTTATGTTTCTGATAAGTTTAAGAATTCAGTATTTCTGGTGCAAATGATGATTTAGTTTATTAATATGGCTATTCTGAATTATTGTTACTGAAAACAATTACTGTATTATGAAATACACCACTTTAGAAATTCTTCATGCTACTTGTAAGATTTTAATATTTTCTGTGAATTATTTCTTTGGAAGATCCTTTTATATGATTTACATATTCATAGAATATTGTGAAATGCTTTACCTTATCATTAAATTATACATTAAGATATATCCTTTTTAGTTACCATAGAAAAATGTTCACACACACACAGAAACACATACACACACACATACACACACACACACACACATACACACACAACTGCGCACACACACTCCTAATGTTTCAAAAGTTAGTAAGGGCAGAGAAAATTATTTTCAAATATTACATAAATTAATTCTAATAGTTTTCATCAAGTTTCTATCATCTGTAATTCTTTCTAGGAATGGCTGTCCTCAGATGATCAAAGAACTTTTTTGTAGAAGGGAAAATCCAGACCCAAGATTTGGCTGTCTTGTCAATGCTGGCACTTCATCAAGAGCTTTTGACAACTAGGGCAACCAAAGCCCCTGACCATGAAGTGCACATGAGAGGTGATTAGGAAAATATCTCCAAACTCTATGTATGTCAATTTTCAATGAATTCCTTTTTAAAGGCCCAAAGGGTCAGTTTTCTCCTTCCATTATGAAGGTCGTAGGAATCAAAGTCAAGGTGTCAGGCTCGGAGGCAAACACCACTGCTGGCTAAGCCATCTTATTTACCCCCAATTTGATCCTTTAGCCAAGAGTGTCTTTCCACTTACTGTAATAATCCAAGCTGACCTCTAACTCATGACAATCCCCCTGCCTCAGCTCACCATGTACTGGGATTACTGGGGTAAGCTGCCACACCCAGCTCCAGTTGTCTCTTTTTTAGCATTTGTGTTGTTGTAATGTACTTTAGAAATCTAAGCATTGAAAAAACCTAGCAACACACTCTACCAATTATTTTCCTATTCATAAAAAGCAATTAACTGAGAATTTTCTTCTAGATGTTAATACTTAACATAGAAAAAAAAAGCCATGACACCAATATACAAGCTTTTCTCCATAATTATCAAGATGCTCATTAGTTACCTCCATAAAAGAATGCCTTTCAGGAACTGGGACCTCTGTCTCCACAGAAGTATAATAAGCCACATGTGTAATTTTTGTGTTATTTGATAACTGTATTTAAATAACAGGTGTAGTCTGTCATGATAGTACGCATAACCCCAACACTTGGTAGGCTATGCTGAGGCAGGAGGATTATTTAAAGTTTGAGGTGAGCCTAGGCTACATACTGAGTTTCAAGCTATCCTGGGCTACCTAGCAATACCTTGTCTCAAAAAGCAACACAAAAGTGGTTTAAGTGAAACTAATTTTTATAAGAACTTTATTGAAGTATAATTTTCATGAAACATAAAACTGATCTCTGAACACTGTACAATTCAATAGATTTCAGTAGGTTCAAGGTATCTGATATCAAAACTGAAATATATTTCCTGTGTAGGTATCCTTTAACCCTGTAAGAAATGATGTGGTCTTATGTCAAACCTAATACACACAGCAGTCCCTTTAAGAGTAGGGAGCAGAGAGATCCGACAGAGAGCTAGAGAATGGATCTGGAATGGCAGGGGAGAGGTCTCTTTAGAGGAGGCAAACATAGCTCCTTGTGTGACCTGCATCAGAAATGAATGACACGGTGACACTCAGAAGGCAGAGATAGCACATTAAAGCATTCAACTTTAAGTGGTTTCCAGGGACATGTGATTAAAAACACTGGCTTCTCTATTTTAGCTGAGCGCGATGATTAGACACAACTAAACACGTTACATGGTAGGTAATGTTTTCTAAGAAAGAAATAAAGAAATGTTTCACTGGTTTTGCTTTTTAATTTTTATTTAGTGGGAAGACTGGAAAGTCATAAAAAGATCCTGAAAGTAAAACGTGACTTCCAGGCTGGGCAATGGTAGCACACACCTTTAATCCCAGCAGTGGGAAGGCAGAGGCAGTCAGATCTCTGAGTTCCAAGCCGGTCTGCTCTACACAGTGAGTTCCAAGGCAGCTAGAGAAATCCTTTTTTTAAAAATAAACAAACAGCTGGGCAGTGGTGGTGCACGCCTTTAATCTCAGCACTTGGGAGGCAGAGGCAGGCGGATTTCTGAGTTCGAGGCCAGCCTGGTCTACAGAGTGAATTCCAGGACAGCCAGGGCTACACAGAGAAACCCTGTCTCAAAAAATAAAACAAACAAACAAAAAAAAAACAAACAAAAACTGCTGATAATCACAGCCTGGGGATCACTGTTAAATCAAGGTAAAACAAGATCTTCCCACCTCAACAAAGTTATAGACCCCAGAATAGAAGAAGGCAAGGGCTTTCCTAAATGAAGGCCAGGTACAAATCTGAAAAGCGACCATCCTCCAACAGCCCAACCACAGAGGACTTATCTGGGAGAGTTATGTGAGCAAGATTTAACTTGAAGGGATTTGACCACAATCGGATTCATAGGAAGCCCACCACATTAAAATTTTATTGCATTTTATTTATTTGTATGTATGTGTGCAGTGTACATATATGTACATATATGGGCACATATGTGCCATGGCATACATGTGGGGGTCAAAAGACAACCATCAAAAGTTTGTGCTTTCCTTTCTACCACGTAGGACCTGGGAATCAAACGCAGGCCTTCACGCTTGGTGGCAGGCACACTGAGATACCTTGCAAGACCATCCCACATTATTTTTATGAAGTTTTAGTGGATTAACTAGGAACTTCATAGTTCAATTAAAGAATGTAAATGAAAGGAAAATTTATCACGTGAACATTTCAAATTGTAAATTGAATATGGATGATAAAAATCATGTGATCAAATGTGAAAAACATTGCAAATATTATATTATATCTGTTTCTAACAAGTATCTCTTGGTGACCATTATAAGTAATTAAATAATTAAGCATAAATTATATATGAGAATCTGGTGCACGGTAAGTAACTCAATCTGCATGTGTACAGATATTATATGCATGTTTACATCTAAACTGTCCTGCCTTTTGTCATCATGAAATGTCCAGCACACTGGGAATGGTAAGGAAAGCCACTGGACCATTGGCTTAACTTGAATTAAGACCTTATTTGTCCAAAGCAACATTTCAAGGGCCTTGTGTTAAGGAGCTGACATCATTGTCCTATATGTCCTTCTCTCTCTTTGCCATAGCCTGCTCTGGGACAGACAAATCATCGTATGGAAGAGTGCCAGCCATACCAGGGGAAGAGAAAGTGAAGGTGGATGGTAAGGTCAGCTGTTTGGAGCTGTTTACGCATTAGGCCCCACATTGTCCAAACATGGCTGGAATGGTAAACTTATAATGGGACTCCACAACCTACCCCTTATTTAACATAAACACATTAATTTTAAATATTTTGAGCTTTACTAGGTAAACAGATATGCCAACATTGTGAATAACTACCTCTAATTTTAAAAAATATTAGTATCCAGTTGATAATTTGTTCATGATAATCTGTTCATTCGAGCTATATAATATCATTTAAATTTCAATACAAATTTACATTCATATGTGCAGGCTCATATGCTCAAAATATTTGATACTTAAATGTCCATCCTTCCTTGCATCTTGCACAGAAATGGTGCATCTAGGCTTCAGAGTCCGTAACTAGGAGGTTCATGGTCTGCAGCACTGTGAGCATCTTTCAGGAGTCTCGTCATCGGTCAGACGATGGCGGTCTATGGATGGGCTTGGCTGTAATGCATATAGTACACATTTGAGGGAAGAAAAACACACTTTCTATTAAATGGTCACTGTACGTCTTACTGATGTCATCTATTCTCCCACGTTATAATCAAGTCCCCTTTGCTAATCAAGAACCAAGTTTTTCTTCACTAATCTCCCCAAGATCAGCATCGTGCCCGTGTCTGTTAAATTTCTTCCTGTGTAATGCCACTGTAGATCTTTCTCTGGAATCCATTGCTTGTCAGGGCATTTCGTAGACTCATTGGAACACTCTCTTCTAAACCGACCTCAAGTCCTTACCCTCTGTTTCCATTCCATTTCTAGGCAAGTCTGTGCTTGACCTGGCTTCCTCTTCTGGGGACATATGATTTTTTTTCTTTCTGAAGCATGTAATTGACATATGGTTTGCCCCTGCGGCAAGATCATTTGCTCATTGCAGATTAGTTGCCTTCAGTGTGTGGATCTCACCTGGGTCACTTCCTTTCAGGGACATCCATGGCTCTGGATGCCTGAGAACTCCCACTGGAATGTGCAAACACTGCCCTGGCTTGCCTGCCTCTGAGCTGCTATTTCTTTCCAGGGCTAGTTTGTTCTTAAAAACTAATGTCACTTTGAATCTGTCACCTCTTTAGATTTTATTCTATCCTTTGTGATGTTACAAGCTGCCCATCAGATGTGTTACATTAGAAGAAATAAAAAATATGCCTTGAAGAAATTTCTCACTTCAAAATTAAAAAAAAATATTGCTAGCAAAGTTTGACTTAGTAATTCCAGCCTTGATCCTATATTAATTAGATAAACCAAGGGAATTTGTGTTTGGCGGGAATGTCCCACAGGTGCCATAGAGAGTATCTACATATAACAGAAGATTTGGGATGCCAAAGTATAATATTTTGATGTCCAAATTCTACTGTCTACTTTAATACCATATACTTTATATTGAGACTAAGTTTTATTATAAAGACTATTGTCTTTATAATATGTCCTGACACATATTGCCTTGATAAAAATTATCTTAGCTAGTGATATAAAAAACTGATTTTTATTAGTAATACATTTTCTCACATTAAATTAATTTTTAACAAGAAAACTTTGGCATATAGAAGTCTACATGAGGACCTACTAATAACTCTGGGGGATGGGTGACCTCTTTGATACCATAAGCACATAGTTGCATATATATGCATGCATTCTGGGACTTGTACTTAATTTCTGACATCCTCTAAGGAGAGTCTATCTCATTCAAAAATTAATATCTAATATACTATGTTAACTTGTGTTTAGAAAGTGCTAGAAATACAAATATAACATGATAGTTTAAGTGACAGAAGAACTCATTTTTTTATCATCTCTACATGATTATCTATGGCAATGATTCTCAACCTTCCTAACGCTTCTACCCTCTAATACAGTTCTTCATGCTGTGGTGACCTGTAATGATAAACTTATTTTTGTAGTTACTTCATAACTGTAACTTTCCTACTGCTGTGAATTATAATGTAAATATCTGTGTTTTATGATGCTCTTTGGTGACCCCTCTGAAAGGGTCTTCAAATCTTCCCCCCAAAGAATTCGAGACCCACAGGTTGAGAACTGCTGGTCTGTGGTGGTCTGAATATGAACCTTCCTCTCCACTCATCTTTCCGTGATTCTTTATCATATAGAATGCACTATTCAACTGAACCCTATGTTCTGTGTTTCTTTAAAAGCAAGCTTGATGTTACTGCCTTGGACTGTTCTTGGACAGAATCATTTGAAATGGAATAAGGAAGTGAAAACATTGAGTAAGTAAACTTCTCATTGCTTACATCAGGAGTAATTAGTAAATGATAGCAGAATAAGAACATAGTAATTCTATCAATAAATAGTTCTTAATAAGTAAAAGCTAAGGTGCAAAGAATCAAACATTTGAAACTCACTGGCCATAGTAACTCCATATTTTTGCCAAAATCAGTTAGATTGATAAATCTCTAAACTTTATTAATATATTTAATGACCTTTCTTTTACTTTATATTTAAATGTCCTAATATCCACAATTTGTCTTTCTTGTGATATGCTTAACAGTTAGCTATGAAAAGCCCATATAAGTCATGTACAAATATGTGCATAAACCACCAAGACGTTTATTTTTTACGAATACGATATAAAGCATTTCAATTGTCATTTTGTGATTCTATTCACAGAACTGAAAAATCACAGATCCTTAAGGAATACAACCAGAAACAGACTTTCCCAAGAATTGGCATCCAAGATACCCCCAATGTTCTGACTCCTTTAACGTGTAATTACTAATTGTGTGGTTTCCCCTGCCTCCAGGTTGTGCCAGAGTCATGTTCCCCAAAGGAATACATGGACTTGTTGATTTACATCATTTACAAGGTGAGCTTCTCTCAAAAAGCACTGTTTCTGTTTTGTTTATCTTGTTACTTTCGTACACAAGTATTTCCTGCATCCTCCTATCCTTCTTCCTCCTCCTCCCCTTCCTCCTCCCACCATTTCTCCTTCTTCTCTTGTTCACCCCCCTCTTTCCCCTCCTCACTCTGTCCTTTCTCCACCATTTTCCTCTTGTATGAGAAAACACACCTACCAGAATAAACATAGAGAATCAAAAATGACATTTTTCTAGTTAACATCATGTTTCAGATTTAAGAAGAAGAGATTAGAGCCCAACTAAGTCTTTAAATGTAGTAGCCTTGGGGATCTTGTCTCATTTTTGTCATGGGAATCTCTGAGCCAGAAGACTCAGCTATGTTTTTTCTTAGGTTCCTTATATACAAAAATAGTATAAGATAACAAGTAGTTTGTGATTTAAGCTGTGAAACTTTCGAAAAAATCAAATAACCATCTATACCCATTACAAATTTAGATGCCTGGGAGTGGCATGCTGCTGGAACAAAGTGGGAATCAGCTTGGAACTGGAAATTGAGGAGACAGGACAAGAGTTTATGATTCGTTGTTTATTTGTTTCAGAGAAAGGGTACTATTTGAGTACATGATGCTACATCAATGGTATATCCATATGTCAAAAAATTACAACTGGGTTGACACGTTGCATCAATTTTACATAGAAGTAACACTATATAGACCAAGCAGGTTATATTTGGGAATATATATGCATATATATAACATATATGCATGTAACAATGAATAATAAAAAAGAGGTCAGGAATTTAAAAGAGAGCAAGAAATGATATATGGAAGGTTTTGCAGGGAGAAAGGAGAAGGAGAAATAATATAATTATATTATAATCTCAAGAATTAAAACAATATTTTAAAAAATTAAACCAAAAGTCATTCCTAATTCTGTTTTTCTCTTGCTACATAGAGTGCCTGAACGGGTTACTTATAAAGAAAGAATTTTGGCCCATGCTTCTGGAGTAGAGATGTCTATGGGAAAATGGCTACTTCAAGCAGAGGCCAAGTAACCCATTTTTATATTAAAAAAAAAATGGAGGAGAAAGTACTCATGTGTAGAAGAGCAGAAGAGAGTAAACAGAAAATGCAGACCTGCTTCAGAAAGTTCTCATGGTAACTAACATGGTCCAATAATGGTAGCATCAATCTGTGTGCCTAAAGACAATGTCTCTGTGACAAAGTTATCTCTGAAATATCATACTGCCTCTTAAAATTAAATTACATGACAAGTTCTGGAGAGTACAAACTGAATTCAAACAGTAGATAGATCAACCATTTCAATATAAAGGCAACAACTAAAACATGCAAGAAAACAAAACATAGGAGAAAATCTTCATGAACTGGAAATTTTCAAAACTTTCTTGAAAAGGTAAAAAATATAAATATGTAAAATAACAAACTCACATGTAGGATATCTACAGAATTTAATATCTCCACTGATAAAATACACTGCTGTGAGAATTTAAAACAAGTCGAGATAGGTTCAAATATTTATAAGACAAATATCTCACCAAGGATTTTCAATGACTTATTTAAAGTTATTTCAAAATGCAGCCAGGAATGATGTTGTAGACTTTAATCTCAGAACTCAGAGGCAGAAGCAAGTGAATCTCTACAAGTTCCAGGACACAGTGTTCTATGTAGTGAGTCCCAGACCAGTCAGGGCTACACAGGGAGATACTGTCTCAAAAATAAACAAACAACCCCTGCACCCCCACAAAAATAAATCCTGCTAGACTGAGCAATAAAAGGAAAAAGGAAAAATACTAATATAACTACAAATATAAAAATTAATATGGGATGTCAATAGCACATCATCAAAACACGTTGTATTTCTATACAACTCAAGAAAATGAAGACTACTGACAGAAAGCAGATTAGAGATTTTATTGGGACAAGGCCAATGAGAGGCTAGCATATGAATTATAATAAAGTAAGAAGAGACATTTAAAAATGATAAACAGATGTGCTACAGTGATGGGTTCATGATATGTTCACATACCAAAATGTAGTTATTGCTAAATCTTAAATATATACATCAACTGTACCTTAATAATCATATTTCAGGAAATGAAAACTGATCATGAGAGTCTACAGGGAAAGAATTTGATAATCACAAATACTCGCTAGAAAACAAGCCCTTCATTTCATGAAGGGAAAAGGACTGACTCGTCTGCAGCACCGAGCTGGAGGAAGATTGAAGAGCGAAGAGCGAAGAACAAATTGTTCAGGGAATAACTCAGGAGCAGGAGTGGCGTTGGGTGCTTAGCCCACGACTTCCAACACTGATCACGATGGATTTGAGAACTGCTGGAGAATTGTGTCCTAACTGTCCCATGAACTGATGCGAGATCACAATTTTGACACGCCCATCCCAACAGCATCGTACTTTGTGAAATCGAGGG
>CM052714.1:48790086-48807276 GCA_028551405.1 Uromys caudimaculatus | reverse complement strand
AAGTCCTCTCCTTTCTCCCTGGTGGCCATCGAGGTGATTCTTCTGCCTCATATGTTATTTTTTAGAAACATGATCCAGGTTTATCCTGGATTCCCAGTAACACATAGAATAGATGTGATGGTATATTTCTATAATCCTAGCAGGCAGAAGGTTGAGGCAAGAGGATTGGAAGTTCAAAGTCACTTTTGACTACACAGCCCAAAGTTAGCCTGGAATATGGAGACCTAACTTACAAAGGAGCAAAAAGGGCAGCAGCAGCAGCAGCAGCAGCAGCAGCAGCAGCAACAACAACAACAACATATCCCTACTAGCAATGCATTTTGTATGCAGAAGGAACATGGCTTACTGAGTGATCTCTCCATCCTGGTCTTCATAGCCTTATATACTATTCTCCATAGAGGTAAGTCTGTGTCTGCCTCCTGAGTGCTGGGATCAAAGGTGTGCACCACCACCACCTGGCACAAGTTTAGTTTCAAAGCCACTGTTTTTAGGATGCTTCATTATGGAGCAATAGATACCAGAAACATAGCTTAAAGTTTCTTTTCATAATAACTCAAATTAGTTTTACATTCTGTCTGACGGGTCTTCTTTGTAATCTAGAATTCTGATCATGCAGTGATGTAATTAGCTCACCTGAGACTCCAGTGGTATTTGTAACAGAATGGATGACCACAGAGTCTGGGACACAGCTGCCAAGGAGTCACCAGGGAGAAAGCAATTGTATTCCCTGCTATGTTTCAGTCTCAAGTCCCCACCATTGCCACCTACTTTGCACAGGCATGGTTAAATTACTCGAAAGAACTTAATAATGACATCCAATAAGCATGACACATCGATAAGAATTCAGATGATAAAACTACATTTATCTATTCATAGAATAAAAACAATTCATGCTTGTTTGTATAAGGATATCATTTGAAGTATATTTACCCTATAAACTCATCCCCCAAACACACTAAGCTAAATTGACACCATATGTGAACTATTTATTTATTTCATTGTAATCTTCACTTGATTATATGCTTTATTGGAGGAAATATTATGCTCCTCTCATCCATAATTATGGACTCAAAACCTACAACCATATCTAACAAAAAAAAGGGTCACAATAAAATATATTTTAAATAAATAAGACTTCCAGGGTATACTATATTCCTGAAGAAATTTTAGTTGGTACAATCTTTAGTACTGTCAAACTGAGTTTAAAATATATCCTCTTTTTTGAGGATTTATAATACAATACATTTCTTTAACAATGGATATTTCTGAAAGTATTTTTTTAGTCTTTTAAGGACATAGAATAACACTACACCTTTTAAGGGAACTTTAGCTATTCCCACAGTAATCCATCTCTTAAGAAATGCCTTGTTCTTTGGCTACTAAAATTTGTTATATTTTAGCAAATGGATTTTGACATTCTGGACAATAATGTTATATTAGAACAACTGACATTATAGAATAATACCGTTTGCGGTTGGCAATGTCTCTTCTTAGCACTGGCTGTGTCAGAGTGATGGTGGCTAATGATGTCACCTCTTTTTATCATATGAAATTTAGTACAAGGTCAAGGACGTCAGGTCCCATATTTACCATGAAATTATGGTGTCTTCATTAAAAGGCAAATCCCTCATTTCAGACATGTGAATGGTTCTTAAAATAGAAGACAGGATGGCTAAATGTGGGTGCCAAAGAAAGCCTGATTCAGGAACTCTTCCTGGAACCATTCCCAAAACATTATTCATTTGATTATGGATTGAATATATTTTTCTCATTCATTTAAAGCCTTGCTTCCCTGTATGTTGTTTTGAGATAGGCAAACTAACGCTGGTAGGCAACCTGGCCTCCCCAAAAAAGTCACGCCACTCCACTTAATTGATCCTTTTCTGTTGACTTATTGGAAGGGTAGATGCTCTCATTCTTGTTCATAGTTGTCAAGGTCACATATGTTCATGCTAACTGTACTTAGGTGATGCTCTGCCTCCCACTCAACAAACAGAGATTACTATTTCCACAGGTGGACCACAGTCCTCACAGTTAATGAAGGTGAGGGGATGCCATGCACAGAGAATTATCTGCTGTGCACTGACAATCTTCTCATTGTCTTTATACTTCACTTCTGTTTGTCTTACTTTAAAGGTAAAAAATAATAGAGCTGAAGGGGTTTGCAACTCCATAGAAAGAACAATAATATCAACCAACCAGGTCCCCCAGAGCCCCCAGGGACTAAACCACCAACCAAGGAGTACACCTGGAGGGACCCATGGCTCCAGCTGCTTATGTAGCAGAGGAGGGCCTTGTCAGGCATCAAGGGGAGGAGAGGCCCTTGGTTCTGTAGAGGCTCAATGCCCCAGCATAGTGGAATGCTAGGGCAGTGAGGCAGGAGTGGGTGGATGGGTGGAGGAGCTCGCTCATAGAAGCAGGGCCAAGGGGGATGGGATAGGGGGTTTGCAGAGGAGAGAGCAGAGGGGGGGATAACATTTGAAATGTAAATAAGTAAAATAACTTGTAAAACAATTTTTAAGGTAATAATAATGCTATGTCACAAGTGTCCTTTTACCCATCCTGTACTTCATTGGCTCTTATCTTTACCCCCTTCTGTTCCCCTTTCCAGCTTTCTTAAGTAGGGTGAGCCACAAGCCTCACAGCCACTATGCAGATCAGAGATGTGAAGGCGTAGGTGAATCCACTAAGATTTTGCTTCAAAATGTCGTAATGATACCTCATACCTTGTATACTAATTTGAAATAACTGAAAATGTCTCTTATGAAGCTTCATGCTAATGTTAGCTTCATGAAAATACTTCATTCTCCCTTGTTGTAAATCCATGCAGTTATTCTGTCAGGTGTGCAAAAACGTATTATCTTCTCGTTTTTGACATGAGTTTTGGCTCATCCAGCAACTCTGCTGACCAGCTCTTTTTGGTTAAGTAGCCCTTGATGGTGGCCCCCACACCACCTTCTAGCGAGCCAGAAGCTCGAGAGTGCCAAGTACATGTGCTCTAGGACTCAGCAGATGCCCAATAAACCTCCCTATCTGTGTCATCACATTCTATGCCTTGTTCCATGGGATTTGTGTAACAGTTACATCAAGTAGCACTTGTGAAAGTATTCCACAAGCTGCAATGTGTTCTGAAGCTCCAGGAGATAATTATTCTAGCTAAACCTAGTTGTCTGCCCTTTACCTACAATTGAGTCTTTGTGTGTGAAAATCCTCTCCTTAACCTGTTGTAACGGATGGGTCTCCCAAGACCAACTGAGTTTCACCTATCTTCTGAAATCCTCCGTGACCTCTCTTAGCTTGGCCTGCCAACTCTGAACATCCAACTGCGAACTTTCTATCATTTCCTAATTGTTTTCACCCATTTCAAAAGCACCATTCGGTCTTTCATCATTGAAGACTGTTATCTGTTGGGTGCACCACCTCCACACTACTGCATGTCCCATAGGATTCTGCAGGAAGAAACCCAGGGCCTATTAACATCGATCACTGCTGTCACCCCACAAGTCTGGGTAGGGGGTGTAGGCATTGCTGTGTTTCACATCGCTGTGTCTTGTTTGTTTGTTTCTTTGTTTGTTTGTTTAGCTTCATTGCCTCTCCTTTTACACTGTAATTTTGTTATTTATCTCTGTATGTGTGTTTGTGTGTGCATGCAATGTATGAATGCCATTTATATGTGTAAACATGTATGGATGCACATGCATGTGAATATGAGCACACACATAGCACCATACACATGTGGAAGTCAAAGGCAACCTTAGGTGGTAGTGTTCCCCCCTACTCTGTTTGAAAGAGGGTACCTTGGTGTTTTCTGTTGCATATCACAGGCTAGCTGTCCCAGGAGCGACCCTGATTTGCATCTCTCATCACCTTGCAGGAGCCCTGGGATTACAGACATTCACACTAAGGATCTGGCTCTTATTCGGATTCTAGGAATCAGAACTCAGATCCTCACCTTTTATATTCACAGTTCCATTTCACTGGTCCCGTGACTAATCTTCTTTCTCCTCTCCCTCTCTGAGTGTCTTGGCATGAGAGGCTTCATTTGGAAACATACTGAAAAATGACTGCAACCATTTAAAGTGTTAATGTAAATTTCATCCTAAAATGTTTATATGCTATGTGAAACTGGACATTTTAAGTAAAATTTTCATTTTCAGTTTTAGACTATGTGTGTTCAATGTGAATATGTCTAGTTGGTAAATAAAAATAATAAAATTTTTCATATTATTGACCTACTGAACTATTTTTTAAAAAACAATACTCTAAATACAACTCAAATGACAAGGCCTGGTCCAAACTGGGAGCAAATTTGGTTCACATACTTTTTTATGAACATACACAATTCTCTTTTATTGAAGAATCTGAGGATAATTCTCAGGCCAAATGTTTAGGTTGATAGAGAAAGATGTGTAACTTACTCAACCTCATATGCAGGCTCATATAGAACTCCAATTAAAATAATAAGTGAAAAACATGGGGCAGCATATTTTATTGAAATTTGATAATATTTCCCAGGCCTTATTGTTTTCACTAACTTAAAAATTACCTGAAAATAAATCTTCCTGCAGTAGCATCATTAAAGATAAAAATTCTGAGGCTAGAGAAAGTAAAAGCACTTACTGCTCATGTTTGAGGACCTGAGTCTGAATCTTCAGGGTCCCGTGATAAGATAGGCTGTGTATTCCACTAACTGCAGCACCAGGGAAGAGGAGAATCCCAAGAGCTTAGTGGCCAATCAGCTGAGTGGTGACAGGGTCCTTCTGGCTGAATGAGAGCTTCTGTCTCCAGGTAACATGGTCCAGACCTAGAGTTGAAGATAACCTATCTTTTCCCCTAAGCTCTACATCTAGGCTCTGAAACTGCGTAATTATATGATTATACGAATACACTCCCCGCACATACACAAGTTCACTATAAGACCAATCATCTTCTAAGAATCTATTTGACAGTAAAGGAAAAATGTCTCAATTTTTCTAAACACCTAATCACAAACACATTAACTTTGCCACTCCAGAACTGAATAGAGGAAAACAACTTATCTATGAAAACATTATAATGAAACCTACGACTTTGCTTGCTAATTTAAAAATTAAACATATTTTTAAAAGAATTCACTTGGTATGGAAGAGTTTCTCTTCTTAGAGTAATATCTCTTCCTCAGCCAAACGGTATGCAAGGGATATACTTTCATGATATTTTTCTATTCGATCCATCCCAAATACTCCATTAAACATAAGCCTGAAAACAATACCTTGCCCAAGTTTGCACCATCGGGGCAAAGTTCACTAATGCTCCACAAACCTTCATGTAATCAAACACCCCACCACGCCTCTGCCTGCACGGTAATGATCACCATGTCTCGCAGACATTTTTAAATGAGTTTGCACTTTGCCGTACCCCCTCCTATATTTTCCTCTCCTTGCAGGCACAGTGGATGAAATTTTGATCAACATTATGAAATTGGATCACAATTATGACTTTAATCAAAACAAACGCAGCCTCATGCCATAGGTGTGGAAATCCGTTTGCTCTGCTCTCCTATTGCAGTCCGATTTTGTAATCGGTGCTGTCAGCCAAATACAGGGTGTAAATTATATGGCCAAATGAGAAGGCATGTTCCATCCCATGCCGTTGCCGGGTATGCTTCATATTTAGATATAAACAATGAGAGAAATTCACATTTCACAACAGTTGAGTCACATCTGCCTTTGTGAACACTTGTTTATCTGTAGTTTCTCGTGATTTTTACCCAAGATGCCTCTGGTGTGGGGTCTTTCTTTACATTTAAATTATTACACATGCTTGTTTGATTCATTACCATGGAGTCATTCAACAAAACCCTTCCCATTGATTAAGTCTTTATCAGCTGCCCATCATGCACAGAGTAAAGAGTGACCTGGAAAGGGAGAGGACACAAGGCAGGCTGTGATCATGAATGTGGCTAAGCTCATTCATCTCATACCCAGATCCAGGCTCCCTGATCTTAATTCACAACTGTGAGTTGTTGGCTCTCAGGTGTCAAAACCAAATACTAGGTACCCTAGTTGCCCCACAGAGACCTCTTTCTCAGTACTGTGTCCAAGGAGTGTCTAGGAACCAATCAGAAGCAATCCAAATATTCCTCACTTCTATCATGACAGGCCGGACTGGAGAACCTTAAGGTGACCTTATGATGACATCTAACTAATGAAAGGATTCCTTAACAATTCTGTGGATTGCTTTTATTTTCCCCATTAAAGCATTAAAACATTTTAAGGAGAGTCTTCCATTTTCACACACTGAAAACAACGGAGGTTTGGAGAAAATTCGCCATGCTCAAGACCCTGGCCATTTTCATTACACTGCTGTTGTTTTTCACACTAGCTTACTTTCTACAGTTTTGAAAGAGGAGCCCCATGTGATTAAGAGAGAGAATATCCATAAAATGAGTTCAGCATTTTCATTCAGAGCAGCTAACTGACCCTCTGAGCCTCACGATGGAGACACCCAAAGGCACTACTGTCAAAGACTAGAATTTTTATGTGAAATTTTCTCCTGTTTTATTCTCCAGCTCTTTTCTAGTCTAGAAAATACATCTATTAATATACAATCGCTAAATTGCCTTCTTAGTTTAATAATAATCACAAATTAATGGTGTGTAGTCACATGTCCATTTTCTTGGGGGAAAATAACCATATGCTTCAATAACTAAAACTTCTATTTCCACAAACTAATTAAAAGGCCTTGTGGCACAGTAATCAGAAAAACAGGTGTTTCATTTAGTTTCTCTCCCTTCAAGGTTGAATAGCTGCAATTCAGACTTCCCCACAATTCCTTTAAAGTCAAAGAAAAGTCACACAGCCCTACTTGGCCTATCAGATGACAATGTCCTTCTGTTCCACCCCAGAATTTTGATGGAATATAAATCATAGAAAGCATACTGTTTTTATAGGACAATATGTTAAATTATGAGTGTTATTTTTCACAGCAGATCTTTAGCTCCCCCAAAGAAAAACGATTCCAAAAGCGTTTACTTTTCTCCTTGATAAAAAGAGAATATGAGTATATATAAATATATTCATATATTGAATCTTCAAAGAGACATGAGTCTCTATAAAAGATAGGCTCCATTCTTAACCCAAAAATAACCATCTTATCAAAACCACATCTCTAAGACCTGATCTTCTGAGTTCAGGGTGCATTACACACTTTATAATGCACACAGTAACTTTTGGAAGGCTTCAGCCTTACTCCTGCCGTTAATTATTTAGACTCTGACATATTGCAATAAAACATTTCATCAAGCACTCCAGTCCAGGGAACGATAGGCATCAACACTGTATTGGTAATGCAAAATAAATGGATCGGGGTTGAAAATAATGAGTTTGGTGGATTACATCTGTCAATGTGAATTATTATTGTTGAACATAATAGGGCAGAGCACTACAAAAATAAAGCTTGTCTTCTCTAGTTAAAGGTGAGACAACTACCTCTAATGAGATACAGAAATTCAAGTGTGAGTTATTAATTATGTACACAAAAGGTTTATCGCCTTGCCCAATCTTACATTTTTGTATGTATATAATGATAGAACAGAAAGTCCCCGTTGCTAAAGCTGGTGATAGTTCACAGCAGTCTCTTGCCAGAAACTGGAGACGACATTCCGTTTGGCCATATTCGATCGTGCAAGTGTGACGAGGCACCAGCCCCAGCAGGCCCTGATTTGGCTCTGTTCTTTCTACCAGCCTGTTTTATGATACATATTTCATTTGTAAGAGTGTTGCCTTTACCAAACCACCTTGAAATTCAGCATTGGATTTTATATAGTTTTTATTCTGTGTATAATGGATTTTTAATTGGCTGAATTTGGTATCTTGTTCGTTCTATAGCTAGAAAGCTTGAGGGAGACTTCTGTGAAGAATAATCCAAGTTGCCTCTCAGTAAAGCCCTCATTAGTGGAGAGAAGTCAATGTGTGTTATTCAGGAGAATACTTGAGGCAATATTTGATTTCACCAGCCCATGTTGGCTCCTTGGAGAAGGGAGAAACACAAGCCACCCTGCCTTAAAAAAATTCTTTTGCAAAATTGTGATCAGAAAACTCTCTATGCTTGACCAACCAATATAAATACTTTAGTGTATATGTATCGGTTCTTCATTATGACTTTAGGGAACATATAATATTCCATAACAAACTCATCATTTGATAAGCATATTTGTTGCTGTACTGTTAAATGATTTCCAGGATTTTTAAATGTATTTTTATGTATTTGTGGAAATATATGGTACATGCATGTAGGTATTCCTGGAAGTGAAAAAGAGTGCTAGATTCTGTCTACAAGTGGAGTTACAGCGAGTTGCAAGCTCTTGGTACTATAGCTGGGAACCAAATAGAGTTTTCCTTATGAGTAGTATAGAGCTATTAACTGCTGAGCCATATCTTCAGACCACCTCCTCTTTAATAATTTTTATTATTTCGGGGTTGTTAAACAACTCTAAAATAGAAATCCTTCATGTGCCTCTTTGTGTATATCTCTAAGCATTTTACTACCCTACGAGACCAAGGTATAATGTTTGCAAATTTGAATCAGAAAATATAATTGGTAACATTTCCATGATATGAAGAGTGCCTAATATTGTGTTTCTGAGGCATAAGTTTGGCTTTATGAACTTACATGGAGGGACATTTGACAACAGTAACCAAAAGGAAATGGTCCTGTTGAAAATCGCCAAGCAGTAAAGCCTAGGAGGAGCACAAAGGGACTTTGAGGACCTTATGTACAAGCTGCAAACAACCAGCTCTGGGAGAGCTATCAGACGGGTGGAAATGGTTCTCTGTGTTCTTTAAAATAAGAAATAATCATGGAGCTGGCAAGATGGCTCAGCAGATTAAGACACTTACAACCATGACTAAACTACCTGAGTTCAGACCTCAGAATCCACGTGGTAGAAAGACAGAGCCAACTCCTGAAAGTTAGCCTCCTATCTCCCTATGTGTACCAGAGGACATACACATGTGTGCGCACACACATACACAACTTTATAACCATATATAGGCAAAATACATAAATACGAAAATTAAGAAGTAAACACGGAGAGATAAAGCCAAGGAAATCAGAAATACGTGTTTCTTAAAAGGAAATCTAAGACAATGAGACTCATGTTGCTTGCATATAATCTGGGAATATAGTTTTTCTCTCTCCCTGCTTCTCATGTAAGAGAAACTATGAAGCAAAAGAGTCAGAATGAAGCTCAATGTCATCCTCTTGGATCAACTTGAGAAATCAAGCATGGCGAAAATGTTCCTGGTGAGTGATACGAAGCAAGACTATTGATAGGTGAGAAAAGCTTGCTGGAAGGAGTTTGGATGCTGCTGCTCTCAGGGGCATGGAGGTCCTTCACCACTTCAAACTTTCCTGCTTCGTTGGGATTATGGCAATGCATGGGGAATTTTTTCAAATCCTCGAGACATATATAGCTTTTGTACACCAGCAAATATTGTACATGGTCACTATCCAGAAATAAGCTCAATCGTACACATGGCTTCTATTGTTTCTAGATTGTGATCTTACATAAATATACATTTACATTAATACTGCTTATATTAGGCTATTTATAAGTACTGTTTTCTAATTGATCTCACAGGAAGCATCCCTCAGCTAAAGGCACTGCTGGGCAATGATACATTTTACCATGGAGACAAATGAGAGAAAAATCACAGCTGAAAACAAATTATTGGTAAATTAAAATCTATATTTATATAGACATTATTTATTTGTTTGTTTGTTTTACAAAATAAACCTTCCTATTACAACAAGGGGCATAATGAAATATTGAGCAGGAATATTAATCCAATATTAAAATATGATAAGTCCCCAGAACAAAAACCAAGCCAACGCTTCATGTCATTCAATAGCATGGTTGCAAGTCTCTTGTGAGAACTAATTCCACTATGCTTTCTATTCAATTAAAGTTCTTATAGATAGAAGGAAGCCATAGAATCTGAGTGCTTTGGGGCTAACCTTGACTTATTTTGGTTCTAGGAAAGAAAACCTTTTCCAAAACCCAGTCATCCTTTCTCTGCTCTGCTGTGAATTTAGTTAACAAGTGAAACCAGGATCACAGCCTTGTCCAGGTTAAGATGTTTTTTTTTTTTTTTAATGTACTTACAATGTATCCACCTCTACCTATTGCTTCTCTCTCTCTCTCTCTCTCTCTCTCTCTCTCTCTCTCTCTCTCTCCACATACACACAAACACACACAAGGAAGAGAGAGAGAGAGAGAGAGAGAGAGAGAGAGAGAGAGAGAGAGAGAGAGTGTGTGTTAGTGTATGGTTTTATACCTCAGTAAATTTAACTGCAGGGTCATCAAAGTGGTTTGCCACTGGGCCTGATAACTGAGTTCAGTTCTCAAGACTCACCCAGAAGAAGGAAAGAACCGATTCCCACAGCTTATTCTTGGACCTCCAGAAGTACCACAGAACATGGGCAGCATGCATACACATACGTCCAGATGCATGTATGTAGTCCTAAGCATGTGTGCACATACACATATGCATTCAGGCACACAAACACATATTAAGTAAAAACTAAGTATATAAATAAAATTTTAAATTGTAATTACACAGTTTATATAAATGTTAAATCTGTATCCACATATGCGTAATAAGATACAATGTGGGAAATCTTAAAAGGTGATTCCTTAATATGTTCTATGACAGAAGTAAGATAATCATAAAATAGCACAGCCCTTAATTTAGTCTTACAACTATTTTTAAATCTTTAATGACACGATAAGTATCAATATCTCTTTAGAATCAAATCCAAAATTTAAAAGATTTTTCCTAACTCAAAGAAATCCCCATTTTTAAAACATCCTGTTCCATGCTTCCATTACTATAAAATGACATTGAGATGCCTCAACCCTTCTATGCCCCTTTGTCAAGATGGGTAATATTTGTCTTCCATCCTGTGACCATCATATCACAGAAACAGTCACAGGGAACAATGTCCAGGCATCATCATGGCAGTAGGCTTTAGTTTTGTTCTTTATATTTTCCATTACTTGTTTCCCCCCCCCAAAAAAAATTAACTGTTTTCCTTTTGAGTTTTATTGGGAGTGACGTCACCAGGTCTGACCAAATCATGTGCTTTTATGCATAAAATAAATGAAGTGATAGATCAGTAGTTAAGAGCTCTGATGGCTCTTTCAGAAGATTAGAGTTCTGTCACATAGGGTCGCTCTCAACCTCCAGGAACTCCAGCTCTGGGAGACCTCACACCCATTCCTAGCCTCTTCAGGTACCCACATTCATGTGCACACACACACAAACACAAATAAATAAATAAATATTTAAAGCCCTTTTGAAGTCATTTCTTTTCAAGAATAATCAAATAAGTATCATTTCCCTAGACAGTTCTAGAAAATGAATTAAGATGTGCATTTCATAGTCCTTCATGATCTACTTCTAGGATCTAGCATAAGGATGCACAGTTTAACATAGGGTGAGAAGAGAAGTCAGCAGGACAACAGATCCAACACTGAGGAACTAAATGTAGAAAACGGCTTCTAAAGAGTGTAGGGGAGATTTTTGGGCTAAGACGCAAATAGGTAGGATTGCGGACACCACCTTCTGATCTGGGCAACTGACAGTGCGAAAAGGATGAGGTGAGAAGCTCACAAAACCAGGAGGGGAGAAATATGACTCAGAATCAGTAAAGAACGTAGGAAATAGGCATAGTCCCTGGTGTCATCAAGTTTCCGGTCTGCTGAGTGATACAAGCCAGGGACAAGTGTGTGAAGGGTGACAAACACCCTGAGCAGAGAAGCAGTGTGTGCTTACGTGGCACATGACAGGATCCTCTGCTCTAACCTAGCTTCATGAAAAAATGTGACACCAAATTAACCTTAAGAATCGTTGGTTTTGGTTGTGAGTCTAGCCTTAAGAATCGTTGGTTTTAAGAAGAGAAAACAGAAAAAATACTTTGGATGAAGAATAGGACATTATGACAAGATTATAGATGACCCATGTTGCCACATCAGACACAGGGAAGTGAGACAGGTATTAGGCACCTTCAAAAATGTCAGTCATTCCCTTTTGACTTAAGCCAGTGACCCAGTCATAGGCTCATAGTTCCAGATTTTAGGCTGAACTCTCTGTCACCTCTGTCCTTCCAATATAGACTTGAACCAGGTTGCCCTACATTTATCTGAAGCTTCTTCTCTCATGTAACTTGAAAAAAGGTGATGAATAACATCTCTGTTTGTTATTTAGAAATCTGTAGGACTCATGTATATGTGGAGTTTCTCCAGTGCCCCCTGAGTTCCCAAGTCATAGGCAGATTGTCACTAACTAGTTGCTCTTTCCATGTTTCATTATATATGTTCTGTCTCCCTCTCACTGTGCCAGATTATACATTACTTGGTGATATGGCAGTTTCTTATTTATAGGAGCATGTCTCTATGGGCTCTAAATATTTGTTCTTTGAAATTCGAGTTGAAGGCAAACAAAAACATCATGCTTTCTGCCTTTAACTACAAAGAATTTTATACATCTTTGACATCAATCCAGCAGGCATTAGCCATGTTTATTTCAATACTTCTTAGTAAAAAAAACCAAATAATTTTTATGGTCAATATGTTTAAATTATATGATCACTTGATGCTCTTCAGCGAAAACATTTTTCTTGAATAACATGTTTTTCTGATCTTTTTCCCCAAAACATGGAAACAGAACAGAATTCTTAGGTACAAGGCTGAGCCTCCATATTACCCAGTAATAGCATGCAGTATGAATGAGTTGTCACATCTTATTTGATTTAGAGAGAATGTGCTACTGGGTTGTTAGGGATGAGTCTAATCTAAGTCATTTCTCAATTATAGGGCAGGTGAATCCTCTCAGAATTCTGTCATTTAGCAGAGCGCATGTTTCAGTATTAATTTAATAAGATAGAACAGTAATTACCTCCTTAGCTCTTCCTATCTAGACTTGAGCCAGTGAGTACATTAAATTTGCTATGAAGATGATCTGCTCAGTGTATGACTAAAGGCAAGAGAAATGAAGAGGCCAGTGTTTTTCTGGATAGTTTTATCATTACACTGATCAGCTCAGGAGTTGGCCATTAGGAACACACTGTACCCTCTAGCAGAAAATCTGTAATGGTGATTAACACATGACATTTATGTAGAGGTGTACACTTAACAGAGGGGTTTCACACACACTATTTCATTCTGTTGACTCAGTAGCAGGCCAAGTAGCCTCCTACCTTTATCTTTGAGTCCTTGTGATTTTCATATGAACGAAAGAGATTTCATGAGCCTGACAAGTGAAGACCACAAGACTGACTACCTGCCACATCCACGAATACATCATTTTACCTCAGTTGTCTAGCCAAAGAATGTGGTTAGGTCATTCCAGTCAACTATTCCATAAAATAAAGAAATACATTGTGGCCAAGCATGGTGGCACACACCTATAACCCTAGCACTGGAGAGGCCCAGGGTAAGACTGAACCTGAGGCCATCATAAGAGCTTCATAAGAACTGATCCAAAAACATTAAGAAGGAAGGAAGGAAGGGAAGGAAGGAAAGGAAGGAAGGAAGGAGGAAGGAAGGAGAGAAGAAAGAAAGGAAGGAAAGCAAGAAGGAAAGAAGGAAGGGAGAGAGAGGAAGGGAGGAAGGGGAAGAGAGAGAGATAGAAGTGGAGGAAGACAGGGAGACAAAAAGAGAGACAAAAAAGAAATGTTGATAGACAAATGAATACCTTTTTCTTGTTTATTTTTTTAGAAATAGAGTATGAATAGTACGACTTTTGGACTCTGCAGCTCCACCCATAGATTTAGCATTCACAGAAAGAAATGTGTACTGTGTTTATGTTGTAGGCATAGCACCTCTCAGAACCTATTCTAACCATGAAGCTAAACTGCATGGCAGGCAGAATCAATCTCTGTTTTCTCTTACATCATTAAACTGCAGGGTTTAGAAGATGTTAGGCCATTTAGACATCACATTCTAACAGTATAGAGCATGGAACTTCCTAGGTGGCAAAATCTTTTTTGGAAAGGACGTCTTTTCCCTCCACCTAAGAAGGAAAACAGTTGGCAAAGAAATGGCAGCTTCAGTATTGCAGTTACCAGGAGTGGTGGCTCATGCACATGTGGAAGCTAAGGCAGGAGCACCACAACTTCAATGCAGTATGGATGACAGGAAGATCCTGTTTCAAAAAAGAAAGCCATTCAAGTAAAATATTCATACTACGAATGTGTCCTTTCAGAGAGCAGCTCTAGACTGGTGATGTAAAAAATGTTGACTTCCACACCTGGCTCCAAAAGTCTAGTCCAACCTTCAGCTTCAATCTGGTGGGAACTTTATCAATTAAATCCATGGTCCAAACATAAGCAAAGCTAAAGATATGTGGGACACTGGAGCTAGAGAGACAGAGAGAGAGAGAGAGAGACAGAAAGAACACATCACACCACATGGTACCTGGGCACTGATCATGTGCACTGGGCACCTCCCCTGGGTGTGGAGCTCTGGCTTGATTCCTTCCCCAGGCATGTCTTTATCTCTTGCTCATCTTTCATCAGTACCTGTCAGTAGAATATCGCCATTCCAGATGGAGAAAACAATTCTTAACAGAATTAGGGAAATGAAAAAAGTTTTTGGTCATGGAAATCCCCACTGTTTTAAGCTGATATTTTATTCATGTTTGGAAAATAGTGCTTGTGGCTGTTTCCATCCTCATCTGTTTTGGCATTTCCTGTTTTCATTCAGAAACCGAATGTATTACAAACAAGGCGAATCTTGGCTTCATTCCAGATCTATATGCCAAAAGAGATCCACCAGCTAACCAAATGACTGTCAGATTATAAAAAGAGAGAGAGAGAATTTTTACATAAATTACCTCATATAATCAAGCTCAGAATTTTCAACATAATGAGAGAGAAAGCCTGTTAGAGAAAGTCAAGTCCTTTCCACACTGGCCAGGGATTGAATTTGCCAGGGATATAGAAGGCCGAAACCTGTGGTATAGGGAAAGACTTTGATGATTACATCATAAAAGAGAGAACTGCTTTCTGACCACCTACATCCAGCTTCTCTTCCCCTTTCTTTCCCATTGACCTTGAAACTTGAGGAAATGTTGGTCACAGTTGATTGGGTGGAATCTGAAATCCACTGTAGCCATTGGATTCTGTAACTCTATAACAACAATAATTACAGAGTTAAACAGCTTTCAAAATGGATGAAAATACTTTCTGAGGTCGTGGATGCTTGTTGGAGTTGGGCTTCTTAATGCAGGGTAGTTCTTTTCCCACTGTGACAGCTGATGACCTAACCATGGGATACCCATCACCAAGGCACCAACGAGAGGAAAACGATCTTCACTCAATAGGACATTCAGTTGAGCTCTACTTATGAGCAAATTTGCAAATTGTGTGTGGCTCACCTGGATTAAGGACTGGACAAGTTTTCAGAAAGCATGCCGTGAGCCACAAGCGACAGAGTTTAGATCAGAGCCAGGAAATATGACCCATTGAACTGTTAATCAAAAGGAAATATCAAATCAAAGGGCAAGATCTATGCCTACAGTAAGAAAGGGGCTGGATGAGACACTGATAAGTTTGCGGTTTTCTTAACACAATTGAGAACTAAACCCTAAAGTGATGAGAATAGGCGAAAGCAATGTAAAGGAAATAGAGCATTTGGTAATTATTTCTGCCTTTTGACAAAAGAAAGTGTCAAATATTTTTTTCTCAAAACAGATATGTAAATAAATGTAAATAAATACATTTAATTTTCTCAGAAATCTACCAAATTCTACTAACCATCTCCACGTATTGTGTATTTGATGTTAATAAATTACTTTCCCATAGGTTTCTCTTATATATATTTTAAATACATTATTACTATCTCTCTTTTTACTTTCTCAAGTCCAAGTTAAGAAGCACTGATCCGAAGTAAAGACTGAGCAATATAAAATAGCTACCCAACAGTCTACTGAAGTACCTCACTGCTCTAATCCCCGGGAACACAAGGCAAGCAAAGTCAACATTCACTCTAGCTGTAGAGTTGAATCATTTATCAATGATCTAAAACCCAAGATTTTTAGTCCTGTATTATTTTCTAACCAGCCAATTTTTCTTCTTTTCTTGGTTATACTCATCCACAACCGCAAACTCAGTTTAATATGATCTCTATTACCAAAGAAAATGAAATGCTAAAAGAATCATCTTTAGAAACTAGACAGATACTCTTCCTTCTGAATGATCCACACAGATATTCCATTCCCCGTCACGGTCTTTTGAAATTTGACTGAAGCACAGGAATACTTAGTATAAATTTTGCTGAGCATGTCACAAATTACAACAGATCGGGGGCGGGGATGAAGAGAGCCAATGGCAGATCCTGCTAAGGTCTCAGACTGCATAGGGACCTTGTCTTCACACATGGATTTGAAGCTTAGGTATAGGGAAACAAATGCGTAAGGCAGGTCACTCGTGCTTCAGTCTGACTTTCTCTTCAACTGTTCTTCAAGACTTCAAACCTTCTCTGGACACCAACAGCATGAGTGCTCTGATCCCTCCAGCTACATCTTGAGGGATGCCATCCACTCTCCTACTTGGCACAGTCTGATCCTTCCATTAAGCCTAACAAAATTGTTCTTCTACCTTTAACGTTAGCAAAGTTTATTAATTCATATTAATTAAAAAAAATGCCTTGGCAAACCTAGATGAAAACCCTTTCATTGATGCAATCAACTACTTTCCTCCAGATAATTGCCCACTCAGGCTGAGAAATTGAAAGCATGCCAGGTTAAAAACGCTTTTAAAGACTTCAATCAACATTCTCTCCCAAAAATGAAGAAATAAAAAGCCAGAGGGCAGATCACAGACCACACTCCACTCTTAACATTACCCAACAACCCGTATTTATACTACCAGCACTTGACTTCCAAATTTGACCCCCAATTGGCCTCTGAATTGGTAGAGGGAAAGAAAAGGGCAAGGCCTGTATAGTCCAGGGAGAATAGAAACAAACGTCTTATTAAATTACTTATATTTCCTGAATGCAGCACTTGATCTTCGACAAAGGAGCTAAAACCACTCAGTGGAAAAAAGACAGCATCTTCAACAAATGGTGCTGGGTCAACTGGCGGTCTACATGTAGAAGAATGCAAATTGATCCACTCCTATCTCCTTGTACAAAGCTCAAAT
>CM052714.1:48784214-48789586 GCA_028551405.1 Uromys caudimaculatus | reverse complement strand
AAAAAAAAATTACTTATATTTGTAAGCAAGCTTAAAATAGCACAGGACCACCCTCCTCCAGTTTTGAGATTTGAAGTTTATTTTCAGACAGAATGTTGTCATTTCTTATTTATTTCTTTGGTTGTTCATACAGTTAAAAAAAATGGGGAAAGGTGTTATTTTCTCTTTTAACTTCCTATAAGATCTTGTGTTGAAGCAAATATATAGAGTTTCAAGGAAAATAACTCAACAACGGTTTTCTATTAGGCAGCAGTATCAAACAGTTTCTAGTAACTCAAAAGACCAATTATGAGTTTCTTTTCAAAAGCAAAAACTGAAACTTTCTTCAAAGTAAACTTTGAAATACTAGAATTTTATACTACCAACAGAAGTATGGAGAGGTGGAAACACTATGAAATTTTGACTTTGGCCTGAAGTAACTTTCATGGCTTGAATATGAACTATCAGCCCACTTATTATTGAGAACTTGACCAGCTACAGGTAGGTTTTGGTTGTTGTTTTGTTGCTTGTTTGTTTGTTTGTTTGTTTGTTTGTTTTTTCATTTCTTGTTTGGTTTGTGCGATTTTTTTAGGAGGAGAAGGTTCTAGAAACTAGGAAATGAGATATATCTGGCAGAAGTAGGTCATGGGCAGTGATAGGTCTTAGGCTCTCCTTTTCTTGTTCACTGTCTGTCTTACTCTGTACTTTCTGTTAACAATGAGATGAAGCACTGTCCTGTAGCACACTCTCCTGATGCGTGATGTTTAACTTGAGCATATGAATCCAAGCATTCACAGGGTGAACTCTCTGAAACCAGGAGCCAAAATAAATCTTTCTGCTTTAATGTTGCTTCTATCAAATACTTGAACATAGGGATGATACAACTAGCTAATATAATAGCTTCAGCCTATATGTGTACTACTTCCCCATGACCTACTGATTTTGATCCTATAGTTGAACTTGATTAATCAGTTAATCAAGAGACAAAATATATAGATTGACTAATTTGTACATTTCAAAAATATAGCTTTAAATATGGCTTTAGTTCATTTTCTCTATCTAGTTAATATTTTTATTATTATAAGAATAAAGTCAAAACTACATCATACTGGTGTCTTTATACTCTCCTGTCCTAAAGACAACTGTCATGGTGAGAAACATACTTAATGGCATTAGATGTACACTCAAGAACTAAATTCCATTAGAAAGGTCCAAGAGAAATGAACATTGAAACAACTCTCAGTTTCTTAAATGTCATAAAAAAGTATTCTACCAAACAGAGTCTAAGGAGTGTATCTGTAGATGACATATGATAAAATAGTTTTATGGATTCAATCACAGTCAATTATTTTCTCATAATTAAATACTTGGAATTAAGTTAGCAGGTTACTTGGGTTCATGTTGTGGCTTACCATTAAATGTTTTTAAAGGTATGTGTGCTTGAAAACTTGGTTGTGCTATTTGGGAAGGTTCTAGAACTTTTGGTCAAACATTGCACAAGGAAAAGAGTCATTGGTTTTAGATCTTATGGAATTTGGCGATTGGTTTTGGCTTTGGTTTGGTTTGAGACACTGTCTCAACTGGCTAGACTTCAACTGGCTTTGTAGGATATGCTGGCTCATGTTTATAGAGATATGCCTGCCTCTGCCTCCAGATTACTGGTGTTAAAGGCATGCATCACCATATCCAGTTGGGATGTTAAGATTGCACATCCTGGCCCCACTTTCTGTCTTCCTGACTACAGAGGCAATGTGAACAATGGCTTCCTGCTTCCAGTGCCATGACTTCCCCACTGTGAGTCACTGTATATCCTCAGATAAATAAGTTTTTCATCCCTTGTGTTTCTTAACAGATATTGTGCCACACCAATGAAACAGGTAACTAATACAGCTTACATATCAGAAATTATCATTGGGTTACAAATATTATCTATAGGTTATATGACATTTATGAAAATTATGGTTAGAACAATGAGTCTTCATAATTAAAATACTATGAAAAGATTTTTTCCATTTTTACAAGTCCTGTGTTTAAAAGCAACTTGTAGGTGCTCCTGAGGCTGGTAAGCCTGACCAGGTTATCTGAGTCTCTGTAGTTTTTAAGATCTATTTTACATTTCTGGTTTTTTTTTTTTTTTTTTTTCGCTAGACACTTGGATTTGATACTGTCATAAACTGCTCCATTAACTTCTAAGTGCCTAACCTACCTGTGCTGTCCTTATTCCTTTGAATTGAAATTAGTGAATTAAAATCACTTCCTAAGGTCAATGTAAAACTAAACAGGAATACACAAGGAAAGAGCATCCGTGAGTCAATAAAGATTAACAGTGGTGAGCAAGCCAAACTCCAGAAGTCATTAGATTATCCCAACTTGATTTTTATTCTTAGTGTAGGCATACACCTTATAGAAGCCATGGTGCTTGCACCATCTACTAAGAAAAATAATCTTAAGATGACTTTGAGCAAATCATGAGCATTAACATTTCCTGGGAGGGGCATTATATTTTGGAATAATTAGGCTTTGACAATAGTTTGCACCCAGTATATTTGTGTAACAATAATGACTGCTTGTAAATGATCTAGTGAATTTTGATTTTAATGAGGCTTAGGAGTGATCAATCCACTTAATAGAGGAGTGGGCCACTGGGTGTAAGATGTGACTTCAAAAGCCAGAAGAGACCTGGGACCTGACTCAGTGGGGGTCCTTTGAGTTAAGGAGATATCTTCATCCAACTTAGAATCAGTTTTCTTGTATCCTCATATTCTCCTCTCCTTGTCATGCCATTCGCTATCAACCTAATTGATTCTCATTCTCCTGCATAAGGTGCCCCAAACCTATCATCCACACATTCAGGATAAGACAGTTGCCAGATAAAATAAAAGAAAGTTAGTTTAAATCAAATCTTCAGGGCAATCCACAGTAGTGTTTTAGTATGGTTCAGTGACAGACTCAAAATTATTCCTTACTTATTGGAATTCCAGTTTTACCTGGTTAAACATGGTTGTACTTCATGTAATTCCAGCTTTGAGGAGGCTTTGGCAGAATGAATTCTGCCTAAGACGAATATGGGATAAATGGTGAGTTCAAATCTAGCCTTAACTGAAGAGAGCCTATTTTTTAAAAACTTAAATGAACTCAGTGTTGCTGTTGTTGTTATTGCTGCTGCTGCTGCTGCTGCTGCTCCTCCTCCTCCTCCTCCTCCTCCTCCTCCTCCTCCTCTTCCTCCTCTTCTTCTTCTTCTTCTATTTCTTCTTCTTCTCTTTCTTCTTATCCTCTTCTTTCTTTCTTTCTTTCCTTCTTTCTTTCCTTCTTTCTTTCCTTCTTTCTTTCTCTAAAGCTGGCAGTTATACATATTTACACATAGACAGTACACATGCACTGTAACATCCCTGTATCTTTGATATCCTGTAAGTCTTTGGTCCAGTTTGAAATTTAAATATGCTTCTTGAATCTCTTTATGATGTAATTATTTTTGTCTCCTTTATATCATCCTCTACTTCTTCCTGCCTTCTCACATTTTTACTTACATGACGTTATCTTTTTTTGCTAAAGATTCCAAACTCTTCCAGAAACCCATCCTAATTAATTATTTAACCATGCATTGATAATCAAATTAATTAATTTGTCTTTTTCTCATTATACTCACATAAGGCATTTCCTTTTGGTAATTCTCATCAGCATCCATCTACATACATGGATATGCTAAGTGCCTCTTCTTTATCTCACACAGAATTGTATTATGCATTATATGTATATTATATGTATATATGTATAATATGCATAATATATACTTTTATGTACATGTACATAGATATGCATATAGATGTATGGCGTACTACCAATGATGTATTAGATTTATCCCTGTAGATACCATTTACCATGAAAATGCACAGCAATACTCCCTTCTTGGTAAGGCTTATGTTTCACGACCTCCATTGAATCCATGGGCAATGGATTCATGTATCAGTTAATCATAGTCATAGATTCTGACAAATGTATCAGTTCATTGTTCATTTGCTGTAGGAACATCATAATGTATACTTACACTAACTGAGTTACAACCTCACTAGATTATATCATTTCGTGAGACCACCTTTACATAGTCAACCCATTATTAGCCAAAATCTCTTTATGTAGTACATAATATTTTATTCTACCTATATCCCTGTTACAGAAATTAATTTATATGTTAGACATAATAGAAGCTTGACTACAAAAACCAGTAATAAAACAAACATACTAAAATATTCTTAGTATAAAACTCTATGTGAACGTGGTGTCTCTTATGTCAAATGTCTTACTATACTTGCACCTTTTCTCTTATGACAGGTCCCTTTAGCATATCTAAATTGTCAATATGGTAATTGCCCAAGTTTGGGGACCATGAAAAGGTTACTTGAAAACAAGTACTGTGATACAGTCCTAGATGACCTGATAGCCCAGGTGGTTCCTTGGTCACTAATGTGCAGGTTGCATATGCAGCTATGTCAGATTTTATCGTGCTACTCAGAAAGGCGTGCAGTTTAAACTCACAAGATATTTCTGGAATTTTCCATTGAAAATTGTCAGACTGAAGCTGACCACAGGTAATGGAAAGCCAAACTGCAAATATGGTGAAGTCTTGTATAAAATGCTTGGAGAGACTCTCTGAACATTTTCACAGATGATGTCACTCCATAGACTGACAAAACCAGAATGCAGAATAGCTGGGCCCTCTCATCTTATCTATCCCCCTTTTTCCCTAAACACAGGTTAATTTGATGGAACTACTCTTAGAAATCCATGGTAGCTCACTCAGAGGTTATCATAAAACAGAATTTTATCATGGAAACTACTACAGCTCATGTATGAGGTTTTCCCAGAAGGAACATCATGTGGAATGATCCAGAATGCATTCTCAGTAGGAAAGAGAGGTTACAGAGTTGGTGAAGAAACCTCGGTAAAGGATCCTTCAAGCTTTGATCTGATCAAGGGGACTGAGCTGGAGGAAGCAGATGTTGCAATCTGCAGAGAAAAGTACGGGAGCGGCATGTGATTAGCAGGCTCCTAGTTCAGATTCAAGAGATCCCTGCAGTTGCAAATCAGATAGAATGAGAGTCAAATCTGCAAGGCCCCATCCTTGGCAATCAAGCTTGCAGTGTGGAAGTTATCATCTGCTTTGTCTGCCACCAGTGCAACTTCTTACAATAGAATTCTCGGAGCTAAAAAAGAGCTCTGTTGACTGGTGTTCTAAGTATGTTCCCCGAGAGCACTAATAAACTTCATTGCTTCTACACACTTTGTCATCTAGGAGAGTTTTCTCTTCCACAGATATTTGCATGATGACCAGAATCATTTGGATAAATCTAGATAACTAGTTCCCAGTACTTGTCTCTATTTCTTCACGGACTCCT
>CM052714.1:48719214-48779214 GCA_028551405.1 Uromys caudimaculatus | reverse complement strand
CCATTCAAAGAATAAAGACACCTTACCTTGGTCTCTCCCTGGAGCTAAGTTTAAAAACCCATGACCTTCAGCACACAGAAAAGCTTTCTGTCTCAGGGACGTGGTTTTCAAGTCATTTTCTCTTCTTTTTGATCTATAATGAGTACATCAGAGGTGTAATAACAATTGGAGCTGAGGAGCCAAAAGTCCATCTCATGATTTAAATGGGATTGGAATTTTGGCTTTCAGAGACTGCCATGAGTTTCTTGGAATGGGGAGTCTAACACCCTGAAGACAGAACTTCACTTTTCCTGGGTGAATGCTGATTGTGAGGGAAACATCCGTAAATAAATGTTGTTCCGTAAGTTACCTAGCAGGATGACTCAAAAACTGGCATTGGAAATGATGTACAGGGAACACTGTGAAACATTCCCTAAAAAGGTTTTCAAAGCCAGTATAAGGGTGTAAAGTAGAATCAAGATCACTGGAGTTTATAAAGGAAGCTGGAAGAAGACTGGGTGACAGTCACAAAATACAATTCCATGCAAGAAAGAAGTTGTACAGCAGATTACAATGACTATCACTTATGACAACTTAGACATTTTATGAAGAAGGAAAAAAGAGGAAAGGGTAGCTTATGCTGGTGGTATTGATTTAATCATCCACATTATACACATATCTACTTATCATGCTCTGGCCAACAATTATGTATAAATATTAGATACCAGGTATTCTTTTAAAGTCACTGCAAAAAAAAGGAAAAGGAAGGAAGGGAAGGGGAGGAAGGGGCTTTATGTGTTTCAATAAAACAGTGGTCTATGTACAGGCACTTAGTAATTAAAAATAAATTCTTGAGAACTATAAATTCTATATTTCATATAATCTCCAAGTAGCTTATAAAATATTTAAAGAAAAAAGTTTCCATGAAGGTTGGAGGTTTAGCTCAGTGGCAGTGACTACGTACCTAGCATGTACAGGCCATGAGTTCAGCCCTCAGCCCTGAGGTTTTTAAATCTCTGATATAAACTGTCCAGTGGTTAGTAGCCTCATTTCTATCTACTTCCACACCTGTTGTTCCATTCAACGGCAAGAGCGCTTCCCATGAGCCAGGAGACCTTGGTTCTGATCAAGGTTCTTACCTATTTCTATTTTCTTTCACAAATTGTTTCATTCTCTGGCTGAGTTACCCCTTCTATAAAGTGAGCAGCTTGGCAGAGACCAAACCTGAGATCCCTTTCAATTCAAGTAGTTCAGCCAACCACTAAAGCTCATGACAGTGCCCAAGAGTAAAGACTCTGTTCAAAGACCTATTTAAATCCCCAGTTACCCTGTTCACTAGCTGTGGAAACTTGATCATGGGCTGTTTTCCTATATAATAATGAGAATGATGATAGCATGTATCTACCATAAGGGGCCACGACAGCAATTCAGGAAAGCAATATACATAAATGGCTAGTACCTGTTCTCCTGGCACTGTGATTATTCTAGGATCCTTGAGGTAGCCATATGAGAGATAATTGCTCGTAGGAAATGATGTAAGGACTTAGAGCACAGCAATAGAGCCACACAGCCTGGGTGTTAAATCTCATCTCAATCACTGTTTCCTGACATCAAGGTAACTGTTCCTATTACCCACTGTTACTATTATATCATTAAAGATCTCATTGTTTTTGTTGAGAGAATGTAGGTTTTTAGGTGTTTTCCCATCTTAATACTTTCCTATAAATTTCAAAATTTTAAAATAGAAGTCATTTCTGAAGCAGGAAAGAAATACCAGCCTTTTGTTTATTTTAACTATTCAACATCAGTTAGATCAGCGAGTAACTACTCATGAATGCATAAACTGCTCTCTTATTGACACTGAACCTGTTTTTGTTCTCAGCTAAAGTGCCCATTGTCCTCACATGTTAATGAGGACAAGACTAGCTTTATGAACCAATGCTGTAGGCATCATCTTTCTGATATCTATGGAAATATTCTGAGCCCACCAGACTTCAAAGAATGTTCTCCCTGAATATGTGAAACTTCTTCCCAGGTTTAGCTCTCACAGAGAAGATCTTGTTATGCATGCAAAGATAAGTAAGGTTGAAGGAATGCTCACGGGCAAATCTTCAAAATTATTAGTTGAGTTATAGATCCAAAGAGACACTAGGAGCAGATGCAGAAGGTTGCAGAGATTTGGACTGTCCCCAGACGCACAAGGTGATGAGCAACGCTGTTTGTGGCAAGTACAATCTCATCTTCCTGAGAAAAGGCGATGTAAAGCCCTTAAACCACGCCTTTCATCACTCCAGATTATTAATGACAATGCAGGATTCTTAGAGCAGAAGGAGGAAAATAAATATTCCAAGAGGAAAGCCAGAAAGAGAAAGCTTCCAAGGGAGCAGGAGAAGGGATGTGACTCTGTGGAAATACTGGGGGTTAGAACAGAAAAGCAACAAAGGAGAAATGAAGTGACTTTCTAATTAGAATAATGTTTTTGATTAAGATATTTCCATTAAATTATATCCCTGTAGCACCCAAAAAGACAGAATAGAAATAACTTACATGAGACTGCAGAAAACTTAGCTTTGAAAACATAAGACTTATAATGTACATTTTGTTCTCTCTCTCTCTCTCTCTCTCTCTCTCTCTCTCTCTCTCTCTCTCTCTCTCTCTTTTATAAAAGAATGAGGCCAAATCCTGGTTTTCTGGTTCTTTATCAAATGTGCTCCCTAATTTATCACACCTCCTACTCTTCTGGATTGCTATGCCATTCTGGAGAAATACCATACTTGTTTACATTGAGCATCTAATTGTACATATGAGAGCAATTTTGAAACTGTTTGTCATATCACAGGGTTAAGAAGATCTTCAATGTAGCAACACCAAGTGAGTAGAGGAGATTAATATATACCATTCTGATGAAGCAAACTGGGATGTATGCCATGTTCCCAGAGCACATGCATAAGTTATGGCATACAATCTGCCAGGAATAATTAAGGTTCACTACCCATTTCTGATTCATGTAGGAAGACCCGACATAGTCATCAAAGATCATCTGCACATCTTCTGAGACTTTGAAGTTTAGGTCAGCAAACAGAGACCTGAGGGCATCAGTAGTGTCTGAGCATCTTTCATCACAGAGCTGCCTTCAGAAGAGAAAGGAGAGTTTTTAACAAAGCCAATGAACAGTGGGGTAATAACCGTTGTGTTGTTTGCTTAAATTTAGCCCTTGTAACTTAAACTAGGAGGAAAAAATATGCTTGGTAGATATAATAGAAGATTCCTTTCCTATATGAAATTATGATTTACTGGTGGGCATACTGGCTGACAAAAGGAGTCTATTGGCCAAAGATCAGATGCAAAACGCATTGGTAAAGCCAGAGATATCAACAGAGTGAATCAAGTTCAATTCAAGGAACAAATAGTAAGAAATCCAGATGACAAAAAAAAAAGAAAGCACGCACCACAATAATATGGCTGTTGAGGAATATGGTCAATAAAGCAGAAGTTGTGGTCTGTAGAGGAGCTATCAGAGGAACTTCTTGGGGACGAGTATATGAATCTATGAAGAATGTCAAATGCAGAATATGCAGGATTTATATCTTAAGAGCGGGAGCTAAATGATAGCTTTTGTTCCAAAGAGAAAAACTATTTAAAAGTGGACATATGTGTGACAATATGGAATACACAGAAGGATGCAATGTGCATCTAGAGAGATAGCTTGGTGGTTAAGAGCATTTGTTCTTGCAGAGGACCAGAGTGTGGTTTCAGAGCCCACATGGTGACTCTGATGCCCTCTATTGGCCTCTGGGATTACTTCACACACAGGATACACATACATCCTTACAAATACTCACAATAAAAAAATACCTCTAAAAACAGAACAAGCGCTATCTTCTGGTATTCTAAATTGTTCTTGTTACATTCTGAAGGTCCATTCCTCTCCCTCTTCCTTAAATAAAGGTTTCTGGTTTTAATGTTGGAGCACACAGAACTATTCAAATGTTTCAACATTGTTGCTTTTCAACTCATGTTGTAGAAATCATTTCCTTACCTGATATCATGAATATATCCTAATCCAAGTTTTACATTCTGATTTTCATACTGAGATCTTCAGATTCTCGTCTGTTACAGGTGGTTGTGAGCTGCCAGACAGAAGAACTGCGCTTGAATCCTTCAAAAGAACAGCAAATACTTTTAACCACTGAGCCATGTCTCCAAACCTTCTGTTCTACTCATTATCTTAAACCTTTCTAAGTCAAGTCTGCCTTTGTTGCTGATACTGTATTAAAACATTATATTTATTATTATTGTTGTTGTTTCTATTAGCATTGTCAATTCTTATTGTTAATTGTTATTCAACTATTTACGAATACTTTTAGTAAGGATTTTAACATGAATAACACTCCTGGGCTTTTCTTCTCCAAGCAGCCTCAAAAGTAGGTAGGTTATATAAGTAGTATCTCAGTCTAAGAATGTTTTAATTCTACTTTTTCTTACACAGTATAAAAACTGGATATAGTCATCAGGGAAATACAAATCAGAACAACCCTGAGATTCTACCTCACACCAGTCAGAATGGGTAAGATTAAAAACTCAGGTGACATCCATCTGGCGAGGATGTAGAGAAAGAGGGAACACTCCTCCATTGTTGGTGGGATTGCAAGCTGGAACAACCATACTGGAAATCATTCTGGTGGTTCTTCAGAAAATTGGACATAGTACTACCTGAGGACCCAGCTATACCACTCCTGGGCATATACCCAGAAGATGCTCCAACATGTAATAAGGACACATGCTCCACTATGTTCATAGCAGCCATATTTATAATAGCTAGTAGTGGGAAACAACCCAGATTTCCCTCAGCAGAGGAATGGATACAGAAAATGTGGTACATTTACACAATGGAATACTATTCAACTATTAAAAACAATGACTTCATAAAATTCACAGGTGAATGGATGGATCTAGAAAATATCATCCTGAGTGAGGTAACTCAGTCACAAAAGACTACACATGGTATATACTCACTCACGGATAAGTAGTGGATATTAGGCAAAGAGCATGGTATACCCACAATACAACTCACGGACCACGTGAACCTAAAGAGGAAGGAAAATCAAAGAGTGGATGCTTCATTCTTACTTAGAAGGAGGAACAAAATAATCAAGGGAAGTAGAGGGTGGGAGGGACTTGGAAGGAAGAGAAGTGTGGGAGGGGAAAAGAGGGGAAGAATCAGGTATGGGAGGAGATGGAGGAGATGTACAGAGGGTCAGGAAATTGAACAGAGATGTATAATAATGGGGGATGGGGAACTGGGGGGTAGCAAGCAGAAAGTTCCAGATGACAGGAAAGCAAGAACCCCCCCCCCCCGACCCCTTGGGGATGACATTAGCTGAAATATCCCACAAAGGGGAGGGAGAACCTGTCGAGACTACATCCAGAGGTTAGGCATCCCCCCCACACCCAGTTGAGGGATGGGGTCAACTACCCATCTCCAAAATTTTAACCCAGAATTGCTCCTGTCTAAAGGAAATACAGGGACAAAGAGTGGAGCAGAGACTGAAAGAAAGGCCATCCAGAGACTGCCCCACCTGGGGATCCATCCCACATGCAGACACCAAACCTAGACACTATTGCGGATGCCAAGAAGTGCTTGCTGACAGGAGCCTGATATAGCTGTCTCCTAAGAGGTTCTGCCAGAGCCTGACAAACACAGATGTGGAGGCTCACAACCAACCATCAGACTGAGCGCAGTCCTTCCCAATGAAGGAGTTATGGGAAGGACTGAAGGAGCTGAAGGGGTCTTATCTGGAATCACAGGAGTGGAGGCCCTTGGTCCTGTGAAGGCTTGATGCCGCGGTGTAGAGGAATGCTAGGGCAGTGAGGCAGGAGTGGGTAGGTGAGTGGGGAAGCACCCTCATAGAAGCAGGGTAGGAGGCATGGGATAGGGGATTTGCAGAGGGAAACCAGGAAAGGGGATAACATTTGAAATGTAAATAAATAAAATAAAATAAACTGGGTATAGACTTTTCAACTAATAATAATCTCTCTCCACCATTCAAGGCTGATGCTATTCTGATATTCTTCTAAGTGTTGCTTTTCAATGTCTGTTGTCATTGTAATTGTTCCCTCTTTCCACAAATCTTTCTATTTAGTGGCTTTAAGATCTATTGATGGTTGGCTGCACCTCACCCACTGGGTGACAAAATGACTTTTATGCCTTTTGGGAAACTTATGTCCTTGTGCATTTCAAAGCTTTATATATTTCTTTTTTTAATTAGCAGCCATTGTACTTTTGTATATTTCTGTCTTCTATTCTGTATTTTTTTCATTTTGAATCCCTTTTCCTATAGACATATGTAAGACCTTTTGAGTCCTCATTATGTTAACCTCTTAAGACTTTCTGACTTTGTGTGTGCTTCGTTCTATATGATTTCTTCATATCTGACTTCTCGTCTTTGCCTTATTCAGCTGCACTTAACTATCATTCATTTTATCCATTATGTTTCAATTTCCATGATTATTTTCCATTGTAAAAGTTCTGTTTGGTTGATTTTTTTTCTATTTGTTTAGTTTTTTAATGACTTGTTCTTTTCTTTTTTAATCAGACCTCCATCACTTTGTGTATGTGTGTGTGCACTCACACGCACACACACACACACACACACACATATATATATTGAATTTTTATGTGCAGAAAATTGACCTAACCTATGTTTGTTTTGTTTGTTTGTTTGTTTGTTTGTTTGTTTGTTTGTTTGTTTTTTTCAAGACAGGGTTTCTGTGTAGCCCTGGCTGTCTTGGAACTCACTCTGTAGACCAGGCTGGTCTCGAACTCAGAAATCCACCTGCCTCTGCCTCCCAAGTGCTGGGATTAAAGGCATGCGCCACCACTGCCTGGCCTAACCTATGTTTTAAGTAGTAAGAATGAACTGCCATGTGTTGAAAAACTGACCCTGAGAGAGATAGATCGTGTTAGGAGTTGTCCTCAGGTTCACCATCAACAGCAGTGGAAAGAAAAGGTAGAAAACCTGTGCAGAGAAAGCAGATAAGCCTTGATGGCTCCCTATAAAAGGTGTCTTCACTAGAGACTAGAGTCTGGCCTATGTCACCTCACCTACTGGTACAAAAAAAGGACAATATTGGAGGATGCAGAATCTATCTTCAGGACAAACAATGCCCAGACAAGGATGACAGCTCATTCATATAAAGTTTAATTGGAGTTGACTTACACAGACTGTAATGCTCATCCCAGAAATCATAGGTAGTACAACAATAAGTTCAATGCTAGGTGGTAAATACCACCTATGACATTTTTTGTCAGGAATGACCAAAAACTCACAAAGAAGTACAGACCATTGGCATTGATCTTAGCTGCCAACTAGAACTTGATGGTAAGACCCCCATTGCTGAAGACACCACACACTTCTGATACAGGACATATAGAAATCAAGTTAGTACTGATTGTGAGTTTCCTCTCTGTTGGCTAGCTTTTATAGCACCTGAAAGTACTATAGATGCTAATGAGGGGACATCATCAACTGCTTTGAACAGCAAAGCTGTGAACATTGTGAAGTATAATAACTGGCATGGCAAAGGTATGCCCGTAAGTACAATAGTGGCACACATATTATAGAGGTAACCAATTGCTACTTGAGAGAAAACATATGCCTGGCACTATACATCTGTCCAAGAACCCATGATTGGAAAGCTTACAGACCTTAGGGTGAACCCTGTACTATTATTCTGCTAAATGTAGATAGTGTCAAACTGTCATCTAAATTTATGTACCATATATTAGTGCATCAGCCAGACCTTATCAGAGACGTTTCTTTGTGTGGTGAACAGTGCCTAACCCAGAAACTTGCGCCTCATCCGAGTGAAGAGAATGAATGGCAGGGAAGTGGTCAGCTACAAAGGAGACATCTATATCCACACCCCTTGGCCTGGCAGTGAGGTTTAGAGGCAGAAGAGTGAACGCAAAGATTGTAACAGCCATAGTAACAGAGTACCAGAGAAAAGCAGTGTTTTCTGGGCATAACAGGACCACTGTCCTCATGAACTCACAGAAGATGTGGGTGCCGATGTAGGATTCTAGCAGGAGATGGGAGAGACTCACAAGCTCCCAGCCCTGAGGAGCTGTTGACGGTGGGTAGCTTCTAGGAAAGGGATAGTCAGTTTTAATGATGTGGTCCCAGGTAGGTTGACCATACTCCAGTGGATGGCTTTAGACACATCAATATAATGGGATCACTCATTTAAAAAAAAAAGGAGACAAATGATAGAAAGGAGAAATTGGATGAATCTGGGAGGAGTTAGGTGAAGAGTAAGGGTTGAATAGGATCGAAGTATATTGTATAAACTTTTCAAAGAGCTAGTGAAATTTTTATAAGAAATTTTTATTCTGCATAGAAATGAACAGGGAATACAGTTTTGGGTGTGAATGAAGAAATTTTCTGTTGAACAAATTGCTTACTTTTCTTTCATCATGGCCATTTGCTGAGCCTGTCTTAGCCTCTCTGGTGTTGTGACCAAAGGTGTAGCAGTAACCATGACATTGGACTATTTAAAATTGTGAATCCTGGGGACCAAACTCAGATCCTGGTGCTTGCCTGGTGATCACATTACTCTGTAAGCTGTGACAAACGCCTCCGCAGTCTAGGTTTCAGACTCTCAGTTCAGAGGTGGGTGCTGTAACAAAGCCCATTCCTCCAGACTTGCTCTGCAATCTCTGAGGCACTTGTAATTCCAGCCTTCGATATTCAGGCATCTTTCACTTTTCTGAAGCTTTGAGAATAAGCTTTATTATATCTTGTCATCATTTCTATATTATTTTTGGAATGTGTGTCTATTAGTTCAAGGTCTTATGTCTCCAAAAGCAATGTTCCCTTGTTTGAATCACGTATTCACAAGGCACCAACTCAATAAAGTGGAAATGACAGTACACTTCTGATTTTAACAGCTTCACTGAGGAACAGACCACAAAATGTGCCTTTTAAAGGACACAGTTTAATAGCTTTAGCACATTTGCATCATTGGGTAAATGTTTTTATAGTCAAGTTTAAAGCAGATTTTATCATCAAGCACACATAGAGATATGCCTTTCCTTACCATGTCCATCTAACTCCCCACCCTCACCCTTAGGTAAATGCTAAATACTGTCTACACTTATGCATTTTGGACATTTCATATAAATGGAACCATATAGAGCTGGGGTAATAGTTAATTACCATGCAAGCACCAGAATCTGAGTTTGCTCCAGGACTCACAGTTTTATATAGTCCACTGTCATGGTTCCTGCCACACCTTTGGTCACAACAGCAGAGAGACTGAGACAGGCAAGTTCCTGAGTCTTGCTGGCCAGGTTCCAGGTTGGAGGGTGATATTCTGCATCAACAAACAAAACCACAAACAAATAAACAAACAAAACCAGGTTACAGCATCCTGAAGAACCAACACGAGAACTTTCCCTCTGGTTTTCACACGCACATGGGTATACACATGCTCACACATGCACACTATATGAATGTTCAATTTATCACTGTCTAATGACTGCCTTCAAGCTCTCCTCTTAGCTAGGAACTAATGGCACTGTGTCAGTCAGAAGTCATATCTTCACAAAACACGGCTTCGTTGCCTCCAGATTTTGTTTCCTCACAAAAGTCATTTTTGTGATTGCGTCCATCTTCAACAGGTGACATCTGGAATGTGACAAGCACCCTCAGAAAAAGAAAAGGTCCTCACAGTCCATGGCTTTGCTCCTGCTACAAGAATACAAATAAATGTTTTGACTTGTGTTCATGATGAGAAGCGTACGAAGGGTCCAAGCTGCAGCTAAGAACGCTGACTTGGAAACCTAAGCTTCCCAGTTGGGTGATTTGGAGGAAAGAACACTGGCCAGCAGAAATACAATGCAAGTGCCAGGTATAATTTAAATTTTCTAATAACTACATATGGAGAGAAAAAGAAATTGGTGGCATTGAGTTTGATAATGTGTTTTATATTGTATGTCCAAAATATTTCCCTTTCAACCTACAGTGAAAAGAAATTATTGAGCTGTCTTTGAGATGAGGTCTGTGACATCCTGTAAGATAGTTTCAAAATATTTCCTTTCGCCTACAATAGACAAAAGTCATTGAAGTCTGTGACATTGTGTGTACAACGTAGCTTTTACTTACAAATACATCTGGATTTGAACTCCTCACATTTCAAGTTCTCAGTAGTTACCTGGAACCATTAGCTACTGTACTGAACTTCTTAATACACTTTTAGGTAATTGCAACCAAAACTACTTTTGTAAGAAAGACTGATGATGTTCTTGACTTGCAAGTTTCTCATTACAAAGAACTAGCTAAGTATTAGTCATTCCGTTATCAACTTAAATAGTAAATTTCTAAAAAAGAGCCTTTTTTCTTATTGGTGATAATAATATGACTAAATTTTCCACAGCAGACAAAATGTTTGGCTAAAAACAATCATCAAATTGTTAGCTTCATCCCTTTCTTCCCTCCTAGGCAAACAAACAGGAACCATTGTCTCACAATGTGTGGCTAGGTCTCTCCCAGTTACCCAGCAATAGAGAGCCATGTCAGCAACTTGAATGATGGCCACAAAAGCAGTGAGAAGGAGGGGCATGTGATTGACCAAGCTTGGTGACCAAGGGCAGAAGGGGAGAAGCCGCAATAGGTCTGAACCTAGACATCACCATCCGAACGATGACGGGAGTCTGTGGAGTTAGGACATTTTACTTTCCATCTTTTCCACGACTTTATGCAACATAATATTCTGTGGAGAGAATGGTACTTGCTGATTCCACACTTTATAGCATTAAGATTGATGGAGCTGTAATTTTACCTGAAGTCGAGTGACAACAGATGTTCTTTTTCATACATAAATATTTAGTCCTTACTAGAAACACAGTTTTAGAAGCCATATGAGTACTCCTTACCTTTATAGGTTCTACAGGTGAATAACCAATTGCTCAGTGTCAATGCATCACACAAATACATTTTAAAAGGTATCCTCCTCAATGTGCCCAAATTTCTACTAATAGTGTCCTACCTGCTAATGCCTAGTTTCTATGGGGTCCCTAATTAACACAGACAGTATCAGAAAGACACAAATGCTCCCACAGTAGCAGAAAATATTTGCCAAATTTGGATGGTCGTTTCTTTTAAATCTCTTAACTCTAAAGCATAGAATCGGGAGGAAATATAGGCCTGATACAATTAGATGAGGAAAAAGGATCCATTAAAATATGACACCCAACGAGGATGCAGGGAAAGGATGCTCCAAAAGAAGATGAGTTAAAGAATAAGTTACACGCTGGGGAGACAGCTCGGTCAGTGAAATACCTACACGGTGCAAGAACAAGGACTTGATTTTGATCCCAGACCCCACATATAAAAGTCAGCACAACTGCACATGGTTGTATTCCCACTGATGTCTGGGGAGAGACAGGTGGATTCCTGGGACTCACTAGTCAGCCACACTAACTGGTGAGTCCAAGGTCAGTGAGAAAGGTAGATGGCTCTTGGGGAAGAAGACCCAAGATTGACCAATGGCCCCCAAACACATACACACATATGTGTACATGCACAAACACACAGACACACACGCCTACACACAGCTGAACATATACATACATAAGAATATTAATATGGTCCTGCTATTTGTATAGTTAGTCAAAAACCAACTTTCAATTCCTAGCATATTGTTAAACTTAGATTTGGGCCAGCCAGATGTTTCAGTGAATAAAGGTGCCAGCCACCAAACCTGGGACCTGCATGGCAGAAAGTGAGAACAGGCTCCTGAAGGCTGGCCTCTGACCTCTAGGTGTGCACCATGGATGCAAGTGCCCATACATATGTAAACATTCTTACACACACACACACGCACACACACATACACACATACACATACATCAACTATATAAATAAAATAGATGAATTTTTGAAACGTAAACTCAATTAAGATGGAATAAGCAACATAAAAATAAGGTTAACTATGTTTCCTAGTTAGCAAATGTTACTGTAATCATAACTATAATTATAATAGAAAACATAGTCAAATATTGCTCTGCTCTTGTTCTAAGTCAATGTATGTTTAGGCTGTTTCTGCATATGAAAGGTCGTGTGACTTGTCTCATTTTAAAAATGAAAAAAACCAGAATCGTTTGGTTTTACTGTGATCTATGCAATAGTGCGTGCTGGGTGAGTTCCTTCAGGTAAAGCTTGGTAAACTCTTAAATAATAGACACTAACACTAAAGAATGGAAGGGGCCTTTGAAATCTCCCATCCCTTTCAACATCTGTCAAAAGAATGATCCCTTTACAAATGAATATTTTATCTACTCTTTTGGCTGGAGCAGGTTTTCAGTAGAGACTCTCTGCCTGTGTCCAGTGGCTTTGTAGACTAAGGGGGAAGTAGAGAAATTCTCACAGAGTTTGTATTCCAGATATCTGCTTTCTTTTTCCTTCATCCTTAAGATCCAATCAATAGTCAGAGTATGTTCTGGAAAATGAGAGGTGCAATGTGGCTTTCCTGGGGATGTGGAAATCTGGCAGAGGTCTTGCTTAGCATTTGTAAAGTCTTGGGGTTCAATCCCCAGCACTGCCACCTTCCCAAAAAAGCAAAACCAAAAGTCAGACCAAACAAACAAAATAAAACAAAACAAAAAATCATAATATGATTTTGTACCTGCCTCAGCTTCCCATTTAATCTGTTGCTCCTTGCCATATCAGCCTCCATTCATAGCAAAGACTTCAGGTAAAATTACAGCTCCATCAATCTTAATGCTGTAAAATGTGGAATCACCAACTAAAAACGATGCCACTAGTTTTTGGAGTGATAGAGAAGCTACATCAGGGTAGACGACCTCCTAGCTCTGAGGGCTGGGGGGTAATCCTAATGATCTTTCCAAAGCAAGAGGAATCCTCCCAAGCATTAAGAGTCTCCCATTTTAAATCAAGTGTATGTAGAAATTGGCTCCAATTTTCTGAAAAGGTAGTGTCATCCCAACATGGGACTACTTTTTATAATCCATCATGTTGGGTCATGACATTCATGTCTCTTCGTCTTTTTGGTATCCTGTCTCATTGAGAAAATCTTACAGTCTAAGAAAGGCCTCATAAAAATGCGCATAGGCACACACAACTTTTTCATCTAATAGCAGAAACTTTATAGCCCTAAGGAATACTATACCTGTCGTGCTCTCTGCAAATGATCATACACCCAGATTAAAGACAACTGGCTTCAAACCAAAGGCTGAGATGTGCTTCCGGTTGGGCAAAGGATAACAGATCCTTCACGGTCTCAGGGGTGCCACCCCTTGCTCTTCATCAGATTAGTTGTATGATGCAACTCACCACTGGCCTTTTTGCTTTTCAGTGATGTCTTTGGGGACTAGTCTATCTGAGAATATAGATGAGAATGAGCCACGTTTACCTGTAATATAAAGGGAAGGGATGCTGTCAATTGAGGTCAGGGAAATTAGAACTTCTGAGTCCTAGGAAGAACACCCAGTGGTTGAATAACAGATGGGCTTGGAAAAGGGAAGAGACGCTGCATAGTCAAATTCTCTGGCACCGGGTCTTCTTTCCTGAGTTGATTTTCCCACTGAGTGACATTCTGGCACTTTCTGCTCCCATCTATGTTATAATGAAGTGGATAGAGCTGAAAGCTAAAATGTACAAAGAAAGAAGGAGAAGAATGTTAATCTAACAAAAACATTCACTCTTTGCTATGAATGGAGGCTGATATGGCAAGGAGCAACAGATTAAATGGGAAGCTGAGGCAGGTACAAAATCATATTAAACTATTTAAAAAAAAAGATAGAAGAACATTGCAATGCCAATTATTTGCAGGAAAAAAAAGCACAACATTACCAGAGACCTTTCAACAATGAGATGAGCGAGATCTGCTTTAGATGTACAAAAAAGGGGGTCTTTTGTTCTCAGCGTATATTTTAAATTAAATGCTATTGTATAATTAATAGACTCCAACATTATGCGTGAAAGAAAAGCATGAAGTAATATGACTATTTTAATCCCCAAAGCCACTTTGAAATCTCAACAACAAGACAGACCATGTGTTGCAAACTACGAGAAACAAGTTACCCAGGTTTCCATTATCTTCATCTTTAAAACTCAGGTTCTTAGGCCATTCTGATTGCTGGAACTAAAATCTTAAGATTAGAGGAAGAAAAGATAGCTCAGCAATTATGAGCGTTTATTGCTCTTGCAAAAGGCCCCGCTTCAGTTCCCAGAATCTACATGGTGGTGCATAACCAACTATAACTCTACTTTCAGGGGATCAAAAACCTCTTTTGGCCTCTATAGGCTCCTACTTTCATGTAGTACACATAAGCATGTGCATACACATACAGATACACACATGCATATATATACATACAGGTATATATATATATATATATATATGTATATATATATACACACACACATGTATGTGTTTGCGTGTGTATATATGTATGTGTGTATATATACATATACATACCACATATACATATACATCGTATACATATACATCATATACAGATACATCATATACATCATATACATATACATAATTAAATTAAGGTTAAAGTTTGAAACATCATTTTAACCATCCAGAAAACAAAGGTGCTAAAATATGGAAGGGAATTATTCCTCTCTTCTACTGACAGGCTCGAGATAACACTGTCCTAAGAGAGTGAGATTCCAGAGGCACAGGCACATTCTTTCCACTGCTAGTTCATCCTTCATGAAGAATTTTCTCTGTAGGGTGAGAGGGGAAGGAGGAGAAGGTCCCAGGTTCCCAGGGAAGCCTGACGTCACCTGGGCTTCCGTACCTTCTGGGATCTTGCCCTTCAGTCGCCCCTGTATAGCTTCCATATCCCCACCACAGACTTCTGTTTCATTAAAATGTTGGAACATGTGGACAAATGCCACCAAAGTAAAAGGAACTTGAATGCCATCTTCATGTGTGCAAAGAGCTGCTCAAGTCTCCTTCAGATGTTTGACTTGTAATCACTCTGTCTAAATAGAAAAATAAGTGGCAAGGTTTGAAGAAGCAAATAATTTTTTCATTCATTTGTTTCTAATGGTATTCTTTGTAGTGATTCAGAATATAGTCGAATTCCCAAAAGAAAGAGACTTTAGACAAAATAGGACACAAAAAAAAAAAAAAAAAACAAAGGAAAACAGGAATTCTAATTCTTGGGCTATTGAGAATAAAGAGATTGGCAGAGGATCCAAATTATGACTAACCACTTGAGTCCATTCATCCCTAAGTTTCTCAATTTATAGTCCCCCTGGGTCCTATAAATCACCCTATGCTAAAGCAAAGCTCCAGGTTTCAGCTGCAAGGGGACTTGGAAGAATCAGGGGGATTCTTATTATGTCTTATTTTTCTTATTATTATGTCCAACTTATTGCTCACTGGTGAGTAGCATATCAGAGAGAGTGGAAGCCTGCTGCTGCCTAAGGAGCAATGCTCCAGTTTCACAAGGGCAGCTGTACATCTTTGCACTGACTCTTCAACTTTATTAGCGGAGCGTCACAGGTCAGAGTCAATATATCCTTTAAAATCTTTGTCTCATTCGTTCATCCATTCCTTGTTTACATGATATGATAAAATTACGACCAACTTTCTGAGTAATTACTCTGACTTATCCTTACTAACTTTTATGTGTCTACCTGTTCCTCTACTTAGAGGTGAATGTGAGCACCCAAAAGCTAATGGCCATTGATTACATTCAAGGAAACCTTAGCTTCATCCAAATGCTTCCACAGATTTACTGTGTCATTAGGGATGAGTACGCTCCGGTTCTCCATACCCATACAATAAGGATGGTCATATACAAATCAAGCAAGTTCTCATATCTAATTTACACACATTTGTTGAGCTCTTCTGTGTATTAGCATTTGTGATACACAGTGTGATACGCAAACATGTGCCATTATCAAAGTGTTCTAAGGCTTGTGGAGGAACTGACAATAAATAAAGATTTGGAGGAGCATCCAAGGGCAGAGTCTAAATTGTTAATGGGGAGAAGGAATATTCTGAGAGGATCTTGCAGAGGTGATAGCATCTGAGAAGACAGGCGAAGGAAAGAGAAGTGTGTGTTAAAATGAGAAATGGGGAGGGGGAGAATCTTGCTGCCGTGGAAGGGACATAAAGAGTAAGTCCTACGGGTGCTCCAGAGCATGGCTCATTACAGTTTAGCCAGTAATCAGACTCAAGTCAGACAAGGGTGGAGAGAGAGTATGAAGTCAAGAGGAGACAGTGAGATTGAACTCTAGACGCTGGAGTAGTAAGAAGCAGTCAGACCAGGAAGAACATGCCCTGGGCTTGGCAGAGATAGTTTCATGGCCTGGAGACACAAAAAGTCACTCAGCAGTCCCCAGGAGGGATGGAACATCCTTGGCTTCGAAGCAGGGTGAGATCATATTAACTGAATTGAAGGTCCGCTCTGATACACATCATCCGTCATTTAGTAGGTTCTGAAAAGTGACCCGGTGTTTATTCCATCACTTACCTCCTATTGACTGGAATAACACAATCCTTCTCTGTAGGGAGTAGCTTTCACTGAGTTTTTCCTAACTGATAGACTGTGGATATTTTCTAAAACACCATACATTATGTTTCTGATGTTCTAGTCACCAATAAGAGCAGTGGAAGAAACTGTGAATTCAACAATTGACTGTGTGAGAGACAGCCCATGACTACTGACAGGCTCCAAACCCACTCAGCCTTCAAGGCTTGGGAGCTTCTGCTTCCTCATCAGCCCATCATTGTAGGCCCTGCTCCTCAGATAGGCCCATCAAATACTGAACTCTTCTCAGTAACAGGTGGCAGTTCGTTGGCCACCTTCATTACCCATTATTTGGAACCTTAAATGACCCCCTGCCTTCTGTCCATCACAGAAGGACCACAGCTTGAGGTGTAGGCTACAAGCAGGACATACCCACACAGAACCTAGAGTTCAAAAGCCTCTCTTATATCCTTCCACCATGCTGAACTGCATTGACTTCAGTGCCAATAAAAGAGAAGCAGCTTCACATCTGACTGACTTCTGAACAAACTGAATCCAAAATGCGATTGCTCTGACCAGGAAAACACTGTAGTGCCAGTCGGGAAGAAGTGTGATGAGATCATTTGTTTTCTTTGATAAGGTTTTAAGGACATGGACCTGCACAACAGAGCATCTTAGTTCTTTGGAAAACATTTTGGAATCACCAATTAGCCTGGGAACACGAGTCGTCAATTACTAATAATCACCCCGAAAGAGACAAATGCTCTGACATAGGTGAATCAACTGCCTGGGTAACAGTCAAGCAGAAGGGCCACTTGGCTCTCTCACCTCCTTTTCCACAGCCCCTCCAAGATGAGGAACATGCTGGTATGAAGTGACCCAGCCTCTCAGGGTCCCACCCATCACTCAGGATCCTACCAGTCTCTCAGTATCCCCAGTCACTTATGACCTAGGAAGTTTGTTTTTGCAGTATACCTAGATTATGAAATCTACCTTGTTATATCAACAACTATAATACTATTGTGAAAATTCTCATTTCCTTCTTTTTCTCTATTTTTGCTTGCTGTGGCTAGCATGTAAGACTATAATCCTCTTGATTTTGAAAAAGTATATAAAGTGACTTATATAATTATGTTATAAAGTTTAAAATGTTTGATAGCTATCATGAATGTTCATGTCACAATAGATATAAGCACTTCTGTAAATGTAACAATAGAGTGGTTGGGGTGATAGCACAGTGCCTGTCACAGAAATACGAGGACCTGAGATTGATCCCCGAATCACACACTAAAAAACAGAAACAGTGACATCTGAGGCTGTTCTGTGGCACACACAGACACACAGACACACACACAGACACACACACACACACACACACACACACACATATACACTTTTAAGTGACTAATGTAGTAGCATATGCTTGTAATAGCAGCATTTGAAATACTGAGGCAGGAAGACTGAAATCTCATCTCTGCTTGACTCAGTCTCAAAAATCAAAGCAAAACGAATCATACCTCATGCTTTTTAAAAATGTTGTTTATTGTCTGTTTACTATACAGTTTTTTGTGCTGTCACCAGGAATAATATTAACTGTACTCATGCTACCAAGAGTAATAATATTTATTGAATGATTTCAGTGACCCTTAAACAAGTGAAGCTTTACAGTTATACTAGTCAATCTTGCCAACAACTCTATGTAGCTAGTAATATTAGCTACAAGTTCCCAATGGGAAAGTTATAATGTAATGAAACTCAATAACTTGTAAGTGGTCACCGGGTTGAAAGTGGTAGGGCCACAAACTCACTCGCTCTGTGCTCTGTTGTCTTTACCATTATGCTATGCCTCAATAAATGCACAAATATAGGAAATATATGCACTTAACTTCAAGAAAATTCTGGTTATGGTGAGAAAAACATACACACATAAACTATGGAATAACGATGTGGAAATCACGTGACTTGCTGAGGAGCAGAAGTTGAAATCATTAGAACTTCAGCTACACCAATGGAAGAGGTTCCAGGTGAGTAAGAAAATCCACATAGAGAAAACAAAAAAACAAAACAAAACAAAACAAAACAAAATAAAGTTGGATGTGATGCCTGTGGAGCATCTGAGGTTGATCTTTGGCTTCCATGTGCATATATGTATAAGCACATGCTCCTGCGCACAAATACACACCTATAGAAATATACATATATAAAAAGAAGGAAGAAGGAAGAGGAGGAAGGAGGAGAGGAGAGAGACACAGAGGAAGGGAGAGAGGGAACAAAATGTAGAAAAGGTAGAGACAGGAATAAAGAGTGGGAGGAAAGAAAAACTAATAGAAGAAAGAGAAAGTTGGAAGAAGGAAGAGAGGGAGGGATGGAGGGAGGGAGGGAAAGAGGGAGGGAGGGAGCAAGCAAGCCAATGGAAGCTTCTTTAGGGATTGAGAGGAGGAGAGTATGGGTGTGGAAAGGTACATGCAAATCTGGAAAGGGAGTCACAGCGGAGGAACAAGTTCAAAGTCACTTCTAAGTCAGGCTGGAAAGGACAGTGCCAGACACCAGTCTTTGTCCCCTGGGAAAATGAGCTTTGTGACGTCATCAAAGTATCAGAGTCCAAGCACACACAAGTGTGACCTCTAGCAAGTAACTTACTCTTGTACACATCAATCGCTGTGAGTGTGGTATTTAGTGATCATATTGAACACTGCTCTGTTGATTAGAGATCATTTGTCAGAAGCATAATAACTCCATGTTTGGCAAGAAAGCCATCATAAAATGCAGTTATTATTTTGTTTTGTTGCATTTATCATGGTGATGGTCGCACTGTAAAAAATAATGTTGATGTTATCACTGTGTTTTCTAAGAGATGACATAGTTTTGCAAAAGAAATTCAGTTTTGCTAGGTTTTTAAACATTAATTAGAAGGCTGAAGAAATGATTCAACAGTTAAGAGTACTTACTAGTCTTACTTAGGTCTTGCAATTGGCTCCCAGCACCCATATGAGGCAATTCGCAACCACCTGTAACTGCAGCTGCAGGAGAACCAACTCCATCTTCGAGGGTGCACAAGTAATGTATTCACATGCACACACACGTGCGTGCACACACCCTCACACATTTTACAACCAGGAAGATTATTTTATCAACATGAATTAATATCTTTTGATAGAGAGCTCATCCAGTATACAGAAAATCCTGATTTGTGATCCCTGAATTCCATGAACTCAGTGTGCTGGCACACGCCTGTAATCCCTACACTCATGCAGAAGAAAGAGAAGGATCAGAAGTTCAAAGTCATTTGATATCTTGTTTAGATAAATATCTACTTTGAGGCAGTCTGGACTACATGAGATCATATCTAAAGAAAAAAGGAACTGATTCTTTTGTAGTATAAATATATGAAGTAATTCATAATCTAACCACCCAGCATTAGCTTCCAATGTGTTTACTTCCATTTGGTTAAAACAGGTATAATACAGTGCTATGACTCATCTCAGAATACATATGTCTATATATGTACTATGAAGATATAGATAGATATAGATATAGATAGATAGATATTAGATAGATAGATATTAAATAGATATAGATATATTATATATATTATATATATAACTTATATATATATATATAGAGAGAGAGATACAAATATTATTACATCTTGTCATTTGTTTTTAGTAGTCTATTTATTTTACTGAATGGTAATGCAGAAAGTGACAATGTGCTCACTGGACAAAGAATCAATTCAAAATGATCATTAGCTATTTCCAAATTTATCTCACATAAGAGTTAAAGATTTTACACACGTATGCAAAATAAGCACATACACACACACACACACACACACACACACACACACACACACATCTGTGAAGTAAGATGTTCTTTTGCTCAAAAAGAGATTCTAGGCTACTAAACTACAGCCTCTGTCTTCAGCCTCACAGAATTTGCTAGAACACGTGGAACAAGGTTACAAATGGCCTGAAAGGATGCATTAGCAGATCTGATTGCAATCTCAGGATGCCTTCTTAGCTGTTCGAGGACCACAGAGCACAACACTACATCTTTCACAGAATCCCAAAGTTATCTTGCCTGGAAAGGCTGGTCCTTACATCGGGTGCACTGCTTCAAGTGCTGGGGTTGGAAGTCTGCTACACTGTCTCACAGTTCTCAGCGAAAACCAGTGTGTACTTTCTCACTAGTTCCCTTGGCCTGTCATTTCTAGGCACTCAGAGAATATTTTGTAACCTGTGAAATAGAAAGAAAGCTTTGAAAACAGAATCAAGGTCTTTTTTTAAGGGATACACAATGTTGACAGAAATATATTCCAGAGGAATTTAATGCAGCTTTTTTGGGGCTCCTGGCAGAGTTTCTTTCGTGCATCAGTAAGTGACAAATGAGCACAGGAAACTCCTGACAGTAGAACAGGGCTGGGAGAGCCCTTGCCTCCAAGCCAACGATTAGGTTCTACTGTGCAAACAGAGAGACGGCTGTGAACTGCTCACCTCAGAAGGTAAACACTGGGAAGGGAACACCCTCCCATGGGCTTTGAAGCATTCACCTTGTAAAAGGAAAAAGGATGGCATTAAGGAGTTCTTCATGCAGAGAAAAGAGGAAGCTCTTTGAAGTAGGGCTAATTCTGGGTCACTGTGAAATCGGCCATGCTTCTGTCTACAAGCACTTCTGACCCTGTTGGACCAGAAACAATAGGAACACAATGAAGTGCCTTTTCTCTTCTTCCTTCATCTGTATGAATAAAAAGGGCAAGTAAAAAGTCTCCAGAAAAGATACAAAACCTTAACTACCAAGAGGCAGCTCCCTGGGAGCCATTCTTCAGTATCTTCTCCTTCTTTGACTAAAAGGTGTTCAATTGGAATGGATGTATAATGCCAAGCGGGTGAGTTAAAATCTACTAGCTTGGGCTGTGGATATAGCTCAATGACAGAGCACTTGGTTGCAAAGGGCCCTGGGGGTGAGGTGGGGGAAATCAGCTACACTGGAGAGTGGGTAATAAATAGAATACATTTCCTCTGAAAATATAACTGGGAGATAAAAAAGATAAAACTTTGAGAGCTGAAGATTTCCAGAAAATATAAGAGTTCTTTGCTTTTGGTATATTTAACAATCACAGCTAGGCTCCTCCCTCTGACATAAATTTCAGTGACAAACTAGATAGCCATCCAAGACTCTCTAGTGCAGTGATCCTCAACCTTACTACTGCTGCAAGCCTTGAATACAGTTCCACATGCTGAAGTGACTCCATTTTGTTGCTACCTTATAACTAATTTTGTTACTGTTATGAATTGTAATGTAAATATCTGATATGGAGGATATCTGATATGCAACCTCCAAATGGGGCATGACCCACAGGTTGAGAACTGCTGTTCTAGAAAGTGCTTCTCCAAGGCAATTGTAAAATTCCCAATTGGAATATTCTCTTGATTCTTCTGTTTGTCCAAAGAGTTTAGCAGATCAGACAAGACCAGCAGCCTACAAACAAAATTCAACCTCTGATGTTCTTTTTTTTTTTATTGGTTATTTTATTTATTTACATTTCAAATGTTTTCCCCTTTCCCAGTTTCCCCTTTGCAAACCCCCTATGTATTCCCCTCCCCCTGTTTCTATGAGGGTGCTGCCCCACCCACCCACCTACTCCTGTCTCACTGCCCTAGCATTCCCCTACAATGGGGCATCGAGCCCTCACAGGACCAAGGGCCTCCCCTCCCATTGGTGCCAGACAATGCCATCCTCTGCTACATATGCAGCTGGAGCCATGGGCCCCTCCATGTGTACTCTTTAGTTGATGGTTTAGTCCCTGGGAGTTTGGGGGAGGGCAGTCTGGTTGGTTGATAATGCTGTTCTTCCTATGGGGTTGTAAACCCCTTCAGCTCCTTCAGTCCTTGCCCTAACTCCTCCATTGGTGTCCTCCTGCTCAGTCCGATGGTTGGCTGTGTGCATCTGCTTCTATATTTGTCAGGCTCTGGCAGAGCCTCTCATGAGACAGCTAAATCAGGCTCCTGTCATCAAGCACTACTTGACATCAGCAATAATGTCTGGGTTTGGTGGCTGCATATGGGATGGATCCCATGCAGATATGCAAAGACATAATTTACCATCCCATCATTCTGCTGTGTGGCACAGAGGAGAATGACAAGCCATCTCAATGACCTGCATATGGGTTTAGGTGACTTACACTAAACCTTTGAGCTTTATAGAAATGGAAATGCTAAGTATTTTGTTGGTGTTGTGCAATTATTGTCCTTGCTTCCCAGAGAATGTTTTATTGGGAAAAGTGGATGTGTATGGTTTCCATTCCTGTTGGTGAATGTCTTGGGGATGAGTTTGGCTGGCAAGAAGTTAACAGGGACAGGTTGTAGAATTGCTTGTCATGTTGCCCACACAACTTTGACTCATGGGAAAAATACACTCACAACAACGAATTTCATAAATCATGGCTTAGAGTTGCTCAGCTATCATAACAAAGATGGATGTAAATCCAAGCAAACTGAATTGGTAACCAATATGATTTTTAAGATAATTTCATGGAGGCTTAGGCTATAAGGTCCTTGGATAGTTAATAGCACTTCCCTTAAGTACTGATACCTCATACCTGAGAAAATTCTGAAAATCTTTCTCAGGATCTAATAAAATTTCAAATTATATGAACTGTCTTCCTTATAACCTAAGTGTGTGGAAAATACTGTATAAATCTATACAGTGTTTGTACAAGACAAAGCTTTGTATGTTCAATAGCAGACAGGGTTCCTGCTTACCATACCATCTCAAGATCTGAATCAGATCATAAAGACTCGAGTAAATTGGGGCAAACATGTTATATGACTAGTTTGTGTCTAGCCCTTGTGGGTCAGCTTCATCTCTTATGCCCGACTTGTTGTAAGCCTCCACTTCTAATCTTCACGGAGTATTTCATCTCACTTGAACTAGGTAACATCTACATGTAACTGTTTTCTTCAAACTTACAAATTAAGGTACTGAGTTCATTTCAAATCAGGTCAGTGGAGAGCAATAGCAACACTTTTCTACCAGTCAGTACCGCCTACCTAGGAGAACAAAAGCTTGAGCCTCATTAGTCAGAATCTAGCTTCTGTCCATTCTCCCTTACATCACACAAGTGCCTGTACAGACATTCCCCAAATGACAGATAGATCATATTCCCACACTTTGTTTTGAAATCTGAATTTAATCCCTACAGAAACAATGTTATAAATGGCAGTTAAATTCCCGCCCGGCTCAGGAAAGACAATTTAACCCGTAATGTAAATGAATCACTGTAGATTTGCTGAACAGAATTCTGGGATCTAGAAATAGGAGACTTGTGGTGACAGCCCTTCAAACTACCAGATGTATTTGCATTTTTATAAAAGGTGCTTAGTGTGCCAGGATGAAGGAATGAGTGCTGAGGTGGTGTGTAATGTTTCAGAAGCCACTGGAAAATAGCCAGTGTGCCTCAGAGAGTTTAGGCAACAAGCAGCAATTCCTAGAAATCAACAAGCATGGTTATTTCCTTCGAAAGTTCTCTTGTCATGTCTTTTTTTCTACAAAAAGCAAAAGAAGAAGAAGATGAAGAAGAAGAAGAAGAAGACAAAGATGAAGAAGAAGAAGTAAAACCTATTGTACAAAGAGCAACCACTGAAGATAAAGACAATGTAACTCAAAGAGTTATCAAAATGCATCACAATGTACATGCCTTAATGTTCAAGAAAATAAATGCTATCGTCTTTGTAAAGGGTACAACTCTGCTGGCCCTCCCGCCATTCATCCCTTACTCCTGCTGGACCCACAAAGGAAATAATTTTCTGCCTCTTTCTATAGCAATTGCCTCTTGGTTTTTTTGTTTGTTTGTTTGTTTGTTTGTTTGTTTGTTTATTTAGTTGGTTGGTTTTTTTAACTTCTAAGACCTATGCACACACCACTAAATTATTTAATAAAGTTTTGACCATTTTTTGTTATACATAAATAAAATTGCTTCTTAAGCCTATTTTCTATTCCATCCCATTACAAGTGTGGCATTGAACCAATGCATGAATTCCTTTGTTTTAACGGCAGTATATATTCACTTGGCTTTACTTATTATAATGCCATTCTTTTGGTGGCTATGTTTGATTTTTAACATGGAGAAATCACCTTACTTATGTCAAGCATTTCTATCATGCCTACACCAAGAAACAAAACTGTAGGTCATAGTAAACAGAAAGGCTTAATTTTAATGCAAAATTCCAAAATACTCGCTGAAAAGTTTGCATGGATTTGACCCCCAGGAACAATGTGTTAGACTTCTGGGGTCTGTGGATTTGCCTTGGGAGCCGGCTTTCATTTGGGCCATTCTAATGAATAGTAATATTACCGTGCTCTTAAGCAGCGTCCCCATGATTGTTAATAGTGCTAAACATATCTGCTCATCCCACTGACCAGTTGGATGCTTTCATTTTTTTTATCTCTTACACTTTAATTTAATTTTAATCAATAGTATTATTCTCTAGGAACTGCACCTTTCTTGGTTTTTTGTTTGTTAGTTTTGTCTTATTTATTTCATCCCCATTTCCAGATAATGGCTAACTTATTTTTTCATTAATTTATTTATTAATTCACTTTACATCCCAATATTATCCCCCTCCTCCCATTCCCACCTCACAGAGCTCCTTCCCATTCCCTCCCCTTTTCTCCTCTGAGGATGGGGAAACCCCTGAGTAACACATACACACACACACACACACACACACACACACACACATACACACACACAAACACTGAGCACATTAAGTCACTGCAGGACTAGGCACATCCTCTCCTCATTAGGGCAAGACAAGACAGCCTAGTTAGCGAAGCAGGATCTACAGGCAGGCAACAAAGTTCGGGTCAGTCCCAGATCCAGTTGTTGGGTGACCTGCACGAAGACCAAGCTGCACATCTGCTCCATGGGGGGTGGGGGTGGGGATGAGGTCCAGCCCATGCTTGCTCTTTAGTTGGTGGTTCAGATTCTGGGAGTCCCCAAGGGTCCAGGTTAGTTGATTCTGTCGGTCTTGCTGAGGAGTCCCTTATCCTCTTTGAGGCTCTCAATCCTTCCCAAAACTTTCATTTCTGAAAGTACCAGATGAAGGTCCTTTGACATTTAGCTATTCCATTATGCGTCTTTGTGCTTTGGGTTTGTTAGAGTCCACTTTTGATTTGATTTTTATATATTATATATGCTCTTAAAATTTTGTTCTGCTCTGTGGTATAAATTCTTACTTTTTGTTTTTGGGTAAACAGAAATTCTTGAACAAGTAAAATGTCTCAGCATGTAAAGCTACTTGTTTCTGAGTCTGACAAGTGAATTCAGTCCTTGGACCCTACATGACAAAAGGAGAGAACAGATTCCCTCAAATTGTCCTCTGACCCACATACATACATGTACACACATACAAATAAATACATACATTTCTAATTATAGAAGTTATTAGATTTTTAAAATAAGTCAATTGTCAGAAAATAAATGGCCAAATATTCATATATCTATTTGTGAACCCTATTCTACTTAATTATCTTTTCTTTACAAATCTATATTACCCACTTTTATAAACATAACTTAACCTATCTGTTTCTTATTCATATATTTCTTCTATTCTGATCTTTCTTTTACTTTTATAATTCAGTTAAAATCTCCATTTTTTCGGTCTGCTACTTTTTCCCTGATTTCTCTCTGCCTCTCTTTCTCTCTCCCTCTTGCATACACATATGCTCATAGTTTTGGTTTTATTAGAACTGGGAATGCTGACATTTTTTAATAATACTTGAGTCTCTTGATGATATGTCCTGTATGTATCTAGGTCTTTAAATTTTCTCAACTTTAAAAATTTCCAATAAAAAAAGACTTTAACACTTTTTTTCAATTTTATTTTTACATATTTCATGTTATTAAGGATCAAGCTCGTAAATGTTAAATTTATCTTTGATATATTTAGAAATTCAAGTGTAATAGCTTTATTGAGGTATGATTCACACACAATAACATATTCATACTTAAAATGTAAAATCTGATTAGTATTGGCACATGCAAACACCCAAGAGACTGTCACAAAGTCAAGATAATGAACATATCCATCAGTCCACAAGTTTCCCCGTGCCCCTTGGTAACCTCCCTAACCCTTCCTCATGACCTTTGGCCCCTTGTCAAGTGCTAACCTCTGTTTAACTATATATGAGTTTGCCTTTTCTAGACTTCTATTATTTATGGAGACATACAGAATGTGCCTTTTTTGGTCTGGCTTCTTTCACTCAGTTTAATTATTTTGAGATCTATCCATGTTGTTCCCCGGGCAAAAGATCACTCTCTCTGCTCATGAGAAGGGCACATTTTCTTTATCCATTCATTCTTGGTCCAGCCATTGATTTGTTCTTGGGTTGGAGCATTGTAAATAAAGCTACAAGTGTGTACACCTCTGTCTTCGGGCACATGCTTGTGGTTTTCATGCATAAATACATGCACATGGTTGAATAAAGAACATGGTCTATTTTAACTTTGTCAGTCTGCTCATGTGTGCTGGCTTCATTTCATAGTCTGAGGAGTCCTTCACAAGAGCTCAGTGTATTCCATGTGAAAGCCATTGTATCTTCATTCTGCTTCATTGTATCTATTCCACAAAATCCAGTCAGGACATCTTAGTTAATTCTTAACTTTGCAAATACCAATAATAATAGTTCATGTCACCTGTTTATTTCCATTCATTGAACTTCTTTGGGGAAATATATGTTCAAGATGCTTGCCCAGTATGGGTACTGGAGAGTTTGGTTTCTTTTTTTTAAGTTTTCAATATATATTATAGACACAAATCCTTTGAAAAATATTGGTTTGAAAATTCTGTTTTCTTATATGTGGCTTTTTAAAACTCGCTTGCTTGTTTTCCTCCCCAATGTACAAGAAGTTTTAATTTCCATGAAATTGAATCTCATTTTTTTTTCTTTTATGAGTCATGCTTTTGCAACAGTATCTGAGAAAGCTTTGGCTAATCCTAGGTGCCATGGCCTAACCTACACCTGTTTTAAATGTGTATGTGTAATATTTAACCCCAAATAGGACTGCATTTGCCGATGATGAAGGTTAACGAGGTCAAAGGGCAGAGCCTGAACCAATAGGATTAGTGTCTTATAAAAGAACACAGCCCTCTCCCTTGTCTGTCCTTATCACATGAAGTTACAACACAATACGGTGTGTACAGCAAGCCAGAAAGAAAGCCTCCACCAGGTACCTAATATGTTAGTGCTTTGATTTTGAATTTGACAACCTTTAAAACTGTGAGGAATAAACTTTGCTTAAGCCACAGCCCATGAGATTTCATTTGAACTGTTCAAGCACACTAATTCACAATCTGATAATAAAAAGTATCCTATATTTTCATCTAGAGTGTTTGTAGGTTCGCTACCTACTAAAATCACATTCAGGGCTGGGTGAATGTATAGCTCAGTGATAGAGTGTTTGCCTTGTGTGCCTGAGGTTCCCCAGTTAGATTCCATATTGTGAAAAGTATACATAAAATATACATAAAATAGCTTTTTAAAATAGAGTTCAGACATGCAATCTATTTTGAGTTAACATTTGTATAATGTGTGATCTATGAAAAATAAGAGCTCAATAAAATACTGAGTATGGGCTCAGCAACCCCTTTTCATTCAAGTAGAACAAATCTGTTTCACTGATGATCAAACCCGTCCTGGCTCACCAATGACATCTGTCCAGTTTTCCAACAATCCAGTTAGTCCCGTGTCTAATACAGAAAATCATTGCTTAAATATTATTGAAAATGCTTCACAGTTCCCAACCAACATCACTTTTGTCGGAGTTGTACTTCTGCGAATCCTATTCTCTCTAATTTGAAAACCTATGCTTTTTCTAGGTCTTTCTTATCATGGTCCCTGATACATACAAACTGGTACCCAGCCAAGATAATTCATTTTAAACATCACCTTCTCTGGGAAACCTTTCCTCAGCACAAAAGACTGCCTCTTCCAGGCATTTTATCTGAGTCACCCCAAAACAACACTTTCAGGAAGACACTTATGGCCCCACGCTGAGGTATCTCTTCCTCCTGAGGTACCAGCCACAAGAAGAGTATAGTATGGAATAGAGTTTATTTAGGGCATGGGGAGGGGAGTTGAGGGAGTAAGACAGAGAAAGGGGAGAGAGAGAGAAAGAGAGAGCGAGAGAGAGAGAGAGAGAGAGAGAGAGAGAGAGAGAGAGAGAGAGAGAGAGAGGAGTAGTGGCTAGCCATGATCACTTGTAGAGAGAGGGGGAGGGGTATGGGAAGAGAAGGGACATAGAGGGAAGAGGGGAAGAGAGCAAGAGAGAGGAGGGGGAAGCAGCCCTTTTATAGAGAGTCAGGCATACCTGGATGTTGCCAGGTAACTGTGGGGCAGAGCCTAGAAGAAATGCTAGCAACAGTTATTAATTCAATGCTTACCTACCTATTTTCAAAGCTCCCAGGCTCTCAATGAATGTTAGATAAATGACAAAATCAGAAACTAGAGCATCTGAGTTAATACAGGTATAAATAATGGTTAATTACTGAAACTTGCCCAAATGACACGTCATAACAGTATAAAAAATATCATAGACTATGTTGTCACACATCAGTCAGTAAAAGTTTTGCACCCCAGAGCAAATCCTCAAAAAATTCAAAAAAGGAGTAAACAGTGTCCATCTTCAGAAAAAAGAAAAAAGAAATATTGGCCTGCCTAAAACACAATGCCAGGGGAATCACTGAGATAAATCATCAGAATGATCAATTTGCAATCACCCTGGAGCATAACAGACTGGGTAGCAACCAATGGGGCTTTTAAAGGAACGAATCATGCCAGACCGATTTAATTTCCCACTATGATGGAGTGGCAGACCTTGTAGATAAAAAGGATGCAAAAGATGTAATCTCTCTAGACTTCTGTAAGCCTTTGATTCTGTCCGACCTGACATTCTCATCAACAAACTAGGGAGATCTAATCTAACCCACACAACTGTTTAAAGGATGCACAGCCCACTGGACAGAGGCATCTAGAAAGCAGTTGGCATGGGCTTTACATTAACCCAGGAGAACATTAGTGGCAACAGTTTTGCAGAGTGGCTGGAATCATTCAGCTATCTTACAGTCCAACAGAAGGTGAGTGCATAAGCAGAGACATGTGTGCAATAAAGGACAGATTCACACAGGAATGACTACACATGTATTTGGAGCCAAAAGGCTGTTTCTGCATAGAAGTATTTGCCATAAAGCAAATAGGCAAGCCATCAAACAAATACATTAAGAATGGCCTATTTGTAAATATTTCAGCCTTAGTCTATACTTGCATCCTTAGCAGAACGGAACACCACCAGGACCTGTGTTGCTTTCCTGTGGGAAATCTCTGCAAGTCAGTGCCCGTACACCTGTCTCTGCCATCCTTTTGTCCTGTGTTGCATGGAACATCCATTCTATCTGTATCCTTTCCCAGTTTCCTTAGCTACCTGTGTGACCATCCCTTCCTCCCTCTTCCTGTTCAATCTCTATGTATCAACCTTCACTCAGGGCCTCTGCCGACCTAGTCTTATCCACGATTTCTTCCCTTATTCAATACTCTGAAAGAAGGTTGAATCATAGTGAATTGAAACTCAAGGTAATGAGACAGTGAGAAAATAAAATAAAGAAACAAATTATAAAATAAAGAAATGAATATATATGTATATGTATGTGTATATATATACATATATATATGTGTGTGTGTGTGTGTGTGTGTGTGTGTGTGTATATACATATATATATTTACCCTCTCTTATCCAAGTAAAATCCCTTCTCTCTGAACGTCTCCCTCCTCCTTTCATGTCCTTTAATTAGGGTTGCTTGCCTAAGTTCTTAGGGTGGGGTGACAGGGGCAGTAAGAGCATGGGAAACTAACCAGTGGTCACACCACCAGGAGTGGGGGCCAATGCTTCACCTTTTCCTCCTCTCCTGTAACCCTGACTGTCAAGGACTCCCCCTGGAGATGAGGAACCTTCAGAGCCTCTCCCCCATCCATAATGAAATGTTGAAGGGCTGGATTTTGTGAAGGTAACTGAAGCTGCGGTTTCATGAGTGCCATGGCAGCATTGCATGCAGAAGACAGCATTTTAAAGGACTCCTCCCCATCCTTTTGTATTTGCATGCTTCCTTCCTCTTATGTGATGGATGTTCCCTGAGCCTTGGCAGGGGCAGGGGGTGATATAATGTCCCACTCAGAGCAAAGTACCCAGTAATCACTTATTCCCAACACTTTGGCCTTGCAAAAAGATGTTTGTGTTGCAAAAGGGCAATCCATTATATTTGGAGACAGGGCCTCAAAATTGATAGAGGTCTTTCTCCTGGGTGGGGCTTTCTGAAATAGAGCTGGCTGCTGAACAAAGAAGCAGGGAATAAGATGGTATAAAGAATCAGGCTTAGGATTCAGGCAAGGTTTGAGCCATCCAGACAAGGGCTCAGGCATAAGGCATGAGATAAGCTGCCTGGTAGAAGACACCCTTAATTTCTGCTGTGTATTAGCTCTCTGGCTCTAGGAAAGTCATTTAAATGTTCTAGATTGGATTTGTCAACTGTAAAATGGGTTTATTACCTAAGTAAGCCATACTGAAAGCAAATGAAAAAGCACATACAGACTCAGCAAACTAGAAAGCTCTATACACCTACTAAATTGAAGTGCCATAGTTGCTGGTGGTGTTGTTGTCGTCGGTGTCGTCGTCATTGTCGTCGGTAAGGACCAACAGTAGTTAAGCCCAGGAAAGGGGCTCTCAGCAGATGTACTCATATTTCTATGTAAACTTGTGGCCTAAAGATAAGGAACACTCTTTTCTGCTCTCTAGAGGGAATAAATCTTAATTCTCAATTGGCCAATTCAATTAAATGTCCATTCTGAAAAGAACTAACAACTAAATGTAATTTTCATTTTGTAAAAAAAAAAAATTAAAAAACCAGCAAGTTAGATTTTATTAAAGATAACTTCAGCATCCTTTGTTAGTTCTTCAGGGAAAGAATAAAAAAATTGAGCCAGGCCTTTGCAGCAAATATTACAGATAATGGGAGACCACAGCACATTTAACGGAGAATTAAGGGTTAGTCAAGAAAGTACAATCCTAAAATGTTTTCCAACGTACTTTTCTCTAAATACCCAACACTTCTTATATTTCAATATTTCCAATAGGAGAATGGAGAAGTGGGGCTAAGCTTTTTATATCTTCAATTTACTTTGTACATATAGATTATAGTTAGTTATAATAATATAATCATAAGCCTTCTTATGGGTTGGAGGATTTCCTTACATCTTTACCTTATTGATTCAAACTATGTTTAAAAATTAAGATGTCAAATTATTTTTCCATTTCACACTGAGGAAACTCAGATGTCCAACACAATCACATAGTGAAAAGTTATCTGAGTTTTTGATTCCTTAAAGAGAATTCTACTGCACCACAGTTATTTTTACAGATATCAATCTATCTATGAGGGTAGCTGTGGACATGTTAGTATGAACTGTGCGTGGGGGGGGTGCATGCATAAATGTCCACTTGTACGTGGAAGCATGGGTTCTGCTTAACGTGTCTTTGTCATAGTTCATTGCCTGATTATTTGAGAGGAAGTTCCTCACTGAACCAAGGCTCACTAGTTCAGCTGAACTAAGGAACAAATGAGCTCTGGGGATTCACCAATTTCCACTCCACCCCCACCTCCCAGTACCAAGTTTACAGATGGTACTACCATGCCTGGTTTGTGATGAGGGTCCTGGGATCTGAACTCAGCTCCTCCTGCTTGAACACACACATTACTGACAGAGCCATGCCTCCAGTCTCTGTTGATACATTTGCAAAACAAGTCCTCAGTGAGGATTGTAAGTATCACCTCACCAGGCTCCTTATAAAGTCTTCAGTTCATTTGTAATGAGTTGGATATTTATATGCTGGGAATAACATGGCAGTCAGGGTGTGGAAAGAGTGACTTTCCACCGTCCAATTAGATGACTCAGAGGGGGAAGCCTGAGCCCAGGAGGCCCTCCAACAGGGAGAGGTGAGTCAGGGACCAAGGCTGAGGAATGGATGAGCACAGCCCATAACCTGAGGTTGTTACCTCAGGATTTACCTGCTGTGGGGCACAAGCCACATTTCAAGTTGTAAAATATGTCAATAGTTTCATCATTTCCTTAGATTCAATTCACTTTTTATACAATAATTTACTTAAATTATGTCCAATTACAAAATATTATTGTGCCATTTTATTCCAAGAAAAACTGGATTTAAAATGGCAAACTGCCTAGGGAAGAATGTAGAAAAAAAATCACATTTTTATATTTGTTCATTGTAGGTTATTGGTTAATGTATTTATACTTAATGTATATATTATTATATTAATATTAATGTATATATTATCATATTATACTATATAATGTTCATATACCATGCAATTCAAGAGACAGGTAGAACCTGCTTACTATATAAAGGAATGTTAGGGACATAGTCTACCGAGGTGTCTTTTCTTCCCTTCATAAGAGAGGAAAGAAGTCAACCAATCAGATGAATAAAGGAGGTGACCAGCCAGTGTTAGCAATACCCATTGTATTTCATAGTTGCAGAAGTTAGCAGAATTTCTGCAGGCAGCAGAAAGGTTAAATCACCTATAAACAACTGCACTTTGATCTATTAACTTTTATTCTCCAGTGTCTAACTTGGACATTTCTTCACCCTCCCTTGAATTCATTGGAAGGGAAGCCAGGTTGGCAGAGCTCCAGGCATCTCTCAGTTGCAAAATTAGACTAATCGTTGGGCACAAATAACAACATTGGTCAAACAGAGAAAGTCTATAGAGATACCATAAAAAAATATTCCAGGAAGTTGCAAGTGGAAATCTCAAGGCCAGGGAAGCCAGAGGCAGGAAGATTATGAACAGAGGAACAGCCTGATGACATAGTGAGTTTGAGAGCTGCCTGTGCATAGGAAGACCCTGCCTCAATAATAGCAATGATAATGACAACTATAACAATAATAATAACAATGGAATGCAATACAGATGAGGAGGAAACAGAAATGAAACAGAGGTCAAGCTCTAGTCAGATAGACAAAAAATTACTGATCTCAGGACTATATGCCATACAATATTGCTATTTTGAAGATAATAGAAGACAGGGACTGTAGTTCAGTTGGTAGAGCATCTGCGTAGAATACACAAAGCCTTGGGGTATTCAATCCTCAACACTGCATACACTTCGTATGGTTATGCATATCTGTAACCTTAATCAGTTGTTCAAGGGTACTCTCAGCTTACAGGGGTTCAAGGCCAGCCTGTGCTGCATTAAACTATCTCTAAAAGCAAACACTAGAATGAAGAAAACTAAAGATGCTTTACCAAGAACCAATGAAGTGTGGGGATAAACCAGTGCTAATCACTGGTAAGAACTGACTCCCTGTTCAGTACTATTCTCAGTCCGTTCTACATAGTCAATAACTTAATCTTTACTAAAATCCCAGATTAGCACAGGTTTGGTGATACACTAAAAGAGGCTCTAAGACAGTATAAGGCCTTTGCTAAGGCAGAGCCACTGACAATAAAGTTCTTCCTGGAAGAAAATTAGTAAACAATAATAACAACAAAAATAATAATACCTGCTAACATGTACTAAAAGATACTACGTTGACTAGCATTGCTCTAAGCACTTTGCGTGTGTCATCTCTCTTAGATATTTGTCAGCATTACCAAACAAACTACACCATTTTAGCAATAATGAAACATGAAAGAATGAGTGTTCTACAACCTCCCAGCTAGTGATTTAACGGAATCACAATTCAGACCCTGACTGAAGAACGCACACCATTAAAAGGAGTTTATTTTAACCATGACAGCAACCTCATAAGGTCACTGTGGGTATCAAAATGAGTTGATATGTGCAAAAAATGTTTAAAATCATGTTTAATACAAAATAAGCATGTAACTAATACTAAGTCATATTTGTCTTGTTATTGATATTATAGACTGATGTCTCTTGAAATACAAACCACAAAGATGATGGAAAATACAACAGAAAGACTGGTGTTTGGAATAGACTATTCATTAGAAGTGAATAAGCAATGTCCACTAAATATGAGCGTTTGCAAGGATAATTTAAGTTAGATTTGAACACTTGAGAGTTTTAGTACTGCAGAAAAATATACAGAGGATATTGGGGTGTGAGATTAAAAGACAGGATTAACCAGAAGGAAACGAAACCAAGGCTTGCTAGTGTTGGCAATCAGGCAGCTTCCACAACCAGCCTTGCCTGGCCACAATGGGACCATGAGGCAACCTCTACAGACAGCCCAACATGGCGTCCATGGGACCATCAGACAACCCAGCCACAAGACTCGTCATTATTAGCTGCCCAGAGGCAACACATTCCCATTGTCGCCTCTGTCACATGTCATCATGGTCCCTAAAGAGCCACATTTTTCCTACCCCAACTCCTTTTTTATTTTCTCCCACAAAGGCAGCCTTTGTGATCGCTTTGCCCCTACCTTTTAATAAACTTCCCACATGAGACCTGTCCCGTGGTGTGATTTTGTTGGAACCTGACAGCTAGTTCCATCAGCTAGGACAAATCACATCACGAGTTGAAAACTAACCCAGGATGAAAAATAATTTGAGTGGGGTGTGTGTGTGTGTGTGTGTGTGTGTGTGTGTGTGTGTGTGTGTGTAGGAAAGGAATATAGCATATTTCTAGATTTCTCAGAAAAGAACAATGAAAAGAACAACATAAACTTTCATGTAGCCATTACCCTATCAGTAACAAAGAGCAAATGTCAAGCCACCCAGTGCAGAAAATCTAAAGAGGGGACAAAAGATGTTTGCGTGGCCAGGTAGCCTTCCATTCAAGTTCATCCAAATGCAGTGGGCAGAGATTTAGCCTTCCTTTTGAATACTCGCTTTGGTATTCCTGGCCTGGACTTTAGCAAGATGATAGATGGCTGAACCCTCAGGGTCAGACAGCACAGAACTCCTGTTTGATCTTTTACCCTTGCTTTGCTGTCAAAGGTGACATCATGCTGACAGTGGACCAGGTTCAGGGGGTTGGTATAGCCAGTTACGCAGCCTTTTGCCAAGAAGGACCCTGTCATTGATTTAAAGTTTCACTGCAGCTCTCTTAAAATTCATAGCAATTCTATCTTTGAAATGATGTCATTTAAGTGACACCCAATGGGTCAGTGGAGAATATTCACGAGCAGAGAAAATACCCACAATGCTTCCTGCCTTCCTGTTGCTCAACCCCCACAGAGCTCTTGTGACAACCCATGACCCATGGGCCATGGCATTCTCCAGACTCCAGAACACAATAAAAGTTATGGGGTTGGTGTAGTAAGCATGTATCCAGAAGTAAAATAAAAACAAATGACTCATAGCTCCGTGGTGGAACACATGCTTGACATGTGCAAGAACCTGGGTTTGATCTGCAGCACTGTCAAAAAAAAAAAAAATACAGCTAGCTATCAACATCATTTTCACTGTTGTAAAAATATTCTACGTATCTACACACAGGCTACAAGATATTCATCACATGATGTTGATGCTTTTGCATATTAGAAGTAATTCTGATATTATAATATTTTTATTGGAAACTGCCATTGTGTATTATAAAATATGAATAATAAAATTCTATGAATTAATGAAATTTTAAAGCTTGCATACCTAGAATGACACGAAAGAGGAGTTTTTTAAAATCCCTGTATAAGCCCATAGGAGAAAGGAGAGGTTTTATATTTATACTAAAATTTTAAAAGTCTTTTAAATGAAAGTTTAATAGAACTTCTACTTGCTTCAGTGAATGAATGGCTAGCTTCTTTTAAAAGTTGTATTTGGGAGATGGGAGAATGCTTAGTGGGTCAGAGTGCTTGCTAGACAAGCATGAGAATCTGAGTTCAAATCCCCAGCATGTACATAAAAAAACTGTGAGAGCTGCTGGCTATCAGTCTACTTCCTGGTTCAGTAAGAGGCCCTGAGTGGAGAGTCTCTTCACACACAAACACACACACACACACACACACACACACACACACACACACACACACACATACACAAACACACAGAGTGGGGGAGGAATTTTTTACAAAGTTGTTTAGGTTTTGCACTGGCTGTGGAATTTGACAAGGGTTGAGAAGTGCTTTATGCCTGAAAGCAAGGGTGTTTCTAGCTAGGGTTCGTTGCCACACGTCCTGAGTCAGTTTCACCAGGAAGCGTCTATGTCTTAGGAGGCGAGAGCAGCTATCCACCCCCAGCTTTGCCCGCACTGGACACATCTTTCCTGATGTCTCACTTCCTACACTTTCCTCCCCTTCTTCTGTTTCCAGAGCCCTCAGAAGGTTCTCTTGAGATCCTCTTATTCCATGCTGGCTACTTTACTAGTTTCTCTAGAGTGGCAAAAGCCAGGAGTCTATGGCATTTATCATCATATGCCCAACCCCTACAACTGGTAATTACAGTCTAAATGGCATCTCCTATACCCAGTATCTACTTCCTTATGTCCCTCATATATTCTATATGAATACATACGATTTATAAATAAAATTATTTTCACCAAAGCTTCTACTTACAGAGGAAAGAGCTATGTTACACTTTTATTGTCTTACTAAACTAAATTCAAAACAAACCATCTAATTCAACCCAGGGACTGTGCTCCAGCACCAAACTCCTTCCTTTCATGGCATCCTGTAGTAGAGTGAAATGGAAGACCAGAACAGTCTATCAATCACCTGCTTTAGGTGTAAGCACTGCGACTATATAACCTGACTTTGAGGAACGAGACTCAAAGGCTAAATAATAGATAGATAGATAGATTGATAGATAGATAGATAGATAGATAGATAGATAGATAGATAGATAGATAGATAGATAAAACTTTTAAAACATACCATAAGAACTGAAAAGTAATTTGTATTGAGTGGAAGACTAGAATGTTCGTGATTCTCACTCTTTAAAAGATGAATAGACCAACTCTCCTAAATGTGCATATGTGTCAATAGACAATTTTGATTATATTGCACTTTGTAGCCTCACTCTAAAGGGTTACAGATAAGTAGAAATGCTCTTGCCTCTGTTACCTGCTTCTCCATCCAACAGCTCAATTCCTTGAATGGTGGCTTAGCTCCTGCTCTCCTGGTGGCCACAGCTTCCTAAGTACTCAGGAGAAGGCATTTTAGGATTTTCTCTTCCACAAAGATTGGTGAGCCCTTACCTCGAGGATGAACAAATAGGTATGTCAACATCTTTGGTCATAAGAAAACTTTGACACAGTCAAGGTGTTATATACACCTGCGATCTCAGCATTCAGGAGCAGAGACAGAAGGATAACCAGTTTGAGGCTAGTGAAGGTTTCTTAGCGCGTTCTAAACCAGCAAGGGCTACACAGTAAGACCCTGTCATAAAAGAGCTCAGAAGAAAAGGTAATATCAAAAAAGATATGCCAACCTGATTCACTGAGGAGAGAGTGGACTCCTCTGTAATCCTTTTTTTTTTTTTTTTTTTTTTTGGTTTGGTTTTTCAAGACAGGGTTTCTCTGTGTAGCCCTGGCTGTCCTGGAACTCACTCTGTAGACCAGGCTCTTTTTTATACTTTATAATTCTTAACACAGTGTTTGTACAGGTTAATGGTACTGCATTTGGATTCAGGTTTTCAATGTTTGTGAAATTAATATTTAAAGCCATGCTGTGTGTGTGTGTGTGTGTGTGTGTGTGTGTGTGTGTGTGTGTGTGTGTGCGTGTGCGCACGCGCGCCAATGAAAGCAGCATAGAGATGGGGTGACTGTGACAATCACTGAGTCAGTACCTGGCAGTGTCAATGCCTCCAGCGCCAGACACAGAAGCCGAAACCATTTTAGGCGAACCTTTTATTGCCTAACTTAGGCAGAAGCACACAGATTTCCTTCCCAAACCACAGACCTCCTTTTCTGATGCTGCCTTATCTGTAAGTAATCTTCGGCACAACAAACTAACAGACTCACAACATCTCCCCCTCTGGCTGCGCCATGGTCGATCTGATCCTTTCAGAGGCAAGGAAGCTCCTTTTATTGCTAATTTCTGTTTTGTCTCTTATTCCTGTCTAGCTTGGTTCTTATAAGAACAGAATATTCCTAAAGGCTCTTGTTAGCCATACGAAGATAAACTTCCCCCATGGACTCGATTCTGAGTCTACATAATTTTCCTGTACTGGAATTCCAGCAATGTGCCTGAAGCAACAAAATGCATGCAACAATGTGTGTATTCATTGGGACATTAAACAGTAAAACAATTCTAGATCCAGGCTCTGAGATGTTCTGATTATTAGAAGTCCTTAAAATTTGTTCTACCCTCTCTAAACATCCCCTTCTGCCCCCAACCCCGGAAAATTCATTTTATTGCACATTTCGTGGCAAGCTGTATGACAATGATCCCCCCAATCCCTAATTAGCAAGTGGTAACAGATAGGCAGTTAGATCCACTCCTGGTGACATCTCGACAGATTGACACCGCCACCCCCACCTCACCTCCCAAAATCCCTGCAAGGCTTCTCATTTCAAATGTGACCATGCTCCAACACAATGTTGGCAAGCCTAGTCTCGTGTTGGAGGAGGGGGAGGGGACTATAAAAGCAACATGTTCGCACAAGCATGGCAGAGCCCATGCATAAACCATTTGGTTTTGCAATTAAAAACAGGTTTGGCTTCCCTCTGCATCAGTAAGACAACGTCAAAGCAACATTCGTCCTGAAAATTTTCCCTTGTGAATTCAAATGAACTGTGAGTCTTGGGGTTCTCTTTGTTTGCATGTGCATGCCTTGAGAATGAATTTTTACAAGTGTTCAGTGTGTTTCTTTCTGGGGTAATGCCATTGATGTGTGTGTCGAATCACTGCTATGAGATGGGTCTCAGTTACACTTTTCCGTTCTCTGTCCCTGAGGCATGTAGCTAGCATTTTGATCTGACCCATCAGGTATATCACCGCAGGTAAATATATTCTCCAAGTCTGACCCCTTAGAAAATGTTCTAAAGACCTAAAGGAATTGAATCTCACATGCTGAACTTAAGTTTCAAAGATACTAAAAATCACAAATACATTTACTGCTAGGGAAGTGTTGTAAAACTGGCTGCAGTAACGACTAATTATATCTTTATTGTTATTGTCCTTAAAATATTAGATCTTATGCTATTGGGAGAGCACTCTACCTCAAACCTAAAAATCCTTGCTTTTCCTGTACAATGAGCAACCTAAATACTATAAAAAGCTATTTTAATTTAAGTGAATTTAGCAATTTTCTACAAGGTAGAATTTGCTTTCATTTGTCTTTTGCTGTGGCCCCATCTGGATAAATGGAAAGAAATGTCATCCCTTAATTGAGTGTATACTGTAAAAATATCAGTTCAAAAGTTCAGCCACATAGGAAAATGCTATGTCGCAGTTCTTGGTAGACATGAGTCAAAACCACCTGGGAAAGCCTAGACCGGGGTCCATGAAGAAATCCTCACAGTAAAATGTCAGAGGTTCCTGAGGCCTGTGTCCAAGGCAAGTAAGTATTCAAGGAAAGTTGTGTGAAAAGATAGTGTCTTAGGAGTGTCAATTATTCACCAGCAGTGATGATTCGTATTAATTAAAGGAAAAAGATGGACCAAACAAGGGGAGGGAGAAAAGAACAATTATTATTCACAGAGTGACATATTTGATCTAAAATCATCCAGGAGTGATTTTAAATTTCTTTTACTTACAGAACCCTCTCAAGTCACTTAAAAAAGATTAGCTTATTCATGTTTTTCTGAATTACCTTCTTTGACAATCTGAGCATCACTTGCTCAATAGGAAAATCACTAAAATATAAATTGATCTTTGTTTGCATCATTCTGAAATTGATCCTTTGAAAGAAATATTGAAAATGTTTTATAAACTGTGAAGCAAATAGAAGTATATTTGGCACAAAGTAGGAAAAATGAACAAATACATGTGTGAAAATTGTGCAGTCTTATTGAACTGGGCAAAAACTACTCTGGTCCATCTGGTCCATTTTATCATATAATTAAACTGTTATATGCAAGTACAAATACATGCATCTACAGCTTTTATTTCCTCAAAACTATATGAATTTGCTTACTTTTGATTTGTGAAACCAGTAAATAGAAAAACCCTAATTGAGGGTGCAGTGTGAATTGATAAGGATATTAACTCTCTCAAATAAATAGTTATTAATTATAAATACATATTTTCTAATTTAACTAAGTCTCTGTGTTGGAGCTTTTAAATTGACTTTGGGCACCCAGTGGCTGGCTGTGTGTTTTCCAATCTAGCAAATAAAAGATAAAAAATGTAAGAAGCTGCCAAAGCAGAAATAAATTCAGCATTAAAGTTTTAGAAATAATATGCTTTTTTCAAAAGCAAAGTAAATACATATGGTCATGACTATAATTTTAAGCCTCTATGTAATTTGAGTCTCTCCACTTATCAAATCATTGAATCTTTTTGAAATTGTTTTAATGAGTCAGGAGCCATGAACTACTTATAGATTAGATAATGAAAGACCATTTTGCTTTTTATACGTATATAAATTTCACTAGAGGACTATTTTATGTAAGAAAATCCCTTATTAATTCACTGTTACTAGCTCCGTTTCTAACAATTATCATCCAAATAATTGGGGGGAAATGGAATAAGGGTGGATTTTATGTCTTTCAACTCAAATGTTCAGATGCTCAATAAATGACACAGTCATGTGATTAAATGAGGCAAGCGAGTGAAGGCTCAAAGCAGTGGAGCATCCTAGTCCGTTTGGAATCGTGGTAGTGAGTTTCTGTGAGCGTTCAAACAGCCCAAATGTAGAGAACTGCTCATAAGAAAGAGTTGCTGGAGAACCCAAAAGCTACTAATGAGCATTCTGGGATCTTAATTATGAGTTTATATTTCAGGACATTAGATACCCTTTATGTGATAAAAAGAGGTATACAAGCCACTTACATCATTACACTAATTTTTCATATGAGTGAATTGGAAAAATTGGTACCATGGAATTTATTCCCAACTAAACTGGCATTGTAGTTACTTTTCCTTCAGTTCTGTTGCATGTCTTCAGGTCTGGTTTAGGTGACACACATTCACACTTAAAAGATAGAATATTAGCTTTTCCAAATTGACTATCAATTAAAATTTTTTTGAGGAGTTTTCTTTACAGAAGCAAAAAGAAACTTAAGTGGCGATGGGTAACCGCGCTGTTTACAGAGGACATGATTTGGCAGGCAGGCCTTTGTTTTCCTGCTATAGAGAACAGAATGAAGCATACCACTGAAATATTGTCTCTGCCTCTTGCGTTTTTGCTCATATTTACCCCCATTAAAACAACAGCCCAGCTAAAAACACAGAACAACGCCACAGGTGTGTTGCATAAGCCACTAATAAAAACCGATTTTAAAACATTCACAAACTGCCAAGCTCTGAGAAAATGCTTATTAACATCTAATAAAATGGTGAAAATTGGGGAGAATGCACACAGTAAAGTTTTTTGTGTGCCGTGAGGAAGTTGGGTTAGTCCATTGCCATGTGGGCTTGGCTGTGGCAAAGTCAGGGCAAGAAAAACAAGCTTGGCCATTATTTCATAATGAATTGCCGAGAGTCAAACACAACCACTACACTGTCAACCAGTCACCCAGGAAGGCGCAACCTTTCTGTGCTCAGCCATCATAATCAAAGAAGTTTATAAGCAATCGCAAACTCTGAAAGTCGGTTTTCTAGATAGCATCTATTTCTCTCAAAAATGAAATTTCAAATGGTCACGAGGTCTATTTCTGACTAGCACTTGGTCCACAAGGCAAGTGGAAAAACTGAATTGGGTCATTTTAAGAAGCATTCACGTATTATTTCATCAATGATTACTAGGAGAACCAGCACTGTGTGGTCTAATGCACTGTCTTGCAACCTTTGGGTCATGACCTCTTTGGCAAACTTCTCTCTCCAAAATGATTTACATTACAATTCAAAACACTAGCAACATTACAGTTATGAAGTAGCAACAAAAATAATTTCATGGCTGGGGATCAGCACACCAGGAGAAATTGTATTAAAGAGTGGTGGTGTTAGGAAGGTTGAGAACCACTGGAGTCGTTTCTAATTCTGTAGATGGTTATCCTTATAAAAGGTCACAAGTGAGGCTAGGCAGATGACTCAACAAGTAAGGGCTCTGACCGAACTTGCAAAGGACTCAGGTTCAATTGCCAGCACCCAAATGGCGGTTCACTACCATCTGTAACTCCAGTTCCAGAAATCCAAAGTTCTTTTCTAACCTTTAGGCACTACCAGCACTCATGTGGTGCACATATGAAAAAATCATCTATACACACCGAAGAATAAAATATGTTAGAAAAATGTGGTTACAAGGAAAAAGACTGAATTTTTCCCAATGTAATACTATATATGTAAAAAATTTAATGTTTAATTTAGAAGGTGTGTGAGTATGTGCATGCATGCATGAGTGCGTGTGTGTGCACAGGATGTGTAGAGGTGGTTCACTTTTCCGTGTGGGCATATGTAGAGACCAGAAGTTGATGTCAGGGGTCTTCTGTAATGTCTTTACCAGTTTACGCTTTGAGGCAGATTTTCTCAGTCTTACTGTTTAACTAAGCTTACTAGCTGGCAAGCATCCAGCCTGCAGCAATCTCAGTTACCTGGTGTTCTCCACCATACATTGATTTTAGATAGGTGCTATACATCTGTAAGCTGGCCCCCATGCCCACTCACAAAGCAACACTCACCTTACTGAGTCATCCATTCACCCCTTTTTAAAGTATTCCAACACAACCCCATCGATTCTGCATTGATTCATTTCTAAGAATGTCCTGACTCTGATCTTTGCCCCATAGTGTTGTTTTCAGATCTGATAGACTCTAAGGCTCCTCTGAATAGTGCTCCAGACCAAAAGAACTAAAAGCTCTAGAGAAGACCCCGAGCAGAGGTGTGGCCTAAGAACTCTGGAAGCTCCATTGCTACTCTTATTATGAAGGAAGTTTTCCATATGCCCTGAAAGTTTGAGAAATCCAGCTCAATTTGAACAGATTCCATATTGAATAAACAGAATGTTTTAGCTGGAGGTGTGGTTCAGTAGGAAAGAACACATTTAGCTAGCGCAAGGTTCTGAATTCATCTCCAGCATCCACAAAGAACATGCAGGAAAAATAAAGTCTTTATACTAGAGCCTCAAGAACCACTACACTCATTTCTCTAGAGACTTTCTGAGATTTGATGTCTAGACTAGAGAGAGCACAACAGTGGTGTCCCACTTGAAGGCCCTTAAACACACATGTACAAGCATCTCATCTCAAATTCAGAGAAGTCTATAGGAACACACACACACACACACACACACACACACACACACACACATAAAAAAATAAAAACATCAATAAAGAACCTCACTCACAGAAAGCAAAACCAGTAAAGAATGTTTCATTACTGAGAAAGATGATTCAATCACCTAACAGTTAGCCAATAGCAACTTGGCATTGCGTTAGACTCCACCCCACATAGAAAATGTAATGTGTCACATCAGCATGAGCCTAAGCAAGTACGTGTTCATGCAGAACGGCTTAGGGAGAGTAGAGCTCTGAAAGATCAGAACGTTTAACTTGATAAGCTTCTGCACTGAGATGGGGTGATTTAGAAAAAAGCAGGGACTTGTTTTCAGACTTACCACTTCTGCATTGAAAAGAATGTTTACCATAAAGCCATGAGATACCAATAAACACAGCAATTAGAATGAGTTTTATCTTAGCTTTTGACTGAGAAAACTGTACCCAACAGTAACCCCCAGCACAGCGATTAATGATCAAGTTTGGTTTTTGTTTTTGTGGGTTTTTTGTTTGTTTGTTTGTTTGTTTGTTTGTTTTTATGGAGAGTAGGGAGCCACGCAGGCCTCTAAGTATCTGCATGCATAACAAGTTTTTGAAAGAATCCACTTAAGTAGGTCAGCTCACACAGAGTTTGTCTACCTCTACCAAAGATGAAGTAAAGTTAGAGATCATTTACCCAAAGAATTTTCCTGTGTTTCCCGTATTATTGGCATTTCCTGGCTTTATGGTGAATCTACTTTACTGTTCAGAATGCTACTTCTTTAATGAATCTAAACACAATATGCAATAAACACATTGGTTTATGCCACTTTATTATAAATGAAAAAACTGAGGCCAGAGAAGCCCCCATGATCACTGGAGGTGTAAAGCTTTTCCATTAAGGCTTGTGAGTACCCCAGGAGCAATTGTGGACAGGGCACACAATTACTGCCGTGTTTAGGTCTATCGGGCAAGCCCATTAAAGAGTTCCCTCAAACATCACCAGGGGCAAAATCCATTCTGAAAAAAAATTGAGTGCAGAAGTTAAGAAAATGAAAAGTTCACCTCCAGAAACCTTAGTGGCTTGGCCTGCAATCTGCCCGACAGATCTGTGCTCATTCTAAAATGTCTCAAGGGGATCAGAATAGATATGCAATATGTTTGCTTTGGAATAGGATGCCTGGAATGGTTAGAGAAGGACCTGGAAACCCAGGGAGAAGTTCAGCCTTGCTTATTTGTTTATTTGTTACCTGTGTGCCAGGACTGAAACTTCCCACTCGAAGATTGGGTTTCAAATTAAAAAGTGAGAGTCTGGAAAATTGCTGGGAGGAAAAGTTGAAGTCCCTATTTTCAAATTGCAAATAAAAAGAGATACATCTGTCTCCCAGTTTGTTCCCCTTAACTTCTAGACAGGGCTTGCAGCTTCCAGAAAGCCTTCTTCATTAGAAATTTTCCACCTCAAGCTACGTTGACTTCTTTCTTGTTTCCCTGGATTTGACTACCTGAGAGGGTACATGAGACCAGCCATCTATTAAAGCAGCATTCCATCCACCCAACCTCACCGCCATGCCCTCATCTCTCAGATCCGTGTGAATAAGGCAGTGCTGACTCCACTGAGAATTTACAGACAAGATTATTATTTCTCCTGAGCTTGCAAATATGACAAACTTCAAATATGTCCATATGTATATGTTTCTATTCTGGCTTGCCACCTTCCTGGGACATAGCGAAGGTTGGGTTAGAACAGATTGTGAGCCCTTTTCTTTTATTTAGGGAAGAAAAGTCTAGTTACAATAAAAAAGAGAGACCCTCCCTGCAAAAGAGACACTCATGCTAAAGTTGCTGGCTATGAACCCACAGGGAAAAGGGGGTTCAAAGCATGCCTTCACTCAGGTGACAAATACTGATTGAGAAGAACCTGTTATATGTAGGAAACTGTCATGAGATAAACATATGTAAAAGATATAGTCCACCCTCACAGGGTTCATAACCTCCATGAGTTGAAAGAGACTTAGCCATAAAAAGAACCTAGGCCAAAAGAAGAAAAAGAAAAACCGCACACGAATATACAACTTAAGTAATAATCTAACAATATACACATGCCGCCAGATTTGAAAGAAGTTAAGATTAAAGAGTCCTGAAAGGAAGAAATCAGATGTGAGATAGCTCACAGGCTGAGGCGGAACAACTATTTCTGATGTAAGAATTTGCTTCCGTGCCTGGCTATGCCCAACTCTCCTTGATGCGTTTAAAACACTCTCCAAGTAAAAAGAAATGCAGGCAGGAGTTCATGGTCGCTGAGAAACGGGCAACAGAAAAAACCATGAACAGAGGTTTTAATTTTGTTTTGTTTTGTTTTGTTTTGGGGGGGGGGTGTTGTTAGTTTGTCTGGGTTTGGTTTTGGTTTGGTTTAGTTTTTGTTGTTGTTGTCCTCCTCCTCTTCCTCCTCCGCCTCCTCCTCTTCTGCTTGTTTGTTATTTCTTGTTATATTTTATTTCTGTTTCTGTTTTGTTTTGGATCATGATTTATTCCTTCACTGCTAGAATGTGAGGTGTCGAATTTTCCAACTTTTAAAGAAGGATGAGGAACACTGTCTCAGAAGCTTCTGTGTCTATGGAATAATTACTCTCTGCTTTCTTTGTATCCCGTTCTGATATTGCAGTAACGGTCAACTTAAGTCAGTACAGATTCATAAACACACAGTTAATGGAGACCCACACTGGGCTCGGCTTGGCATCATTTTTGATATGTGTGGCCATTTCAACCCTGACTCTCTGCAGCTCTGCTCTTGTTACTTGCATTAACGTCATTTAATGTACTCAGACTATTTGTCTAAAGTATATTTTTCATAGTCCGTGCTGACATGAGAGTCACTTTAGCCTGTAGGGCAGCTGGAAACTTCCACTGTCCTAGCTTCTTACCCAGGCATTGCCTGCCCCCCAAAGGAAAAGTCTGACTTTCTATGATAAAACAGAGAGGTAGGGGGAAAGGAAGGCAAACCCGGAAAGGAAGGAAAGAAGGAAGATAGGGAAGAGGAAGGAAGAGAGGAAGGATCTGAAAGGATGAAAGGAGGGAGGGGGATAGGGAGGAGAAACGGATAAAGGAAGCAAGTGGAGAGGTGGAAACAGGAGGGAGGAAGGAGCAAAGAAGGAAGAAAGAGAAAGGGAAGAGAAGAAAAGAGGGTGCACACATTGTTCTGGGGCTCTGTCTTGGCTTGTCACAGCTATTTCACTCAACTACAGTAATAGTGCCATAAAGTTCTAACATCAGTTCCCTCAACAACAAGCCCGCCACCCACACAACCCTGCCACTCAAACGCCTCGCTAGCTTTTCTCGTTAGCTTATTATGATGGGCCTCTTAGTCAAGTCTCAGTTTGACTAACCTATATTGCCACAGGCAACTGGTTAGTCAACTTTCATCTTATTTAACAAAAGTAATGAAATGGCCCTGAACGCTCCTCCTGCCCCTGTCTCAGCTCCCACAGGTTCTGCCAGACAATCTGGTTAATCAGCTGTATCTGGAATTAAGGAACCCTCAAGGACCACGAGTCACTTTTTCTTCAATCCTTCATTATTAAATGACGGGATGTGCCCTTGATTGTAATTCAGCATTCAGTCCACACAGATATATAGAAAAGAACGTACTGTTTGCCTGTTCAAATGCACACCTGGAAAAGACGCTCCAGCAACCTGTAAGAGAACTGGAGACCAAGGTGGGAATAAAAATTAAAATAATCATAATTAACATGATATATTGCTTACCATAAGCCAAACAGTTCCAAGAATGTTGCCTGTGTTGACTCATTTAATCCCCATTACATTTCAATGAGGTGGGTGCTATAATTAACCCCATTTTACAGAGCAGAATCATTAAGGCACAGAAAAAGTTAATTGATTTGCCCAGGGTAAATCACAGCAGTTAAATGACATTTCAGAATTGAGATCCAGACAATCATGCTATAGACTTACACTTTATACTCCATGTTCCACACAAAACAGTAAAGGAACATAGCTTACTTATGTTCTGAAGCACTCAGTATATTCTGTAAAATCTGATCCAATAAAAACTCTACAAATAAAGTCAAAGAAGAAAATTGAGTTAAGCTTACTTTGAAAAAGAAATATACTTCATATGAAAAACCTTCAAGGAAGATTGTGACTGGTTTCCTCATCCACACAGTTAAGATAATGGATGCAGAGCCATAGCATTGGTTGATGTGTGGCTCATGATCAATGGACAGTAGCTACTCTTTATAACTACTATTGGATTCCCCTCTGGCATGTCTACCATTATCAGACCTAACAGTATGTGTCTCTTCTCACTGTAGAAATCAGTGTTTTCATCCACCCATCTAAACAAACCACAACGCTACAAAATGATATGCTGATCGGGACTCCTGTGGGGAAAGAGCAAACACACAAGCGAGAACTCCCTAGAGTTAATAATCGGGTTTCAAAGGAAGTACTTACAAATGATGGGGAAAGTTATTTGAGAAAGATCTGCTAGAACAGATACAGAGATGGAAACTTGGATAGGCACCTTGACTGAGAGAAGAACGCTCCAGCCACAGAGTTATAATTAGATACAGCATATCCAAATGTGAGGAGGACTTGGTCACTCTACTCTGCATGGGAAAGCACTAGAGCATGTTTCTACCAACTCTTTTGCTTCCTGGTTCTCTGCTCCACTCCCCTGACATAAAAAAAAAGGTAGAGAACCAACATATGTAAAGCAGTGGACTTCCAGACTTCCATGAGAAGTGTCCTTGGCAGAAACAGAGTCAGGGTGCCATAGGTAAGAAGATAAGCTGTTTCGAGACATATCAATGCACCAAATATAAAATTAATCACAGCACAAATAATAAATATTAAGCCTTTCCTTGTTCATATGTTTTGGCTTCTGTTGTGCCATTATCAAGAGAACAGATTTATTTATTTTTAATAGCTGAAGATTGAGTTGGAAGCTTAGTATAAAAATACCCACTTGCCTGTATTTTTTGTTCACAGTAACCAAGGTTTAGAATCAGCCTTTGTGTCCTTCAGCAGATAAATAGATAAAGACAATGTGGAACATATACCCAGTGGAGTTTCATTCTGCCACAATGGAAGATGAAATTATGAGGTTTGCAAGAAATGCATGGAGCTAGAGATCACCATGTCAAGTGTCTTGAGTCAGTCCCCCAAGCACAAAAAAAAATCACATGGTTTCTCATGTGGGAAGGAGAAGGGAAAGCGGACTTGTAAGCAAAATGGGGCTTGGGGCCCATGTGCGAGGGGAAAGATTGAATCGTCTGACATCTGTTGACAGACTTACATTTAGAAATGGTCTCTTTAATGTGTCCAAATACGGTAGCTTGATCAAGGATTCTACGTACTCAGAGGGAGACTGTTAATGCAGAGACTCACAACTAATTGAAGTACTGAGATTAGGGGACTGTGGAGTTCTTCATCTCTAAACAAGACACCTTTATCGGCTCCTTCACAATCTTGGGAGAATTACAGAAGATGAGACAGAAAGATCAGAAAAGTGAGGGTGCAGAGGAGCATGTTGAAGGGCTAAGATCAGAGTATTTCATAGTTGTGCAAATACAAGCACTGCAGATGCACACCAGGCCTTTACACACACACATACACACACACACACACACACACACACACACACACTGGCATGGAGATGTGAAACTAGCTGGAAGGGAGGGAATCAGCCAGAGTGAGAGAGGAATAAGACAGGGTAATAGGGTGGATGTGGTCATAATATATCCTAAACATACATGTAATTGTTAAAAATAAAGTTAAAAATTACATACTGATCTGGGTCTTTCCTTTTGAAGTGAAGACTCAGAATCAGGTTTCTATAAAGTCACTTTTCATCATCATCATGACAAATATATCAAAGGTCAGGATCCTCACAGTCCAAAGTCTTGTATGAGTCCAAATCCATTAATATTAGTGATTGAAGAGGGTGGTGTGAAGAGAGTAGAAGTAAAACCATAAATGATTGCAAAGATAACTCTGAAAGAGTGTATAATACAAAAAGTTATGTGTGTGTGTCTATGTATATGTTTATGTGTGTATTTGCTTGTCTTTGTGTGTGTGTGTGTGTGTGTATGCATGCATGCATGTGATCCCTATGTTCTCTCTCTCTCTCTCTCTCTCTCTCTCTCTCTCTCTCTCTCTCTTTCTCTCTCTGTATGTATGTATGTTTGCACTGGCTCTAGACATCAGGGTACAGTTTGCAGTGCCTGAACTGGTAATCTGGTGGCCTGAATTCTTATTTTTACCCTTCACTGATTTCCTGACTGGCTCCAGGCAAGTCCCTTTTAGTCAACCTCAGTGGTTAGTGTTGATTTGAATTGTTTCTCAACTCCTTAGTGGCTGTGTAACATTAGGCATATTGCTTAACCTTCTCGAAGCCCAGTCTTTCTCATCTTTAAAACAAGAATAATAGTTTCTAGTTCACAGATATGCGGTGAATGGCAAATGAGATAATATGTATGAAGTATTGTTTGAGGCATCATAAGTGCTCAGTAAATATTAGCCATTGTTATTAGCTCTGAGTCACAGCTCTGTCCTCACACACAGCTAGAGAAGGTTACTGGGTGACCTAATGGATTGTTCTCATTGGAAAAACTCTACCATATGGAATGCAGTGTATAACTCAGGCACCCAAAAATGTCTGTCGCCACAATGCTTACCCACCCTGCTGCCGGTCTTATGGGTTCCTACTTTGCATGCAGCTCTGACAATTGTGTTTATCTGATATATTAGGCCACAGCAAATTAGATGTCCAAATTAGGAAGGAAAAGAACACTGGAAGAAAAACACCTGGCAGACAAGAGCATTTGCAGCCTGAGATTAGGGGATGAGAGTGTAAACAATTGCTATCACAGAGTAAAGTCTATGCACACCATCATGACTCCAAGTCATTAAAACAATTTTAATTACATTGTGCGCACTGCTCAAGGCAGTGGCCAAAAGTTAAACAACGTCTATCAAACACCGGGAGCTGTTTATAGGCTCAGGTTTGTCAGTGTTCTGATCATTTTCCTTAAGGGCAAATGGCACTGACTACTGTTTAAGCCACTGGCTGGAGGTGTTGCCCTCCTGTCTCTCCTAACCTGGCCTCTCTGGACCCCTCCGATATGTAGGAGGGCTCTGTAGAATGTCTCTGGTCTCCCAAGAAGGAGGTGGGCATAGGGCAAGAGAATAGCAAGCCATCTCACACACCGCCTGTGTGAAAAAGCTTTCCTATATAACACTGACTTCATTTCTGAGTTAAAAGTTTTGAGATGAGTGGGTGGCCCCATCCCTCACCTGGGGACCGTGCCTATCTACTGGAAGTGGTCTCTACAGGTTCTATCTCCCCTTCGTGGAATATTTCATCTAAAGTCATCCACATTAGGTCCTGGGAGACTCTAGCTTCCCTGGAGTCTGAGACTTTCTAGGGTCTACCCCTAGTTCCCCATCCCCCACTGCTACATATTTCTATTTAATTTCCTGAACCTCTGTACTTCTCTTCTGTCCCTTCTTATATCTGATCCTGCCCCCCCTTTTCCCTCCCCCTCTTCTCTCCCTCCCAGTTCCTTCCCTCCCTCTACCTCCTGTGATTATTTTGTTTTTCCTTCTATGCAGGATTGAAGCATCCACCCAGAAATGTTCCTGTCCAAAGGGACAAATGATGGAGCAGAGATGGAAGGAAAGTCCATCCATAGACAGCCCCACCTGGGGATCTATCCTATCTGCAGACACCACCCCCACACACACACTATTGCTGATGCCAAGAAGCACTTGCTGACAGAAGCCTGGTTCCTTGAGAGGTTCTATCAGCACCTGACCAATACAGATGCAGATAGTCATAGCCAACCATCCGACTGAGCCAGGGGATACTCATGGAAGAGCTAGGGGAAGGACTGAAGAAGCTGAAAGGGATTACAACCCCACAGGAAGAACAACAATATCAACTAACTGGACCACCCAGAGCTCCCAGGGACTAAACCACCAACCAAAGAGTACACATGGAGGGACCCATGGCTCCAGATATATATGTAGCAGAGGATGGCCTTATCTAGCATCGGTGGGAGGGGAGGCCCTTGATCCTGTGGAGGCTTGATGCCCCAGTGTAGGGGGATGCTAGAGGAGTGAGTCCGGAGTGGGTGAGTAGGTGGAGGAGCACTCTCTTAGAGACAAAAGGAAGGAGGGAGGGGGATGGGATGGGACGTTTGTGGAGGGGAAACTGGAAAGGGGATGTAAATGAATACAATGATTAATAAAACAATAAGACTGACTTCAAACTCCTTCCCTGCATCAACACTGGAATGTAATTCCAAATCTAGCTCCTTCGCCAGCACTGAATAGAACGGACTCTGGCATCAGGACTCAGGCAGACTGGAATAAGGTTCAAATATTGTCTCAGCTACTTCGACAAGACATTGAAACACTTCTGTGCATCACCTTCTCACACGAGATGATGAATTCTTATGTCTCATTTCCCAGGGCCATCAAGAACACATGAGAGAGTGGGCACTGAGCACAGTCCAGAGATAGCAGAAGGACTGAAGACATAATTGCAAGTCCTAGGTCATCACAATGGCACGGGGGATTATTTTTAATGTCCACTCAAAGATAAATAGTCTTACTTCTTCAGATCAAGTTTGGTTTGAACATGAAATGTCATCTATGGGTTCATGTGTGTAGCCGGGAGCTACGTGGTGGTATGCTTTTGGGTTCGGAGAAAGTAAGTAGATCCTGAAAAATCTGACCTGATTAAGAATGTAAAATCTCTTGTCACATTCTAAACATGGTGGTATTATTGGGCGGCGACAAAAAGCAAGAGGTGAAACCTAACAAGAGGAAGCAGGATACTTCAGACATGCCCTGGAAACACATAAACCCCTTTCCCTTTCTCCCCCTCTTCTTCCACCCTCCCTCTGACTTCCCCACACTTCCCCAATGCATGGTCCACGGCAGCTATGAGGTGAGCCCCACAGGTTCTGTCCCCAAGATGCTGTGTCTCTCCAGAAGCCCAAAAGCACTGCCCAGGAACGAACCTTCTGCAATCCTGAGCCAAATATTCCTCTCCCAAGCGGTTATCTCAGGTGTCTGTCATAGTAACCAAAACAGTTTTTTTTAAATAAACTAATATGGGCCCCATAATTGTTTTGGCCTAAGATAGATGTTAGGGAGAATTTCCTGTTTTGTCCTTTGCCATACAAGGACTTTGTGAACATATTTTCAGACTTTCTTAACTCCAGTTTCTCTCACCTACATTTGGGAACACCAGGACTTAACCTGGGGAATTTACTAGAAAAATGTAGCTATAAACATATTTAAAGAACATGACTCACTGAGTCAGATAGCTAATGCCTGAAATACATTAAACTGAGCCTGAGTCTTGACATACGTTATTCTTGCTAACCTTAAGGAGATCACTGTACAGTAGGGGAGATATGGGTTATTACGCTCTTTCAAAGGAGGAAAAAGGAAGCTGGGGTTCAATGTCACATTTATGGCATGAGGGTCAGTATTGGAATTCAGACTTCAAGACCTGTGTTTTGCTCTTCTGATGTATTTCTAAATACATGTGTGGTGAGTGAGCACTGGTATGTCCACATTTGCATGCATGGGGGCACATGAATGATGTGGTACCTGTGCACATGTGCATGCTTGCATAAGAAGTTTCAAGGTTAATGCCAGAAATCTCCCTCATCACTCCTCAACCCTATTCTTTGAGGCAAGACCTCTCAGTTGGAGCCAGAGCTCACCAGTAATGGCTAATCTGGGTGTGCCCTATCACTGTCTTTCGAGAGTTAGAATTACAGGTCGGAAGTTATTCCCATCCAGACTTTACACACATCCCGGGGTCCCAAAGTGCAGTTCTCATGTTTGCCTGTCTGTGCTTTAAATCAGAGCAATTAGTATCAAGGCCATTTCCACTGGAATGCTAAGAGAGAAAAGAAAGGTGGACTAGCGGTTTTCATAATGTCCCAGCACTAAGAGAATATTTGTGATGATGGTTTTGGCGACACACCATGAAGTGGCTGGAATAAAAAGGTAAAGTTCTATCTCACATAACAGGGAAGACAGAAAATAGGAAGGCTCATGTCTCACATTCAGCTGCAAAAGACTCGGTTCTTCTATGCCTGTCACTCATGCACTGATTTCATCTTTAGGTCTGTTGTGTGACAGTCATCAGGTGGCTCTCAATGGCAACTGGAGCTACATGTTTGCTTAATTTTGCTTAGCAGAATGCACAGAGAAAACTCTTCCTTATGTCTGTAGTCTAAGAGTTCCTTTTATCTGTTATGTCTACTCCTACCATAGACCTATTCTTTTTTTTTTTTTTTTTTGATATTTTATTTACATTTCCACTGTTTCCCCCTTTCTAGGTCTCCTCTTTGGAAACCACCTATCCCCTCCCCCTATCCCACCTCTATGAGGGAATTCCACCTCCCACCCACCTGCCCACCATTCCCATATTCCCACCTTGACATTCCCCTTTACTGGGGCCTCTCCTCACCCTGATGGCCAACAAGGCCCTCCTCTGCCACATAAGTGGTCCAAACCATGGGTCTCTCGATGTGTATTCTTTGGTTGGTGGTCCAGCCTCCAGGAGGACCAGGGAGGTCAGGTCAGTTGACACTGTTGCTCCCTCCATGGGGCTGCAGACTCCCTCAGCTCCTTCAGTCCCTTCTCCAACTCCTCCATCTGGGACCTCACTCTCAGTCCAGGGGTTACTGTAAAGTGAAACTTGGGTATTCCAAACTTTTGGGCTAATATCCACTTATCAATGAGTACATACCATGTTCGTTCTTTTGTGACTGAGTTACCTCGCTCAGGATGATATTTTCAAGTTCCATCCATTTGCCTGCAAATTTCATTAAGTCATTGTTTTTAATAGCTGAGTAGTACTCCATTGTGTAAATACACCACATTTTCTGTACCAATCAAATGAAACACAAAGATATCTGAATTCTTCTCTCTCTCCCCCTCTCTCTTCCTGTGTCTGTGTGTATGTCTGCATGTATGTATATACATGTTATATGCATTGTGATGTACGCATGTGTTCAAGATCATATGCGGGTACAATCACCCATGCATGTATATGTCAAGGCCACAGTCAACATCAGGTACTTTTCTCTATTGCTCTCCATATTATTGTTTTCAGACAGAATCTCTCACTGAATCTAGAGTTCACCAGTTTGGCTAACCTGGCTGGACATTAATGACCCAAGACCTGCCTGTCTCTGCTTCCCAGTATTATTATTACAGATACAGGCTACTGACTTCTACATGGGTGCCAAGGATCCAAAATGAGGTTTATATGCAACGGATTTACCTACTAAACTATCTTCCCAGACCCCTTTCAGGTTTTTCTTTGTCAGGTGGAGAACAATAGGCTCCTACCACAGTGGTGACGTATCTGTTCCTTACTTAGTCATCTCAGGGATGGGTGGATGCAAAGATATGCATGTTCTTTATAGAAGAATACAAGAGCTATCAGAATGAGTAAAACTCACAACTAAATCAACTAATGGTGCTTCTGTTCTGAGCCTACCTGTGGTTCCCTTAACCAAAGCGCTTGGTTTCAGGTGACTATTGGGATTAGAACTGTAGAGAGAGTAGGCAAATGCTTTTCCCTCCACGATTGCCTTCCTTTCTTTTCCTGACTTAAACTCAAACACTGCTATATTCCAACATTTTACATGAAATATAAGAAAAGTGATGGACAGTCTTATGAAGCCAAGTTGTATTAAATCAGTTCGGAACATGAATAGGCTTTTCTACACGTCTATACTGTGAAATGGTGTCTGATTTTGTTCTACTGCTTCAAAGTATCTTGACCACTTTGACCGTGTCCATGCCTCATTACTCTTTCTTACTCATGTTCTCCTTGCCTCATCCCAACCCCTAAGAGGCAGAGATAGTGACCGAAAGGAGAAAAGGAATAAATTTTGATAGATAAGAAATATATGAAATAAAATTGAGAACATAAAAGGATGATTTGAAATACATAATACTAGAAATTATAACGATGTTTTGAAACACTCTGAAACCACTCAAGTATGTGCTTATTGGTGACTCACTGATGAGTGGAATGGAATTGGGGTTGCACACCTGATACAAGATGTGCTTTGTTGTTATGTATTAGGATATGTGTGTGTGTGTGTGTGTGTGTGTGTGTGTGTGTGTGTGTGATTTAAAGTATGTGTGGATGCATATGTTTGTGCTGTTGTCCATTTGTCTGTGTGTGTATGTGCATGTGAGTATATGTGTGTGTGTATTTAGAGGTCCCAGGATGATATTAGAAATCTTCCTTGAGTGTTCCTCCACCATATTCTTTGAAGCAGAATCTTTCAGCCAAACTAAGAGCCTGCCACCATAGCTGCTCTCTCATCTGGCATCTCTGGAGATCCCCTCTCTATCTGTTGAGCCTGGACTTGCAGGCACTTACGTGGCATCTAGGAATCTAGACTGTGGTTCCCATGCTTACTCAGCAAACATGGAACCACTGATCCATTTCCCCAGCTCAAATTTTTAAATGTACTGTATATTCATATGTGTGTGGGGAAGAAGGCAGTATACACATGTCTGTGGGAAGATACCCCTGCTCACAGGTGTGGAAAACAGAGGTCAATATTGCTTGTCTTCTTTCATTGTTTTCTACCTTGTTTATGAGACAGGATCTGGTCCTGAGCCAGGAACTAACTACCTAGACTGGCTGACCAGTGATCTACTGGGATCAACCTTTCTCTGCCCCTCTATGCTGGGGTTCTAGACACACGCTACTGCACCAAGTCTTGATATGGGCCGTGGGATCTGACCTCATGTCCTCCAGCTTACACAGTAGACATTTTGCCCATGGAGTCATCTCCCCAGAAACTCAGATATATCTTTAAAGGGGAATTTTCTTAGAACATAATAAAGTAGTGTTTTTCAAGTGATAGTCTTCCAAATTATCTACTCTCCAGACTTTAATGTTACTTCCCAGCATGGGGATGATAAAGGCTGCCCTTCTGAACAGTCCATGCATATTGTAGAAAATACCTCATCCATAGACTCAGAGGATCAGCTCTTTGTGTAGAAAGATGCCAGATGCAAAAGTTTCACTTAGCTAGGTTCCATCATGTGATAGTGAGACAGTTGCTAAACTGGGAAGCATCCTTTCAAAAGGATCCACAGAGCTCTTCTAAGCCCAGGATTTCCTGATGCATGCCTCAGAGACCAAGTGAGGGTAGATGACATGTTTTTCCTTTCCACTGCTGGGAACACCTCCTAATGAGAAGGTTTGGGCACACCTTGAACATTGCACAACCATATGCAACTGCAGAGGATTTTACCTTCTCTTCACTGAGCTTCCTAGCTCCAGTATTGTAATATCATCAGTATCTCAAGCAGATCTGATAGAGTTGTCTACTGGCTACAGAATTTGTCAAGCATTAGTAGGGACTGGAGCTACCCGTAAGCATACAGCGCTTTTGTCATCTTTTCCTGATAGTGGTTTTGATAAGATTTAAAATAGCCTCAACTTTAACTTCCATAATACTATGTGTGTGCACATGCATGCATGTGCGCATGTGTTAGAACAAGTGACTTTAAATGTCAAAGGTGATCGCCTTCTGTAAATGCCTAAGCCTACCACACTTTCTGACTTCATTGACTTGACATTTGCTTCTCCTTTTTGGAAAAAAAAATTGCCTTTTTCAACATTAGTCCTCAATCCAGTGACGTAAAGAGAGCCAACCTTGGGGAGATTCTCAGGGAAGTCCCTCCAGGAGCCCAAGGGTGTGCCCCTTCAGCAGAAAAACCCTTATCAAATAGACCTTTGCAAATTGCTTTATGAAAACCTGAGTGATTCTGCCTAAGCTTTTGTTAGTGAAAAAGTTGTTGCTACCTGCCGGTTGTTCTTCCAAACTGTCATTAGGAAGCAAAACAAAAAGAGAGTGACTCCTAAAGCACTCAGTCAAGGCATACGGTGAAGTTTTAGAAATCTTCCACTGAAAGAGGCACCTGATTTTTAAAGAAACTAATATAATAAAAATAATTAAGATTTAAGAAAATAGACTGGGGAGGTAGCCCAGCCAGTAAAGTGCTTGCCTCACAAGCAGGAAGACCTGGGCTCAATAATGGGAATCCATGCTATTAAAAAGAACAGGCAGGAGAGAGTTGTGGAGGTGAGGACAGGCTTCTGTGGGGTTTGTGGGATATACAGCCCAGCTGAACCAATAAGTTCCAGACCAGTGAATGAACATGTCTCAGAAAATTTTGGTGGATAACTTCTGAAGATGAACAGCACAGAAAGCTGGCCTCTGGCCTCCATTGTCACATGTGCACTTGTGTAAACACACACACACACACACACACACACACACACACACACACACACACACACACATTAGCTGACTCTCCTAGGCTAACAGGTCAAGGTTCTGCAATATCTGACCCCTGTATCTGTGCAGATTTTCCTGCCTGGCACCACTACACAAGGATTCTTTTTCCCTACCAATCAGTGAGTGTGTGCTGACCCTCCTGTGCTTTTCACTTCTACTGACCTTTTTCTATGTGGTAGTCTGATGTATATACGGTATCCTCTCTGAGCATTTCCTAAACTAAACTATCCTTTCTCTATGTCTTCTAAAAACTCTCCCCTCACAGTTCTCACGGTACCTAGCATACTTCTCTGTGTTCTTGCCCTTATCTTTCAATATTACCATATTGCACTTGAACCTGTGCATATGTTATTTGCTTTGTGGAGACGTTCAGCCCTCAGCCCTGTTGTGTATTTGTCTACAGAACTGGTACTTACAGAGCTTTACACACGGATGATGTCTATTATATTGGCTAAGGTGAATATTTAGGGGCTCAAGTTAAGTCCTTTCATCTTAATCCAAAGACAAAGTGATAGACTTCTGTGGGAACATTGTAAATACTCTCATCATCTCTTTGGCCCAGATGCCTGAAACAGATTTCCAGATGGACCACTTAATAGACAGTGGCTCGTCTTGAATAAACCAGCTCATCTTCTAAAGCTTCTGTTTTGTCTATCTACAGAATTGAAAGAAAAAGAGTGACTTTCCTTCTAATTATATAAGATTATGATGATAGCCAAGTGTAATGTCTTAGGAAGTGTTTTATGTAATAGTTAACACCTTAAAATATGAATGTTTGGGGCTATGGGATGGTTCACTTGGTAAAGTGCTTGTGGTGCAAACATGAGGACCTGAACAATCTATTCAATCTCCAGGACAAGGTAAGGTAGGCAGGGAAGCAGTGCGGTGGCCTAGGCTTATTCCAGAGCTGAAGAGGCAGAAACAGGGCCTCATTTGTCAGGTACTCTAGCCAACTTCACAACTTGACAGTGAAAGACCCTGTTTCAAAAGCAATGTGGATGGTACCTGAGAAATGATACCTGAGGTTGATCTCTGGTCAGTACACATATGCATAGAAACTCACACTCACCCATAGACACACACACACACACACACACACACACACATACACACACACACACACACACACACACACACACATTTGGCAAAATAAACATGAATGTTAGAAACTTCATGTAAACTGTAATGATAAGCTCCCAAGATGATGCACTACTGGTGGTCTTCAGGTGTGTGAGTTCCTTTAAACCTGTGGCATGGACCAAATGACTAGCCACCTCTTACTGTGAAAGTCGGAAGGAATGAAGAGGCAATTGGTTATAGTAAAATTAAGGACAGTACCAAAAGGAGAGCCTTTCCCTGCTCTAGTTGGCAATTTTGAGTTTGATTACAATAAGGCCACTTCTCCTTCTACTCATCTTCAAACTCTATTTCTTATAGATGGATACAAAACAGCACATGGAAAACATCAGTCTCCCTGCAGTCCCAGGAACTTTTCATTCACAAAAATAAAACTCCCCTGAATCCACAAGTTGGCTCCCTATATCCTCAAAGCTATTTTTTAACCACTACTCATCCTCAAATCCCAACCTGTTTTGTTTTTTAGTTCAAATCTTCAGTTTCCTTTTATTTACTTCATTTGTTACTGTCTTTAGATTATGTGTATATGTGTACTGAGATACATGCATGTGAGTGCAGCTGCCCAAGGAGGCTACAGGCAGATCTTCCTGACCTGTAGGCTAGGAACCAAACATGGTATTTTCTAGAAAAGTACATGTGCTCTTTACT
>CM052714.1:48679245-48710154 GCA_028551405.1 Uromys caudimaculatus | reverse complement strand
CAGTTAACCTTTTAAAAGTCCTGTCTAGAATTATTAAGCAAGGTAATAATAAAAAGATCCAGTATCAGCAAAATGGGGTCCAATTCCTCAATGAGCATTATTTACGTCTATTAGATACAAAATGCTTATTGTCATAAGACCCCACGGGATGATAGACAAGCTTCTGCTTTCTATCCATGGCAAGGGTGTAAAACTCTAAAGTCTAAAATGATAGTGTTCAGGAGCTCTGTTTTATTTTTAGTTGAGGAAGCAAGCACATTTCTGAAGTGGAAAGATCTCCATCAAGGCCAAAGGTGATTTTGGGGTTTTTGGTTTTCCTTATTCACTTCACATCCAGCTCACTGCCCCCCCCCCAGGCACCTCTCCCACAATCCTTCTCCCACACCTCCCTCTCCTTCTCCTCTGACCTGGTGGGAGCCTTCCTAGCTACCCCCCATCCCCGCCCTGGCATTTCAAGTCTCTTCAAGAATAGGTGAATCCTCTCCCACTGAGACCAATTAAGGCAGCCCAGCTAGATAAACATATCCCATGTACAGGCAACAGCTTTTGAGATAGCCTCATTCCAGTTGCTGGGGACCCACATGAAGACCAAACTGTACATTTACTACATATGAGCAGGGGCCCTACATCCAGCCTGTGTATGTTCTTTGGATGGTGGTTTAGACTCTGAGAGCTCCAAGGGTCCAGGTTGGTGGATACTGTTGGTCTTCCTGTGGAGTTCCTATCCCTTTCAGGGCCTGCAACCCTTCCTCCTATTCTTCCAAAGGCTGTTTCTTAAACAGAGGTCAAATCCAAGAAGATGGAATAGTTAACATGGGCATAATATTGTTGAGACAATACTTTCCTAACTGTAAGTGAGTTAGAAAGAGCAAAGTGACCAGACACCAAGCTGCCATCATCATGTCCAAAGGACAGCAGGCTTTATGCTTCTAGGTGTCCAAAGAGTACTTTGACCTCTTTTTTTTTTATTTTATATCAATAAGTGTTCTGCCTGTGTGTATGTCTTATGTACCACACATGCATGGAGGCTCATAGAGAGGGGCTGGATCCCCTGAACTGGAGTTAGACAATTGTAAGCTTTCACGGAAGTGCTGGGAATCAAACCTGAGGCCTCTGAAAGAGTGGCCAGTGCTCTTAACTGTTCAGCTGCTTCTACAGTCCATCCCCAACTAGCATTTTGAACACTTACCTAAACCAGTCACAGATGAGACCACTGACATTTCAATCTAGTTTGATTTAACTGTACTTAGTAGAATCATCTTGGTGGCTCACCTCAACCACTGAATCTAATAAAATCCTTCAATTTCCTGTACATAACATACAGTAAATTGAAACAACAGCCCAGTTAGAAATGGCATCATAGGGTATCAAGATGGTTCTACAGGTAAGGGCACTTGTAGCCAAGGCTTATGACCTGTGCTTGGTCCTTGGGACTCACATGGTAGAAGAAGAAAACCAACTCCAATAAGACATCCTCTGACCTCCATATGAACACTTTGCAACTTTAGCACAGGCAAGTGAGCACAGGCACAGAGAAATGAATGAATGAATGGATGGATGAATGAATGAATGAATGAATGCAATAATGTTTAAATAGCAGAAAGCGGTGCTGGGCTCCACTCTGAAATCAGAATTTCTGGGAATTAGATGACCCTGGCTGAGGACAATGCTGAGAACCCAGCCTTCATGCACCTATCACTAATGAGAGACTCAGAACTAGGAGAGGAAGACGCCTTACCTACTTCCTGCCTATGTATGCTGCCTTGAAGTCAGAAAGAAGCACCTGCCAACAAACAACGAGATATAATAAGTAATTTCCAATGAAAATTGCGGCAAAGATAAGGTACGAGGCTGCCAACCCGCAGAAGAAAGCCCTCGCCACCTGTCCTGGGTGAGGGATTGCAGAACCACAAATCCCACTTAAACCCTCCCTGACTGGGCAGTGTGTCCACCAGTGAGCTGGCTTTGCCAAGATACATCTTGGGAATTTCTGACTGAAAGGTTGAACTTGGAGAAAACAGAATCAGAGAAAAAAATTCTAAAATTCCAGAAGCAGAAACACACACACACACATAATATCCTTCGGACGTAGTTTCAGCACCTTAACTTTTGCACTCTTTCTAAATTCTTTCGTTTAAAATGTTATTGTCCTTCATATACAGTGCAGTTTAAGAGCTGGCGAACTGGAAACACTATAATGCGGTGGTAATTACTACAAATTCCATGTCCTCTGTTTTCACATTTTTACCACCATCATTCCTGAAAATAAACCAGAAGCTGTGAATGGTTTGAAACGAAGCCATGACATTTTTTTTCAACCTGAAATTCTCACCTTGGATTTAACAATTTATTTGGCTATTGTTTGATTCCCGTTGGAGTCAATGGTAAGTTCTGGTTTCCTTTCTCTCCCTGGGGGCTCCTTTCTAGGCTCACCCACTACTCCCACCGACTCTGTTCCAAGGTTTTAATTTGCTCATGGGGTATACATTTGCCTCCTTTGGTTTAATTAATAAATATCTCCTCTGACAAAGGAAGGGGGAACGACACATCTAAAGTGTGAATTTGATCATTGTGCTCCCCCCGCTGTGACCCCCACTTGAAATTTGTCTCGAGTCTTATCAGCCAGCTCCCTTCTTGGCCTTGTCATTTGCATATCAAATATATCATTGCAGGTCGGCTGCTCACAGGCATGGCCTGCAGACAGTTACAGACCCAATTGCCCACTGGAGCTCCAGAAGAACATTTGTAAACCCACAGTGATTAGAGGAGATGAATGGAAGCCAGGGGATTATTACTTTGGGCTCTTCTTTGCTCTCTCCTTCAGAAATCAAGACTTCTGAGGTGTCCTGTCTTTATTCTTTCAATGGGTTATTTACTTATAACTTTTAACATACTTAGTCTTCCAGAAAAATTAGAAGAGCAGAATAAGATACCCAGTGGATGAGGGGTGTGTGTGTGTGTGTGTGTGTGTGTGTGTGTGTGTGTGTGTGTGTGTGCCTGTGCATGCATGCATGTATGTTGTGTGTAGGTCGAACCCAAGTATCATTCTCAGGTGTTGTGTACGTTGTCTTTGAAGACAAAGATGTTTGGCTTGCAAACCACCAACACAACTAAACAAGCTGGTCATTGAGCCCCAGGGATCCACCTGTCTTCACTTCTCCAGCTCTGGGATTGAACTCGGGTCCTTGTGCTTGCCTAGCAAGCACTTTACCAACTGAACCATCTCCTCAGCCTCTAAACTTAAAGTTTTTGTCATTTAAATCTTGCTGGGCACAAATCTGGATTAGATGGATCCTAATGTGGTGACAAAATTCAAGTGTTTCATTACAGATAATTAGGGCATTTTGCAACTGTATCTTCAGGGTATTAACTAATACCAATATATCTTCCCTTGCAATGAGTCTCCGAGCTGATGGCAGCTTCTGACTCATGTCAATTCTGATCTTCCCCATTTGCAGGATTTAGAAAGCTAGATTTACTAAATTATGAGTGCCTTTATAACTCTATTTGCATCCTCCCTATTTAACCTGGCTGCATTTTCTGCCCGACTCCCTTCCAAGAATTCACCTGTTATCCTATACTTGGCATCCTGTGTTTGTTGGAGCACTTAAATGTAATATTCAAATATCTGGTAGGGTGAAAAATATTTTAAAGATTTTACAACTGTATTCCAAAGCTGGGCTGTCCGTACAACGCTCTTATCTAAAGAGCCCTTGAGAGATGTGGTCTCTGGCATTTGAAAGCACATCCACCACAAAAACCAGCCTAAGGCTGCTGTCTGGCTTTTAAGAACTCTACACACAGCCCTAGAAACAAGAGTAAGAGGAAAATAATGCCGTCATCGAATACATTAATTATGGACCTAGAAGTAGCATTGTCTCCTTTTGAAAAAAACTAAAATATTACAGTGTAAAGACATATGTCTGTTCTATTCAATGTAGTAAATAGATTACGCAGGGGCATTAGAAAAAAATCACATTGTGAGCCTTTATCTCTGGTGTTATTATCCAGAGAATTGTTACATGATAGAAGGTAAGAGCACCTGATTTGGAGGATGAAGGCCTGGGTCTTATCTCAACTTTGCCACCAATTAGCTAATTAACTTGAGTAAGCTTGACTCTACACTTGGACATCCATTTCTATGTCTGTAATATGTGACAGTTGGAACACATGCATGTAAGTTGAATGATGCTCTCAGAAAACTGGTTACAAGAATTTGGGGAGTTTTCTGAATTCGAGGCCAGCCTGGTCTACAGAGTGAGTTCCAGGACAGCCAGGGCTACACAGAGAAACTCTGTCTCGAAAAACCAAAAAAAAAAAAAAAAAAAAGAATTTGGTGAGATAGCTGTACTAGACACATACACACACAGAGAGAGAGAGAAAGAGAGAGAGAGAGAGAGAGAGAGAGAGAGAGAGAGAGAGAGAGAGATTCTTCTTATAGATCTGCAATATATATTGCCATATCAGATACATTCTTAATGGGCCAGTGAGATGGCTAACCAGGTAAAGGTGCTCGCTGGCAAATGTGAAGATCTAAGTTCTAGCCTTCTGATATACATGGTGCAGGGGGAAAACTAACTTTTGTGTGTTGTTTTCCAACCTGCACATGTACCCACATGGGCACACACAAATAAATAAATCAAATAAATAAATAAATAAATATAAGTAAATAAATAAATAAATGCAACTATTAAAATCTTGAGATTGTCTAATAACGTCTTAGAAAAAAAATGTCAATTGAATTACTTATATTATTTTCCCGATATATTATAGCAAAACTCCTATGGCTGCCCATTAGACAAAAAAATGTCTCCCAAAAGGATGCTATGGTTTGGATAGGAAAAATCCTCCATAGGCTCATGTGTTTACACACTTGGTCCCTTGCTGATGGTGATGTTTTGAAAGATGGTGGAACCTTTCAGGCATGGTGTTTATAAGGGAGTAACGGACTAGAGGCATGGGCCTTAAAGACTACAGGTTAGTCGAGTTCTCCGCCAAATACTCTGCTTTCAGTTGCCATTGGCAGGAACAGGCTAAGGCTAACCACCTGCCTTCCTTGCCAGGAAGCACTGCTCAGTCTGAACTCTAAGCCCAGAAACCCCATCTCCTTTAAGTTGTTTCTGTCTTGTATTCTTCCCCAGCAATGAAAAAAACTAGCATAAGCTTTTTCTGCTATAGTTGGCCCTGCCCAGGGTAGGGTAAGCCAGAATCACTTGTGTTCTAAACTACCCAGTCTGGATTCAGGTCCATTGTTTCTCTTCTGTTTAGTTTTGTGACTTTATTGGTGTAATTTAACTTCTTTGTATGTATAGGTTGTTTCTTCATACAAAACTAATATAATGATGTCTACTTTTGAGGGTCATTATGAAGATTGAATGACTTAATAAGACATAAAAGTGCTGAGGAAGTAGCTGAATTGGTGAGGGGCTTACCTAGCATACATAGAACCCTGCCCTTGTTCCTTAGCTTCACATATATCATGGCACATGCCTGTAATCCTATGAGTCCTGGGTTACATGGGATTTCTAAAGCCAGCCTGGGCTACATGAAATCTCACCTCAAAATAAAATGCTTAGCAGGTTGCTTAGCATCTTATAAGCACCATGCAAGATTGGACACTGTCATATTCAAACCTTTATCAAATACAATAGCCTGAAGAAAGAAGATGAGTAATACTGGCATTTGCTGAGCGTCTATTCAATGTCAGAAGGATCACATACAGCCTCTCATTAAATCCCCCAATAAAATCAAAGTTGTGATATGATTATTATACTTTATATTTGAGTATATCTGAGGTATAAGTGTTAAAGAATTTGCCTAATTTGTCTGGTAGTAAGATGAAAGAAATTATCTCAATCTTTGATAGCCTTGCTTTTAAAGAGCCTAGCTCTTTCTTCTATATCACGCAGCCTTCAAGAATGAAAAGGAAAAAATTCCTGTTGTGAATTCATGAGGAGATAAAGTGTACAAATCAAAACATTTACAAAAATTAGAAAGTAACACCCATGCTGTGACCCATCTCAATGATGGATTAATTGATGGACCTTAAAGGTAGAAAGGCATAAAGGGGAGGGGGAAGAGGGGGAAGAAAGACCTATAGATGGCTCAGCAAGTAACCATGTACTGCCAAGACTGACACCTTTGTCTGATCCCTAGAAATGATGTGGCACATGGACAGAACCGACTTCTGTAACTGATAGACATAATACCCATATGTATGCACACACATGGATACACACACACACACAGAGAGACACACACACCACACACACAAAATAAATAAATGAAGGGCACTGAAAAACTTAAATAGAAAGGAAGGAAAGTAAATAGCTCTTAGTGCTGAATATAGTTTTGGAAGATCGTCTCATGTTTGAATTAACCTACTGCATACCTTGTGTCCCACTTCACAGCGGCTTGCCTCACCTTACCTGACTCAAATTATATTATTAGAGAATCATAGTCCTGAAGGAGGCATTTAAAGGTCAAATTAATTCTACTGCCTCTAGAAAGGATTGAATCAAAATAATTCCCAAATGATAATCCCTATCCTATCTTACTTTTAAATATTCAGAGAGGAGAAATTCTACGATTTTTCGATTTAAAAATTCAAACACTGCAAGGGTAATTTTGAAAATAAAAACACATTAATCAAAAAAAAAAAAAAAAAAGTGGGCCAGGGGAAAACAGGATGAGAAATGAATTGATTCTTCATGATAGCAAGTAGTACCACGCATTAAAAACTGAAAACCAGGACTAAGGTCTTGGGAAGGTAATTTATTGGATATTAATCTTCCATTTTAGCAGGCAAGGCACAACTTTACTTAGATATGTCTGCTGCATCCAAAGTTTTAAAATATGGGGTCAAAAATATATCCCCGTCACACATCCTATTCTGCTTCGTTCATCTTATCACTAAAACTGGCTTTCACAGCAGTGTCAAAGATGATGGAGCTTAGAGAGATTTCTGTTTTTGCAAGTTAAAAAAGGGCAGACGGGAGGAGCACAGCCTGTGGTGTACTCAAATGGAGCAGCCAGCTGCCTAATTCCCATCATCAGAGCCTGTCCTGAGATCACAGGGCATCTGATTGAGCAGGCGACTTGCAAGGAAATGGAGAAACGCATGGGAGATTTCTCAGCCTTGCAATTCTCCATCTGGGCTCAGGGAGTGAGAGAGGAGGGACCGGATAAGCTCCCTGACTTAGCTGAGAGGAAACAATCTCCTTCTCTTGGACTTTATAGTGATGAGAAATTCATACCACAGCCCACAGAAGACTTATTTTAACTTGGTAGAAGATAAACCATCTTACAGTCTGCATAACCAAAGTGAGACCATCGGCTTGCACTTGGGACCTAGGACATCACAGCAGTGTTCTTGGAAGTCCTGGTCCACCTTTCTTCACTCTGAGATGTAGATACATTAGGATGAGTGAAAACACAACACAGAACACACTGTCTGCCTCAAAAAATGAACGTGTTCTGGCAAATGCTGAACTTTGAATGCTATTTCTCCTTCCTCATCAGCGAATCAATTTGTGTCCAGGTGTTTTCCTTCCTGGCAAAGAGAAGCAAATGATTGTTGATCCCTAAAAGAGTGACAAAAACTAATTTTCCAGAACGCAAGACAGATGAATAGATGATAGATAGATAGATAGATAGATAGATAGATAGATAGATAGATAGATAGATAATAGATGGATGGATAGATAGGTAGGTAGGTAGATAGATAGATAGATAGATAGATAGATAGATAGATAGATGATAGATAGATAGATAGATAGATAGATAGATAGATAGACAGATAGATGGATAGATAGATAGATATGTAGGTAGGTAGATAATAAATAGATGGATGGAGGGAGAGAGATAGTAGAGAGATAGATAATAGATGAATGGATATATATAGATAGATAGATAGAGAGAGAGAGAGAGAGAGAGAGAGAGAGAGAAATGTATTCGTAGTCATAGCAGCAATAATAGTAGCAACAGCAGCAGCAGTAAAAAATTCCAAAGTTACTGAATTTTTGTCATGCAAAATTGCCAAAGAATCCTTGGTTCTGGCATTTCTTGCCCCTCCACCTAAGGATGTAATTAAAAGCAATCAGAAAACTAGGTGGTGCTTGCTTGGAAACCACTTTCTTAGAAGGACATTCTACAGTGTTTCTAAGGTCTACGGGCTCTTTCTGTAAGTAGAATTTCAAATAGGAAATTGCATGAGAGTGAGAAGAGCCAGCGATTTGCTTGAATATCCTAGTGCTTACTAACCATATCTAGTTCTTACCAGTCTTCTCTCCACTGTGAAAAAGAGCCATGCCCACCCTTCAGGGAAAATACTCCTGTCTGTGTGGAGGAAAAGTAGTTCATGCTTACAAACTGCCAAAAAATTACCTATGAGCCCTGAAGAGGTAGATGAACAGGAGTATTTATTTCTTAGACCCCCAAAAAGATAAAAAATAAAAATAAAAGGTAAAGTATAGTGTTTCTTTTCATAGCCTTAGGTTCCAAAGTAGAATTTGTGTCCCTCAGATTATGAGCTTCGCATTCCTAAGCATAAAGCCTTCTACTTGCTGAGAAGTCTAGCTTGTATTGTAAGAAATAACGATAAAAATAAAAATAATAATGATAATAAACTTTCCCAGTGCAGAGCACATTCAAACTGCCTGTCCTGAGAATAGTTTGTATTTCAGGACTATCTATTGGATATACAAAGGCCCAGCTTTGGAAAGATTTCCCAGTTCATGGATGCTTGCCAGGCCACACATAGTTTCTTTCTTCAAAATTTCTCCTTCGTTTCCCATGTTTCCCAACTCTCTTTGCAATAGAGGCTTCTCCAGAAAGTCACCTTTAACAAGCAAATATGACTATGGCTAAAGGGGTAAAGCACATTAGCAAATTACTGAGCTTTGACTCAGATCCATTTGTCAGATCAACAGAGCGGACCCTTGGGTAATAGAGGCACAAGACAGGCAAATTCAACAGGGCAGGGGCCTAACCTAACCACACTGTCCTCTACCAAAGGAGACAGAGAACTAAAAGAATCCTCAGGGCAGGAAATTACCTGTCCAAAACCAAAGTCAAGCTGGGCCATTAACTCCAGTTCCAGAGTGTTAGCAAGCCTTGGTTGGATGTGAAATCTTGAGCTGTATCCAAAGCCCCCAGAAAGATGGATGGAAGCAGAGGCTCTGTGATGGAATCCCGGCTCTGCCATGCTGAAGATACCCCTTCCTATACTTTACTGTCCTCATCTACAAAATGGGAATTATAAAAGTATCATTTCCTAAGTATATTAATTTGTGTGCAGTAACTACAGTTGCATTTCTTAAACATACACTTACACACATACACACACACTTAAACTTATACGTATGTGCCTGAGTATGCACATACCAAAAAAGTTTGAAAGAATATACAATGAGAGTAAATTTTTCCATCATGGAAATTATGGCTTTCTTTTCACCTATATTTTCCCTTATATATTTTCTAAATGTCCTACAATAAACATGGTTAGTTTTGCTAAAACTATTTATAAAATACTAATTAATGTGTTCTATAAAAGGATGATACTTTGTATTTTATTTATAACAAAAAATTGAAGCAGAAAACATTGTTTACTAATAGACATTAGTAGAGTACAGCTTTAATCATATACTATAATTATGTACTGCAATTAAAAACTATGTGCTGAAAAAGATGTATTAGAATAAAATATTCATAGTATTGCATATAAAAATTAAGTGACTGCTGAATAAAATTTAATTTTTTTGTTTACTAAAAACAAATATATTTTGTATGACTATAAATAGCACACATGCACACTCTAAAAATGTCATCCATAACTATTCCTACTGATAGAGTGTAGTTATTTTTAATTTCCTCTGTGTAGTTTTGTGGATTTTGGTTTTTCAAAAATAGACATTTATAGATTTTTTTAATGGAATAAAATAGTAAATATTATTGAAAATTAAGACAAATCATAATGTTGTAGTTAAAGAATTAAGATAGAACAGTCAAGGTTCTGGTAAGGAATTAAATATAGCAATAAATGGTGGCTAACATCAACACTCAACCCATACAACAACCAATTCCTAACAAGTGTGTTTAAAAGTTAACTTTCTTAATAAGTTACTACAGTAGAGTAAGATCCCTTAATATCACTTGGCCTTCCTACCATCCTCTGACTCAATATCTAAAAATGTAAATGAGGTTTAGTCAGAATGTATTGAATTCTTAAGAGGGTACCAAGTCTAAAGTACATTTTTATTAATGCTTTGAGACTCTCATAGATGTGCATACTGTATTTCGATTATATTTATCACCACTCCCTTTTCTGACTACACTCAGACCCCACCGCACCCATTTCTCTCCCAGCTTCACGTTCTCTCTATTGCTATTGTTGTAGTCGTCGTCATCATCGTTGTTGTCGTTGTTGACATTGCTGCCCACTGAGTTCACTTGGTTCTGCCTATCTGTGCTCTGGTGTCGGGCAAACCATCAGAGCATGAGCAGCCGACCAGAGGCCATACTCCTGAAGAAAACTTTCCCTTCCCCAGCAGCTGTTAACAAAAGCCTAACTCTTCCGCTGGGGTTGAATTCTGTGAGCCCCTCTTCCAACCATGCTAAAATTCTGACTGCTTGATTTTCTATAGATTTTATGCAGAGAATCACAGCTACTGTGAGTTAATGGGTACAGTGGACCCTGCATATGCAGAGTGTCCTGTTTTGTCGCTCCTCCCGAACATCTGGGTGCTAAAATCCTTCCCATCTTCCTTGGTGTTCTGAGGGGAAATTTAGAGTAAATTTTTAAAGATGTATTTTACTACTGAAATCATATGCACATGTATATGCCTGAGTGTCGATATGTGCAGGTATCCTTGAGGGCCAGAAGCACAGCCTGACATAGGTGCTGGGAGCCAAACTCTAGTCTTTTACATACCCAACCATTGAGCCATCTGTCCAGACATCTGAGAGAAGTGATCTTTATATAATGTTCATTCACAGAAAAATCTCATTCCCTCAGCCCTGGGCAATAAATACTAATGACAGCATTCTCGAAATGAAAGATGGAAAGGGCCAGTTATAACCTTGATCTTGTCTCTCAAAGCCTTTATAAAAAGCTCGTTTCCCAAAGTATTGTTCTCAGAAGCTGATAGAGCTTTTAAAATGCAAGGCCTCAGCAGATATCTTCTGGTAGCATGGGTATGTCCTTGAAAGCAACAGTGCTCACCATGCGTTTCCTCTTTAAGACCCCAAAAGGATGGATCCGACCAACCCTGGACTGACACCTCTACAACTGAGAGCCCAAACAAACCTTTCTCCTTTATAAACTGCTCTTTCAGAGTAGAATGGAAAAACCCACCAACACCAGGACTGAATTAATGTCCTAGGACTTTTACAAATTAAACAACAGATTTGTAATTTTACTTTGTAATGGATTAAGCTCCAATATCAAGTCACTCTTTATCTCAAGACCATCAAGAACAATTCAACACATGAGGATGGGGAGGGGGGGTGCACTTCCATGCCAACAGATGCAAGGGTACTCTTCAAAATGCCAAAGGAATAAAAAATGGTGGCACTAAACAGAGATCTAGTTTTGAATCTTCTATTCCTCCTGGATCACCTGGATCAACATACTTGCATTCTCCTCAGCTACCTTTTCTATGAAATGGGACAGATGGAACAGACCTCTTAAAGCTGCTGGGGTATCCCCGACATAAAAGTCATGGCTGAAAACATGAAGCTTAATGTGGAGGAAATGCCAAGCTCTTCCTGGGGTGAGGGAAAAATGTAGACTATGGACCATAAAGATGTTCTTCTCAGCATCCTACAGTCTCAGTGTGTTGCTTCTGCTGGGAATTTCCTCTTTCAACCAGCCCTATGGAGTGAAAAGATAAACTTAACCCTGGTGAGCCACCAGCCTTCTGAGCAAATCTTGAAATCATCAGGGAGTTTCCTCAGCTGATGTTGTGCTAACACCACAAGCTGGTTTGAAATCTCCTAACCAATGCCACCTTCCAAAAAAAATGTCAGTCAACATGATGGCCTTAGACTAGTCTTTGGCATATGGAATAGACGCCCTCTCTACCATTCCATCACTTTGAGGAAGAAAGTACGTGAGGTACCCTGTCTTTGAATTTTAAGCACAAATACACTTAACCCAGGAGCCCCCCCCCAAAAAAAAAAAAATACCACTTGTTCAGTTAAATCAGTCCAATCACAAAGTAATATGCCCCTTCTCATAATGGCATGGCTTAAACTAGAATCACACGTTCATAGGCCCCGAACCTGACATATTCTCTAACAAGTTTGGAGAACTGGTTTCTGGAAGTAGCTGTTTTCATGCAGAGTTTCCCACCTGTGTGTCTTTGTGGTAATTATCCCTGTTCAGCCTGCAAACCTAAATGCTCCGTTCTGCAGTGTTGTCTCCCCCAGAAAACACAAAAGCATTCGTCAAAATAACAGAAGTCTGCAGCCTTGCAAACTCCTTATTTCATAGCATGGAAAGGGAGAGAGAGGGAAAGGGAGAGGAAAAAGAAGTACACGGAGTTCCTCTGAAGCCCCCTCCTGACATTTCCAGACTTATTAGCCAGTTTTCACACTGACTTCAATCAACCCCTCTAATCCTCCAAGGAAAGAGCATTTTTAATTCACCGATTGGCTGATAAGCTTGAAGCCAAAAAATGATTTACACGTAGATGAATTGTGCTTACAAGATGGAACTTGGAGCATTAGAAGCGGATCTGAATTTCCTATCTGTCATTTTATGTGCCACATTCATTTTTTCTCTGCCATTACCCTGGCTGATTGCAATCTTTCAGCGCTATTGGGCCCCTGCTTCCACAGTTTTTAATCTGCCTTTAATCCCATAGATTTTAAATATTCCCGGCACCAAGAGACTGGAGGCAATTAACTGCCCTTCTGATGCGCTCCTTATCAGTTGCCTCCTTGTATCTCTCAGAAGCAGCCTCAAGACACTTCCAGGCTGACAAATACTACCAGCATTTCAGATGAAGCAGCCTGCCGCAAACGGGCATGTGAAGCCCAGCTGTGCACTGCGATGCCATGCCGGGGAATCCAAGTCCTTTCTGGAGGAGGAAACCCGAAGGCGCTTGGGAACAGAGAACAGGCACCTTGTGCCGGAAACTCCCGATTAGAAATAATGCTTCCTGACACATTGTTTGCTTTTTAGTTTTTAATGTGTATCATCTAATCGGTTTAATCTGATTGCCATTTTTTAACTCGAAAATAACTTCCTGCTCTCCACCTTTAATGGGGAATTCAGAAGGGGACATCAAGTAGCATTAAAGCTACTTGACACTGACTCCTGACTCCTTTATGGGTCTGGGTTAATTTTATATCCCTTTTGCTATATTGAGCTTTAGATCGGCCTACTAGATTCCCTGACCACTCACTCATTGATACATTTCTATCATATTTAATGATTTTCCATCAAATGTGAAGGAATTTTAGATTTTGTAGAGCGTTGTTTTGCCTGCTACATCAAAAGCTGATGAGCTTTGGTTGTAACTAAAGTCTCTCACAAGGTGACATAGTTGATTCTCACAAAGATAAATCAGTGTTATTCATTAAAGTGCTCTCATTCATAGATCTATACCTTCCTCTGTACTCTGGCATGCCCTGTGTACCTATAGAAGCAGTCACATGGACAGCAAGACTTGCCTCTGACTTCTTATTGAGTACAGCTCTCCCATCCACAGGTATGATTCCTGTAAAAAATTTAATTCCTGTTAAAAATTGTTCTTATATAGTTAAATATCCAAATAAAGAACTTCTGGCTTCAAACATATAATCCAAAATATGGGAACACTTCCATATTTGTTAACATCTCCACATCTTATTGGTTCTCTTCCTTAGACATCCGGTCTTCTAAACAGATACGATATTTGATTGCAGACCATGCTATTTAGAATTTCATAAGGAAGATGTGTGCACTGTTTTACATGGCCGTAAATGTGTGCACGTGCAAACACAGCCATTTTTTATAATTTCTTGCAATTAGGTAAGAATGCCCTTAGTCTGCAAAAAAACTGAGAGTCTTCTTTTTGGATATTTCATCTACCACTCCCTTTGGCTCATGCTCACATCTCCTAGCGGATGTGCCATGAACACTCCAGTGAAGGAGCGATGTAATCCTCCCTCAGTGGGGGAAAAATGGTATAAGTTTCTGACTTTACTCAATTTAAGGGTTGGTCCTAAACCTAACAGTATTTTTCAGGATGAAAAATAGGCATTACCTCAACAGATCATTATGTATCCAACACAAGTTCTATATCTTTGGGAAGCTTCTCTACTTTTTTTTTAAGTACAAAAATTATAGAGAGTGATGTCAAATAGGCAGAAAGGCTACGGTAGAGAAGACAAACAATGTGCTAAGTGCATGTGGTTAACTGATTGGCTCCACTTTCTACACTTAAGAGAAAAAACACAAGCCCTTCCATTCAACTGCTGTTGAGAACCAAGAACATGGTAAATGGATGGACTGTGTAGCATCGCCATGCCCTGTCGAGAGGTTGTTTATAAACAACACCCGACAATATAAACAAGGAGAGATTCAGGAACCATATGGGATGAGGGAGAGGCTGAAACCGGGTAGCAGCTCTCCCTGTGTTGTTTTGCTGTGACTTGCAGCTTTGCTTAAGCATTTTAAAGATTCTTGCAGGTCTTTTTCAAGCTGCCAGCTCTAGCCTACGAATTATGGTAATGTGCCACTTCTGAGCCCTCGGCAGGATTTGCAACAGAGAAATCACATCAGCCTATGCTGATTAACAATTCCATTCCATCCAGAGATTTATATAAAAAAACTATCTTACATTTTGCTTTTTAATAAGAATGATCGCTATCTCAAATTGAGTCCCAGCAAATTTTAATAAAGGCCCAAGGTTGAGTGGCATTTTGCATGCTGATTTAGCTGTGATTGCTCGCTTTTGATGAGCACTAGCCTGGCATGTATAGCTCTCCTCGGAGCAGGTTTAAAGACCAGGAGTGAGGAAAAGGATAAAAATAAAAATTTCCAACTAAAATCCAAGGTCTTTTCTCCCTGTGATTGATTACTGAATAAATACCAGCATGTATCTTTCGATTTAGCCTAAGGGGAAAATTCCCTACAGCTAAACAGCTGTTTGGGTTTTTGTTGTTGTTGTTAGTTTGTTTTTGTTTTTATTTTTAATAGCCGCTAGAATACCAACCTGTCAAAACATTAACTCTGATCACTGCAATTATTTTTAAAGGACATCATCAATCTTTTTATCTGTCTCTTTTCCTGATACTTCTTAAATCAAACAGAAAAAGAGCAACGGACAGGTGGCATTTTGCTTTCCTAATGAGTAAATTGTCAATAGCTAGAGGTCTCTTGGAGGGAAGACTCTCCTTTGCTAAAATCAAAGGCAAATTAAATACTCTGAATAATAAATCTTGAGGTAAGTTAAGATTGTCAGCCTGTGCCAACTGTTGATAGGTATCTTCTCCAAGAAATCTAAGACTATATGGTCACAGCCCATATGGCTGCTTTTGGATTACTATGTATCTTTACTAACTAGGAAAAAAAGTGACTAGTGTTCTAAGTGAGCTATCACTCTTATCTGTTGACAGATTTCATTGATATGTAGAGCTGTGTTTTATAATTTCCCACCCTGCCATGAAGGTCATTCCAGATGTTTAGATTCGGATCTAGTGCAGCTTTCCAAAGCAGAATTCAAAGGAAGTTGAAAAACACAAACGTGATTCATTTCATTGGCTAAAGATCATTGGATTTCACCAACCAGATTGGCTGTAAGTTTTGAAAACTTGGATTGTGACCTAGAAAGAACTGCTACTAGACTACAAAAATAACTAAATCCTCAAAAGCATAAAACCATTTTAAACCAAATTCTAGCAGTAAGAAAATATCTTTTCAATGCTCAAGCACTTCTTAGATACAGCATTTGTGAAACACATACACACATGTGTGCACATAGATACACACACTCACACATAAAAAATAATTGTTTATAGAGGAAAATGGAGAAGTGAGACAACACAATAAAGACAGGAATCATATGAGTTATTGTATTATATAATTGCTTAGCTTATCAATAAGGTCAAATATTTTTTCAAGTAGTTGAAATTATTGCATTATATTCTTTGTTCCTCTAATCATTAACTAAGATGTATTGAGTATCCATGATAAGCCATTTAGATTGCTAAGTCCTAGAGAAAACAACCATATTTTTAAAGACATAGGGTCTAGGGACATGGCTCAGTCAGTGAAGTGCTTGCCACCTAAGCACAAAAGTAGCCTGAGTTTAGAACTCCAGCACCTATATAAAAACCATGTGTGGCAGTATACATTTATAATTCCAGTGGTGGAGATGCAGAGACAGACAGATTCTTGGAGTTCATTGGATATCCGTCCTAGCCAAACCAACGACTTCCAGATTTAATGAAAGACCTTGGCTCAAAAATAAGGTGGACAGGAATCAAGGAAGACATCAGACTTTTGACCGCCACATCCATACACACAGACACACAAATAGTATCCATCAGTTATATCACATGGATAGTTCTTTTACATATAATCTTGTGGTCTTGTTTCTCACATATTTAACTGTGACAAACACTGAAAAATGCATGGTTAAAATCAGTGTCTTTGTATCTCTTAAATAGGAGAAAATAAAGTTTCTCTAATGCACTTAATATTGCAATATTGAAATTTTTCTCATTGGTTGACAAATATTTCTATTCAAAACAGCCATGTTAAATAAAACACTTACAAAATAATAAAAGACTGATATTCAATGGTAAAATGGGCAAACACCATGAGCAGTCAACTTGTGAAGGAAGAAATATAATTTTAATATTATATGTGTATACTATTGAATAGCATTCATTAGTCAACATTTAAATAAAACCAAAATAAATATTATTTTTCTTCTATCTAATTAAAGTATCATCTAGAAACGTTTATATGCAATAGTCATCAATCTTGAAAGAGCATAGGGGTTATGTTCTGAATTCTCCCACGTGATGAACCATTGGGAAGTAGTAGAACCTTTAGGAATGGGACCTGCTGACATCATTTTAGATCATTTGAGACATGCTTTCAAAGGGCATATTAGAACCTAATCTCTCTTCTCTCAGTCTTTTTGCTTCCTGGCTTCTATGAGGTACATAGCTTACCCTTACATCCCTTGACATAGTGTGCCTCACCACAGGCCACAAAACAGTAGAGTTTAGTGACTACGCATGAAATACTGAAGCTGTGAGCCCAAACAAAACTTTGTCCTAATAAGTTGATTGTCTCATGTATTTTGTCATAGCAACAAAAAGCTAACACAACTGATAAAGTGGCAATTTTATATATAAGCAAAAGGGGATATAAAAAAATATTTCCATGTCAGAAAGTATACTCCACATTATATTAAATAGGTACATAGATGTATATATAAATGAAATAATGTGAATTATGTTTTTAATTAAAAATAAACAGGTAGTACATATTTCTCTTATTCCTACTAATACTTCCAAAGGGATGAATTTTCTATAAGCCTCAAATACACAAAGATTTTTAAAATTTCTACATTTACTTAGTTTAGTCTTCTTTTGTAGTTGTTTGCATCTTTCCTTTTAGGTAGGAACGTCTTTCACTCTCCAACTCCCCTTTTTTATTCCTATAACTGGGTTTCAATTATAAAAAACTTAGTTAATAAAAATCTGATTTTTACAACATGTGCAACAAAGCCCATTATAATTCTCCCAAGATTTTTGTAAACATTACCCTTTTAAAGATTTATTTTTATTATTTTTGATTATGTATCTCTGTGCACATGTGTTGAGAGGTCAGCATGTACCTGTGAGTGCAGAAGCCAGAGGTGTTGGACCTTCCTGAGGCTGGAGTCATAGGCAGTTGTGAGCCACATAACAGGTGCTCTTAATCTGCAGCCCATAAATAACACATTTTAGAACAAGTATTTAAAACATAATTTAAAACAGTATAAGTCATGTTGTCAATAGTTGTCAGAGATTTAAGCTATTTTTAAAGCATACATTGTGATTTAAAAGTTGGCATGTGTCATATACCCAAAAATTATCTAAGTGGGATATGTGTGTGTATATATATATACATATATATATACACATATATATGTATATATATACATATATACACATATATGTATATATATACACATATATATACACATATATATATACACATATATGTATATATATACATAAATATGTATATATTTATGAATATGTGTGTGTGTGTTTGTGTGTGTATGTATGTTTACACATCTGTATTGGAGCTATAGCTATCATCGGTTCTATAGTTAACATTATATGAAAACAAGATATTTTCTAGTAATAATTTAACAAATAAAAACACTCTACTAGGAGTGGTGGAGATCGCTCAACAGGTAAGAATAGTTGCTGCTTAAGTGTAAGGACCTGAGTTCAAGGCCACAGCTCCCACATAAAAGTCCAGGTGTAGTCCTTTGCACTTGTAATTCCAGTGATGTGGGGTCAGGTGATGTGTGATGACACAAAAACAAGGAGATTTTGGGGGGTTGATGGTTACCAGACTAGCTTCATGTTTAGTGACCGACGCTGTCTATAGAGACTAAGCCAGAGAATGAGATATTGATACTTTGATCTCCAGACATGTGTACCTACATGCACACAGATAGACATAAACTATGAAAACCATAGAGAGAGGGGGAGAGTGGAGACATATTAGTTATTAAAAGACAATGATAGAAAATAATATGCTAGTTTTTATTTTGTCTTATATTTTATTTTTTTATTATTATCCCTTAGACGCCTATTTTTTTCTAATGAAAGATAAAAAATGAGGGTGGATCTGAATGGGAGTAAAGGTAGGGAGGGACTGGGAGGAGTAAAGGAAGGGGAAACCAAAATATATTATGTGAGAAAAATCTATTTTCACTTAAAAAAACATGTAACCGATGATCACTATTCTGCTAGCTTTTTTGCATTATTACTTCTGAACAAGTCATTTACATATCTTCTTGTGGTCTAACTCTAAGGCTAACTACTCCATCAGGTAGAGCAGGCACAGCATCTACGCCTACACTCCTTTGAGGAGTTCAGAAAAGGTGTTTTCATTTCTTTTTTAGAACAGAAGTAAGAGGATGGACTTTTTAGGTGGAAGATTACATTTACGTTTACAACAGAGAAAGTCATAAAATATCACTGTAGCTGGGCATAATGGCAATCATCTGCAATCCAAGAGCTTGTAGATGAAGGCGGGAGAATCAGGAGTTCAACATCATCCTTGCCTAAATATTGAGTATGAATTTAACATAGGCTAGATGAGATCCCATCTCAAAAAAGCAAATATATACACGTTTGTATGTGTGTATATGTATCACTTTAATTTTTTTCTACAGGAAGGAAGTATGAAGACAAAGATGTCTAGAGATCTAGCAGATGATGCATGCTTTCAGAAAGCTAAATGACCAAGTCAGTGGCCAACGTGACTGGGAGATAAAATAGTACAGCCAAAAAGAGATGGAGGCGTCTTGTATTTTCAGGAGAGTAGTATGTGAATATATGTAAATGCCCTTAACACCACCAGGTATAGAGCTGACAGACAAACTCTCTGAAGTATGTCCCATCCAGATATAGTTCTATTAATCTTAAATTTTCCTGAAAGCAATTGGCTGGATACTTTTGATTCTCTGATGCAGCGTCAAGCCTTAATTTATGTTTCTCTGTGTTACTATCTTGGGTACAATATTGATTGCTATATAAGAATTGCCTGCATAATAGTTAATGAGTACAAAGGGTTAAGAGTTAGACAAAGATTATCAATGAGTATAAACACAGAAGTGTTAGAAAAAATGGATATTCATTCTTTTTCTTCAGGAAGAAAAACCTTTCTGTTATCATGACATCACTTCTCCCTTTTTAGTAACAAGCCGTGAAGGGATACGCCTCCACTCTTCCATTGCTTGCCTTTTGAAGTTAATTTCCAATCCTAACTGGAAATCAGAAATGGTGCAATCTTTTGATATTTTACAGAGCAATGAAAATTTAATTTATATAATATCTTCCCCTTTTTAAGTGCCTTCTTCAATTGAAGCTGAAGCAGCTGTGAATGATGGCTAAGTTAAGAATAAAAAGTAAGATCAAAGTGATGTCTGCCATTATGATTTCAAACAGCATGTGCCACTTGGGAAGTTTGCGGGAGAAAATATTAAAAAGGATACAGTCGTCTAACTGAAATAGAATATATCATATAGAAAGTGAGGCATTCATTAAGTTTCTCAATTATTCTGCCCACATAAAAGCCTAAAGAACAATTAGGAAAATGAACAAGTGTATTGGACAGTAGAATCTTTATATGCGTTCACTTCTATGTGTATGGGTATGTGCATGCACACACATGCTTATGTGTGTGTGTTATGTGTGCGTGCACACACAAGTGTGTGTGTGTCTGTGTATGTTAGTGTGTGTAAGCATGCATGCATGTACTACAGTTGGGAGAGCATCTCTTTTCAGTTACAAATGTGCCCTAAGAGTTTTCAGCTTCAAAAACTGTATGTTTCTCCATCACCAGTGGCTCTAATAGTTTCCAAAGTACCTTGGAAAAGTACTTAGATGGGAGACGGAGTATAAAGAGGAGAAGCCCAGGAGGTTAGGTGAGGAGAGGCCTGTCCCTCCTGAAGACCATGGCTTCCCACTCTGAAGAGCATCTTGAGCTAGTTTTAATCCACTGACTGTTGATCAATAAATCCTTAAACTTGCAGTTAGTAAGAAGAAATGGTACAATTCATAACGGTAAACTTTCTGTAGATGAACAAGTTTTTAATCCCAAGTGCCAAGGGGCTTCTTGGACACCAGTCCTTGTTACCTTTAAGCTTTGTGCATGCGTATTAATAGGGGTGAAGAGGGATCCAGTTGGCTGTCAAGCAGAGTCATTTGTTGAATGTCAGAAGGCTTTCTAGACCACATATAATGAAATTCCTGAGAATTCTAGCGTAAGTGGTAGGCTGGCCCAGGACTAGTTTGTTTTGTGAACACTTAAAACCTCAGAGGAAGGAAAGATAGTGGGCAGGGAGGCCAGCGCCAGCAGCAAAGCCGTTGGAGGACACTCTTGTGTCTCTGACACCTAAAAGCCTTTTGTCAAATGAAACAGCACATCTGGCAGAGCCAGCTGCTGGGTGCTCCCTGATGCCGTACCCAGAGCCTGATAAGATGCTATCAGACAGCCCCCTAAGTACTTCAAGCACTATACACAGATCACTGGAGTTATTACCATAAAGAGTGAAAGATATGGGCCTTTATTGATGGAGATTAATATTGAACACAAGGACATTGATTTTTCTCTGCATCTTATTTCTGATTGTAAACTTGGTTTGCAGCCACCTGAGGTTGATTTGAGCTTGTCTTCTTCCTGACGGTACTTTGAAGACCAACTAAAAATGAATTTGCAGTAATTCTAATGTAAAGAGAAATGATTTTATCCCAACACTCTTACATTCTATATGATAGCTAGCATTTACTGCGTCTGCTGTATTCCAGACACTATATTAGGTACTGAACACACACCATAGTTTAAGTCTCACAAATGTGCATCCAAAGTAAAGACCCCAGCAACACACTTTATATGAGGAAGCTGATGATCACAGGTATTGGAAAAATATCCCAGAGGCACTTAGCAGGGGCGTAGTGGGTCTTCAGAGACACTCAGGAGTTAAGAGCACTTGTGTTCTTACAGAGGACCTGGGTTTGGTTCCCAGCTTCCATATTGTGTCTGCAACTCAAGACCTAGGGAATCCAATAACCTCTTTTGGCCTCCACAGGCATTGTGTGCTCATGGTATCCTTACATACAGACAGACAAACAATAATGTACATAAGATGAAAATAAATAATTGTTTATTATAAAATTAAGGAGAATGAATCTTAATGTTTATTACTGTAATGGCTGTTATGGTATGAATGTGAAATGCTTCTCCTAAGATCATGTATTTGAATACTTGATTCCTCACTAGTGGTACTATTGGGGAAAGTTCTGGAGCCTTTGGGATGGACATAGAGTCTCCCTGGAAGAAGTAGGTTACTGGAGGACAGGCTTTGAGGTTTTACAGCCTGCTGTCACTTCCTGAGTGTTGGTGTCATGTCCTCAGTGGTCTTCCACTCCTGCCACTGATGAAATATACCCCCTGAAACTGTGAGCCCAAGTAAACCCTTCCTTCCTTAAATAGTTTCTCATCCGGCATTTTGTCACAGCAATGAGCGAAGCAAGTAACAAAATGCAAATACGTAAAATAACTGATGCTTGATGGGCTCAGACTAGAGTTATTTGATACAAAGCAGCTGCTGAAGATGAGTGTCATACTCGGAAGTCGGTTCTGCACATGGACATCTGAAGGAAAAGCACGTTTACTGTGTACTTTAGTTTCTTAGTATATGTGTGTATGCACACATGGGTGTATGCGTGCTGCAATGTGCATATGGAAGTCAGAGGAAAACTTTCAGGAGTTGGTTCTTCTAAGCACTGTGGGTTCTGGGGATCAAACTCAGGCCACTTGCCTTCCAAGTGCTTTCACCTACTGAGCCCCATCCCACTGGTCCAAAGCATCATTAATTTTGGTAAAATCTGACTTACCATCTTTCTTTTAGTGGGACGCTTGGCTACAATCAAAATGAGAAAATTCTGTGGAGGTTTGAATTCCATTTGGGTTCTTGTCGATGGTATCAGGTACAGAGAATTTGGTACATGTTAAAGCAGAAGAAACTTGTATTTGTTTTGTTTTGTTTTCTGTTACTGTGATAAAACATCCCAACCAAAACAACTTAAGGGACAAGGGATTTTTATGACTGACAGTTTAAAGTATAGTCCGTCACCAAGGCTGGGAAGTTAAGGAAGCAAGATTTTGAAATCAGCTGGTCTCCTTACAACCACAGTCAAGAAACAGAAAACTGGGAGAGTTCACTGATGTTCAGCTCTTCTTCTCTATGTTATATAATCCATAATCTCCTGTCCTGGGAATGATCCTTCCTACACTAAAATGGGTCTTCCCTAATCAATTAATGAAACCCCCCACAGGCATGGCCAGAGGCATGTTCCCAGGTGATTCTAGAGTCATCAAGTTGACAGTTAACTCTATCCATCACAGAGCTAAGCAGCAAAAATAGGAAGGTTGATTCTTTATAAATCTATTTTACATCTCCTATTATGACCAAGAGTACCCTGTCTATACCAGACAACAATCAGAGCTCTCTGATGCGTGAAAATTGTATTTTTTATTAAAGTCTATAAAAATGAGCATTGAGCTTTGACATATTTTTAGCAAGGAAGTAGTAGGCTTGTATTCTGACACTCCCCATTTTAAACATTTTATAGGCTAGCTGTGTGCTAATTCCAGCATGTGACCAACCCAGTAAGAATCTATAATTCAGGGTATGAGATGCCCTTGAGGCACACAGCACTGTTAAATCTGTAGCCAAGTATGGCACACAGGATGAATGACTCTTAACACATGGTTCACTTAGAGATCACCTAATAACAAATGAGCCCACAAGGGTGTCTAAGTGCCCCAACACATTAGGACTATTCAGAGCTACTTGGTGTATTGACTCTACCTCCAGATAAACAAGATCAAACAACCTCTGTCCTTTCTCAGCCTTTGTAACTAATCAAAGCCTGAAGACCTCAAAAGTACTTTCTAATTGGTTTCATTGTTTTGTTTATTGTGCTTATCACAGGGCAGTTAACATTTACTCCCACAATGGACCATTCTGACATTTCCGTTGGTTTTAAATGGCTGTTAATGGTTGTCTAGGGTTCATCAAGACTAGTGAGCCCATGCTTACTTACTAGGTGACCTTCAGTTAGAAAAGACTAGATTTTGCCTTGCAAGCCTTAGAAGATACAAATTTTGATTTGTGGTGGGTTTGTGCGTGAAGACATACACTCACACCTACCCTGTGAGCGCAGCAGTGCTAATGGAGTAGGTCGCCTGTATTTTCTGCTTTTGTAGTCTTTCATATAGTGTTTTTTCTGCACATCCTCTCACCTGCTTTCAGGCCTCACAAAGTGCATCCTCAGTCCCATAGGCTGAAATAACACATGACTACGTTGCCGGCATGCCAATCACTGAGCCACCCCTGGGCTCCGACCCCTTCTCGTACTATTTGTTACCTATTCAAGTCTCTTTCCTCTAAGCCGGTTTCCTAGAATGATGTCTTCCTCATTTGTGTTTCTAGCTTAAAGGTTTATAAATAGTTTCACCTAGTTTGGGACCTTTTAAAGCAAGACTAAGGACAAGTTATCAACTTTTCTTTTGTAGAGTTTCTGGTATTGTACTTAAGAACTCTTTGTCGACCGAGAGCTAAGAACTCGTTACCCAGGGTTAAAGTTGGAGGAAGCATCTGCTTAAAAAGGACCAACAAAAGGAGTTCAAGGTCTTGGATTTGATAGGATGTTGGAAATTATTCAGGGTCTTGTTTATGGTGAAAATCACAAGAAGCTATGAATTAAAAACCCAGAACTGTACACAGCAGTACTCACCCAGAACTTCCTAGAAGTCTAAAACAATGTTTGCTTGCTTCGAATATATCATGTAGGAATTATTTGTTTCTGACCTGGAGAATTTAATTTTTCTACACAGCCACACTTTTCTGTTTCCAACAGGGTAAGACCGCCCCTAAATAGTATTCTCGTGCAAACATGCCTTTCTCTTTGGCCAGTTGTTGCTGCTGCTGCTGCTGCTGCTGCTGCTGCTGCTGCTGCTACTACTACTTCGCCTTTTCCTCCTCTTTTTGTCCTTCTTTCTCCCTCTAGTCTCTTCCTCTTTTCCTCCTCCTCCTCATTCTCCCCCCCCCCCCATCTCCTCTTCTCAGCTGTCCCACCTGGGAGCTGTATGTATGCCCGTGACCTGAGTCACTACGAGCCTTACAATGAAGACACTGAGCAGTTTGGGAAGAGCTCCATTTTGCTCTCACTCTTCAGCAGAGGAAGCGCTCCATTATCTCCTTCAGGGAAGGAGCGGGACTCAGACAAGAGAAGGGAGAAAAGGAGAAAAGCAGGTTTCTCCTGTCTCCCTGTGCCTCCGCTCACCAAGTGCAGTGGATGATGACTGGGGAAAATAATGCAGCCTGCAACTGCCAAAAGAAATGTCACAGGCTGCCAGATTTTCCCTAAGGATAGTTTCTATCAAAAATAAAATTAAAGAGAAATAAGATTATGTTCACTTAAGATATTACCACATTATAAGGAGCTTGGAAAACCAAAAAAAACAGGTAAATTAAACCTCCTTTTACAGAAAGATCGATGTGTCTGCTACTTTGGTTTTCTTAATAGCATCTAAAGTAATAAACTGTGTCATAGCATTTACTTTAGCAATCTATAGAAAAAGAATATCCAGCCCAACTTTACTGAAACATAGAACCTCTTTGGGGCTTCTAGCACTTAGGAAAAAATAAGAAATCCACAAGGAGCACAAAGTGAGCTCAGTTATATAAAAATCTGCAAAACAATAACAAAGTCATTTATTCTGTCTTTTCCCCATGTTCTTTATGGGTCGTATATATAAGCATGAAAGAAAAAAAAATAAAATTGTGTTTAACTATCTGTATATTCAATAACTACATACAGGTGTTGTTTTCTTTTGTTTTGTTTTGTTTAATGTAGGTCAGAGTTTTCAAGACACTGGCATACAGTAGGGAGCAAACTCCTACCTCCAAAACTCCCTACTCTGTGCAACAAGACACATGACAAGCAGCTGTATGAAATGCGTTGTACAATGTCAAGTGTTGAGAGATGAAGTCTACAGAACAAGAGCCAGAGGGAATGTTTAAGCATACTGAAGTAAGAACTGAGTCACACATACACGCACATGGACACACACATACACACACACACACACACACACACAAGAATCAACCAACACCCTTGGGAAAAAACTTTAACTAAATATAATTGATTTTTATTATAATTATGAATGCATTAGCAAATCACTGAGATTTGTTGTGATGTTTCCATACACACAAAAATTGTGTGTTGAACTTCTTCATTCTCCTGTGTTCTGTCTTCTCTCCCAAAGCCCCTTTTCAATCCCTAATCAACCCTAACATTAAATTTTTATATTTTAAAGACAAATTAACTCCAGATGGTTTAAAGTTATTAATGTACAAAAGAAAGATATCATTTGAAAAAAAACACAAAAATGTAAATAAATATTTATATAATCTTAGATTTAAAATGGTTAAACATCAGAACAAAATAGGAATTCTGAAGAAAAGCTAAATGTCATTAAAATGTATAATATAGACATATAGCCTGTAAGGTTTATGGAGGTGTCCTGAGTCTACTCTGCCACAGGGCTCTGGCCAATCAGGGAGGCAGGACCCAGGAGTTTGCCGGCGCTTACCCCATGCTGTCACAGGGTGAGTGCTGGGCGATAGGAAGCCACGGGACACCGCTCTGTGGGTGGGGGAGCACAGTCTGAGGTCCTGGGGACAGCCGAAGCTGGTTCAGGGGTCCCCAGGCCTGCACAGAGGCCGGGGCTGTCTGGTTCTCAGGCTCTTGGACACCCTGGTGCCACTGGATGCCTCGGAAGAGCTGAGAATGGAGTGGGGGCCCACAGGCTGGATCTAGCCGGGGGCTGAAGGGAAAAAGGGGGAAATCCAGCCACGTCCCTCGGGGATGGGGCCTTGGCTTGTCAGCAGCTGACTTGGCTTGGTGGGCATGGCAGGGAGTGTAGAGAGGTCTTCCGCCGGAGATTAAACAAGCTGGATCTTAGGCAAAGGCCTTCTCCATTGCTCCTCACGGCAGATCCCGATGAAAAGAGACAGTCCATGGTTTTAAGATATTTATTGTTATAGTAGAAAGTAGATGAGTGAAACTGTACCCCACTTCTCAGGGGTGGGTCTGGGGTTAAATACCTTTTGCAGGGAGGAGTGTCTGGGAAGGGGAGTTTATTGGCTAAGCCTCCAGGCCTTTAGGTACCTCATTAAAATGGAGATCTGTCTGGAGGCTGCATGATCACAGGTCATGGCCTCTACCTGTGAAGGGGCTTGGGGCGGTACCCTTATGTGACTGATGGCCACAAACCTATAGAGGGCTGCAGGGTCGCGTCAGAAGCCTTGTGTCGGGGAACCAGGCAAAACGCCTTCCATCCCTCAGGGTCACCGGGGTTTCCAACCTTAGCTCAACCAGGAACTAGGCTGCCTTTCATGGTCCTACAATAGCCTACAAAGAAAATAAGTGGAGATATAATAGAATAATAAAATATTTAAATAGTAGATTAAATGTTCAGTATATAAGGACTTTTCAAAAAAAAAACAGTAGCCCAGAAAAAATTTAACGGTAAACACATGAACACCTGCATTCCTGTACTCAGGAGGCTAAAGCAGGAGGATCAGGAATATGAGACCAGCATGAGATACATAAACAGAGTCTGGGAAGAGGAATGGGAGGAAGAGCAGTAACAGGTGGCAGAGGAAGAAGATGTGAGGGAGGAAGGAGAGAGAGGAGGCAGGAACAAAAGCTTCCTCCTCCCAAACAAAACAATGTGTAGCTTATTTGTGTCAAAGAGATACAAATTGAAAGAGCAAGCAGCATTCATCTCCTGTTGACAAGGAACTTTAAAAGAAAATATTATAAACACTTCCTATCCTGCTGTGTGTAGGAAAGGGCCCATGGAGGAGGAGTGAGGCCGTGTGTAAGCATTTTAAGGAAATAATCATATATGCCAACCAAGATTCAAAGATGAGAGATGCCGGTCTCTTTCTGGCTCTCCGACGCCACCTTGTCTCCAGTGGAGAACAGCGGGAGAAGAAGGGGAGGCTGCAGAAAAGGCGGAAGTAGTAGGAAACTCCTAAACATCGGTATCATCAGAGCAGAGAGAAACACAGACGTGTGTTAAGTGTCCGCAATCCAGGGAAGACTGGCACTGCAGAGACATCTAAGAGCAGTGTGTGTAAATTAATAGTGAAACTATATATGTGTGCATACACACACACACACACACACACACACACACACACACACACAGAGTACAAATTTATATATATTTCAGCATTAGAACTTTTCAAATTAACTCCACTCTGTGACTTCTTACAGGCGTGTTCCTCATACTGGATAATCAGAAAATGTCCTCAATATTTCCAAGTATTTTTAAATTATAAAATAATATATAATTTCGTGCAAAATACGGTTAAGAAAACAACCTTCTATTTATGAGTATAATAATAATATGTGCAGCAAAGCCTAAGACGGGACATTTCTAGGCAAAAAAAAAAAACCAATTTGTTATCACTGGGTAAAAGAATTACAAATAATAAACTAAATATTTGTAAAATGCATAAACATGAAGTTCTGTATTCTGATAAATACATGGTCTTAAAGGCTTTATAATCATTGATATGATATAAGACAGAAAATTTCTTTTTGATAGGTCATAAGCAATGGACTCATTTTCTCTCTGCTATTAACTGTCTTAGTTTTTCTTTTGCTATTCTGTGTTGTTCTGTTATTCTTGCCTTATCTCATTTTATATTATTTGGGGAGACAAAAACCTTTCTCTGTAGGCTTGGCTAGCTTCATACTTGCTATATAGTTTAGGCTGGCCTTGACCTCACAGCCATCCTCCTGCCTCAGCTTCTCAAGTGGGAGCTTATAAGTGGGATTACGCCTTTGATAATAGGTCACATATTCTTCAAGATCATATTAATGTGAATGTAAATGCAGCTTATTAGAAAGTATGCTAGTCTTTTTCATGTTTGCTAAGCTTTTATTTCTTTTTTTAATAAATGAGGAGCTGGATTCTTGCAATAATTATTACAAGTCACATTTTTTACATAGTGTTTTGCTTGGTCCTTTGCTCTGTATTCAATTAAGATTCTCTGTACACCATTGCCATTTCATTAAAAACTTCCATACATATTAGACCTGGCCCAAAATGAGAGAGAAAAACAACCAGGAATCTACTGAGGAAGTAATGACAATTTTTCGACATGTCTCTGTATCACTTTGGGAATTTTAGTCCCCTTTACACGCATGATCACACTTTCAGTATCAGCTGAGCAGTTTAGCTGGGGCACACAAAAACATGTCTCACTTTTTAAATAAAGAAATGACCTAACATGCCAAGATTTTGACTGTCCTGGAATTAGATTTCTGGTTCTTTGCATTCTCTTCTGCTCCACACTGGGACAAAGTGGGAGATTTTACGTCAATGCTTGTTCACCTCCTGAGTTGCACCCTGTAATTACCAAACCACGTGGAGAAAATTCTCTACTGCTCCGTTTCTAAGTATATCCCATGTAGAACAGAATATCTAAACCGAGTTTTAAAAGCTTCACCCAAAGACATTTTAAAGCTATACATCGTCCCAAAGAACAAGAGGGATACTCTTGGGTCTTTCAAAAGGACAACTGAGATCACTACACTGAACAGTAAAACCTGCACGAGTGCCTGTGATAAACACAGGGTCTCAGTGAAGCCACCAGTGCGTACCAGTTTCTCCCTATACCCTACTCTGGTCTGATAATGGAGAGGAAAAAGGATGCACGGAGCTCTTTATTCTGCTGCTACCAATTTAGTCTATGAGGTGAAACTAATCTTTTTAGAACAGACTCAACAATATGGAGACATTACCTCAGCAAATATTCAAAAGATCCTGGTAGAATAAATTCCCCCCCCCCCAAAGTGTTGTTGAATACAGAGTAACAACAGCTTGTTTCCTGTAGAAATTTTACCAAATAATCTGCCAAAGACCAAATTTATCCAATTTATCATAAATATTCTCCATATAAATCTTAATCTAATAACTGTTTCATTGTGGATTGATTATTCCTTCCTTCTTCATGCTGACCTATTAATAGCTCAGTGGTGGTATCGCCATCTAGCTAGCAGTCGGGTGTAGCCCAAGGGTAGAGCTCTTACTTCGCATTTAGTCCCCAGAGCTGAAAGTGTAGAAATACAACCTAACATTTTCCTCTTTGCTGTGAGCTCTTTAAACTTCACCGAGGCCCCAGGTCCATCACCAAATTAATTCTGCAGTAAATTCTCTAATACCTCACAAGCATAGAGCAGATCTACTCTGTTCTCCATCCGGTCCACTCCACGGCTTCTCTTCACTGTGTCTGCTTTAGACCAGGACCTCTACCATGTACCGCTCTCTCACCTCCACATTCTTCCCATTTTACTTTGTAACTACTTATGGAAGAATTTTTAACTCCCCAGTGTTCCTCTTAAACATAACTAGTGATTAAAAAAACCCAAAAAGCTATTTAAAAGCAACGCCGCTAGTCAAAATGGCTCCATGAGTAAAGCACGTGCCGAGCATGCGTAAGAACCACAGTTCATACCACTAGCTCCCTCACAAAAGCCAGGCAGGCAAGCAGAGCACCATTCCTGTAATCCCAGGCTTCTGAGGCAAGAACAGGGGATTGCTAAGGAGCCAGAGACTCTGCCTCAAGACACAAAGCCAAGGAAGGCAGCAAACATCAACCTACAGCACATGTACCTACACACACATGAATTCCTGCACACGCAAACACACACCGATGCACCCCACACACATACACGGGCAAAAAACAAATGCACTCGTGTTGCCTAAAAGGTGACCAGAGCAACTACTGCTTGTGTTGCCACAGTTCTCAAACTTGATTCACCTGATTTAGATGCAAATGTAAGATTGAGACAGAGTATGAGTCTTCTGTGCTCAGAGGACTTCAATATTATGACATTCTGGCTGTAGTCCACTCACTTTGACTACCTGTTGAAAGAAGAATGACATCGTGGCAGAGTAGAGCACTTGCCCAGCATAGGGGAGGCCCTGGGCTTCATCCCTGGCACTACTAAAAAGGAAAGAAATAAAGGAGGAGGAGGAGGAGGAGGAGGAGGAGGAGGAGGAGGAGGAGGAGGAGGAGGAGGAGG
>CM052714.1:48646932-48678745 GCA_028551405.1 Uromys caudimaculatus | reverse complement strand
GTTGATTTCAGCCCTGAGTTTGATTATTTCCTGCCTTCTACTCCTCTTTGGAGTATTAGCTTCTTTTTGTTCTAGGGCTTTCAGGTGTGTTGTTAAGCTGCTAGTGTATGCTCTCTCCAGTTTCTTTTTGGAGGCACTCAAGGCTATGAGTTTTCCTCTTAGCACTGCTTTCAAAGTGTCCCATAAGTTTGGGTATGTTATACTATCATTTTCATTAAATTCAAGGAAGTCTTTAATTTCTTTCTTTATTTCTTCCCTGACCAAGTTGTCGCTGAGTAGAGCATTGTTCAGCTTCCATGTGTATGTGGGCTTTCAAATAAACAATATAATATATTATAAAATACATTAATATATTCATACTATATATATTAAAATTTAAATATCAAATTCTTTATATATATTTTATATATATAAAGAATTTGATATTTAAAACTCTTAAAACTGTTACTAGGAGGCCGTATTCTATGTTTCTTTGACTTTTCTGGAGTCACACACCAAGCTTGTACACAAGGCAGACATAAAGCAGAGCTCTGGGAAAACTCAAAGGGAGATGTTATTAGGAGCTGTAAAATCTAGCTCATGATGCTTAATAGGTGTTTCTCTTGGGCAGTCTGTGTGCCTGCTGACCCTAACAGCTTTTATAAGGACTTGGAATGTGTCAGGAGATAGCACTGTGACCCCAAGCAGAGGAGAGTACAGACCAAACTCTTTCCTCTGGGAGCCTTGTCCACCTTTCCATCATTGAGGAAATTCAAACTTCACTACACAAAGGCTGGGAAAACATTGGAGAATGTGAGAGTCACAGCTATCGGCTAGAAATATAGCTCAGTTGTAGAGCACTTGCCTAACAGGCTTTAGGTTCTAAGTTCAGTTCCCAGTAAGGGGTCAAAGTGCATTAAATGTCCCACCTGCCTGCCTCCTCCTGTCTCCTTCTCTGGGCTAGTAAAAGCCCTGGTGTCAGGACCCCAGGCTTTCACGATCAGGTTTGGTCCATACTCTAGGTGCTGAGTGTGGCATCTGAGGTCACTGGACCAAGCAGATAAGAACTTTGTAAGGAGAGTGTTCTGTCCATAGTAAGGAAGCTGTCCTTTCCTGCAGAGGGGAGAAGGAACCAGCAAAGTGGGGAGCCACATGGAAAGAAGGCAAAGAAGGGGGCACAAAGATCAACGAGCAGAAACAGAGGGCTTGTGGGAACGGAGACTCCAGGAAAGCCTGAGCAGTGACTGGTCTTCAGGGGCGACTGTTTCCAGTTGAGGTTTCACTTAATGGAACAGCAACCATTAGAAATCTCAGCAGACATCCCTCTGAGCTCCCAGGGCATCAGCAGTAAACAGAAAAGCAGGGGAGGTATTCCAAGCTGGCTTCCACAGTGGTTTTGGCCATGTGTCTTAATGTTGGGCTCAAGTTCTGTGGTATGCAGGTATAGAGTTCAGACATGCTTATGTGGGGCATTTTTGGAAGAATATATATATATATACATATATATATGTAAAATGAAGTCACTGGGCTTCTAGATAATTAGTTAAAACCCTAGACGTTTGACTTTACTAATGTTCTTAACAGGGACAGTAAACACTTGCGTGCAATTTGTTATACCATGGACCTCGAGGGTTCCCTGTGTGTAATCTCCACCTTTATAACACTCTCCTTATACCAAGACCTCCTAACACCAACACAACTGCCCTGGGATTCAAATCCCTACAGTCCAGTGTAGAATTTCACTACTCTATGTCATAGTTTCTTCCACATGGCCATATAACTAAAAAAAAAAAAAAAAAAAAATTATTAACGTATTGAATCCAATTCAAAAATTTACCTTCATTAGAAGTTTGAACCAGGGGGGGAACCCATGAGCCAGCGTGACAGGACAAGTACAATGGCGCACTCATTTGGAACTGTGCCGTCCCTGTAAGAGTGTACTGGTGACTTTTCTGATAGAGGCAAGAAAGGGAGGCAAGGCTCATTTTAGCTCATGGTACAGCAGGGACAGATGTTGTGTCCGGGAAGGTAGGGGGACTGTCTGGTGTGTTGGGAGGTTGCAGTGCCTCTTGTTGTAAGGATCCCTCAGAAACCGAGAGCTCAGCTGGAAGCTGATTGGCTGGGACCCTCAAGGCTTATTACTGCCAAAGTGATTTACTTCCTTAACCCTCTAAACGGCACCACCAGCTGTAGACTAGTGCTCAAATGTATGAACAGGAAGGGGGCACCTGGGATTTACGTCTGAGCAAAGTGTGAGGTGTCAGCTTCCAGCAGCATTGGGGAAGAGTCAAGCTAACACCACCCAAGGCGTGTGTGTGTGTGTGTGTGTGTGTGTGTGTGTGTGTGTGTGTGTGTGTGTGTAACAGCGGGGGGGTGTGGATTGTTGGGGAGGGAGATAAGTCAGGAGCTAATTTAGAATGTGCTTTATGAAAATGAACATGTTAGGCTGGGCATGGTGTTACAGACTTGTAATCCCAGCATTTAGCAGGCCAAAGTAAGAGGATTGTAGATTTCAGGCCAGTCTGAGTTGCATAGCAAGACTCTAAAAACCAACAAAACAAACTAAATATAATTTGAAAAGCAAACATCCCAAATGGAGTGGACATCGTTCTTGTAATTTTGAGAGAGCCTACAGAAATACACAGACATTCATGGGAACAATATATTTTTTGGACTGGATTCCAACCTTGCTGGGAGCTCAGCAGTGTGCCTTCCGTTCCCCTAGGGCATAGTTGGGACACCGTTTAAGAAAGCTGTAAGGGCTTTGCAAATTTATCTATCATTGTATTGACTTCCTTTGTCTTGTGTGTCAAATCCCTCAACTTTTGACCTTTGCAGTAGAACAAGGACCAAGGAAGAACCAGCAGCTTCATATTTATTTATTTATTTATTTATTTATTTATTTATTTATTTATTTATTTATTTATTTATTTATTTATTTATTTATTTTAGTTCCAGCAGTAGGTAGAAGCTATTCACACACAGCAACTCATAATTAGACTTAGCATTTGGGCTCAGAGCAGAACTTGCAAAGGTTCTTCTGTCTTTCAAGGCACAGCTCCTTAGGCATCCTGGTGGAAGGTCTGTTTCCGGTGTGATACCCTCATCATGTAAGTACCTCTTTTTGACCTACCACTTGCAGGAGACGAAGGCAGAGAAATGACTGAGAACTTCTTCAGTGAGAACCTAAGTGATTCAGAGTTTCCGCCTAATGGGGATGAGGAGTGAGGAAATAGCTTTAATTGCGGATATCACGTAGCAGAGGTTGTTCCAACGAGGATGCCATTGAACCGTGCAAGCCACAAGGGCAACTTAGAAGAGGGACGGACAGGATGTGTGGATGGTGAGTTGATGAGAGGTGCTTGGGTGTGAGGAAAAGACAGGAGTAGCGTGTCTATGCCAAGCGGGTGCATGTGAAGAATGTCAGACCTAGAGGCATGGGTGTGTGGAAGGAAGATTCCACAAGCTCATTTTGGGAAGTTTGAAGAGGGATGCATGAGTGTGATTTCAATGAAAGCACCTGGAAGCACCTGGACTAGAATTATAAAGTTCTAATTGTCACAATGAATATGCTATTTAAAGACACAAAACTAAATGAGGAAAAACAAAGCAAAGAAAGAAAGAAAAAAAAACCCCTTGAGTCCTATGGTATACCATTCAGATTTTTCTTTTTTTAAGTGGGGAGAAAATTTAGAGAAAGAGAGAAATAAAATCCAAACCAACCCTAACAACCACCACCTCCAGAACAAAACCAACGAGAAACAATGTAGCCACTCAGTGCAGAAAACATTGAAGAAAGTAACAACTACGTCAAATGCAACTGATGAGCTAAAGAGGATGAGGACAGGAGGCTGGACTCTGTGACCTGGAAGTTCTTGGTAAACTTGATTAAGTAGCATTCATGGACAACAAAGGGAGGTAAACACTCACCTCAAGTAGTTCAGTGAGACAGGGTGGAGAAAATTCAAACACAGTAGCCTAAGGATTCCTAGGAGTTTGATGTGAAATTAAAGAGAAATTTGGAAGGATCTGGACATAAATGGGAGGTCAAAGATGTTTTATGTTATTACTCTTTTAGTCAAGGAGAAGAAAGAACGTAATTTTTGATCTTTAACAATGCAGGAAAATTTTTAATGATTCAGTGCAGAAGAGAGCAGTTTGATGTTGCAGTGTTGTGATGTAGATGGCACTGGAGTCTATCACTTGGCTAAGGTGTTTACTAAGCAAACGATGTAGAAGAGGAACGGGGTGGGTGGAACTCAGTAGTGTAGAATGAAGAGCAGAAATCTTGTGTGGGAATTTGGCTGGGCTGTAACTGTCTAGATTTACTCCTATAATTCTCTGTCTGTCATCTAGATTCCATGCTAGGTCCAAAATTTCTTCAACCTCCCAAAACAGTATCATAATTTGGGGACCTAGTTTTCAAATGTATGAACCATCATAGGTAAGATATGAGGAGTCAATGCTCTGGACAGCACAAGTTACCCCTGTCCCAGAGAAATAACCTCCCCGAGTCAACGGACCACTCTTTGTTCAGGGATCTCTAAGACTATATTTCCATGTTGGCTTTTAAAACCCATTAGCCAGAAGTCATCAATCATGTCCTCATTTCAATCATTCAGGACAAGTAAAACTGAATGCATAAAAATCAGCAGTGTTTGGCTGCTAGCAAATGACAATAAGAAATATTAATACTAGGATAATTTGTTTAATAATATGGTTAAGGGCTCCAGTTACATTGTATATCTTCCTCAAAAGCCAACACAACTACTGCTAAGATAGACTTTGAACTATTGAATAGAGTCATCAAACTCCCATTATAATTTGTAGATTCGAAGACCCACTAGGGAGTCACTGTGTATAATGACAATAGATGAATAAAATGCTTGTTTTCTCTCCTGTTACCAAGAAATAGAACTTTAGAGTCTATTAATTACCTTGAAGGGTATAGATCTGACAGACTCAGGAGTATGTGTATTGGGGGTGGGGGTTGGAAGGGAAAGGGACTTCAGGAAGACATCAAGTCATTAAGGGTAGAGTCAAAACAGCATGGCTTCTGTAACAAGAGGACACCTACTATTGAAAAGGTAGACAAATGGGCCAGTTCCACCCGATAGCTGCTTCCCAGTATTAGCATTTTACTTCCAGGCTCAAGAGCTAATGCAGAAGGAGGAGGAAAAGCTGCAGTTATGTTTGCTTTATTTCTCCCAGATGGTTACCAACAGTCACAACTTGTGTTGCTGTGCAACTCGCTGTGAATCTGGACTCTTAAGGAGTATGGGTAGAGCCCTAAAGAGCATCTTGATGAAGCCTGGGTATTTTTGGGAAAGGTAGGACTTCCGGACTTAGACTGAGTGTTGAAGTCAACAATGTTGTCTTATCAAAGTATTTAGAGATAGTTTTAAGAAGCATTCTCTTTCTCCAGCTTTAATTTCTTAAAGGTGCATATACTTATGATGGTAGCCCCACAATCAAGACAGTGAAGATGAGGGTCTGGAGAGATGGTTCGGTAGTTCAGAGTACTTGATGCTCTTCCAGGGGACTGCAGTTCGATTCCCAATACTCACAGACAGCTCCAGGGTATCTAACACCCTCTTCTGGCCTTCATGGGCATCCACAACACATGTGTAGAGATGTATAACTGAAAATAAACTCAATAAAGATATTGAGGATGTTTATTGCTTCAAAGTTGCCTTGCACCCTTTAAAAATTCACTTTGTTTGCATTATTTCAGTAAGAACATTTGCCGTGAGGTCTACTCACATGTGGAAATGTAGACTACTGAATTAAGTAGAGGCACTTTGCTGTACGGTGGATCTCCACCAATCATTTATGTTTTATAATAATTAGCATTTTATACCATTCTATATATCTCTTGCTTACTAAACCTTGATTCACCAGCTGCTTTTATGTCAACTTGACAGAAGTCAGAGTTGGTTGTGGTACTCTCAATTGGGAAATACCTCTGTAAGATTTGCCTGTGGGCAAGTCTGTGGTATGCTTCTTAGTAACAGAGGTAGAAAGACTGGGCCCATTGTGTGGGGTGTTATCCCTCATAGGTGGTCTTGGATTGTGTAAGAAAGCAGGCTCAGTAAGCCACGAAGAGCCAGACAGTAAGCAATGTTCTTCTATGGCTTTTGATTTAGTTCCTGCCTCCAGGTTCCTGCCTGAGTCCTGCCCTGACTTTCTTTGATGATGCACTGTGATGCAAAACTGTAAGCTGATATAAATAGAGCCTTTCCCCCAAATTTCCTTTTGGTAATGGTATTTCATCACAGGAATGGAAACTTGAGTAAGACACATGACAACTACTGTTGTGTTTCCCACTCTGTCTCAGATAGTAGGATCACACAGTATTTGTTTTCTGAACCTGGGTTATTTCCCCCAGAGTGATGTCTTTCAGGTTTATCCATGTTGCTATGATGTAGGATTTCCTCATTTTTAAAAGTTGAATAATATTCCATTATTGCATAGTAGCATGCAAATATGTATCATACATTCAATTCTTGTCAAGTGTGAATAATGCCACCATGAAGTGTGAATATCTCTTTAAGATCCTGCTTTCAAGCTGGGCATGGTTGCGCACACCTATGGTGCAAGCACACCGAAAGCAGAGGCAGGAAACCATGAGTTTGAGATCAGCCACAGCTTCATAGCAAGGCCCTGCCTCAAATGAGCAAGCAAGCAAGCAAGCAAGCAAGCAAGCAAGCAAGCAAGCAAGCAAGCAGACAAATGGATCTGCTTTTCATTCTTTTGCATATTTCTTATATGCAAGTGGAATTGATGATGATACAAATAATCTACTGCTAGTTTTTTTGAGTGAACTATTTTTAACAGGGGCAATAAATTTTTACATTCTAACGAACATCTCTAACATCTTATGTCTATAAAAAATACATGTTATCATTTGGATAAATATGTATTTATGTGCACATGCATGTACAGGTGTGTGTGTGTGTGTGTGTGTATGTGTGGTGTGTGTGTGTGTGTGTAGCTAGAAGACAACTTCAGGTGTCATCCTACTTATTTTGAGATAGGGTTTTTCATCACCCTAAAGTTCACCTAAAAGTCTAGGCTACTGCACAGTGAGCCATAGCCACCTGGATTTGCTTGTTTCTGCCTCCCCATCTCTGAGATTCCAAACTTGTGCCCCATAAAACTTTTTATGTATGCTCTGGGGACAGAACTTGTGTCTGTGTGTTTGCAAGGCAAGCACTTTACCATTGCTCTAGCCTGAAATATTCAATGCTCATGAAAATCTCCCATTTGAAATAAATGCAACATGGTAGAAATAAATTAGGAATTTTCACTTTGAAGTTATAGACTGAAGGCAGCGACAGAATCCACACAGGAAAGTGTGAGATTTTTAACTCTATAGAAAGTTTTTTTTTTTAAGTTGAGCAAAATAGAGCTAAGAAATAACAAAATTTCCTAACAGAAAATGTAAGAAATGCATGTATCTTTGTTTATAGCATGTGTCCATATATGCATGGTTTATGCACATGAGTGTGTGTGTGTGTGTGTGTGTGTGTGTGTGTGTGTGTGTGTGTGTGTGTAATGGTCTAGAGTATTTATTAGCAAGAAGTGGGATAGACCAACCTGAAGTACTCAGATGATAACACTGACACCTGTGTGTTTCTGGAAAGCAGAATGAGTCATCAGAAACCTATCAATCCATCAGTGGCTTTGAAGCACTAAACTCTTCGGAAACATACAAGTTGGTTCATGGGCTAGTTGGGGGAAAAGTTTCAAATACTGAACATTTCTGCATTGTATTTGAATTCTGCTCATTTGTTGCAGTACTGACTGGTCAAGCAAGCATATTTAACTCAAAAGAACCCAGTCCATTTTCAAGTAACATGTTTGGCTCATGGAAAATTCTGGAAAGGATTGTACCTGATCTCACTTTCATGTACATTTGGTCTTGGGCCTTCTGAGTATTTGCTTTGTTTTCTGCCTTTGAACATGGGCTTTATTTTACATATGATTTCAGGTACGAACAAAGGCATGATTTCAAACCTGCTTCCCATTAATTCTTACAATCAAAACATTTTAAAAATAAAATTCCTTGATTAAAAAGAGCTGTTATGATACTATTAACAATTGCAGGTAGGAACACACAGTTTATGTTCCTCAGAGTTGAGAATGAAGAAAATTTGTTGGAAGGAAAAAGAATTCTCCAGTGGATAGATTGGTGTGCATATTGGTACCTAATGATAAATTTATTTAAAGTAAGTTGACCCCTTACCCTTGAAAAGAAGGTTGTCACAGAGGCAAGTGCAGACTTCCTTCAAGTGGTGAGTAACAGTTCACATCTGAGGGGCCTGTCCTCCCTTCCTATGTGAGACCAGCTCTCAAACAAAACAGCTCCAGCCTGAAGTTTCACAGCAGACAATGACCGCCAATGGTCTATGACTTCTGTCTTTTTAAATCTAATCCTGTGATAAACCTCTTGTTTCCTACACTTTACACGCCTCTCCTTTACTGGTCCCAAATCCATCAGGTACACTGTGGTTGGCTCACTGTGAGCAAACACAACCGACAGCTTCCTTCCTCCGAGTAAACAGTGTGGGCACTTAGACACAGTTCAAAGGGTTTATCACCCCGATGTGGCTGTTCTCTTTAGGTAGGCAAATAGGGCCAGCTCTAACTAACTTCTAATTAGATGACCTTATTCTCTACGGACATTCCTAATTTTTACAAGTAAAATACTGTATAACGACTCAACCAGTGTCCTGTTTCTACGGCACCCATTTTTCCCGTTTCCCCTCCCCAATCACTGCAATAACCATTAACCCCTCATGCTCATTGAATTTTGTTGCTATTTATGAACATAGCACTGAACAGTTAATAGAACAGGTGGCCCCACTGGGATGCTGTAATGTTGGATTTCTTACTGCTTGCACCCTGGCTAACTTATCCCTAATCTACCCAACAAGGATTTTCCATCTTATTCTCAGTGGTCCTATTGTCTCTCTCGAGGGAGACTCAGTAAGTGCAGTGGCCTCCCTTGGCAGAGGAGAGGACCGAAGGCATGTGATGTCCTGCCAACTGCTGGAAAAGACACTCCTTGAAAACAATATCCCACCATCAATGGGTGCCCTGTGGCAGCCAAAATGTGGACAAACTCAAACTCTCTGAAAGACAAACCATTCCCATGTCCCATTGTTCCCTTAGACACTTGCTTCCCTCTGTTTATTCCAGCTTTAATAAACCAATGAGTCACGCTGTTTGCTTCTGAGTCCAAGCGATTTCCCACTTCAAGTTTGTTCCAGGACGAGTGGGCTTGGAGATTGGAGCAGAGGGCTGGTGCCAGAGCCTTGTTTTGAAGGTTTGTTCTATAGGCTGGCCTTTGCTTTATGATTCCTTGTTGGAAAGCATCAGAGCAATGTCTTCCTTCCACGCCCATTTTGCACCCTTGAGAGCAAAGGTTTCAGAAGTGCCGGACCACATCCCGGTCACTGGTTCAGGATGGTAAGAACTGTGTTTGGAATCTCTAAGTGAATTGTAAGTTCACACTACTGGGGGCTTTACCTACATAACCTTTATTAAAAATGATCACTTAGCATCCTCTAATTGATGTACTGTGAACAACCAGGAAAAGGAGGGTAATTTCTGTGATGTGTTCTGGTATCTGATTGTCTCTATACCCTACTGACAGAGGCCAAGGGCCCTGGGCTATATGCACAGGCTATATACAGGCACATCTCTGTTGCAGAGGGTTCTGCTGGGCTATGGGGCTCTGCTGCCTTCTTGGCTCATGGTGGGAAATTCCTGCACAAAAATAAAAAGTTGCGAACTTTTTGGTCTTTAGGAGTAGGAGAAAGGCTGTATTTTTGGAAAGGTAAAGTGCTTGGGTATCCTCCAAGGGTGCAAAGGATTTCTCCAAGCTTACCACTGCATAGATATCAATTGTTAAAGATTTTATTTCCTGATGGTTTGGGGCTTTGTCATAGAGTCCAGGACAGGCAGGAGAGTGCCCAGTCGTGGTGGTGGTGGTGATGATGGTGGTGGTGGTGGTGCTGCTGCTGCTGTTCTCATTTTTTATCCCTTACTTTACTTGAGCTCTGTCCTATCCTATCTCTGTCACCTGTTCTACTCTCCTTGATGGAGGAGATCAACCTGTGGGGGAAGCTCAGAGATGACAAAGTAGAAGCTGTGATATTTGCAGTGGCAGGAGGAAGAACAAAGCTTAGCCAGAGGAAGGGGTTAGACGGAGGGCGGAAAGCAGATGGCATTTCAAACTAAAGGCAATGTGAAGTGGGAGAGAAGGTTGTGAACAGAGAAGCATGGAGGACAGTCATGAGCTGTGTGGTACATGTGGGGACACGGTATGTATGGTGCATGTGGGGACCAGGCAGACTGACACCCATGTGGGTGACAGAAACAGAGTCAGAAGCTGCCTGTAAAGTATTTTGATACTAATTCATAACAATGGAGAGCCCAGGAAGCATTTCTATAGGAGAATGTGACAGCACAGTAGGGCTCCATCTTCAACTATGAAATCAGAAGAGGCTGATGTTGACAGCTGGATGAATGTGGATGTTATGACTCTAGATAAGTTGTTTTTATTTCAAGAGAAGACAATATATTGCTTTAAAAATGTCAACAAAAATTGTCATTCTTTTATTTAAAAATGGGAAAAAGTGTAGATTATCTAAATTTGATTTGGCTTCATGAATAACAACATTGCTATTGTCATTGTTTTGGACATAAAAATCTTTTGTGTAATGGCTTTGGCTACAGTGACATTTGGGTAGCACTGGATAGGTGATAAGCTCAATGGATAAAAAGGGAGAAGTATGCTTTATGGCAGGGGAATTACTCTACTGGATTTGACCATGGTTAAGGATGACAGGAATGTGGAAATGAAAGTCTCTTAAGAATGCCTACAAAGCAGCAGCCAAAGAGCAGCAATACTTGTTATCTGAGCACTATAGACAGCCGGGCAGGAGGATCACACATTAAGGGCCAGCCTGGGCTACATAGCATGTTTGGTGCCACTCTGTTCTACAGAATGAGAGCCTATATTTAAAAACAAAACAAAATACAACAACAACAACAACAACAAAATCCAAAGTCTAAAGACCAGAACAAAACAAAAGCCCTCAAAAAAATCGTAAGAGACTAACAGCAAAAATACTTCAAAACAATCAGTGCCCAATAGTCAATACCTAACAGTCAGCATCCAACAGTCAATATTCAACAGTCAGTACCCAACAATCAGCATCCAATGGTCAGTACCCAATAGTCAGCACCCAAAAGTCAGTATCCAACAGTCAGCACCCAACAGTCAGCATCCTACAGTCAGTATCCAACAGTCAGTACCCAACAGTCAGTATCCTATAGTCAGCACTTAACAGTCAGCACCCAATAGTCAGCATCCAACAGTCATTATCCAATAGTATCTGATAGTCAGTATCCAACAGTCAACACTAAACAGTCAGCACCCAACAATCAGTATTCAACAGTCAGTACCCAACAGTAAGTATCCAACAGTCAATACTCAACAGTCAGCAACCAATATTCAGTATCCAGTGGTCAGTATTCAACAGTCAGCACTCAACAGTCAGCTCCCAACAGTCAGTACTCAACAGTCAGTACTCAATAGTCAGCTCCCAACAGTCAGTATCCAATAGTACCTAATAATCAGTATCCAACACTCAGCACTCAACAGTCAGCACCCAATAGTCAATACCCAATATATACCAGTTCAGGCTCATCTCAAATTTTGCAATAGCCGAAACAAGTAATCCTTGTATAATGAACAATTTTGCACCCATTGTTAAGGTTATTGTCTCTTGAGAGCTAGGCAAGGAAAGTGGGACTCTTCCCAGTTTACAGGGGAGGAAGTTATACCAGAGCTTGGACGACATAAACCCTGAACCACCTCTGCAGCCTCCTATCCTAGAAATATACAACATGGATTTTATGTACAAATATTAGCTTGTAAATGCTGGGTTACATTTCTGGCCAGTTTTCTTTTTTTCATGTGACTGTTGGAAATTTAAAATCACATTTCAGTTTCTCATGATACGTTTGGCAACACTATTTTAGAATATACTGAAATTGTTTCTTCCCTAGCGTTAGAACTGCCCACAGAGAAAACCCATGTAACCACGACTCACACTCAGAGTTGCTTCAGCTGCTTTTGAGCACTGTGAGATGACCAACATTGACAATGGATTTGAAAAAAAATAATGTCTTAATTATGTACAGATATTCTTTCTTCAGCATTTGTTGAAACTATGTAAAAAAAAAAAATATAAAGGAACCAGATCAAAATGTCAAAAAGTGAAATGTGACGAGGGCAAGATTATCAGCATTTTCCTGATTACTGTTTCAACTGAGAACATTAAAAAAAAGTGATAAATGTGCTGTCTTACTGTGGGAGAGTTGTGGATACTCTATTCTAATTAATTCTCTATGTTCAGATACTGGCTAGAAATTAATACATTTCCTTTGTGACCTTTATATTTGATACATAGCAAATTACTTCCTCATCAATTAAAAAAAATTGACCTATGCATTAGTCTCTATCCCTAATTTATCATGTGTTGACAATAAGCAATCCATCCAATTAATTATTATTCATTAAGAATCTCAAGAAGTCTACTTCTTTTTACTCACCATCTATGTTCAGAAAGGATACAAGGAACTCATCTCTCTGTAGGTTGGTGAAGTGACTTGGTTCTGCCAAGCCGGACAACCCAAGTTCAATTCCCAGGACTTATGGGACAGAAGGAGAGAACTGACACCTGCAAGTTGTCCTCTGACTGTCATATGCATGTCATCATACATGCACATAACCCCACATACACAGATATATACAATAAATAAGTACATGTAAAATATTAACAAAGATGTTTATTATTTGTGCAAGTTTCTACTTTAAGCAGTGATTTTTTCTTTCTTTTAAAAATATTTTTTTGACATGCTTATACCACATTTTGATAATATTTATACCCATTTCTTTTATTTCCCATCCACTCACTCTGGAACTCTTTTTCCAAGCAGGTCCTGCCCCTTCTTCCATGTGTGTTTCTCTGGATGTACTTTCTTGATCTCCTCTCTGGCTCCTCTTCTACCTGTGTATTGCTATTTCCCATCTTCTAGACCTGGTTTTCTTTTTTGTTCATGCACACTCATGAGCTTGCACAAAGAGTTGATACCTTCTCACTGGGTGACTAATTTAGACTCTTCTCTGGTTCCAAGTAGAGAAACAGAGCTGCCAAGCCAAACAAATGGTTTAACCTCATTTACACCATGACCACAAATTCTAAAGCCCACTGAAGGAGTAGCTCAGGATAGACCATGGGGTTAGCATGCATGAGGCTTTGGATTCAGCATTCAGCAACAAAATAAAGAAAAGCCTAAGCTGAAGTTATTGACTTTTTGTCTCTTCCCTTGCTTCTTATCCTTCTCAGGCAATTGGCACCATGACTGCACCCCTGCTCCCAAACCTGCCCAAGCAGAAATTGAGTGATTAATCTTTATTACTATATATTGAGTGATTATTCTTTATTACTTACCACATGTATTCTGTTAGCAAGTCTTTCTAACTCTACTTGAAATGTATGCATCTCAGCATAACATACCTCTTGCTCCTCACTTCACATCTTTATTCTTTTTAAATTGTTATCAAAAGATGGATGCTAGAGCAGAAACTGAAATTGTTTTGGGAAACAATCCTAATTTCTAAGCAGGTCATTCATGAGTTGGCATGCCTTTGCCCTTATCTCTGGCTTCATATTTGATTCTTGGTTCCCCCTCATGAGGTAGTCATCTGTGCTCCAATCTTTGTCTGGTTCCTGCTCCTTTTCCTTTCTTCCTTTCTTCCTTTCTCCCTCCCTCCCTCCCTCCTTCCCTCTCTCCCTCCCTCCCTCTCTCCCTCCTTCCCTCCCTCCCTCCTTCACTCCCTCCTTCCCTCCCTTCTCCCTCCCTCCTTCCCTCCCTTCCTCCTTCCTTCCCTCCCTCCCTCCTTCCCTCCCTTCTTCCCTCCTTCCTTCCCTCCCTTCCTTTACCTCTTCCTCTTCCCTTTCCTCCATCTTCTCCTCTTCCTCCTTCCTGTCTCTGTGCTTTTAGAAGGCTCCCATTCCAACATTTAGTTCTAATTCCTGCCAAGGCAGGGAGAATTCCCACTTGGTATTTATAATTCCTTAAGCATCATCTCCTCTGGGGAGGTTTTTGGATCCTCTCATCTTGAGTTGGGTTCTCTGCCCCTCTTCTGTGGTCTTGTGTACCACCATGCATACACCTACTAAAGGTTTTACTATGGCTGATCATAAATACCACTCTCCTTAGACATGAGCTCATCAAGGCCATTTCTGAATCCTCGGTATCCTGAGAGCAGCATAAGATACACCCTGCATGGTTAATAAATGCCTCTTAAAGGGGCAAATGGTGAGCAGCTCATGCTGATCAGTGGTACATGGTTTGGGAAGTGATACATAGAAGGAAGTGATCAGAGAAAAATTATTAAACTTTTTCTCTTACCTTTACTAGGAATTTGGTCAATGCTCTCCATTGTATGTTACAGCACCTATGAAAAGCATCATTCAACCCTGATTTCTGTCATGTTTAAAGGACAGTTGACACAGGTGGCTTCACTCTACACAACTCTAGGTAGACTATAGACTTGGTTACTTCTGGACTCTCAGAGTCTATTTTGGGCTCAGTTCTTTTTGTCTTCTTTATCCAGATATAACCTACCTTTGTCTATGATCTTAATACCTTTTAGGTTCAGGTTTGTGTGTGTGTGTGTGTGTGTGTGTGTGTGTGTGTGTGTGTGTGTGTCTTATATATACGTGTGTGTAGAGGGGGCAAGAGAGCTTAAGATCTCCTTTCATGTCTTTCCTCCCTTTACTCTATTTCCCACACAGGGATTACTAATTAAATGCTAATAATGCTACTAAGTCCTTTGTACCGACCATTTAACCACGTGCATTACACTTAATCTACACAACATTTTTAGACTAAAGCTTAGACACAGTGAAGGAGAATTTAGGGGCGGGAGAGCATGGACGAAGCAAGATGGGTTTGCCCACTGGCCTGAAGGTCTGGTTCCTTGCTGCAACTGGAGCTCCTTTGTCTGTTGTGGGCAGATAAAGGCAGAGCTGCCATCCAGACCCTTGGGAGAATGCTTGCTCTTTGTTCTTGTCTTGGGGGTGATGACAAATTCCCCTCTCAGCTCCTCCAGGCCTTTGGTTAGAGGTAAATGGTGTCTGGGATAAAGTCTCCTCTGGGTGGAAAAACAGGGCTGAGGTGAAAGCCATTTGGAATGACTGAGCTGTTTGCTGGAGGTAAGAGGAAGAGGAAATTAAAAGATTCCCTGATTTCTGCAAACTTGTTTTGGTTTCTTTTGAATGTTGAAGCACTGGAATCTCTTGCTATAAACATATATTTTGTTATGTAGATGTGTCAACAGCCTCTACCCCCTGCCCCCACATCTCTTCTAATCACCTACAGCCTCCAAGTTAGAAGAAAGGTAAACAGTAGTTAGAAAACGCTTTAGTAGTTAGAAATGCTGTCCCACTCAGAGGACCCAGTTACCCTATGTCCAATCATCTTTGAGTAAAAATGAAGCACTTTCTTGTACTAATATTTGTGCTAAGCCCAATGAAGATTTTCTAGTTGCATATTTGTGCCAATCTTTATTAATGGAGCCAGTGCTAGGCTATCTAAGGCTGCTGAGAAAGAGACAAAAGGCATCACAATGACCTTTCCCCTGGAGAACCTTTCCAGACTCAGAGGAGCCATGCAGTCTACCCTAACAAACCTGTAGCCATTCAAAGGCTAGGTCAGTGTTTATGCAAAAGCTTGATACTCTCAGTACCGACAGGGGCTGGCACCTGAGATATATTTCAGTACATAGTGATTAAGGAATAAATGGCGTCCCCAGTAAGAAAGGGAGTTTATGCTGAGGGCCTTTTCCTAGATGGATGAAAAGGAAGCAGGCTCAGTGGAGTGATTAGAGAAGACCAGTTGAGTTAGTTCTTATGGCAGATGAAGATTAAAAGGAATAATGAGAACATATTCCCTGGGGCTGAGAAGAGCTTGATAAATTCATATCTAAGCTGGAAGGAGTTTCTGGTGAAGGGAGGGAAGAGAGATAACAAAGCCATAAAACTCCTGGAGAGGAGCACAGGCTCAGAAGCACTGCTGGAGGTCAAGACAGTGGAGTAAGTCTCTTAACATGGCTGCCCTGCTGCTTCAGGTCCGACTGGTCGTTTTCCAGTGGTGGTAAGGTAGGGAGTGCCTGCAGGATTTAATGAAGGTCATTGCTATTCAAGGGAATAGACCAGAAACTTCACTAGGTATGTGAGGACACCGTCTTTCCCTTAAAAGAGTGTTGTGAACATTCCTTTGGAGTGTTTTGTTAACTATTTAAGCATAATTTTTAAAAATTGATTCCTCTCTTCTCCTCCCCTCCCCTTCCCTCTCTTCTCCTCTCCTCTCCTCCCCTCCCTTCTCCTCTCCCTCCCCTCCCCTCCCCTCCCCTCCCCTCCCCTCCCCTCCCTTTCCCTCCTCTCGTCTCCTGTCCTCCACACTCATCCCCTCCCTTCTATCCTTCCTTCTCAAGTAGGTAGTGTTGGCATCGGGACCGCCAAACCGGTCACACCGGGACAGCGCGACCTGCCCACCTGTTGCCAAGGCAACAGCCACCATATTCCCAGAATCCATTTGGCCTACCGCCCACCTTTACCTGAGCTTTAAAATATGCACAGTTGGGACCATGAGAAAGCTCAGAAAGAAAGGCCTCCATGCGAAGGCTGAGCTTATCCTGGGGACCTACATGATAGAATGAGAGAGTCGATTCCTACAAGTTGTCCTCTGACCTCCATGTGTGGTATGTGGCATGCACATCCACACATGTACACTCCCTCACACCTGATTTCGCATGTATCCCACACACATGCATACAAAACACCCAGACATACTAAAATAAAATAAAAATTTAAAAATATATAGGCAGTCAGACATACAAATAGATGTAAATGACAAACCAAATAGTAAATGAAAGTAGATATAAACTAAAAATCTTCACACAAGGAAAACACTGCTTCCAAGGAGCCAATAATTGAAGGTCCAGGACAATTCAGATATACATAGTGGGTCCACCCCCTAACACACACACACACACACACACACACACACACACACACACACACACACAGCCTATATTTCTAATGGTATAATATTCATTTATACAGTAATCAATTAGCTGCAACAAACTATGCAATTTCTGACAGAACCCAGAGAAATGAGATAAAACACATGTTGAGGGAAATACCTCCAACATAAAACAGCTTGAGCACATGTCAGTACATTTGGAGATCAATCTAGTCTGACTCAGCAAAGCATGAATAACTGCTGCAAAAGTAGTGGACTCACTTCAGCCAACTAGCCAGATAGGGTCCTGAACTTGAGGGAGGGCAGGAAGTAGGCTGTGTGCTAGCTGTGTAGAACCTCTGTAGGAACACAGACAGTGTTCTTTTCCATTTTGTTGGCTGCCTCTAGTCATTCTCAATGAGTCATTCATGCCAACGTTTCAAAGTTAGGGAGAAAAAGATCTGAAGAAAGAACAAGAGTATTTGGGGGCTCTGCTGGAACTCACTGGATAGAAGAGCTTTGCTGATGAGTCTTGCTTATTTAGCTCCCATGATTCTCTCACACTAGCTGAGAACATTTTGTAGACACCACTTCGTTAATTCTTCCAACATCCTTGGGAGAGAGGTAATATCAAAGATAATTTGGTATCACTGTGTGGATTCAGAATAGGAACAAACTGTGTGTGTGTGTGTGTGTGTGTGTGTGTGTGTGTGTGTGTGTGTGTGGTATAGTCACACATGGATGTGCTGGCATGTAGGCCTGTGTACAAACAGAACGAGAGTGTCCTGTTCCATCACTCTCTACCTTATCTGGCTGAGATAAGGTCTCCTACTGAATCTGGAGCTGGACTGGAAGCCAGCAGCCACGGTAGTCTAATGACCTGCTCTATTTCGCAAAGTGTGAGGTCACAGGTACAATCTCACTTGGCTTTTTATGTGGGTACTTAGACTCAAAGCAGGCCCTCAAACTTGAATAACAAGTGCTCCTATCCAGTAGCCATCTCTCCAGACTTTTAAAACAACCGTCTGTAACATGACTATAACACTGGTGGTTTCCAAGAGAGTAACTGATTTTCTTAGTTCATTTCCTAGAAGCTTCTTGCAAAATATTCATCTTCTCCAGTCTCTTTGACCAAATGTCTGAAGCATCACTGAGAAGAGTGGACACATTTATCAATAGATTATGATTTTAGGATTTCAGCTTGGGGTTTACTTGGGACTTGAATGCTTGGATGGAAAAATCTCTAACTTTCCATATTTTCTGTGTTATATTAAAACCCCATTGTTTGTGAGCCAATCTTCCTGTGAGTTGTTGTGTCTAGGTTTTATATTCTAATTGAAGGCCTTCCTTTCCATAACTTACTGTCACTCCATGTTGGTGACAATGGAAGATCTGTGAGATCACAAGTTGTGGGGTCTTAATACTGTACTTCTTGGTACCAGCATAGTCCTTGTGAGGAAGGCTTTTCATGAACACCGACGTATGGGGATATGGTCTCGAATGGGTGGAATAGAGCTGTTAAACATTATGAATTTCTGATTTAACTTCTTTAAAATATGTGGGTGGGCGCGTGTTCCTATAGTGGATGCACGCGCATGTGTGAATGTCCGTGCCTGTGCATGGAAGCCCTCTAGATATTCCTTGTGAGCATCTCTCTCTCTCTCTTTCTCTCTCGGTGTGTGTGTATGTGTGTGTGTGTGTCCTTATAGGATCTCTTACTAATTTGGTTAGGCTGGTAGACCAGCAAGCCCTATGGATCTGCCTGTTTCTCTTCTTCAGTTCTGAGATGGCAAGCACGGACTACCATGCCTTACATTTTACTTGGGCACTAGTTATCAAGCACTAAAGGGCTAGAAGCTGAGGCTTCTTTCAAAACCTGTTCAATTTAGTTGATCTGAACAAAGGCATGTTGGGTCCCAGCCAGTTGTTCCTATAATAGCTACATATTCAGAAGGAGCGGACCGGGCGTCTATGGAGCCCCCTTCTACTACTGAACCCACAGCAGTTTGTCTAATGCACTCTCCCACAAGCTTCTATTTGCCAGGCAGCCAAGGGACAGTCTTTCCCTGGATGACTGTCATTGTGGATTTATCCTTCTTGGTTTTCTTAACCAATGGATGCCAGGATCAGTTTTTCTCCTGTTTGTCTACCATGCTGACTCCAGAGGATTGGTGGGAAATAAGATGTACTTTTTTTTTTTTTTTTTTTTTTTTTTTTTAGACCATGAAATCAATAGGCATAAAGGTACTCCTTTTTGATATTTCTGTTCAAATCACAGGTGACCCTTGTCCAAGTTAGAGTTTCAGGAGCCTGGTGGCTGCCTTCCAGAAGGACAGCTGTGCTTGTCAAAGGGCCATAAAAGGTGGGACTTGGATGAGTTGCTGCCTCCTGGGGATCTTGAGGGCTAGCCTGAAGTGCTTGCTCCTGTCCTCTTTCTTGCCTGTCCTTTAATGGACACAGTCACTCAACTGACTTTTTAGACCAGGGTTCTTAAACTTTTGCTTTGCAGTAGAATTAATTTAAATGGGTATGTGACGGTAGAGGAAGAGTCCACAGGGGGAAAGAGCCCATCATCTTTAATTTCTGAATGCTTCTGGCATCCTGAAGAAACATATAACTTTGTAGAAACCCCAGTGGCATTAAACAGTGGAGAATGACTTCATCCATGTCTTTTCTACTGGGCATGAGAGATTTCTTTCTTCCCACAGTATGGAAGAGTTGGTTGCTTTCAGCTTGGCCCTCCAGGAAACTCAATTAAATTGTGCTAGGCAGTATTCTTTTCTAATTGTTGGAAATTTCATTTGTGAATTTGTAGTTGAGGTAGTGGTCCCATAGGGCTCTGGGTACTCACAGAACTTTTACTTAATTTAAAGTTAAAAACTATTTCAAATTTTTTTTTTTTTTTTAATAAATTGGTGGAATAAGCCTTGACTCTTTCTAGTGTATTTTTCGAAACTTTTAGTTTCAGTTTGGGGTCTACCTTTCAAGCCACACTCATTTCCCTGTGGTTCACACTACCTTTGCGGTGGCTGGGATGTTACTCTAGTTGCCTTGGCAATGTGAAATATTTGTAGGAAATAAAACAAACCTCTTAGGGTTTTTTTTTTGTTTGTTTGTTTGTTTCTTCACTTTGCAACAAGAAAGTGAATTCAGTACATACCTTTCAGAAGTAGAGATGGATTCTTTTTTCCATCCTGCCTTTACTTGATTAATAACAAGAAGGGCCTAGCAAGATGGCTCAGTTGGTAGAGTGCTTTCTGCACAAGCAGGAAACCCTTTCTGTCTCCAACACCCACATGAAAAGTCAAGTCAGATATGTACCTGTTACTCCAGTGCTGGGAAGCAGAGACAAGAGCATCCCTGGAGTTTGTTGGCAGCCTAGACAAATAGGGGAGTTCCAGGACTCTGTTTTAAAAAATAAGGTAGGCTGTGGATCTCTACATCTGTTTCCATTAGAGGAGAAGGGGAGGAAGGAGCTCTGTAAGGGGAGGACTGGGAGGAGCGGGAGGGCTGATATTGGAATATAAAGTGAATAAATGAATTAATGAAAAAACTATGTTAAGGGTTGCTGTGAGATAGGGCCTGCAGTCTAGGACCTGACTTCTATCCCCAGATATCCTGTGGTGGATGGAGAGAATTGAGTCTCCCAGTTGTCCTCTAACTGCCATGTGTCACGCCCACAGCCACACCCGCCTACTCGCACCCACACACAATAACAGTGGTTTACCTCATCTCCCGGGTTAGCTGAGGAAGGCCTCTTTGCCTCTCCCTTCATCTCTCCTTCTCCCTCTGTTCTCCTCTCTATAGTTCAAAGAAGTTGAGGAATTCCAGTTGAGCAAGAATGGGCAGAAGTAAGATCCAATTTTCCTGATTTGATCAACAAAGCCAGGCCGACGGATTAGCCAAATGATCAGCGGTATGGGTGACTCGAAGCTCTGGTCCTGCAATCCGACCCGCCTACTTAACCTCCTTGGGTTTCAGTTTGGGAAACTGAGTCAGAAGGATGGCAAGTTCAAGGTCTACCTAGAGGAACTGTGTCAAACTGAAAAGTAAGCAGAGGGCTGTGGATACAGCTCTGTAGCACAGTGCTTGGCCAGCGTGCGCCAGGTTCAAGATTCAATCTCTTACAGATATAATTTAAAAACCACTAATGTTTAGTAGTCTACCTGGCACGGAAGCTCCCGCAGCAACCTTCACTGTTACCTGAAAGCTGTTGAGCTGCAGTGTCAGTTATGTGGGTCCTGACACTAACAACAGCAACAGCAACAATGGCAGCAACAACAGTTATATAAATGGTTAGAAAGTCCGTCCATTTTCTTTAACTCAGTATTCACCACAATCAGTTGGTTAAAGCTTTTGTTGTTGTTGTTTGTTTTTTGTTTTGTTTGTTTGTTTTTGCTAGTAGTAAAATTTTTGAACTGAGGAAACCCTGTTTTGCTTTGCTGGTTGTGTTCTTTACACCAACTCAAGGGGATGTCGAATCGTATCTTATTCAACCCTTCTCTCCGGTTACGACAGGAGGCTCTGTCAGTCCTTATGGAATTGATTAGATGGGTAGGCAAGAGACAAATGCTGTCATTTGAAAATAAAGCAAAACAAAGCCCAAAACCCATGCCTGCATGAGAAACCCAAGCATCATGGACTGAAGGCCCTGGGGTGGCATGATGGTGGCATGCCCTTGACTCCGCCTCTTTTTCTTTCTGAAATGGTAATCTGCATATTTTAAGAAACCTGTGCTCAAAATACATATTCTCTCCTGATTTCCATGTTCTGATGTGACTATGAAATCCTCATTCTGGAGGTTAAATGTGAATTGTAGGGGCTGGTGAGATGGCTCAGTAGTTAAGAATACTGGCTGTCCTTTGGGGGACCTGGATTTGATGCCCAGCACCTCATGGTAGTTTACAATTGACTTTAATTCCAATTTCAGGATACTCAGTGCTCTCTTCTGGACTTTGTGGCACTAGTCATGCCACAGTGCATGTATGTACATGCAGGCAAAACACTCATACATGGCATGTATATGGCTTCAATCACTCATGCACATCACACACGAACACACATGGACACACAGACACACATGGACACACAAACACACATGGACACACAGACACACATGGACACACAGACATAATGGACACACAGACACACATGGACATACAAACACACATGGACACACAAACACACATAATTAAACAAACGTATACTATCGGACCTTCTTGCTGTTTATTAGTTTGAAACCAAAATCCCACTGACTTGGGCCTGCTGGACCCAGGTATAAGGCAACATCCATAAAGGAAATGCTTTGTTAATCTCAGATCTAGAAAGAGCGTAACTTCTGCTGTGAGACAGATCTACAACTAAAGCCGGGAGGTAGAAGCGAGTGGGAGGGCTAATCGGATCTGAACCAAGATTAAATCCTAGAGGGATGTGTCTAAGGAGCCAGGGTAAGAGCTGAGGGTGTTTGTGGTGGCCTCTGCCTGTAATCCAGGTACTCACGAGGCATGAAGGTTGTGAGTTTGGAGCCAGTCCCAGCCACATGGGGAAACTTGTCACAAACATACAAAGGAATAAATAAATGAATACACAAACAGTGTAAGTCCGTGAAAAGGTGCCTTTTCTCCAAGTGATTCCCTTTCAAGGAGCAGAGAGTATAGCCATTTTATTTCTGGGCAGTACCCATTTAACATATGGCATCTCTTTGACTATATTACAATCGCACTCTCATCGGAAGTGAAGACACATGGGCAGGAGTCTGGAAACTCAGTCTTGTCCCTCACAGGTTGAGTGGCACCTGCTGATTATTCCTTGGAGCTTTTGCTTGTTTATCTAGAAAACCAGGGCTTTGTCTAGGTCATTTCTATCCTCTCTTCTAGAACAAAAATCTACTACCACCACCTCAGCATAGGACATGGGATCAGATCTCTTTCAAGTCACTCACACAGGCAGAGGAACTATTATTTCTCGTTAACTATTCCCTAGGTCCTCTAAGGTGATTTTGTATGTTCAGAATGGCCTGCCTTCATTTCAGACTTGAGGCCCCACATACAGTTGCAACTAGCAGACTGGGTGATTTTAAGTATGCCAGAAGTTGCTATAGTAATTCCCCTTTCGTTACTCAATAGCAGTGTTTAGTAGTAAAAATGTCAAAAATTTAACAACCCACTAGGTCCTTTGTCTGAGCTGCCCCAAAGGCAGACAGAGCCAACTGTTATCAGTTTAGATCTACGAGCTAAACCCAGCTCCTCCATGAGAGCAAGGCCTGTGTTTGCATCTGACTGTGGGAGACAGGTAGAGGATGCCTTCTTTTGTCAAAGGAGGCAGACTCAGAGACAATATAAGGGGGTCTTGGTTCCCTACCTCTTTGTTTTTCCTTGTGAAGCTTTGTTTGTCCTGCAGTTCTACAAACAAATGCTGGACAAGAGACTCATGTAAACGAAGGCTGCGGATTTCTTCAAGGGAGTTTACAAACAGAATCCCTAAGACAGAAGCAGGTCTCTGGGGCCATTATGGTGAATGTAAATTCTACTTGAAAAGCACTTTGAGGCTCTTAGAGTTAAACATCTGCAAGGTTTGCCTTCTAATGCAAGAAGGGATTCTTATCTTTGGACAAGTAGTAATAATTGCGTTAAATACTGCACTTTTTGTGGACTAAAATCTAGGCGCATCTTGTTTTCTTTGAGGCATCGAAAGCAGGTGAGACCCAGAGCTGAACTAGCATGAACAGGACAGATCTAAGTCTAACCCTTCTAAAACCAATCATTCAGTCAGTCAATCAATCAATCGGTCGATCAATCAAAACCACAACAACATCCTCTCCAACATTTTGGGGTGAGTCTCAGGGCCTGAAGGTGTAGCTCAGTTGGTAGATTGCATAGCATTAATAAAAGCCCAGGGTTTAATCCCCAACACTGCACAAAGCTGCGTATGGTGGTGCATGTCTGTAGTCCCAGAACTCAGAAAGTAGACATGGGAGGATTAAGAATTCAAGGTCATTCTCAGAGTCACAAGTTCTAAACCAGCCTGGGCTTCTTGAGATACTGCCTCAACACATCTCCTCCTCTAGGTAGTTACCACTATTGAAAACCCCAAGGATATTATTTTCCCATTCCCCTCAGAAGAGCCGGAGTGTAGTGAAACAGAGCAGCTGTTGAGTGAATGAATAGTGGGGTGTGGGAGGCATGGGTGGGTGGGGTTCCATAGCGTGGGCTCAGTCTGGAAAGAGTTGGAACCCCAGTTTTCAAGTGTGAAGAAAACCATTTACTTTTGATTGACTGACATTATGTGGTAGGGGCAGAGGACAAGCTGCAGGAAATGGCTCTTTCCTTCCATCAAGGGGGTTTCTGGGTTTGAATTCAAATCATCATGCTCAGCAGCAAGCATCTTTGCCCACGGAACCAGCTTGTCAGTCTGAGTGCTGATTTTTTCCCTTACATATCTCTTGTAGCATTTGATATGTTTCAACCCCATTTGCAATTATGACTTGAGTATTTTGCCCACTAAGATTGACCACTAAGAACAGTCAAAAATCCACTACTTACTTTCATGAACTCTTAAGATATGTGTAAGCTATAGCTAGAACAGTACAGAAGAGACTCAATACATTTTCGACTTCCTTTAGTTTTTCTGTTAGGATTTTCCACAGATTATGGTTTGGTTTTCATTTACCCACGATGATGTGGTCCAGTGAATTTGGTTGTGATTAGGCTGAAAAAATTGATTTTCTACTTTATTTTATCTTTTGAGTGTGAGCATCCATGCGGAGGTCAGAGGTAAACATCAGTGTCTTCCTCAATTTTTCTCCACTTTATGTTTTGGGACAGGACTTGTCACTATCTGGACCTGGAGCTCACTGATGGGGCTTGATTGGCTGGTCTGCAAGCCCCAGACCTCCTCCTGCCTCTGCTTCTGCTGTGCTGACATTCACAACTTTGAATGTGGGTGCTGAGGGCTTGAACTCGGCAACTCACACTTTCTTGGCAACAGTTTTACTTACCGAGAGTTGTCTGCTTGTCCCCAAAAGGAGTTTCTTCAGTGCTCTAAGACTCTATTACCACAAATCCAGCTCTAGAGGGTAAATGGGTGGCCCCTGGTAGGTTGCCCATACTCTAGGGTAGACCCCATTCTCAAGATGCAATGGGCAAACCAACCTGAACTTGATGTGGAAAAAATAAATAAAAGAAGACATCTCAAACTTGGGGAAAAAGGGATGGGACGGTGGCACGAGTTTGCAGTCTGTGCATATGTTGAAAATACATTGCATGGTTTTTCAAAGATTTAATAAAAATATTGTTTTTAAAGTGTTCAAATCATAACCAGGAATTTTATTTCAAATCTTTCTTGAAATCGTCATTTAATTTAGGAAATTATATGTGTGAATCCTGCAGCATGGAGAAGTGTTATAAATGAGATAACATGTACAAGATACACACTTGTTCTTTGAGCGAATAGCATGCAGATGGTAGACTGGGGATGCTAGAGGGCAGAAACCACATCTGTAACAGGCACTCACTTAAACTTTATTTGTACAAACAAGTAGTGGTGAGCTTTCAGATCACATCCTTCTGAAGGTTCACCCTTCTCCAGCCAGATTTAACTATTTAAACAATCACTTAAATATTGAGTATTTAATGGAACAAAACCCCGCAGTCTAGCTGATGGCATACATCAAAGGAAAAACTCCAGAATTCAAATTTATAATTATGGCTCTTTTTACTTTCTGCTCTTAACTTAGGCACCCCTTAATGTCAGCCCTAAGTACTGTATTTTTTTAGCAGGTCACATAAGACTAATACTTCACTAAAAGTTGTGGAACCATAGAGTTGTAGCCGAAGTTGTGACAATCTAATATGGGAGTGTTTGTCCCAGAAACTCCAGAAGGTAGGTTTGGGCCAAGCGATAGAGTTTTGGCCAGGGAGATATAGTTAGATACAGTGTGTATCATGCTTAATTTGAGGCTTTGAAAAGTTACATGTGTATTCTTCATGTCCAGTTTCTGTGAACTTGAGTGACAGTGTGCTGTTGACCAGCATTGAGCACACAGTGGTCAAATACATTCTCTAGAGATGCATAGAAATACCAGAGGAAGGAGCTGGGCTGTGAATGACCGTGCTCAGTAGAACAAATCTGCCTGCTTGCCCTGGACAGTGATATGAGAGAGACACAAGCCTCTGTTACTTAAATTGCTGTCTTATTCTTCTAAAGAAGCTAAATCTTTGGTTCTGTTCATATAGGATATTGGCACCGGAAGAGGAGTGTTGTTGTCACAAACCTGAAATATATGAGCCATTAACTCTGAGGGTGGTTAGCAGATAATGCAATAAAAGTAATACATGCATGTAATGGGTTGATGGAGATACTGAGCACTGCTTCAACAGCTTGACCAGTTACACTAGAGCTAGGAAGAGTCAAGTTAATAATGCTGGAGAGGTTTGGAAGAGGCAAAGTTGATTGAAATTGAGACCAGGACACATACTAGTTCATTTAATGGCGATGTTGGATGGGTAAGCCAAAGAGAATAGAAAGTCACGGCTTGAAGACAGGGAAGAGCATATGAAAACAGGATGCAGGGGGCTGGAGATGTACCTCAGTCAGTTACGAGATTGCATAACACACAAGAAACCCTGGGTTCAATCCCCCGCACCTAAAGCAGGTGTGGTGGTGTATTCTTATACTTTTATGATTAGAGAACTGGAGGCAGGCGTGGCAGGGGTGATGCCAGCCTGTGGTCCATGAGATCTCATTTCAAAATATATAAATGATGAATAAATAAAGGCCATCTTGATACTTAAACGAACAAAAACTAATGGACTCCAGGCTTGTTGGAAAAATGGAGGGGGAGGGGTAAAATAAACGAACTAAGCAGATTGGGTGTAATTAAAATAAAATAGCATGAAAAATAAAAATGAGATTAGAGTCAGCATTTCTGTGGGGTTTGTATTCATTGCCAACTCTGGTCTGACATACATGAAGACACTAATATATTATCTGTTAATATATTAAATTGTTTTTGCAGTTGTGGGGATCAAGCCCAGTGCCTTGCACTAAGTAAGCTCCATGTCCTCACTCCTCCATATAGTACTGAGATTTAAAAGGAAGAGAATCAGGCCAGTGAGATGGCTTAACAGGTAAAGGTCCTTGAAGACAGAACTAACTCCTGAAAGTTGTCCTCTGACCTCCACGCATGCATTGTGATGTTGCGTGCACACACAGAAGTGAAGGAATAAATGTGAAAAAATATATAAGGGAAGAGAGGGCATTGATGAGGCACTGACTTGTTTCTGTGTATGAAAATCTGAGATTGATGAGGACTTAGAGGTAAGGCTGCCGTGACTTTGCAGCCATAGCTGGGGGTACAAACACGGCGTGTGCGATCTTCCAGCCTCTGCCTGCACTCCTGCCTTAGTGAACTGTCTTCAGTCTCTCCTCCCCTTCACCTTGGCATTGAGTTATTAATAGAATCAGTGTTGTAAGTGAAAGGGTCAGTCCAACAAGATTTCTTATATTTAGCATTCATAGACACTCAAACTTAATTGCCTGCTGAAGAAGGTCATCGAAACTGGTACCCACAGTTGGACTTGAGACTAAGGAAATGGACTCGCTGCTTGAAACAAGTGTGGACTTCTGACAGCTTGGTACATAAGAGCTGTTAGACAGGAAGACATGGACTTGTTCTTCTCTGGAGAGTGGTCCCCCTTCGTCCCCTTGGTTTCCATTGGTTTTGAAGTGTATTGAAAGAGTTCTTTCATTTTTCCTGAGTGAGCTGGTAATTTAGCCTGCAAGGCTATCAGCTTTTCTACATCTCTGTTTGACACTAAGTTGACCTCTGCTTACCTCATACATGCTAAAATGAAGCATAACCAAGACCAACCACCTTGGTGATAAGGGTAAGGGAAAACAAACAGTGAACGGTCCTTTAGAGATAGATTGCTTCCTGTTAATTACTTGTGCCACATGACCAGGCAGGAGGCTGGGTATATGCACCTGGGCTTTTCACTAGTGTAGAAGCCAGTGTCTTTGGACACAGAAGTTTAGTACTTTGGAGTAAGAGATATAGGCTTAACTCTGGCAGTAGTTTGTTCTGTGTGATACATTTAATGGGCAGGGAGAGTGAAATTTAATTTCTTTGCTGGTGAGTCTGTTTCAAGTCATAACTTCCGTATTTTGTCTTCACTTAGATGACTTGAACTCCACAGGTTGGCCAAGTCATTAGAAAGTACAGTCTCCAGGGCTACCTACCCTCAGTGACCAATTCAAGGTATCATTCACCTTCATCAGCCCTGCTATCACTTGGTTTAAAACAAAATACTCAGTCAAGGAGGGTGGCATACACTTCTACTCCTAGCACTCTGGAGATTAAATCAGAAGAATTGCTCTGAGTGTGAGACTAGCTCAGCTTGGGCTACTTAGTGAGATACTATCTTAAAAACAAACAAAATCCAAGCAAGCAAGCAAGCAAGCAAGCAAGCAAGCAAGCAAGCAAGCAAGCAGCCAGCCAGCCAACCAACCAACCAACCAACCAACCAACCAATCAAACCAACAAACAAAAAGTAGCAGAAAGTTACTTGAGTATTGCTTGGCTGTTCTAGAAATAGGAATTCTGGTAATTTCCATGCTTTCTGATTAAGATTGAGTGACAGACTCAAATAAGAATGGCTATGACCAAGAAAATATAAAATGACAAATGTTGGTGAGGAGGTAGGAGATAAAGAATCTCTCACATAATATACTGCTAGTAAGAGTTCAAATTAGTGTAGGCTCTATGGCGATTAGTATGGGGTCCTAAGAAGAAAGAAAGACAGAGAGAGAGAGAGAGAGAGAGAGAGAGAGAGAGAGAGAGAGAGAGAGAGAGAGAGAGAGAAGACTATATGATCCTGGATCCTGCTATCCTGTGTCTGGGTATTCAAGAACCAAAGTCAGGAAGTTGTAGAAATCCCTGCACACCAAGCTTCTGCTGTGCCCCTCACCATGGCCATGTTACTGAATAAGCCTATGTGCTCATTAGTAGCTGAATGAATGAAGAAAAGGAAGTGCATATTTATAGAGCAGAATTTTATTCAGTCATAAAGATGAATAGAATTATGTCATTCTAATGACAAATAGGTAGAACTGAACTTATCATACTAAGGGAATCCAGCCAATCATAAAGGCAAGTGCAAAAATGGTTTCCCTCAAATGCAAAATCAGGAAAAGAAGAGGATATAGAGGTGAGGGGGAAGTGTATTAGAATTACGGAGGGAGGCAGAGAGAAGAAGGGGTGATAGGATGAGAGAGGGCGTGGATATAATATCCATGTATGGAACGTCTAATGGAATTCTTTACTTTGTACTATTTGAAAGAAAATAGAGAAACAGAGTATTCAGAAACCCAAACACACACACATACACACACACCACAGAATATATATTTATATATCAAAATATATATGTCTATTTATATATATACCTATATATCTACATATCTATACCTATATCTATCTATCTATCTATCTATCTATCTATCTATCTATCTATCTATAATATAACTGAAAAACTATTTTACACTTTGGGACATAAAAAACATTTAGATTATGTTCTGATGTCCATGCCATAACAACAAATTAACTGAAAAATTGCCTGAGTTTAAAGGCTGTCTACAGTGGCTTTAGGTCTGGAAAGTCAAGGTGAAAATAAGTGAATGCTTTAGAGGGAATAATGAAAGGGAAAGGAAGTGGAAAACTGACTGGAAACTTGCAGAGGACAGCAGAGAAATGCTGCTTTCTTCATCAGGTAGACTGCAAGGAGGCCTCGTATCTGTCGCTGCCCTTCACCCTCTGGTCTACGCTCTCTCTCCCTTCTCTAGGGCCATAGTTGGGTGAGCTCACGTAGGCCCCTGATTGCATTCACCACCCGCATGCTGATGACACATCTTGCTATGTCTGCCTGAAAATGGGGGTTCTTCAACTGCCTTCTCAGCCTTCCCTGTGGATGTTCAGGAGGCATCTCCAAATCTGCAGTTTAAAAAAGCATTTTCATTCTTATCACTACTAATATTGTTTTGGGAACTGAGGCCAGGGCCTTGGGCATGTTGGTCAATGACTCTGTTATTAAGCTAAATCCACAACTGTAATATTCTTTTAGCTGAGGGTTTAACCATTTCTTTGTGAGCTGAGTAGTTACTGCTGGGTTAACCTGGTTGTCAGGTACAAAGAATCCTTGTGATTGCATCAAGGAGTAGATTGAAGGTGGCAAAAGTTCACATAGCGAAGGTTAGAAGTTACTAAGGTAATATAGGCAGGATTGCAGTCAAATAAGGTACCGACCGGCACATGCTTTGGACGCAAAATGTAAGAAGAGACACACAAGTGACCAAGAGTAGACATCTCCTAAAAGTTTCTATCTACGTGTTCAACCTTGTCTAGCTCTGCTCTGGTTGGAGATATCAGATGTTTGCTCTGGATATCAGGGAATAATGTCGATATAGTTATTAGGAAACCAGAGCCAGGATTGCCTGCCAGACTATGGAAGAAAGGTAAAAGAGACTGGCTGGCTGGTGCCTGGTGTTTGGCTTCAGCAAACATGGAGCTACCATCGTCTGGAATGGGAAGGGCTTCAAGAGCCAGATTTTGGGTGAGAGAAGGCATTGATCTTCTGAAATATGAAACTTGAATTATCTTAGACACAGGGTGGGGTGGTACACCCTTGTCATCCCAGTTCTCTGGAGGCTGAGGCAGGGATATCACAGGCTAGAGTTCATTAGGAGAAAGTGTCTGAAAGGACACAAGGTTCAGTGGTAGTCCCTTTGCCTGACTTGTGTAAAACCCATGATTTGGTCTATGGGGGGGGGGGGGTGGCGGGAGGGAAGGGAAGGAGGAGAGGAAGAGGCAAAGACAGACAGACAGATAAAGAGAAACAGACAGATAGAGATAAAGAGAAAGAGATAGAGAGATGGGTATGGATTTTAGATGCCCAGTGGGATTCACGCCAGCAGGATGTTGGAGACTGAAGTAATAGACAAATGATGGTCTCATTCATTTTAGAAAGTATGCATCATACTGCTATGTCAGGATACTTAGCTTTATGAAAAATCATTTGAGTTGATCAGTATGCTTTTATCTACAAGCATAAGAATGCCCAAATAAATGGACTGAAGGAAGGATGAGAAATGATTGTGTCTCACAAGACATTGCCTGGTAGGGCAATTAGAGCTTCCATTGACACGTTCCTCAGATACTGTATTATTACTCTCTGTATTTGCACTGCGTCTAACCAGTTGTATTAGCTTGGTACGTAGGTTCCTAATCTCATTACTTTCATTCTTGCTGGGACACATTAACTAACAAAAGCAGCATAAGGAGGGAAAGGTTTCTTTTGTTTCACAGTTTGAGGCTATCCCAATTAGTCATGGTGGGGTTATAACAGCAGGAACTTGAGGTAGCTGGTCACTTTGCACCCAGGCAGGAAGCAGAGATGAATGCTTCAGCTCAGCTTGCTTTCTCTTCTTTACTTTGTCCAGGACCCCAGTCCTTAGGTTAGGTCTCCACAGTGATAAATGTAACTCAGTCTCTAGGTTAAGATATAAAAGTAGCTGGGCAGTGGCAGCGCATGCCTTTAATCCCAGCACTTGGGAGGCAGAGGCAGGTGGATTTCTGAGTTCGAGGCCAGCCTGGTCTACAGAGTGAGTTCCAGGACAGTCAGGGCTATACAGAGAAACCCTGTCTCAAAAAAACAAAACAAAACAAAAC
>CM052714.1:48629915-48646432 GCA_028551405.1 Uromys caudimaculatus | reverse complement strand
GAATGTGGATGACAGCTTAGCCATTGTCCCTCAGGTATTATCCACCTTGGGTTTTTGTTTGTTGTGAGACAGGCTCTCTCACTGGACTCTCTGGTTGACTGGCCAGCATGCCTCGGGGATCCACTTGTCCTTTGTCCCACCTCAGCACTGGGATTTCAAGCTCCTGCCACCATGCTTTGGCTTTTAAACACGTGTTCTAGGAAAGAGACTCAGATCACCTTTCTAACCAAGCTATCCCCACCTCCATATTTCTTTTAAAAAGTAAAACCTTTTAATTTTGTGGTTCTTTTTGGCAGTTTTCAAATGACAAGAAAAAGATTATGTTTAAAGATGCAACTAAATCCTATTACTTTCATTAATGCTTGTTTATCTTGAAATACTGTCAATGCCTATAAAGGCTATAGGTTTCTGTGCTCCTAATCTTGTGATATTCTTGTTCCTTGCAGTACTGGCATTCTCTGGGGGAGACTTTCAGAGAGGCCCTTGCATTCTGCATGCCCCTCTTCTTTCTTGTCTCTTCTTCCTTCAAGTATGGCTGAGAGATAGCAGCTGTTGACCACTGCCACTTACAATGTTTGCTCATGAGCCAAGCAATTGTTTCTGTTTTCCAGTTGAGTTTAAGTGTGCAAACAAGAAATCACCCTGGCTAGGCCGGCAGCAGTCAATGCACATCTCTGAGGCAGCTTTGGCAGGTATCTGATCTGTGGTGTGTTCCCATCATGGGCCAGCTGCAGACAATGAAAAAGGCCAAGGACTTCCTCTGCCCAGATCTGCCGTATTGGGTTTTTATTCCTTTCCTTGTCGATGGTTGAGGAAACATGACTGACAGCCCCAAGGACCTGCACCAGTGCAATGCCACTGCATGGATCCAGAGCTTCCTAGATTTGGTTCATAATCTTCCACTTAAGTGCAGTGTCAGTCAGGTAAGACACAGAGCAACAGACGACCATCTCTGGCCCTGTCACATTCCTAATAACTGAGCAGCCATGGGACATCTCACCAGTCCAGATCAGCTTTGCCTGGTAAAGACATTTCCAAAGGAAATCAGCAGCTTCATTTCACTTGAGTGAAGGTTCTATTTGCTCTAATTCTTTTTCAGGTACTGGGCATTGAACCTAGGATTACACATAAGCTAGGCGAGCGCTCTACTACTGAGCTGCATCCCCAGTCCTGCCATAAAGTTCGGGTACCTACCCATGTGGAGCAATCACAGTCACAAAATGTGCCAGGCAAGGAGGAAAGGAGCAGCTGCAAATGTGCAAATGCTGTCTAAGCTCAGGAAGTATGTTCAAAAGGTTTGCTGAGCCATGGGGGATTCGTTCCCACTCAGATCAGCTCTCTCTTCTGCATCTGATTTTTAGCTTTGGTTCCTTTCACTATGTGGAATTCAGGAGATGGACCATTTCATTTTTCCACCTTTTTTATATTTGATTAAAAATATAATTATATCATCTCTTCTTCCCCTTCCTCCCCAGTCCCTCCCTGGGTCACCCCTCTCAAATTAATAGTCTCTTTTCCCTTAATTGTTATTGTTATATGTATATATGAATATGCAGATAACGGCAACCTGAGTCCATTTAGTGTTGCTTGTATGATATGTTTTTCAGGCTGAGCATTTGGTATTGGAAAACCAAGTAGGAGGCTCCTTACTAGGAAAGACTAATTCTTCCTCTCTCTGTACTTGTTAATTGCCTGTAGCTCTTCATCTCAGAGTGGAGTCCCATGAGATCCCCCCATTCGTGTTGGGATGTCCGCTGGTGTTCAGGTCTGGCTTAAGCAGCCATATTGTTGAGATTTCATGGGTGTGGCTGCCTTTGAACCAAATGAAGCTTAAAAAAAAAGAAGTGCTCAATGTCTAATTTAAAAGCACGTCCCATTAGTCACCAAATTTGCCACTTCTTTCTAGCATTGTTAAAGATCTGTGATTAAGCCCAGAGGTCATTATTTCCCTTTCCTGGGATTCTCACTCTATTTTATTTTATTCTTTTGTTTTTGACACAGGGTTTCCCTGTGTCATCCTGGCTGTTCTGGAACTCACTGTGTAGACCAGGCTGGCCTCGAACTCACAGAGATTTGCTGTCTATACCCTTGAGAACTGTGATTGAAGTCCTGTGCCTCCACCATTCCATTGCCTGATTTGACCTCTCAGGAGGTGTCTAGTGGCTTTGCAGAAAGAAATCCTGTATATTGAATTTGTAGGTTGAAAGTAATGCCGCTGTAATGTTCTCCTCAAAAAATTAAAGTGAACAATTATTGAACTTACTTGCTATTACTTTTTCTTTGAGGTAGGATCTCATGTGGTCCAAACTGGCCTCAAATGCTGTGAATTTTATGTAACTGAGAATGAGCTTAAAATCCTGATTCTCCTGCCTCCACACTTCAAGTGCTGGATTGACAGGCGTAAACCACCAACCCTAGACTCATGAAAGTTATAACTGTCCTAAATACTTGTGCCTAACATAAGCATTAACTTCCTAAGTTTTATATTTAACTAAATGCATGCTTTGTTAATTTGGTTATTAGTTTTCTGTATTGCAGTTCAATTTTATAAGTGTGTGTGTCCTTTTCATTTTTAATTTTTTCTTTCTTCTTTCTCCTTTTGTTCTTTCATTCTTTTGTATGTGGGAGTATGGTGTATGCATGTGTAATATACAGATGTTCCTGTGTATATGTGCATGCAGAGGCCATGGCGGGGATGAGCTGTCTTCAATTACTTTCTACCTTATTTCTTTGAGGCAGGGTCTCTCCTCGACCCTGAAGCTCATGTTCTAGGATGGTAGCTTCCAAGCTTGTGATCCTCTGATCTCCCCCCCAGTGCTGAAGTTGAGGTGTGTGGGAGACCAGGACTGGCTTGTTACATGGGTTCTGGGACTTGAAATCAGGTTCTTATTGTTGTACAGCAAATATTCTTAACCCCAAAGCCACTTTGATGCTGGCGCCCTTTAGTATAGTTTTTGAATTCTTGTCTGTAACCAGCACAAAACTGAAGATGTGCTAGGCATCCAACATTTTTGTCAGTGGAATCCCAGATGAAAATATCTCATATCAACACGGTATGAAAAAGTTTCCAGGTCTCCGGGTTTTGTCAGTAGTGATTATTGCTGTGTCTTTTCATTTAAACAACCGTTGGACTGAGTGTGAGATCCCAGATGGAGGAGTTGGAGAAGGGACTGAAGGAGCTGAGGGAGTTTGCAGCCCCATGGAGTGAGCAACAGGGTCAACTGGTCAGACCCCCCAGTACTCCTAGAGACTGGACCACCAACCAAAGAATACACATGGAGGGACCCATGGTGCTGGCCACATATGTGGCAGAGGATGGCCTTGTTGGTCATCAGTAGGAGGAGAGGCCCTTGGACCTGAGGGTGTTAGATGCCTCAGTATAGGGGAATTCCAGGGAGGAAAGATGGGAGTGGGTGGGTAGGTGGGGGAGTAGCCTCATAGAGGCAGGGGGAGGGAGGATGGGATAAGGGGTTTCCAAAAGGGAGACCTGGAAAGGGGAAAACATTTGAAATGTAAATAAAGTATATATATATATCTCCAACCTGTGTTGAAAATATATATATATATATATCTCCAACCTGTGTTGAATTTTCATTCCCTTTCATGGGACAGGACTTTAAAATAGTGGCAATTTTGATACTTCAGCCATGTTTATTTCTCACACGGAGAGCTGTCTGCACATAGTAGCTTAACAGTGTGCCTGGGAGCCAATAGTAGGAACGACCAGAACTTTGACCATAAATTGCCAAACGTCTCCCGGAGAAAGAGAGCCAAAGTCACCCTACCTCAGGGGCACTATCAATCACAGTGGGAATCATGTTTGCTATTGTTGAGACTCAGAATATGATACTTGAAAGTATGTTACTTTGGTCCACTGCCTGTCACCTACTCACTCAAGACTGGAAGGTTTGAGAAGCAACGTCAGAAGCATCCTGTCTCCTCCCTACCTATTTCCTGTCCTTTCCCCCTGCAGCAAGCCATAGAAGCCAGAAATCTGCCTCAATGTGAGTCATAGGAACTGGAATCTCTCTTCCCCAAAGCAAGTCGCAACCTCCAGAAATGCTACTCGACCTTCCACAACCTCTCTGGGTAGAGGCCAGCCATAAGGAAGTTCTCTGACCTACCTTTGTCCTGCGGTAGGTCACAGGACCTGCATTGCAGGGGGATTCTGCCTTATACCCAAGAGGAAGGAACACTCAACAAGGAGGCTAAGAAGAATCTTAACAGACAGGCACTGCTGGCTTCTCCTCCTGAGCCATACATTAGATCTTTCTCTTTGTGTCTAATCACATGTCTCTTGGGTTACCCATTCTCCACAGCTCCTTGGTAGAACAGGAGATTCTTTATATGGACTCTTTGAGTTTTTCTTTCTGAAGAAGCTTCTTGGTCATGTAACACCTGGACTAAACAAATAGTGACCCTTCCTTCCTTCCTTCCTTCCTTCCTTCCTTCCTTCCTTCCTTCCTTCCTTCCTTCCTTCCTTCCTTCTTCCTTTCTTTTCCTCCCTCCCTCCTTGCCTCCCTCTCTCTCCCTCTCTCCTTTCCTTCTGTTCTTTTCTTCTTGGAACTGGAGATTGATCATAAGGCCTCATGTGAGCTAGGCAACCGAGCCACCATTGAGTTATAGTCTCAGACCTCTTTTTACTTTTTATTTAGAGACAGGATTTTACTGAGTTGTTGTCTTTAACTCACTCTGTAGCCAAGGGTGGCCATGAACTAGTGATTCTCTTGACTCAGGGTCTCTACTACCTGGATTACTGATTGCTCTACCAGACCTAGCTGTGATTACTATCTTTTTCCTTCTCAATTTTTCTTCCTTTACCCTTTCCTCTATTTCACTACCTTTCCCCTCTCCTCTTCCTTCTCTTTAACAAATTATTTTATTTTTTAAAAAAAGTCAAAACCACATTTTCTTTTAGGTATAGAATACAGTTTGCCTATTAAAACAGCACTATAATAGAATGACTTGATATAGCTTTAAATGCAAGGAAAAAGGTATAAATCTCAGTTTCTAAATCCCCTCCCACCAGAACAAAATAACAAAAACAAAAACAAAACCACCGCCCCCTCAACTTTTTCTAAATGGGCCAATGTAATAAATGTATTCAGTGAGTCATCGTGTCTGGTTCCTATTGCACTAACGATCGATGGAATTAAAAAGAAATCCCAGCTTTCACAATCACAAGATTAACAGGTCCGATTCCCTTGGAATGCAAAAATGCTACTTTAATATGCAGACAGTTAAATTCACATATCTTGGAGGTAGGATGGGGGAGGGTGGGCAACAACAACGGGCACAGAAACTAGAAGAAAAGTTTTATATCCTCTTTCATGACTCCTTTGCCTGCAATCCCTCCTTCCTTTGTTACCTACTATTGCCCTCTCTTGGTCTTTTTCCTAAATGCTATACTTTATCCACATTTACATATATGGAAGAATACTATAGTCTGGGATCCACAGATGAGGGAGAGCGTGCAGCTCTCTCTCTCTCTTTTTGTTCCTGTGCTTGAGACATCTCGCTTAGTATTATACATTCCAGGTCTATCTGTTTTCCTGTGAATTTCATGATTTTACTTTTCTTTATAGCAGAATAATATTCCATTGGATGTCTGGAAAGAGGAATCCTCTTATTCGCTGCTGGTGGGAGTGCAAGTTAATACTAGTCAGTATGGGACTCAATTGGGAGATCCCTCAAAACACTAAAAATACCCTGTGACCCAGTTATGCCGCTCCTGGATGTTGACACAAAGAACTCTGCATCCAACCTCCAAGAGCTGCGTGCGTCCTTATTCGTTGCTGCTCTCTTCACAGTAGCAAGGAAAGGAAGGCGCTCAGATGTCCATCAACTGAGAACGGACAATGATAATATGGTACAAATACACAGAGGAGTACTATTCAGCTACAAAGAAATATGAAATCTTTTAGAAGAAATCTCTTGCTGTTATGTATGCAAGGCTAGTTCAGAACTCATGGTTCTGGTTCAGCCCCCCAAGTGCAGGGATTCTAGGCATGTACCAACATACCCGGGTAGTCAATTGATGTTGTCTCTTTTGCTCATCTCTCTTTAATTGTAGAAAGGAACCACAGCTTTCCATCCTTTCAATACTAAGATCCAGTTGCTTAACAATTTGTGTCAGGTGTGTATGTTCATGGAGTACTCCTCAAGGATTTGAGCTTTCGATATAGGGAAGAGACTCAGGGCTGGAAGCATCCAGTGTACACCATCTCCCCTTCCTCAACTGTATTCCAGAAAGGACTTTCAGTTGACTTTGTAGAGATTACAGAGATTTATGCTACTAGGAATGATACTTTAGGGCATTGTAGCGAACAGTCATAGGGTAGAAGACACATTATCTCCAGGGCTATAGCTGAGTCCCATCCTCCCTCTGTGGCTCAGGATTAGCAACTGAGGCCTTGGTGCTCAGACCAAGACAAGCCTCTCCCTGGAGCTCTGGCTCCTTTCCCCAAAGCTGAAATTCCGGTTTTGCTCTCGAGCTTTTCTGCAGGAGAGAGGCATAGAATTGGTTCCCTATTTTGTGAAAATATGATAGACGATCCAACAAATCAAACACCAGAGAATCACAGCTGCTTGGATTTTCTGGAGTTAATTTCTCTCTGTGTGACATATTCTACTTTTGTCTTTTATTCTTTCGGTCCGTTAAATTCAAAACTGCCAAGGTAACTGTTTGACTCTCGAAGGGATGAAGCCACCCGTCCACAAGACCCTAGAATAAACCACTTCCCTGTGAGGCCTAAGATAGCCACTGGGTTGGTGCTGGGTATGTAATTTGCAATTGAAATTCTCTAGAGAGTTGTCAATCAATTCTTGAAGCTCCCCATTGACCCAGAGACGCTGTTATCTTAAAGCTTTATCTTCTAAGACAATGTTGACTAACGGCTTTTCTTTTATTCCTGTATGTGCTGAAAGTATAACAAATAAGCTTAATTCTCCACAAAATCTTCAAAAATACCTTTTAGCTCAGCACAATGAGCTAGAAGTTATTTCAAGAGGCTGACAAAAGAATTGTGCAAGTTTTTATACTTTTCATTCTGTATGTATGTATCTGTGTTTTTTTTTTTTTTTCATATATAAAAGCACCCAGTCACATTTAATCTTGGCTTGCACCAAGCCACATTAACTTTGTTTGCATAGAACTGATAGATCTGCCTTTAGCTCTTACGGTCCTCTTCTCATCTATCCAGTAAGCCTTCCAATTTAAATAAGAGATTAAGCACATCCACCCCAGGAGATTCACAGGTATCATGCACCTTTGCTGGGTGTAACCTCTGGGATTTGACTCCATGCCTAAGCAGTGTTTGTTGATGGAAAAGGATGGCCTACCAAAGCTAACCAAGTCTAACTGGAAAGAACTCAAGGACCATTGAATGAGCGAATGAAAGGGCTCCAGGAGAGGATAATTTGCAGAGATAGAACATGCCATGGTGCACAAATCCTTTAGGTTGGCCTTGCTCAGCAGAGGTGTTGAGGAACCTCTGCTCTCTAGAGATAAGAGAAAACTAGAGATTTTTCTTTATATTACCCATAGGATGGATGCCTACAGAGTGCAGGCGGGGCTTCGTCTGGTTACCACCTGGCCTGTAGGACCAAAGGTTGGAAGTGAGCTTTTCCATGATCCCATGGCCCCAAGTTCCTTCTCCTCACCTCCAACCACTACCTCATTTCTTGAGTAAACTTTACACTTTAGAGACATTTTAAATTTAGAGCAAAGATGAAAAAACGATACAGATTCTGGTGGGCCTGAGCCCAGATTTCTTAACATTAATGTCGCACATTACAGTGGAACTCTGACTCTATTTTATTTTATTGGGTTTTTTTTTTTTTTTTTTTTTTTTGAGACAAAATTTTACTCCATCGCCCAGGCTAATCTGGAACAGACTCATTGTACAGTCCAGGCTAGCCTAGAACTCACAGTCCTCTTGCATTTGGCTTCAAAATGCTGGGATTAAAGACATGAGTCAGTAAACCTAGGGCAGATTACCTTTTAAAAGTTTGTTGTCTTGTTTATGCCTAAGAGGCTGTTTTCTTATGAGTCGAGCAATGCTCAGGAAAAATAAGAGGCTTAGCATTTTGACAATTGTTTAGTTGTTGATGAGTCTTGCTCCATCTTTGTCAAAGAAGGTAACCATGCTATTTGAACTTACTCTCAAGTTAAAATGTACAGGGGATGACATACCTCTCTTCCTGACATGTGTGAGTAGGGATAAGACCACATCAATCATAAGTCACATATCCCACCGTTTATGTAGGGCAACAGCTATGAGTTAAATCATCTACAACTTGAAAAACTTGGGTTTTCTTTCGTGTGACCCTTACCTTTCTATCAAAGGTCTTGTTTGATTGTCTGTATAGAGAACTATTGGTGAAATAAGGCAGGATGATAGGAAAGAAAAACAGAGCAACAAAAGGCTAGTAATGTTGACTGGAATTAATGAACCTCTTAAGAATGCCTTGGGTAAAAAGACACTACACATGGGTAAAACTTGAGGTAATGTTTCAAGCACGGTTGTTAAAGGTAATTTTGGTTGGGCTAAAAAGGTAGTTAATAGTTAAGATCACTCACTGCTCTTGTAGAGAATGTGGGTTCAGGTCTTAGCACCTACATGGTAGCTCACCCCAGTCTGTAAGTCTGTATGTATAGCGGATGTATGTAAGTCCATGTATAGGGGGATCCATTGCCCTTTTGACCGCTGAATATATCAGGCACATATGTGGCACATTTATGAAAATGCAGGTAAAACACTTAGAGGACAAAAATTAAGAAAAAAAAAAAAGATTATTTTGTTTTCAGTTAAGATCTCTTTTTGGGTTCCCAAGTATCAATAACAAAATGTGAAAAGAATGTTGTGACAGATTTATTTGGTTGACAAATCAATGCTAGGAATGAAGGAGTGAACCGTGAAAGTTTTCCTTGCTACACATAGATTCTTGGATGAATATTCACTTATCTTTTTCTTCTTGAAGTGGTGGAAACAGAGCAAGATCACAGGGGCAGCTGGGGAACTCTCCTTTGATTCTAAATCAGAGAGATCTTTGAGACAAAGGCAGAAAGTCCTGGGTCCAATTTGGGCCCTGAACAATGCCCAACTTTGAGTTTGTTGTGGCTCCGTTAGAAACCGAGTGGCAGAGTCAATTGCTTTTGATGCATCTTGTGGAGGTGCATGGTCCTTCCCCTTTCTCCCCTTCCTTCCTTGTACTCCTCTGCTCACCCTCATATGACCTTATTTATTTGTTGAGGGAAATCTATAGATTAAAGAAGATAACTGCTAAGAAGGAAAAATGGAATTATGGATATCCGGTAGACTCAGGTTTTCTCCATAAACCTTTGACTGCTGTTAATAATAAGATTGTTTCTTCTAATCTCAGGTAGGAGGATTAGAAATAGCGTATGAACACTAGCCATTCGGTCTCTGTATAAACCTTGACTTAGAGAAGAGAGGAGCCAGTGTATAGATGCTTCCCAGAGAAGGTGAAAACAGAAGGCTCGTTTCATAATTCAAGGAGCTTTTATCGGGGAAGAGAGTTTGGTAAATCATTTTCTTTTTTTATAATGAACTCACCACACACACCTTATAAAGTGATCCATGAGAAAATAGAAGTTGACAGGGTACTCAGCCTTCTACACAAACACAAAATGAGATCTAGTTAGACATTAACCTATGAATTGGAGTCCTCTGAAATGTTGGATATAATATCTATGATACATTCACATCCTAAAGGATCAGATTGGTCTTTCCTGGTTTGAAATGGACTCCATTTTCATTTAATTTCTGGGGAATCAGTGCTACTACTTAAGTCTGATTCTTTTCAGTAATTCCTGTTTAAACACCCATGATCCCCGGCTGTTACCATTCATCCTCCACTGACACTGTCCACTTGGTACTGGCTACTCCATCTGGGTCGCTGCAATCATCCCACTGTGCTTTGAATACTGGTGCTACTGGTTAGCCTGGGATAAAACTCGTGTGTCGTAATATAGTGAAGACTCACGTCTCAGCTTGTTAGGTGGAAGGTAGTGAGGTTGCCTAACACGGCAGCTCAGTTCAAAGTGAAGGCGAGAGGGAGTGGAGATCATAGATCATAGATCACAGAAGCAGAAATGCCAGAGTTCCTTCAGTGGCGGAGGGAACTTGCAGACACATGAATTATCCATGGAACTCACGAACATGTGTGCAGCAAAAGAAAGCTGGCGGAGCAATCAGAGGACTCCATCCAACTAATAAGAAGCTTATAACTCTTTGGCAATTTGTTTAACTTGGGAGTTATTGCAAAGACAGAATGCTATTGAGCCCTGGGGATATTGGCATCAACACCAGGAGTCTTCCACTGTTAGGACCAAGCTTTGCCAGTGGGACTTTTTTTTTTTTTTTTTAATTCAGGTGTTCAATGTTGAGTTTTATATGCAAGGCCAAGAGTTCTGGAAAATGTAACGTTAATCACATTGGTATACGAGGTTAATGAGGCTGGTGGCCATACAAATTCCCCCATGCAAATATGAATCACTGAAGTCATTCGTTCCTTCACTATGATTCTGAGGTTCCACCTTGGTGCCACATCAAATATCATCAGGCAGGCAGGTCTAGCTGCCATTCTATGAATCTGTGTCTTCAATTTTCCACATTAATTAATATTTTCATTTATTTTATTTTAGGTAGAATCTTACCATCTAGCCTAGGCTACACGGAGCTGGCCATCTTCCTGCCTCAGCCTCCCGAGTGCTATTATTTCCATTAATCACAACACCTGCCTCTCAGTTCAGTTCTGAGAATTATCCTATTACACACTTAATTCATGACCCTGGAATTCTATTTCAAAAGGAAGGTAGGGGCAGATGTCTCCTGCCAGGACAGATTGAAAGTGCGGTTAGCTTTCTTTGCTTTTTAGAATATCTTACTGAGCTTCGTTTCTATACAGTGTTTCCTAGAATCACGAGATGAGGACAGAGCTTCTGTAGAAGAAAATGTTGCCTGTTCATGTCTCCTGTAATAAACCTTGCAGTACGTTTCTTGGGCACTGACAAGATTTACAGTTGACTATTATTCAATGCCCAAGACCAGGAAACCTATACAATGATAAGAGTCATACTTTAGAAGAAAAAAGTAGTGAGAATACTTTGTTTATAAATCTGAAGGGCTGAATGGAAGCATATGACAGTGGCCTAGCAAGGGCTCCTCTCCAGCTACTGAACACAAGCCCTCGAAGCTCCTTACTCTCCCTTCTCTCACCATGGGGAGCTGCTAGCCAGCCCCTAGTGATTCTGCCTGCATGCTTTGAGCTCTCTCTCCCTCCTCCCCTTTCACCCTCTCTCATGTATAGTGAATTTGAGTGTCCGACTATGTACACCCTTATATGCATGTGTGATCAAAAGTAGACACTGGGTGTTTTCATCTATTGCTCTCCACTTGAATTTTTAAGACACGGTTCTCTATCAAACTCAGCTCTCACCTGTTGGCTAGACAGGTTGGCTGTGAGCTGTGAGAACCCTCCCATCTCCACCTCCCACTGCTGGGTTACAGGGCATGGCAATCTGTCCTGATCCTTATGTAAGTGTGGGAGATCTCCCCAGTGGTTTTTCTTGCCTTTCATTTTGACTATTTCATCAGATGTTTTTTCTTTCCCTTCTTCTTCTTCTTCTTCTTCTTCTTCTTCTTCTTCTTCTTCTTCTTCTTCTTCTTCTTCTTCTTCTTCTTCTTCTTCTTCTTCTTCTTCCTCCTCCTCCTCCTCCTCCTCCTCCTCCTCCTCCTCCTTCATTTTCCTCTTCTTTCTTTTTTTCTTCCTCCTCCCTTTCTTCCTCCTCCCTTTTCTGCTCCTCTTCTGCCTCCCTTTTCCACCTTTTCCCTCCTCCTCCTTCTCTTCCTTCTCCTCCTCCTCTTCCTCCTCCTTTGAGACATTGTCTCCTTATGTAACTGTGGCTGTCCTGGAACTAACTATATAGATCAAACTTTCCTTGAAATCACAGAAATTCTCCTGTTTCTGTCTTTCAAATGCTGGAATTAAAAGTATGCACCACAAAGCAGGCAAAATCACGTATTATTCTGGCATCTGTGTCATTACCAAAGCATTCGGGTCAAAGATCTCCCTATCTCCTACCTTTCCCTGCTCAAAGTCACTTTCTGTACTTCTGTATGAGAGTCAAACTTTTTCTTCAAACAAAGCTTCTCATGTTATATCATGCGTTAGGTGCACATTTCCCAACAGAATATCAAGTAAGTCTGCATGGGGATTAGGAGAATAGACTCTGGGATTAGAAATACCTGGCTAACATATGAGCTGAGCGTGTTAAACCTTAGCTTTCTAAGCTGAAATACAGGAATGGTACTCATATCTCAGTAGCCATAAAAGAGTAGATCGGGCATGTAGGAGGCCATGTGGTGACTAATGCTTAAGGTATTCCTGCCAATAATTATTATTACTTTTTGAAGCTGGCGTCTGATTTGTTTATGATCTTCTAAAATGCTTTGGCTTTCCCGTCCCTGTTCAAGCTGTTTGTTTTACATAGAGTCTTCTTTCTTCTTCTCCCTCTGCCCCCTGATAATCTCCATCTAGATATACTATCAAGCCTGTTTCAGCGGCTCCAGAAGACAGATGTTTTTCTTTCTTTAGTTAACCCCCTGCTTCTCATAGCCGTCTTCTTTATCCTCTTGCTCCTCCACGGAGTTTCCTGTAGCCTAGGCTGACCTCACACCCACTATGTAGCTAGAGATGGCCTAAAACACCTGCCCCTCCCCCTCACATCCCTGGGCACCAGTAACCTCAGCTTTGTACCCCCTTTTGTACTCCGTCTGTGCCTTGGTTTGCATTTAATGTGCCCCAACTCTGCCTCTGCATTATCCCCATCTCCTTTTCCATGCTGGAGATTCCTTGATAGCAAACAGAATATTTTCACTTTTCTGTTGGTATCCAGTCTGGTAGAGGACTATGATGTTTGAGGCAGTATCTTGCTATGTAGTGAAGGATGATTTGGATTTTCAAATCCTCCTGCCTCAGCTTTCCTAGTGCTGGGATTGCAGGTGAATACCACTATGCTCCATTGTCACAAGGCTTTTAAAATTGGCTCATTGTTCACTTGTTGAAAGATTGTCATGAATTGAGAGAGAGAGAGAGAGAGAGAGATTTAATCTGTGGGGTTGTGGGGTTGTGCCCAGCAACCAGATTCTGGGCAGGGGTTAGTTTGTGAAATTCCCGCATTCTCCTGATCACCAGTCTTTCTGTTGTGAAATGTTCCTGATCATCATGATTTACTGTACTATCTAGGAAGTTACTGAATTTTCAGAGCTGTAAAAAAAGCTGGAAGAGACATGAGACTTACTTACTTCAGGTTCTTTACTTCACATAGGACCAAGCAGGCTGTGCTGGGTTACTTAAGTTCTATTTAGTTGTTTGTTTGTAGTAATGTACATCAAGCCAAGACTCTCAACCATACCAGGAGAAAGCTCTATCACTGAGCTGCATCTCCACACTGGGTACCATAGGTTTGTTTGTTTGTTTGTTCGTTTGTTTTTTAAAAACATTCCCTGAAAGCTGGGCATAGCAGTCCACATATGTACTTCCTTCTACTGGGAAAACTGAGGTTAGAAGGATGACTTGAGCTAAAGCATTGAAGGCCAACTTGAGCAACACAGAGAGATCCCACTTCAACAGGAAGAGAAAGGGAGAAGAAAAAAGGAACAGAAGAAAGAAAGAAAAGTAGGAAGAAAGGAAAGAAGGAAGGAAGAAAGGAAGGAAAGAAGAAAGGGGGAGAAGGAGGGAATATTTTCTACAACTCAATTTAATGATGTGTGGATCATCACATCACTAAATTGCTGCTTGTAGGACATTGTACTTCCGTGGAACCAGACCCATCTGGATTCGAAAGAGTCTTAAGCTCTCTGAAGAAGGCAGTGACTCTTTTGTTTCCCTACCACTAGAGCTACCACAATGTCTAGCGCACATAATATTGTCCATAAATATTGATGAAACAGAATGGGTTGCAAAGAAGTTAAATGGTTGGGTCACTGCATTGCATCTCCCAAGCCCTAAGCCTGCAATCTCTTCATGACATTGAATTAGCTTTGCCTCACCAAATGTCTACAGTCTTCATTCTAGACTGGTAAGAAAACAGTAGCTTGTATCTGATCACGGAAGATCCTGTGTTGACTCTTACAGACAGAGCAAGGAAGCATTTTGAGCAAAAGAAATCTCTTAAACTCTGGCAGGAAGAAGAATGAAAAGAAATATGATTACATTGAGGACAGAGGTTGGTAACAAAAGCCACATGAGACATATATGCAGGTGCCCTAACAGTTTTCCTTCCGAAATATCAGTTCAGTGGTAGGGGAAGGTGGGGGAAGCTTCATTCTTTTTCTTAATTCAAAGGGAGTGGTTACAATCACTCGCAGGGTTAATGAGCGCTGTTGAAACTGAATTTCCGTTGGTGGTTAATCCTCTGCCTTCCCCAGGTTCCTTTTAGACACCTGCCTGACATAGTATGCTCCTAATGTTTGCAAATTCATTACTATCAAGGAGGAACCATCTCCTGAGAGAAGCATAGGTAAGTTTGGAACAGATCAGATTCTTGGTCTCTGGGCTTGGAAGTCTCGTGACATTTCAAATGAATGTATGTGTGTGAGCCAGGTCTGCCCAGGAACATGACGTGTTGAATGAATGAATCCACAGTGCTCAGAGGTGGGAGAAATCAAGGAAACAGAAAGAAAAATGGGCTCAGACTCTGTGGCAGTGTCACCTGCTTGTGAGTAACCCGTGGATTTTCCTTAGGTCTTCACATTTATGAAGTCATGACATTCTTGCTAGCAGAAATTTTGTCCTAAACCCCAAGGCTAAGTGACTTTAGAAGTGGAACCCAGGAGGCCCAGCGTCAAGGAGAGGAATTTTGTTTGTGTTTTGTCACATGCTCCTGAATGCCATTTCCTCCCAATTTCACAAGCCTCTAATGGGACTAAATGACTTGTAGAGGGCCCGTGCTAGTCTCAAGAGACAGTGGATTTTGAAGGCAACAAGAAATCTAGATGTGAATAATTGCATTTCGATGAATGCAAGGCCTTCAGGGAATGTGCTGAGCCAGTGGCTGTGTGGTTAGTGGAGTAGGTAAGTGTGGCAAAGTTCATTACTACCTTTTTCTTTAGAGCCACCTCTTTCCTATTCCTTGTCACCCCACCCAGGCCTTCTTTGTCACCTCTTAAAAAGACCTTCCCTGTCTTCCTATGCTGAGTATAACCAGATCCCAACTCCTTTTACCAACAACTTCTGATGACTCTTCATCCTATGTTTGGAGTTATATAGAGAATAGAAGTCAGATATGTTATCATTTTATGCTGATGGGAGCCATCTCTTCAGAAACTAGTAATTTCCCAGCCTTCTTGTGAATCTTAGTCTCAAGCCAGAACACCCTTGGCTTCTGTTCTGCTTGGTCTGACATGGGGTAGGGGACCAGCACTGCTTCTGGGTTATAATGCATGCACAGACAATCCACATCCCCAAAGCCCTCAATCCTTCGTGGTCACAGGGTCTGAGAAGTCACTCATTGTTGTTATAGACAGCGCGTGGGGAAGGGATCCTGAGCTACCAAAGAGCAGCCATGGCCAAGAATGCCACTTTCATTGTCAGGGAGAGCTTTTCAGACATTCGGTGGTCTTAACATAAGTGTGCATTTGAGGACACCCAATGTGGAAAAGAATCTGGGAAGGAATCCTGATGGAGTACCAAAAGAGGACCCATTCCTAAGCCAGACACGACTACACGCATCTTTGAGCTCATTGGAGACATTTTCAGATGAGGAGTTGGACAGCAATCAACACTAAGTCACAGCGGTTGTTTGACAATGCAAAATCTGACCCCATGGCTCCGTTAGTACTTTCGGTCTTTTTCCCAAATGGGAAATACGATCTGTTGGGTAGCCAGGAAAGAATTTCATGGGCAAGTCCCTATTACTCATTTTCCTGGACTAAGATACAAATAAATACTGTGAGCCTTTATATATATAAGAAAGGAAACGTATTCCTCTAGTGCTGAAAGCCTAGGCTTGCTTTTGAAGGCCTTCATTTTCTATATCCAGAAGCACTGCTGTTCATCAGGATTCCTCTTCCTCCCTCCCTTCCTTTCCCTTCCTCTCCCCTTCTCCCCCTCTCCCTCCTCCCTGTCTTCCTCCCCCTAGTTATGGAGCCTCAGCTGGCCTCCAACTCAGTCTTCCTGCTTCAGCTTCCTAAGTGTTCTCCCTGTTGGATAGTATCCTTTTAATGGCAGGTTTTAGAAGGTAAGGATATCTGTCCATCTTATTAAGTAAATTGCTTTATTCAATTTCCTAGTGTAGAATGTTAAAAGTCATTGTCAAAAATAACTTTTAGTACATTTCACTGTTAGGCTCCTACTTTTCAAGAATTATTATAGTTACCATTATTGTTTCATAGTCATCTCTAGTGAATTTAAGGCTATTCTGAGTTTTAGGTTCAATGAGATCATGAGAAACACACACACACACACACACACACACACACACACACACA
>CM052714.1:48628155-48629415 GCA_028551405.1 Uromys caudimaculatus | reverse complement strand
TATAAAATATATATAAAGAATTTGATATTTAAATTTTAATATATATAGTATGAATATATAAATGTATTTTATAATATATTATATTGTTTATTTATATTTATTTATAAGTAATATTTTATTTACATTTATATATTATATATTTATATTATAATTATATACTAAAATATATTTATATATACATATGTTATTTATATATAAATATATTTATATAATTTATTTGTAATATATTGTAAAATATTTTATATTATATAATATATATACATATACATATATACATATATACATATACACACACACACACACACACACACACACATATATATATATATATATATGCTGGATAAATGAGTCAAGTCACGTCAGTAGTTAAGAGCATTGGCTGCTTTTCCAGAGAATCTGGGTTCGATTCCCATCACCCACATGGAAGCTCACAACTATCTGTAACTCTTGTTCCAGGGAATCTGACACCCTTTTCTGGCTTCTGTGGGTTCCAAGGACATAAGTGGTGCACAAACATACTGCAGCAAAACACCTACATACATAAATAAAATAAAATAATTTCAAAAATTAAAAATGATTGTGACAGATAAGTCTAGGACTGGATTTCAAGAAAGAGATTATATATTTAACCTATATAGCTTTCCTTAAAAAACCTGGAAATTGAATGAGAATATCTCACCTTTTCTCAGGACACAAGCTAACATAAAGTAAACATAAAGAAAACATGATCTGTCTTTTAAGTACCTTGCAGTTATGATTGTGTGGTCAAAGTCAATGTCCTGTGAGTATAATATTAATAATTCTTAACTCTGGTCCGACAGTTTTCTCTGAATTAGTTTATTCAGCTTTTATCTAGTAAACCAGCTAAAATATCCTATCCTGGGCTTCCACTATTGAAAGTTCACAGATCAGAGCTGACTGCAGGTTCGTTACACCCATGTCTCACCAAGCTCCCTGACAAAGGCTTTCCTAATTTTCTTTTGAGTTATCTCTGGAGTCTATGTATTTGTCATTATGGTATTGAGCCATTACCACATGGTGTGTGTGTGTGTGTGTGTGTGTGTGTGTGTGTGTGTGTGTGTATGGGGGAGTGGGGGGACTGTGTATGTGTATGTGTATGTGTGTGTATGTCTATGTATGTGTATATGAGTAGGAGTGGGGACAGTTTGTGTGTATGTATTATGTATGTGTGAGTATGTCTATGTATGTGTGTGTGAGGGGTGGGCAGCGTATGGGGGAGTGTGTGTGTTTGTTTTGTGT
>CM052714.1:48615655-48625655 GCA_028551405.1 Uromys caudimaculatus | reverse complement strand
TCAGGGGCTAGAGAGATGGCTCAGCCATTAAGAGCACTCTTTGCTCTTGCAGAGGTTCTGAGTTTGGTTTCAGCATCTATGTCAGATGGCTCACTAGAGTTACAGGGAATTGACCATCCTTTCTGGTCCCTTCAGGCACCTGCAGGCATGCACGCGTGCGTGCGCGCATACACACACACACACACACACACACACACACACACACACACACACACATAAAAAACTAAACTAAATTTTAAAAGATCCACACCAGAGATGAACAATACATGACTCCATTATTTATAAGCTAGAATGGGGCTTAAAAAATCATATTACATATTATTATTAATATGGATATCTGTCATTATTGATTGTCAACTTGACTGCTGGATATGAAACACACCCCTGGGTGCCCTTGAGGTTGTTTCTATAAAATCTTAACTAAGGAAGGATTGCAGCACCATTCTATGAGCTGGAGTCTTGGGCTGCATAAAAAGAGGTGGCCAACTGAACATCAGCACTCATCTCTCGCCAGCCAGCCAGCCTAATCAGCTAGCTACAAGGGCTGTCTCCAAGGACCAAGTGGATGCCATTTGAGGAGCTACTACTACAGCTGCACTGCCTCCTCACCATGGATGCTGTCTGCCACCCCTGACATTACACATTCCCTGCCATGAGGGACTGCGACTTCAAACTTTAAATGGATAGATGCCTTTCTTTCCTTAAGTGGCTTCTGTCAGATATTGTCACAGCAACAAGAAAAGTATAAAATATACCATTATTTGACTTTTAATTCAAGAACAGGAAGTAAGAACACTGTCTCTCTCTGGAGAGCTGTCATAAAGCAAGAATCTTCCATCACTAAGTCTTTGATCCACTTTCTGAGTTATCCCTATGGAGAATGTGAAACTGTCTATTATTTATTCACTCAGTAGATTCAAATTGTTTTTATGGATCTTTCCTCAAATCCCCAGTTGTTCTTTGGTTTTCCTGTTCATGGATACAGAGGTTACATGTAAATAGTAAAACCCCATCTCATCTTTGGAATCTTCTAAGACATAGGGTATGTAGGCTTCTGGAATACCCCTTCATTTTAGCCTTGTCTGTCTGCAAGGTAAATGTCATGCTAATCATAAGATAAGAATTGGGCCATTCCTGAAAGGCTTGCTGTTTGAACAAAGGACATTGGTGGATCCAATGAGCTGCTGAACTTTATTTCATTGATTCCTAAACAGAGAAAAGTTACACATCATCCCGATATGGATCAAAACTTGGTAGCTATACACTGCTGCTGTGACTTGGATGCTGTTGAGTGTTAGGGAGAACAGGCACACCAGAATGTGGAGGTCAGAAGGTAACGTTAGCTGCAGCTCCTCAGCACCATCCATTTCATGGTTTGAAACAGGGTCTCTTTGTCCTGGAAGCTAACTGATTGGGCAGGCCAGACAGCACGCCCCATGGATCTGCCTGTCTCTACCTCCCCATGATTAGGTTTACAAGAGTGGGCCACTCTATCTGGCTTTCTAAATGTGGGTTCTGAGGGCTCAACTCAAATTTCCATGCTTCTGAGGCAAGCATTTCACAATCACCTCCCAGCTCTAAATGTTTTCTTGTTTGTCTTTTCGATCTACCAACCAATAAAATCTGTTTGTCCCTCTCTCCCCACCACAACTTATACCACGCCAACAATTATTCATACTGCAAGGAGAGTCGCTGAGAATCAACCAGCCATAGGAACCCCAAGGACGTAGGTTCTCTGCTGCGGCTGGATAGGCTTGTGGCAGGGGAGTAGATCTTACGCAGCCTAGTGTCTCATGCTTTTTATAAGGAGAGATTAGATTCATGCCGAGTCCACCAGCATAATTCTATCTAGAAAATGAACCCAGGGGACCTCCACCAAAAGTCTAGCCTGTAGGCTTAGCTTTCTCAGGTCAAGAAAACTTCTAGAGAAATCACGTGTCCTGATAGGTGGCAGATAGCCTGTTTCTTGGTGGTGCTGGGGTTGGTGGTAATGCAGGGGTGGGGGTTGGGAGAGGGCTTTTTGTGATATTGGTTTGTTTATTTGCTTTATTGTTTACACACAAAGTCTTCTTGTGTAGCCTAGCTGACATGGAAATATTGTAACCCAGGCTGACCTTGAACTCTCAACAATTCTACCCAAGCCTCCTGAGTGCTGGGATCACAGGCCTAAGCCAACACAGTTGGCTTGGAAGTCAATTTTCATTGACAATTTATTTACCAAGAGAAGAATCCAGTTTTCACATGCATGTAATTAACTGTCCTGATACATCTATAGCTGTTAACTTTAGAGTGTCTTACTTTAATTGTCAAATATAGAAATTGGTGAGTTTTAAGAAAGCATGTGTCTTATTTATCTAGAGGTCACCTACATGTCTCCCATCTACAGGTCACAAGAATATTGTAAGGCACAGAGAGACACATACTTATTGTCCCAGCACTTAAGAGGCAAAAACAGGAAGAATGTGAGTCAGGCCAGACCAGATCGCATGGGGTAAAATGTCTTGAGAAAAAACTTAATTAAATTAAAAATAAACGCTGGAAGAGATGTGTAGTCCATGGACAGCATTTTCCCATGGCCTTCACAATCCCTTATAAGATTGTGCAAGATAGACCCAAATCAAAAAAGCTGTGCCTACCTTGTGTTCCAGTGAGGTGGCTACGTCCCCGTGGTAACAGGTAGGCAGCGATGCCGTTGCAAAATCTGACATCAAGGGTTTTTCTTTTATTTTACTTCTTTCATTAAAAATGGATACATACGTCCTCTCCAATTAAGCATTCCTTTTCCCTTAGAAATGGATTTCAGGGGTGTCAAGTGATAACCTAAGCTAGACTCCAAAGTGCTATTAGTCTGTGAGAAGCCAGGCGTAAAGCAATTCCAGCTTACCAGCCAAAGGTCAGATAAGTCCCCTTGACAAGCTTCATAGCTCCCTGTAACGCTCCACTGCTGAAGACCACAGGCCACGGGACGTTGTAAGTGGCTGCCATGTTTCTAACTAAGCCTCTGTGTTCAATACCACAATGCCTAATTTCATCTCAGAAGAAACACTCTGTGTGTGTGTGTGTGTGTGTGTGTGTGTGTGTGTGTGTGTGTGTGTGTGCGCACGTGCTCTGTGTGTGTGTATGTGTGTGTGTATGTGTGTGTGTTATGTGTGTGTGTTATGTGTGTGTATTGAGTATGCAGGTACCTGTGCAACTCTGTGTGTTTGTGTGTGTGCTCTCTGTGTGTATGTGTGTGTGTATACATGAGCTAGAAGTCAACATGTGTATATGCATATGCATATACATATATGTATATGATATCATACACACACACACATACGCACACACAACCCAGAAGCCAACCTTGGGTGCTGTCCCCCAGATGCTGTCCACTTTGGGTTTTTTGAGCCAGTATCTCTCACTGGCCTGGAACTCACAAGTTAGTCCCAGGAGGACCTAAGGATCAAACTTGTCTCTGCTTCCCTAGCAAGAGGATCACAAGTGGGCATGACACTGTACTGCTGGCTGGTATTTTTATGTGAGTCTTAGGAATCAAGTCCCTATGTTTGCAAGGCAAGCATTTTACTAGCTAAACTATCTCCCAGTTCCAAATACTGAGTTTTAGAAATGCCAGAACATCTCTGCAGATTTCCGTCTCCCTTTCTGTTTGTCCCTCTTTTTCTCTTTCTGTCTATCTCTCTGTCTCTGTATGCTTCTCTATCTCTCTGTGTCTCTGTGTCTACCTCTGTCTCTGTCTCCTATCTCTTTGTCTCTGTCTCTCTCTTTTCTTTGTTTCTCTCTTTCTCTCTCTCTCTCTCTCTCTCTCTCTCTCTCTCTCTCTCTCTCTTTTCCCCCTCCTCCTCTCTTCTCACATTTTAACAAGGAAAATTATGGCTTTGGAAAACCAGATGGGTTTATGTTGCTCCACCAGCCCCTGCCTCAGGGGTGTTGGAGATCACATTTGGTGGCTTGCTAACTCTGATGCCTTCCAAACCCATGTGGCCTCTGCAAGAAAGGAGGCAGCTGCAAGGGAGGAACCTGCCTGTCCTGCCTGATGACAGGGAGGTGATGGCAGAGGGTGGGTGGATCTGGAGGCACCTCTCAGGTGATGCAGAAAGAGCTTCTGGCAATTTCCATCTTCCAGGTGCAGCTCTGAAACCCTGAACTGGCTGCTGTTCAGTTGAGCTCTTGCCGCTCTGAGAGCAAGAGATCAGGCCAGGACAAGCTTTAGAGGTCTGGTATAAAGCCATTGAAAGAGACAGCACCAACTCTCGGCGAGGAAACAGCCTAAGCAGGTACTTTACCCATTTGTGAGCTGTTGTACACTAACTGATGCTTACCCTGCACACACTGACAGAAGGGTTACCGTACTGTGGAGGACCATGAAGCAAGAGGTATTCAGGAAATATTGTCTTGAGTATATGGAGAAAAAATCATCATATACTGGAAATGGGAATGTAAATCAGCATACACACGGTGGAAAATGTAGAGATTCTACAAAAACTTAAAAATTGGAAAAGCAGGATTAGCATATGATCCAGTATTTCTGCCACAGTCAAAGGAAATGACCCAATATCGTTTTTAAAATAAATTTTTATTTATTGTGAGTCTCTTCCTCTCCCCTCTTCTCCTCTCCTCTCTCTCTCTCTCTGTCTCTGTCTCTCTCTCTCTCTCTCTCTCTCTCTCTCTCTCTGTCTCTCTCTCTCACTCTGTGTGTGTGTGTGTGTGTGTGTTAGTGTGTGTATGTGTGTGTGTGTCTGTGTATGTGATGTATCTGTGAAGGCCTGCATCCCATGATACACATATGGAAGTCAGAGGACTATTTTACAGAGTTGGTTCTCTCCTTTGTCCTTCACACTTGTTCTAGGGGTTGAACTCAGGTCCCCAAATGTGTGGACTATCTGGTTCTAACAAACCAGAATCTTAAGGAGATGCCTTCTATTCCGTGTTCATTGCAACATTAACCACTCTACCACAAGGTCCTATTCAAACCCCAAGTTTGTTAGAAGTGCAATAACAAAGTCCCGCAGATTGTCTGATTTAAACAATAAAACAATATTGTTCCACACAGGAGGTTGGCAATCCAATATTAAGATACCAGCAGGATTTGTTCCTTCCAAGGCCCCTCTCTGCAAATGGCTGAGTAGATAAGAAAAATGTTGTGTTTATACAGTCAAATATTATTCACTGGTGAAAAATGAAAGTTTCAGACGTCCTTTTTTATATAAGAATGTGACTCAGTTGGATCAGATTGCTCCCTAAAGGTCTCATTTTATCTTAATTTCCTTAAAGACTCCACGTCCCAATATAGCCCCATTCTGAACCAAGGGTTGCGGCTTTGAGATACTGGTTTGGAAGGAATCAATTCAACCTAACACATAACCCTCTTTCCTACTCTGTGAAAGCCCAGGGTTCTCAATTCTCTAATGGTCTGTTGGGATTTTAACATATGAATTGAGGAATAGGCAATTTATCCCACATCATCAGATAAAACTTCCCAATACAAAAGCAGGCCTCAGGCTAGATATGGCCTGCAGACCACAGAATGCTCCCTGGTTTGCAGTGTTACATAAGGCCGCTGGATTTTACAGAGATGAGGAGGAGTAAAGACCAAGGGAGAACAAGACCAGTGCAAGATCACCCAGGGAGCAGGCATCTGCCCCCAATCCACAGTACCCAGTGGATGCTCCCAGCAGTGTGAGGTCACTCTAGCATGTATGAGGATGAGGCAGGGGGGTGTCAGTGAGCAAAGTGAACCCAGATAAGTGCTGCTGAGAAATTGCAGGGGACGCAATGAGAGGAAGGCCAAGCTTACAGTGCTTCCCAGAATGCTCTTGGGCAAGTCTTCCTGCAAAAGCAGAGTTTGAGTTATGTCCTAGAGATGTGAAGAACTTCTCGTTGATGGCACCTCTTCTTCACCTACACATTTGCACAAGTCACACTGATATTTGTCCCTTTTCCATTGCTGCAGAAAAACACCCTAAGTGGAGCACTTTGTGAAGAAAAAGAAAAGGTTTGTTTAGCTCAGTCTTGGAGGCTGAAAATTCAGGGCTTAGTTTATCCTCTTGTAGGGTTTTCTGGCAGGTGGCATCATGGTGGCAGAGCCACGCATGACAAGACTGGAAGACAGAGAAGGACTCAGCAGCCAGGACTTCTCTCTTGTCACAACTGAATCTTGCACAGACAAATTCAGAGTCCCATGAGGAATGTGCTAACCTTCTCGCAAAGGCTCAACCCCCGTGACTTATTCACCTCCTGCTAGAACTACTCTTAAAGGCTCTGTTGTCTTTTAGGACCACCCCAAGTACGTACACATACCCAAACCACAATCAGCTATCCAAAGCATGCTCCATCCTGTATCCCTGAAGTTCCTTCTACTTCCTGAGCTCCGGGGCTGCACGTTCTCTCCATCACTCCATCGCTGTGTGGATAGGTCCGATATTCTGTTTTGCCTTAATCTTGCTTTCCTTTAGACTGTTTCAGTCCCATGTATGCAGATATTTCAGGTTGCCCCATCTTGAAATATTCTTCCTTAAACCCCCAGCCTGCTGACGCATCCTAAGAGCAGTCTATGCTCATGTCTACCTAAAAGCTTCTGACCTTATTCCTAGTATTACACCATGGACTCATGAAAAGTGACCTGGGATCATTTCTGTTTCCTTTGTTGCTAGATTTAATGGTGACTCTGGGTCACTCCGCTTAGCATGTAGTACTGTGGGCTACTTTCTTCTGATTTCCCTCCCTCTTCCTGGCAGATAGACTCACCCACTCATTGATAGGACAGACCCCTCTTGACCACTGTACCTATGAATATGACCTTATTTGAAACAAAGTCTCTGTGGATGTGAGGCCATTGGGGTCCTTGACGCTAACCCAATGTGTCTATGTGTCCTCACCAGAAAAAAGAAATTAAACAGACTCACATGAAGAATGCCATGTAAAGACAGCGCTGAAGCAAGAAGGCAGACATGTGAGGAGATAGAAGGGCTGATACCCACTCTAGGATCTCCTGAACCACCAGAAAGGAGCTAACGGAGGTAAGGGTGGGTCCTCTCTCCCCACCTGCAGGCTATCGAAATCAATATGATCAATACCTTAGTTGACACTTCTAGGTTCCAGAATGACAAGACAAGAAAATTTTTGTTTGTTTGTTTAAGCTACCCAGACTGTGGATCATTTGTTGTAGCAATTCTGGACATCAATATATTTTTAAGTACAATAAAAATAAAAGATGCTGGCTGCCCAAACTTTATTCCTCACTGCGACTCAGACATGTTCTTTCCAGTTCCACATGATACCCACAGCCTACATGCCTGCCGATCTTCAGCTCCTCTTGTAGTTTTAATCACACGGAGCTTCATCAATCAAGACTCAATAGGATCCTCTCCAGTACTGCCTTTGCTCATGTAGTTCATGGTTGTCTGGGATGCTATTGACTCTAATACCTGGGTCCTCACGTCATGCACTGCCCAAATATCTGTCCCTGTAAAGCCACTGTAGGATTCACTTATTCTCAGGGTCACATTAGGTATTTAGCAAACATATAACATATAAAATGTGAGGATCAATGTTTGGTATAGGATTATTAAGGCTAGTCAGCTGACTCAGCAGATAAGGGTGCAGACAGTCACATGTAAGAAACTGAGGCAGCCCAGGGACTCCACATGGTGGTAAGAGAGAATCTGAAAGCTGTCCTCTGGATCCACCACACTCTCTCTCTCTCTCTCTCTCTCTCTCTCTCTCTCTCTCTCTCTCTGTCTCACACACACACACAAGTAATTAATTGATTAAAATATACAATGTGAAGATACACTACTCACTTAAAAACTTAAAACTACCATTTATTAACTGCATACAGTATCAAGGATGTCAGATTTATTATCTTATTTTTTTCCTTTTTGTTTATTTATTATTATTTTTTTATTTTTTGATACTTTATTTACATTTCAAATGTTTCCCCCTTTTCAGGTCTCTCCTTTGGAAACCCCCTCCTCCCTACCCTCTACCCCTGCCTCTATGAGGGTATTCCCCCATCAAACCACCCACTCCTGACTTCCCTCCCTGGCATTCCCCTATACTGGGGCATCTCACACCCTCAGGCCCAAGGGCCTCTCCTCCCCCTGATGGCCAACAAGGCCCTCCTCTGCCACATATGTGGCCCAAACCATGGGACCCTGCATGTGCATTCTTTGGTTGGCAGTCCAGTCTCCAGGAGCACCTGGGGGTCAGGCAAGTTGACACTGTTGCTCCCTCCATGAGGCTGCAAACTCCCTCAGTTCCTTCAGTTCCTTCTCCAGCTCCTCCATCTGGGACCTCATGCTCAGTCCAACAGTTGCTGTGAATTGAATCTTGGGTATTCCGAACTTTTGGGCTAATATCCACTTATCAGTGACTGTATACCATGTTCATTCTTTTGTGACTGAGTTACCTCGCTCAGGATGATATTTTCAAGTTCCATGCGTTTGCCTGCGAATTTTACTAAGTCATTGTTTTTAATAACTGAGTAGTACTCCATTGTATAAATGTACCACATTTTCTGTGTCCATTCCTCTGTTGAGGGACATCTCGGTTGTTTCCAGCTTCTGGCTATTATAAATATAGCTGCTATGAACAGAATGGAGCATGTGTCCTTATTACATGATGGAGCATCTTCTGGGTATATGCCCAGGAGTGGTATAGCTGGGTCCTCAGGTATTATTATGTCCATTTTTCTGAGGGTCTGCCAAACTGATTTCCAGAGTGGTTGTACCAGCTTGCAATCCCACCAGCAATGGAGGAGTGTTCCTCTTTCTCCACATCCTTGCCAGTATCTGCTGTCACCTGAGTTTTTTAATCTTAGCCATTCTGACTGGTGTGAGGTGGAATCTCAGGGTTGTTTTGATTTGCATTTCCCTGATGACTAAGGATGTTGAGCATTTCTTTAGGTGCTTCTCAGCTCTTTGAGTTTCCTCAGTTGAGAATTCTCTGTTTAGCTCTGTTCCCCATTTTTGATAGGGTTATTTTGTTCTCTGGAGTCTAACTTCTTGAGTTCTTTGTATATATTGGATATTAGCCCTCTATCAGACATAGGATTGGTAAAGATCTTTTCCAAAACTGTTGGTTGCCGTTTTGTCCTATTGACAGTGTCCTTTGCCTTACAGAAGCTTTGCAATTTCATGAAGTCCATTTTGTTGATTCTTGATCTTAGAGCATGAGCCATTGGTGTTCTGTTTAGGGACTTTTCCCCTCTGCTCATGTGTTCGAGACTTTTCTCCACGTTCTCTTCTATTAGATTCAATGTATCTGGTTTTATGTGGAGGTCCTTGATCCACTTGGACTTGAGCTTTGTACAGTGAGATAGGAATGGATCAATTCTCATTCTTCTACATGTAGACTGACAGTTGAACCAGCACCATTTGTTGAAAATGCTGTCTTTTTTCCACTGGATAGTTTTAGCTCCTTTGTCAAAGATCAAGTGACCGTAGGTGTGTGGGTTCATTTCTGGTCCTCAATTCTATTCCATTGATCTACCTGCCTGTCACTGTACCAATACCATGTAGTTTTTATCACTACTGCTCTGTAGTACAGCTTGAGGTCAGGGATACTGATTCCCCCAGAAGTTCTTTTGTTGTTGAGAATAGTTTTTGCTATCCTGGGTTTTCTGTTATTCCAAATGAATTTGAGAATTGCTCTTTCTAAGTCTATGAAGAACTGAGTTGGAATTTTGATGGAGATTGCATTGAATCTATAGATTGCTTTCAGAAGGATCACCATTTTTACTATATTAATCCTGCAAATCCATGAGCATGGGAGGTCTTTCCATCTTCTGAGGTCTTCTTCGATTTCTTTCTTCAGAGACTTGAACTTCTTGTCATACAGATCTTTCACTTGCTTGGTTAGAGTCACACCAAGATACTTTATATTGTTTGTGACAATTCTTTCTCAGCCTGTTTATCCTTCAAGTATAGGAAGGCTACTGATTTGTTTGAGTTAATTTTATATCCGGTCACTTTGCTGAAGTTGTTTATCAGCTGCAGCAGTT
>CM052714.1:48508109-48599566 GCA_028551405.1 Uromys caudimaculatus | reverse complement strand
TTGTGGATAAGAAAATTAAAGCTCAGAGGCATTAAATAACTTACCTAAGCCACTCTACTCATCAAGAACCGTACTGGGTTTTTTAATCAAACTTTCTTTGTCTCTGAATTGATCCTTTTCCTTTCCTGTACTTTCCACCAGCCACCATCGTCTGAAGCCATCATCTCAATTGATTTGCTCTGCTGGGCACATTTATTAAGTTAGTTGCCAACACGCTATAAATTAAACAAAAGAATCCAAGGTAAACAGTAATCGCAGACGAGATTCACAAATCCCCATAGGAAACAATTACAATGCTGTTGAAATGAAATGAAAGCAATGTACTATATAAGATGATTATCAAGACATGGACCATGGCTGGATTTTCACATTTGATACAGTTTCAGGACACGTGTAGCATCTCAATTAATAAAAGAGCATCCCAGTCTTGGTGATGGAGAAGCGTTTGGGAACTGTTTGATGTTCAAGCATAAGTTATTTGGTAAGCCCATCAGATATGACCCCCAATTTGCATGAGGGGTGACGAAAACTTTGTCTTATATCCCCAGTTACTCTAGGTGCATTTTCTGTCCTGGTGTTGTATTTAGCCAGATGTGCATTGATGGAAGCCTCATTTAGGGAGATGAGCGGTGTCTCAGAAACCACCAGAGGACAGTTTTCTAAGTTCATGCGTTTCAAGAACCAGCTACGATCCCAAAGAAATACACCAGCTGAAGTGAGATAGGCAAGCCTGTAGTTCTGGCCTGAAAGAAACTAAATTGATACTATACACTTATTTAGAGATTTCAAAACAGGGACAGAGGAGATTGTGAGTGTCAGGTCCTATGAGCGGCCTCCTGCCTGCCTAAGACATTATCCGATATTGATTGTAACTTTTAAGTTCCCCTCATGAAGTAGAAGTTGGCAGAAATGATCCCCTTACTTTCTAGTCAATTTAGCTGAAGAGCAGAGTCCATGAAAGTATTTATTTGATTTAGAAGCTTACAAACGTAGAGTGCTTTTCCATGAATTAATGGTAGCTTAGCCTTTAGAAATGGCACAAGGATAAACTTTTTAACTTAAATGCTTCATGTGTCAGGAAAACGTCTCCTGAACTGTTCAATCACGTTTTTAGCTGAAGAGTACTTAAGAAATGCACCTTTAAATTATTAAAGAATAATAACTCAAGAAATGTCTACCGCAATGGTTTATCCCGATACCTGAGCAACTAGCTAATTGGCTCTTTCTAGAATACTACCAAAGTTTTCAAATGGAGAATGCAGGCAGGTGAGCCCTTCATTTTGTAGGTCATGAAATGATGGGGTCAAGGGTCAAAGAAGACTTTTGGCTGATCGCTGGATTAGAGAGCTTATCCACACATTGAGCATTCGTTCTCGTGTCCCTTCCAACTGAACCCTAATGCCTCTCAGACTTTAAAAGATTCTCTCCTTATATAATAATAGTAAATCTGAGGCAAGGGTGGATTAGAAATCCTCCCTCATATTACTGTAGCAAACCAATTACATTGTTAATTGGCCTACATTATATTGTGAAGAATCGTTTAATTTTTTTTTTAATTCTACCTGGCTAATTATAAATGGCTGGTTCCAGAACACCTTAAGTACCTTCTCCCTCACACAAACTCATTATGGTCAAAAGAGTCTTGATGATTTCAAGGCTGTGGCTTGGCTTCCTCGCCCTCCCTGAGGTCTCTCAGATGAGTCACCATTTTCTCAAGTGTAACAGAATCTTGCTAGCTGCCACTGCCGAAGCAGCAGAGGTTGGAATGGCAGGAACTCTAGCCAACCACACGTGGGGGCCCTCCTTGGATTCTCCTCCCCTGCCTCACACATCATTAAGCAAATTGTCAGCTCAGTTTTAATTGCAGTGCTTTTATTGCTGCTGGTGATGTAAGAGACACAGTGGGCACACCTTGTTTTTTTCCAAGCCGGGCTGTGTTTGTAGTGTTGGCAGTTGGGGCCAAAGCATTTTTCATCTTGCAGAAATGGAGCTAATTTATGTGGGAACCCAGACCCTCTCTGTGTTCTGTGTGCTGCATCAATTTGCAGAGTCTAATGAGCCCTTTTTAAATGATGGAAAAACCCTCTTCGGCTGCAATACCGAAGATCCTTTTAAAACTTGCAAACAAAGATGCTTAACCAGAAGAAACCAAGCTCACCTTGCCCTGGTTTATTGCCTAACCTAAGAGAATGAGGCTGGGGAAACTCTTGTGCCTATGAGGCCCTACAAGTCAGTAGTCATGACCACCTTTGGAGATGAGAAGCCCCATTGACTAGTTTGGTAGAGAGGGCTCGAGGTCTGAAAAAGTCCATTTTTGTCTTCGGATTAATAAAGATTTGAAGTTTCCAGTGAAGGGATGGACAGTTAGAAAGAGCAAATGCTAAAATATCTAACCAATAAAGCCATCTCAAGTTCTTTATGAACTTGCGATGCAGCAAGACACACAGCTGGTCGTAGTCAATGTTACCGTAAATACTTTCAAGGGAAGAAAGAATCAGCTGCTCTTCCAAGGAGGACCAAGGTCGCCATCTCCCAGACCAACAAAAGCTAAAGGAATTATTTAGGGGTGTATAGAGGACTCTCTTGGTAGAATGTTTGCCTGGTGTGCTGGGGGATGCAGGTTGATCTCTAGAACCATAACTGGACATGACCAATAATGCTTGCACTCAGAATTAGAGACAGGAAGATCATAAGTTCAAGGTCATCTTCGGGTACATAGTGAGTTCGAGTCCGTTCAGACTACATGTGTTCCTGTCTAAAACGAGAAAAAGAAAGGACAGGGAGGAGAAAGAGGGAGCTCTGACTAGGTTGTAATGAGAAATAATGAGAAAATGGAAGAGAAGAGTTACAGAGCAACTGAAACTCTAGGTGCTGGACACTGTTTGATCGTACACCTGTGCTGACCTAAGGAATTCCTCCAGAGGTTTCCAGTCAGGTAAATAAATATTAGCGTACTGAGCTCCAAGTTTAAAATAATATTTACAGTTCAATGATACTCCACTGTTTAAAAACCTTCTTATGTTATTGATTCTCCTTTCAGGAAAGACTTCAAAACCTTGTTCAAAGCAAAAGCCATGTGGATTGTCCCAGAGCTAAATGACAAGGGCCCACAATCCTAGAGTTCAAGGTTAAACCTTCTCGGAGGAGAAAAATGTGTGAATTAATTTAAAAAATAAGTAAGTAATTAAGTAAATACCTTTTCTTGTAAGTGACCAGAGGTGACTCGTGGAAATGATTAGTTATTCTTCTGACCCAGAATACCCTACAAAATCAGGCAAACAGAAGGTTCAAAGCTTCCTGTTCTCATTAAGAACACCCAGGAACCTTTTCTGGTTATCAAGAGCATCCGTGTCTAAAAAGCCATAGTTTCTGAAAGATGACACTTTAAAAATACTTCTTTCTGACATAAGAGAGTAGCTAGTGTTCTCCAACTAGTAGGCCAACTAGTGGGGCTGGACACAGAGTTGTTGGCCCCAAAAGTGTGAGGAATTTCAAAGAACAATCATAACCTAAGGACTTAGGCCTACATGCTCCAGCCTTTGAACATCTGGTGAACAAGACTCTCAGATGCACAACTGAATGCATAGAGCACAGCATCAGATCAACTCATGCACAACCCCCCTCCCCCGCCATATTGAAATAATCCTCACTGAAACAGGAATTGTTCCTAAGCCAGAAAAATAGGTTGCCCAAGGGGAAAAAGATACCCCATATCAAAAGGTCAACCCTGATTATCAACATACAAGGAACATTGTAAATGGATTGAACAGGTTGTAGTTATATGTTTATGAGTGTATGTGTGTGTGTATGTGTGTGTGTGTGTGTGTGTGTGTGTGTGTGTGCAAAGCAATTAAAGAAAAGAGTCCATGAAAGAGAGAAGAAAGGGGTGTTAAATGGGAGAGTTTGTCAGTATAAAGGGTAGGGGAAAATGAGGTAATTATACTATAAACTCAAAAAACAGTATTTAAAAAAAAGAAACCAAAACATATGGCATAGTAATAAATTCAGTATGAAGTAAATAAGTGTGTTTTTTAAGTTTGGATTCAAGCTGGAGAAATGGCTTGGTTTGGTACGATCTCTGGCTTATAAGCATGAGGACCAAGTCCCATACCCAGCACCCAACTAAAAAGACCAGTGCTGGGGAGGCAAAATGGGGAGCTGCCTGGGGCTGGTTGGCCAGCTAGGAGAGTGGGATGAGTGAGCTTCCTATTCAGTGAGAGATGCTGGCATGTAAACAACGCAGAAAGAAACTGAAGAAGACACCTGATGTTGACCTGTGGATCTAAGTATACCCATATGTGCCTGCACACAAGAACACACGAGAGAGAGAGAGAGAGAGTTTCAAGGCTGGATTTCTCCAGTAGGGAATCACACAGTGTCACACAGATCCTAAGAGTTCCATACCAAATACTGACTCTGGAGCTGTGCCTATTTCTGGCACTAACTGTCCCAAACTACACAGCAGACATTACCACTTCTCTAAGTCATGGGCAGATGTGCCCTGGGAGTTAAGTCCTGTCTCATCTCAGAAAACACACACAAAAGACCCAAAGAAAAACAAAAGAGTCATCTAGAAGAAGGCAAAACTGGAAAAACCGTCATTGATGCAGCAACACATACCTTCTAAACTAAACACAAAGCACCAGGCCTGAAAGCATTTTAATCACATTTTTTAAGTACATAACCCACTGGCTTGCCCCAGCATACCATAAGATGCTTAAACATTAGGACATTTCCTAGGGAAGCACACACACACACCCCTCATTTCCAAATGGGATTTATCTGTCATCCTCATTTCTCTCTACTACCCCAACTTGATGTCAAAACCTCTTGAGAACTTCGCAGCTCTGAACATTTTAAGCAAAACAACAAAATGAAACAAAATAGTAGCAGATTTTCCTCTACCATGATTTTTAGGCTGTTGCTTTCTCTGACTTCCTGAAATTTTTCTTCACCTCAACTGGATGGGAACAACTTTTTTCTTTGTGTTTGAATGGTTGTGTTTATTGGAATCCATTGACCAAGTCTGAAGAATAGAAGAACTGATATTGGGAAGCGAACAACAGAATTGCTGACAGAGATCTCACAGTGGATATACCTTGAGAGTTTGCCAGCCTGGGCCTGCCAAAGTTGAGGGGTAAACGTCAGATAAGGATCTGAGCTCTTGGGTGTTTAACTGAACCGAACCTCCCAACCTTTTTGAGGTTTGCCGATGACTAGTAATTATATTGTCATTTAACAAAAGTATCTGCATTAAACCTGAGATGTTAAGTTAATGGTTAAGTTCACATCCATTACACACACACACACACACACACACACACACACACACACACACACACAGTGAGCATTGATAGAGCACACAGGGTCTCCATGATGTGTGGACGGGGATGGAAACTAATGTAGGTTAGAGACTATAAATCAGTGGCTAAATACTACCTGTCGAGCTGGGAAGTTACGCTAATGTGGGATGTTTTACTTCTTTCCAGTGCAGAGAGGTCAAAGGGAGGAGGCACAGATGTGTAACTTAATGGAAACACTAAGGAAAACCCCCAAGCACAAGATCATCACTGCCCAAATCTTGAAGAAAGTGATTCTGTGTAAGGCGGACTTTTAATCATCTCTGTCTAAGGTAAAGGCCAAACTTGTGGGTTTCCAGGGGAGGTAGCAGAAAGCCTGAGGACTCACCCTGAGACTCTGTACCCAGGACCCTTTCTTCGAAGTGCTTTTCATTTTGACTAAAGCAAGAACAGGGTAAAGTGACTTGTCAATTCTCAAGTGACTTGTCAGTTCTCTCACATAGGAAGTGAATGTGTGAGTATGTAGCAGGGTGAGGGGGTGGCCCATAACTCTTTCCTATACAGCATGGCATTAAGTAAAACTTAATAAATAGACTTTATACATGTCTTGTGTATAGATCATTCCCTTCCCATAACATGTTGTCAATTGGTTGTATGCTAACTGTCAAAATAACAACTTTATAATAATATATGTAGAATCATTTTTTTAGTATTTTTCTGTGTGTAGTTTATAGTATATACATGTGTCGTGTCTGTGTATGTACATGCATGTGCTTGTGTTATATGCATGTGTGTGCCTGTGTGCATCTGTGTGGGTGTTTGTGTATGTATGTGTGTTCCTAAGTGTGTGTTTGAGTGTTTGTGCCTGTGTGCATCTGGGGGTGTGCATGTCTGTGTGTTTGTGTGTGTCTGTGTGCCTGTGTGCATCTGTGTATGTGTATATATGTATATGTGTGTGTTTGTGTGTGTGTTCATATGTGCACACGCGCATGCACACGCGCGCACACACACACACATACATACACTCAACTGTGGTTGCCTTCAGAGACCAAAGATCACTCTTATCTTGCTCCTCACCTTATTTTTTTTACAACAGGTTTTCTCACTGAAACAGGACCTTGCCATTTCTTGCAAGGCTGGAAGGCAGTGAGTTCCCGGGATCTTCTATCTCTGTGCCCTCAGTGCTGAATTACTGTGAAGGCTGCTGTGCCCACCTTGTACATGGGTGCTGGAGATCCAAACTCTGGCTTGCAGAGAAAGCACTCTACCCACAAACCTCTACTCCAGTACCTAAATATAGAATAAATTTAAAATTAACATAATTAAATTTCTGTGAAAAGTGTATAAGAAAACCTGCAGTCCTTGTTTTAAAGGACTGCTGAAAACTTAGGTTTTTAATCAGAAATCAGAGCTATCTACTGAGAAGAAATCAGAAATATGTGGACTGATCCTTAATCCAAAAGGAAACAAAGGCTCTCAGTATGGCTACAGTAGAGCCTGACCCAGAAGATGACCTCTTAAATGTCATGGATCATAAACACAGTCAAGCTAGGATCAGAATTCAAAACCAAATTGAAAAGAAGTATTAAAAGTCAAGGGGAGCTCGGGAGAAACAGAGTTGTCATGTTCTCAGTCTGGATAGGACTGGCCCTGATCTCAGCATCAGGTCTGTTTTAAGAGATAAAGACAGAAGTGAAGACCAGAAAGTTACTCCTGCATGGTTTAATTAGCACCCATCAATGACACTCAAGTCCTGACCATCATCTCTAGTGTCCAAGACTAGAAGGGACAGTACAACCTTCCTAACAGCTTTTGGAAGTTTAGACTTTACAAGTTGCTAAGTTTGTGTGCCAAAAACCTTAATGGTTTTAGTGATGCTGAGAACCCCGCTGTATCTCCCTAAGGCCTACTTAGTCAAGTCCAAGTCACCCACGAACTGGAGCTTCTGCCTCCACCATACATGGATCCCCACTTGTAGCCATACCCTAAACATTGCCTCTAGGCTGCACGAGTTCCAAGGAGTCTGAGTCCATGTCCTTGTACACATGGCCTGGGCTTTCTTTGGTATCTTTCTTCACGGTCCTATATGGACATATTCCCATCTATGTGCTCTCCAAGGGCTTGCTCAGATATTCCCTCCTAGGCGAACCCATTCCTGATTCATCTTAGCAGCTAAACCCAGAGAACATACTTCAAGAACACAACCTCCTGGTTTGTCCCAGCAGAATGATGGATGCTTAGACACTAACCCCACATCTAATAACTTACTTGCCTTCAAATGTGACAGATCTCCCATTGTCCTCTTTGATAGACCAGACTTTTTTTTTCATATGTGTCCAGTTCTATTTCCTCTTTACACCCTTCTCCGTCACTTGACACTAAATGGCTGCCACCGCACCTTCAGAAGGTCACTGAACTTTACTGCCCATGTATTTATTTATTTTCTTTGGGAATGCCAATACAATTCAACGAAGGCACTTCAAGTTACTAAATGCAATGACCTTCACCTTCTTTGCACCAAGAGTGACACTTGGCTAATGATCTGCTTGGTTGGGTTTGCACAGTGCTTGCTTTAAAGACTGGGGGAGAATAGTGAGAGGGGGAGACTGGCTTCCAGAACACCCATGTCCTCAGAAACCAATCCCCAGAGGCTCCAGCTTTGGCATTAGTAGCCTGACACCCCAGCACGCTTGACAATAAAATCTATTGTGGTGCCAGTCGGCAGGGTGGAAGAAATTTGAAAATCTGTCTAGAAATTCAGGAAGCAATGGAATCAATGTAACTGAAGCTCAAAATGCTCCCAAGGGTATTTCATGTTGTCTTTTAAATAAGAACAATCTGGTAGACTCCAGCAAGGCCATGTAAAAGTGACTTTTGTGGCAAAGACTAAACATATCAGCTCAAATACATCTCTCTGCAAAACTAGTTAGAAAAAAATCAATTTATAGTTAAACTTAGTAAACATGTCAGAAGCAGACATTTTTACAAAGAGAAAAGAGAAAATGATTTTTAAAAAAATCTCTTCTGGTTTCTCCCCCAAAATCTAGCTAACCTTTTTTGTTTGTTTGTTTCTTGTTAAAGTCATTGCTGTCGGTGGAGTCTGTTGTCATGACTTTCTGAGAGGCCTTCTTTGTGAAGCTATGCATCCAGGTGGGTGCAGAAAGACCAGGAGTTCATGTTTATCTTTGAGGCTGGCCAACGTTGCTCATAAATCAAAGGCCTCATAAAGCAAACCAAACAAACAAAAACAAGAATGAAAGCGAGCAAAGACGCTAAAGCCCATGGTTACCACATAAGCCAGAAACTTCTGGAACAGTGGTTCTCAACCTTCTTAATGCTGCAACCCTTTAGCACAGTTCCTCATGTGGTGACCCCATATAAAATTTAAAAAAAATTTTTTTGCTACTTCATTACTATAATTTTGCTGCTGCTATGAATCATAATGTGAATATCTGATACGCTGCCTCCCAGGGAGTCTTGACCCCAGATTGAAGACCACTGTTCTACAATGTCTTTAGCCTGATTCTTTAAAGTAGCATGCAGAATGCATAGATATAGAACTCGATGACTTTCTACTGATTGTTTTAAAACTCAGCCCCAATTAAGCGTCTCCTATTTTTTGAAAGAAAATGAAGTTATTCAAAAGCATAACTCAAAAAGAAATATGAGAAAGAAATTATTGACTGGAGTCCAATGACATATGTACTTAGTCTGGGAAAGATGACTGACTCTCTCAGGAATATGTGGTACCAAGTGCTTCTTGGATCTGAACAACAACTACAGCAACAATAAAAAAAAAAAAAAAAAAAAAAAAACATGGCCAAGAAAAACTGGATTTCTTAGTATGCAAATGGAATTATTTTCTTATGCTTGTAAAAACAAAATGTAGAAATGCTAGAAAATATCCCAGAAAGAATAACAAAGACAGCACAGACAGTCATAACCTTGAGAGTTAATGTCCTCAGTGGCATTGCCAAGGCTGAATGTGTCTTTAGTCTGAAGAGATAATTAAGGATTAGGTGGGACCCCAGTGTTCTTCCATTCCACCAACATACCGTGTCACCGACTAAGCTTAGGAACGTTTTTCAGAGTGTTGTGTATACGGTTGTCATCCCTGGCTTGGGAAACTGAAAACCTGAGAATCATTAGTTCAAAGCCAGCATATGCTATAGGGTAAGAGCAGAGCCTACCTCAAAAAATTAATTTAAATACAATTAAATGGAAATGCAAATGGAGAACAATATGAATTCCCTCACTGGGGCAGGGGGACAGTTAAAGGAATGAGCACAAAACTTCAGAAGGAAGAAACTAAGCATTGTAGAAGAATAGGACATGGAAGAATTATTAGAGTCTACAAGCTCTCCCTAGAAAAATTACTGAGACACTTGTTCCTGAGTCCTTTGAAACAGTAATTCCTAGATTTATGATATTAAAAAGCCGCTCCTCTATCCTTAAAACTCATAGTTTAACTTCTGAGGAGATCGACTTAAGAGAACCTGAAAACATGAGTAACGTACATACCTTTGTTTGTTTGTTTGTTTTGTTATTGCATTTCCCATTGTTTCTGGCACTGCTAAGGGTTGAATTTAGGGTCTCATGCATGCTAGACCAAGGCTCTGCCACCTAGCCCCAGCTTTTGTTTTGTTCTAACAAACAAAAGGAGAATCAGAAATCTGGGCCTCTCTCCTGGATGTGGTTCTAGCCATGTGTATAATTCAGACCATGCTAAGCATTTATCATACCTGTGTCTGTGCCTCTAAGATGTCTGCCCTTAAAAGGGCTACTGTGAAACAATCGTATCACATGAATTGTCTACAGGTACCTATGCTATTGTTAGAATAACAGCTAGACCAGACAAGGGCATAAATTAGATAGAAATTTCAACTGTTCTCACCCAAGGAAAACACATTTTCTGTGCTCGCATTACACGTAGGTTATTCTACAAACACAAAGCCCATAATCTACATTACACAATATATACTACTATACATTCATTGTGACAGTCAACATTTTCTTCATAAAACAGAAAGTCACCATCATGAACCAGAATATACTACAACGTAGTGGAATACAATGTGATGAAATAAATGCATTAACTAAATAACAACAACAAATAATGGCCACACAGACACAGAGTTACACAGAGTTACAATGTATCAAGTCAAGGAATTGACTAAATGATACACTTAGCACAGAGCTGAAAGATGGATTTTAAACAGATAAGGATCCCTGTTTGGTGAAGCACCTCTCCCTTATTGTTTTTTCATTCATCTGTTTTAGGTTTTTGAGCAGAATTTCATTTTGAACTGGGAACCCAGTCATTTTACCATTCACCCTGTCTAATAGGTGAAACCTGTCTTGTGTTTGTATTTATAAACCAAACAATGGCCTTTCTCCACCAGAGTGGAGGATTTCACAATGCCACTCACAGCTACATCTGTCCATCAAAGTCTCTCAGTAAGGGAGCAGGGGGTGTTCTGAGCAGAATAGAGAATTCCACATTCCAGGGAACAGAGAAATCCTGACTGGGATGGGAGCCACTGTCTCCAGATAATTAACTCGAACTGTAAAAATAAGACATCACTTGCCTAATACAGATCCTGGAAAGCTATGCAGACTGGAGGTTTAGTTACAGGGTACCTGGGCAGAGGAAATTCCATTTTAAAATGTAAGATAATTTTAATTACGGCCTGGAGTTTGGAATGTAGGTGTTTTACCATTGCTAACCAACCAGTCCTGCCACGGACAGCTCCCTTGTTTCCGGTCTTTCTGGCAGAAGCAGGAAATACCCCCATAGAAAGCCAGGCCTCTAGGTCAGAGTGGAATCTGTCTTGAACCTACCTGTGTTCTGTCCCATTTTCCAGGATTTTAGTATCTTCTTTCCCCTGCCTCAGGCACCCTGCCTGCCTACACACTCCCTTCACAAGGAAGAAATCGCCACTTAAAGTTGAGATTTGACCCTAGATTTAGTTTTCCCAAGGATTTACGCTAAACCATCCTGTGGTGACGTGTCCACCATGCAGACAGCACTGTGAGATGGAGGAACTCCACCCCAATGACTGACAAGACTTGAGCTTCTCCCAAGGACCTGCACTGAGCTAGAAAACCATGGGAGTTCACAACTTCCTTCCCGGAGGACAGCCCATACTCAGGCCCTGATGGTAGGGGGATATCCTAGTTGCTTATATTTCAGGCTCAGAACTTCTGAAGAGGTTTGCTGAGGGCCGTGTTCTCCCTCTATCTCTTCCTGTTTCCGCTGTGTCCACTGTGGGTGTTTATCACGACGGCATTCCATGAGAAGTTTCCAACACCCTCATCCACATCTCAGAGTCTCAGTGAATCATTGGACCCACAGCCTTTACCTATCTTATGACCTAAAATGTCCCATCGGTACTTAGTGTATATCACTATTACACCAGTATTTAAATTGCCCATTTAATTTATAAAAATTAAACCAACCCCTAATTTACAGTTGTCCACCACAATAGACCAAGTATTGGCGACATTCACAGTGAGGACAAGATAATAGATATTTTAATAACTGTAGGTCACACAATCTTTTGCCAATGACTCAACCCAGCTGTTGTAATATATATGTAATATATGAGAAACAGATATCACTTGATCCCAATAAAACTTTATTTAGAAAAGTAGATGGAGGGTAGATTTCCCCACTTTCCCATAATTGTTGGTGAACTCTGAATTCATGGTTAGAGAGCAATACTAGAGACATTGCTCAGTGGTTAAGAATATACTCTGCTCTTGCAGAAGACCTGAGTTCAGTTTCCAGAACATACATAGGGCTGATCATGATAACCTAGATCCCTAGCTCCAGGAGATTCAATGTCCCCTTCATGGTGAGGGTGCATCTTTCCTCCTTGTAGAGATTCCGATGTTTCTGACTACTTCTATTTTTGCACTACTTTCTACTAGAACCTCAACATTCTCTATTTCTCTATTTTACTACGGAAAATAGGCAACAGTGTTGGCCTAGAAATAAAATGTGCAGCTTCTAACTTACAACAGCCAAGCATATGTGAACACATCAGTATGACAGAACTGGGAGGTGTAGAGGCATTTCCAACAAAGCGGTGCCCTGCTGATAATCCTTCCAGATCACCAGAGGACCACAAGTATAAAGTGAGCACATAGTTGTCTCTGGGTGTAGAAGGGAAACCAGTCCATTTTAATGCAAACATTTTTAAGCGTATGTTTCTGTTCACTGCTGTCTTTGTCCTAAGGGTATGTAGAGTTTTCTGAAATACACCACCCATTCATTTATTTATTCTTTCATGGAAGATTAACCAATGAGTCAAAGACACATGCACTATCTCTCAAAACATAGTGTCTGTCTAGATAAATCCAGCAACCACGTAAATGTGAAGTCGTCACAGTGACTGGACAAGTTATTGCTAATTTGCATTTAGGGGGTTCAGAAAAACTCAGCTAAGCTATACATGAAGTAATGGTTTTAAAGAATCAATTAAAAGAAGATTGAAGGGGGAAAAGTATCTCAGAAAAAGGACTCCACACTTGCAGCCTGATAACAATGAGAAGCTATTGTGTTTTCAGCAAGAGAGATCAGGGTGGAAGTTGCTCTATGGAAAGATAGCTCTAGTTCTACTGTGGAAAATAACTGACAGAGTTCTTGATGACCAATCAGGAGGTCAACACAGTCATCTATGACAGAGAAGACAGGAGGCTGCAGACACGGAAATCAAGGGACAGATCCAGGAGATACACAGATTTAATCAAAAGGGTGAGACAGCATGGGCCATATGAGACAAGTCAAGACAAAATAAGAGAACAAGTAAGCTAGGAAAAAGAACAGACTTGAGCAAAGAGCATCAGTAGATCTTTTCATGTACAGGTGATCAGAAAATTAAAAACAATAACCATTGGCTTTAGCCACACAGCAATATCTGTTAAGTTTAAAAAAGAAGAAAAAACAAAAAACAAAAAACAAAAACCAAAGCTGAGCCAAGGAAGTAAGGAGATTTTCCTGGATAAATAAGAGAAAAGGAAATGGTAACAATAAAGACAAATAACCTATTAAGGGAAATGCCGTGGAGAGTAAAGAAACTCAAGTAAAAGATTGTGACACATTAAAAGAAGCAACTATACTACAAAATAGAAAGAGCCAAAGAGCCTTTCAGATATGGAGATATTGGGTATATAACACGATAAAAGAAGGAGCCATTGAGAATATCACTTTCCCAAAAGGATGAGAAGTGTTTGGGTGTGAAATAAGGACAGAGAGATTGAAGGGCTAGCTCCAAGAAACAGAAAGAAGAAAGAAGTCATGGATGTGGGCCAAAACAAGCAAACAACCAAAAAGGTCACCACATTTTTCATGTCTGGAATACCTGAAAGTTGAAGGATCCCATCTGATAGCTTTTGTTTTAGTTATGGCATAGGAGACAAGTTATTCAGCTGGGATAGATGAAGCAAGAGGCATCAGAGTAGTGGGAGGAAAGGGGTCAGATGTTTCAATGGTAGAGAGCATTTGAAAGAGTCGTTCTGGAAACAAGGAAGTTAGCTAACCCAGAAACGCAAGGGGGTAGCAGAGGTATGATATCCCATTCAAGACCTGTGACATGAATTTAGAGCAACACCAAAATGTCTTATTATTTCAATTTTAAGACCAGGATATCTGCGTGCTAGATTCCTAGACCATGATTCTTTTTGACCAATCCATCTCTTCTATTAAAGAAGAGTGAAGGATATAACCTATGGTGGGCAATTACATAAACTAATAATCTCACACTTACAACTCCTTGTGTGGCACTATATCTGTTTTATGAAGAGGGACCAGAAGATCAGTTTTGTGATCTGTGGTTTAAAATCAAAAGCAGACCCCACACTTGGTAGGTTATTTGCCATGTTCCTTCTCTCAGAGAACAGAATGTGAAGCAAAACCTGCCGCTCCCAAAGAAATATCAAACCATCTGCTTGCAGAGGTTCTCCAAGCTTCCAAGTTCATGATGTACTAGCTGCCATGCTCAACTTAAGACCAAAGGATTAAACAAGTCATCTCTTTTCTTGGTATCACCTACGCTTTTAACCAGAAGACTCCATGAACTGAAGTCTACCCATATTCCACAGAGTAACCCAACTCCATTGTGTGAAACTCAGCATTGGCTTTGCCAGAATAGCAAACGGTTGGTAGGATAAACCAGAACGTAAGAATGGCAACAATATGTCACTGTCACAGCACTGTCTCACCCTTTCCCCTCCAAGTAAGGCAGAATGACAGGCCTAAGGAAATCAGGTGAAATTATACTAAATCCAAAAACATCCATAATCTGTTCTAGATCTAACCTGGTCTCCATGTGGCTGATGGCAATAGATGGGAGACTCCAGCTGGATGCTTCTCCTTCATGATGGTGAGAAGCTTTAATTACAGAGAAAACTTTTGGTTGTGCACTAACGGTGATTCCTTCTCCAATACATTTCAGTACAGACACATCTAGATTTCAACATGATCAACAGTTATTTCCTAGACTCATGGATAACTCGTTTCACTTGGTGATGTTAAAATCCTGTCTATGATACTCAGAGTTAGAATGTGGTTCTCTCAAGAACTCCATCACTCTTACCCAGTCACTAAGATCCTTCTCCTCTGAGCTTACCTTTGAGTTCCAGTTGTTGAAATACAATCTTGTGATGCTTGTATCTTGGTTACTAGGTGAGCACCGAAGGCCAGCCCTGATACTTAGCCTACAACATCCTAAGGGTGTTTTATGTTTCCCAAGAACCTGGACATGGTCATTCTTGCCTAACACTCATAGTTCAGAGATTAAACAACAAGAGAGCTACAAAACTAGACTCACTTGTCCAAAACCACACAGCCAGCTAGGCAATGGGCATAGACTAGCAGCCCTCTTGTACTGCTGAGAAGACTTCTGTTCTAAACAGGGAGTGGCAAATGAACTTGAAAGGATCGACTAGTAATTCAGGACTCTGGAAATGACTCTAAGGAAATTAAAGAGAATACTTAGAAATGGAAAGAAGCAATAGAAGTCAAATGTCTCTTCCTGACACAACAACTTAAAAGAAGCAAGATGTTAGTGTGCTGCTGCTGCTGTTGTCAACACTGCAGCTGCCACCACTGACATCGTTGCCACCGCTCTGCTCCGGCTGGGAGAGCAAGAGCCCTACACTCAAGCAGCTCACGTTCCGTGTTCTTTGGAAGGAATTGGTCAGGGAAGGAAAGCAAAATGCTTCCCCTTGTGCTTTTACAAATGGAACTTCTACTAACAAAAAGGGCACGGGGGGGGGGGGTGTCTCCCTCTGAAGGTATGCTTTAAAAGCAAGGACACAGCATTATACCACAGGACTATCTAGCTTTGAGCCATTCGCCCTCAAAACTGACCTGCTAATCATGGCTTTGGTGCAACATTAGCAAATGACCTTTAAGAGCCCATTGATGACCTTTGAAAGATATTCAAAGTATCACTCATTTATAAAATGCGATTTCCAGGGTAGTCAGTGGGAAGTCATGCTCCAGCCCTTGTTGTGTGTAATCTCACCCCCTTGTTTGCCACATTCAAATATGTCTTCATGAAATAAACTAAAGAGGCTTCACTCCGTGGAGCCCAAACTATGAAGTTATTCATCCCCTTGAATATGAACCTGGGAGCCCCTCTCCCAGGCCACTTCAAACCCTCCAAAGGTGAACAGGATTGCAGAGGGGACCATTCACCACCTCAGAGTTCAATTCCTCAGCACACACCCACAACTGGGTTGCTCTTCTCCATCCCTTTTCATTCTAGTCCTAGATCTTCTAGTTCTTCATTCATTCATTCCTTCATTCATTCATTCATTCTGTTTTTGAAGAACCTCAATCTTAGTTCCCATGAGGAATTAAAAGCAACCAAACCCATGGAAAGGAACAGAGGGAGAGGAGCCAGATGGGAAGAAGGAACGAGCAGGAGTTGTTTATGGGGTACAGACTTTCAGTTAAGGCAAGATGAGAAGTTTCTAAATGTCTGCTTACAATACAATACCTACAATGAGTAATCCTGTATGGTAGATTTCACACAATGTGACATTTTCCCAAAATGTTTTAAATAAAATTATTACTATCATTATTAGTGTATTTGTGTGGGGGTTGTGTGTGTGTCTGTGTGTGTGTGTGTCTGTGTGTGTGTGTCTGTGTGTGTCTGTGTGTGTGTCTGTGTGTGTGTTGAGAAAGGGCCTCACTCTGTAGCCCAGGATGGCCAGGAATTTACTATGTAGCCCAAGCTAGCCTTGAATAGCAATTCTCCTGCCTCAGTCTTCTAAGGGCTTTTATTGCTGTAGTGTACCACCACAAGTAGTCTTTACTTCTTTTCTTTATCTTACCTTTAAAGATAAAATAATGAATTTTTGTACAAATGATAAGTATAGTATACAGAACACTGACACCCACTTCAAGGTACCTCTGGACCTTTGTGTTTTCAGAACTGAGCTCAGATTAGTTGAAGGATCCATAACACAATCTGAGGTCTTATTATTCTAAGAGAGCTGTGCTTAGCCCTGTTTATTTAATGCCAAAGGCCAGAGCTCTTACTGTTGTAAAGTGGAATCTCAAACAGGTATACTTTTCTGTAAAGAGGTCATAGGTGACAACATCTCCACAGGTGCATTGCAACCAGAAGTCAACACTGGGAAACACCTTGCAGAATAATTGAACTCAGATAGGCTAGTGCCTACCTTGGGTCAGTCTCTTCGTGGGACCTGCCCTTCCAAAGTGCTGGTATGAAGTATATGAAGACTTTCAGTTGTCCCAACCAGCGAGACACCTAGTTTCTGAATAAAAGGTTTATCTCCGTTTTGCCATTTCTCATTCATGCCCCAACACCAAGAGTTTAGTGGACAAAGGCTGTTTGGATTTTTCATCTATATTTCCCTTCTTAAAACAAGAGTTACAGGACTGCTATCAATGTCAAAAATTTTTTTTGGCATAAGACCTCAAATAGTCCAAACTAGCCTCACCATGTAGCCAAAGCTGGTCTTAAACTCTTGATCTTTCTTCCTCTACCACATTAAATATTGCTTTTATTAAAAAAAATAACATATGGATATATGCTTTTTCCTGGAGACTTAATAAAACTGTTCTTAGTTTGGAGAACAAAAGAAAGTTCAAACATGTTTATTTTTTTTTCTCCTGAAATTGCCCTAGTGGGGGAAATAACCAGAAGGAAATGTGAAGGAAGGGAAGGTCATAACAGATCTGCATACAAATTACCAAGATGTTTCCAGGAAGTTGACAGTGCTTTAAGAATCTCAAAATCAAAACCAAATCCATTGTAGTCTATTGGATTTCTCTACAAGTTTGCTTCATGCAAGATAGCAGTCTCTTAACCTTGCATATGAGAGAGCAGTCCACTGTGTTTCCCAGTTAGACCTTTGAGTGCCACCATCTCCATAGGTAACAATCCACCTGCACCCAGGAAAGACTGATCCCCCACTCTTTAAGTTAACTGAGCTCTGTCACCAAGAGATGAACTTCCAGTCATGGAGGCTTAGCCTGAGTCCCAAGTTGACTGGGTGACTTTGGGAGTGTCTCCTAACTTGTCTGAGCCTTCTCTGTATCCACATCTTCAAAGCAGAGATAAGGATGTCCAGTCCAAAGGTCAAGACTGAAACTCAGGGAAAGTGTATGAGAGAGCTTTGTAAACCTTCAGTAAAGATAACTGAGATCTAGAATACACTGTATGCTAGGAGACACGGGCTGCAGAAAGTAGGTCTCTAATAAGAAATAGCTATCACAAATATCTGTCTTACCCCAGCCTGAGTCTCTTTCAAAGCAAACTGTCTGAGGTTAGGGACTGGAAAAATAGAAAGCTCAGCCAACTGTCAAAGGCTTTGCAAGCATCAGGACCTGAGTTTGATACCCAGAACCCTCATTTTTTTAAAAGCCAGATATGGAGACACACATTCTTGTAGTCCGTGAAGGAAGGAGAGACAGGCAGACTCCTGAGGCTCGCATGAGCCAGACAGCCTGATGACTTGTCAGCAAGTAGTCAACCTAATAAGGGCACACCTCAAAATAAAAATGGTTGATTCCTAAGGACCAACTGCTAAGGCTGTTCTCTAACATCCACATATACGCACATGCACTATACATATGTATGCACAAACAAACACACACACACACACACACACACACACACAAGTTATCGAGATAGAGTATAAAGAATTTATAGCCAGCCCAAACCTTTAAACTCATCATGAAGAAAGATCATGACTTTGCAGCCAGTCTGAGGAAAAAAAAGAAAAGTTTAAGGAAACCCGTGTTTAACTTTAGCTATAAGAGTGAATAAATACACAGTTCAGTCTAAATATAAATATAAACAATATTTCCTAAGAGTATGATTTTCTGAGTTAGATTGTGGAAGTTGAATCTAGATTTTACTTCTTCCTTGCCATGTCCCATGCTTCTCTGCAAAATCTGGATAATACCAGAGAAGTTTCTGGAAAAAGTCTTTTACTTACTTTTGATTTAAAAAAAAAAAATGAGGGACTGGAGTGATGGCTCAGTGGTTAAGAACACTGACTGCTCTTCCAGAGGTCCTGAGTTCAAATCCCAGCAACCACATGGTGGCTCACAACCATCTATAATGAGATCTGATGCCCCCTTCTGGGATGTCTGAAGACAGAGACAGTGTATTCATATACAATCAATCAGTCAGTAATAAATAAATAAATAATGAAAAATCAACTTCAGGGGAAAAGTTCTTATTTTGGCTCACAGGTCAAGGTTATAGTCCTACATTGAGAGGGAAGTCACAGCAGCAGGCTCATGTGGAATCCTCAGTCAAGACTACAATGCAATAAATGTTTATGCTCAGCTCCCTCCTTCTCTTTTATACAACCTAGGATCCTAGCCCAAGGAATGGTGACACCCACAATGGGCAGGTCTTCCTTCTTCAGCTAACAAAATCAAGATAATCCCCCACAGATGTGCCCAGAGGTTATTTTCCTGGTGATTCTAGATTTTATCAATTGAGATTGACTGTCAGCATGGTAAGTATGTTAATACAAGAAAGATGATCATACCAGTGTGTGGCATACAGTAAGCTAATCAGAAGCAGGCTCTTTGTTATTCCAGAGCCTGAAAAGAAGAATGACGGCACATAGTAAGTGCTCAATAAACATGGCAGGCAGAGAGGGAAAGAAAGAGGAAGTTTGCCTTGCAGTAGTAGAGATCCTGGCTCTCTCTTTTAAGAGCTCGTCAGCCCCTGTGTCTCCACAACATTTTATATATATATATATATATATATATATATATATATATATATATATATATATATATATATACACACACACACACACATATGTATATATGTATATTACATATACACATACATGCACACACATACATATACTTATATATACATATATGTGTATATATAGACTAATAATGGTTAACGCCTGCTCAAGCTTAAAATATCCAATTCATTTCAACTACATTCAGAAATCTTCCAAAAAGTCAAATTCATATACCTGCAAACGATGCTGCCATCTGCTATGTCAAAACCCCAGATTCCTTCATCTCCTCTTCCTTCCTCCTCTTGAATATTCCAGACTGAAGAGAAAAGCTTCATGCTGTCATAATGTAACTGCTCCAGGTGAGTCTTACAGGTCAAGGTGGCAGCAGGACCACAGGGTAGAATGTTATCATCTTCTGATTCAGATTCGATTTCAGAGAGGATCAGAGTTTGGCTGCTCATTTCCTTGCCTCCTCTTGACACAAAATACTCATGTTTGAATTCCCTGCATTTGAAAAGACCCAAGATGTTGACAGAAAGAAGTAGCCTTTGCCATCCTGTGCATACAGCAAACCAATACTGGGATTTATTAAGAGTTCTTTCAGGAACATAGATAAAATCTTAGGGTGGGTAAAAATGGAGAGAGAGTTTTCAAAACTAAAAGATCCCAGTTTGGGTGGGTAGAGGGGAAGTGGAAAGTGCAGAGCCAAGCTTGAAAGAATATGCACCAAAGGCACATTCTGCACTGTAGTTATTTGGGGACGGATTACGGGCTATAGAATAAAACTAAACACTTTTAGAAATTGCTATTTAAAGAAACCTCCACATAGCCAAACACGATGGAGCATGCCTCCGGCACTCTGCACTGGGGAAGGGGACAGGAGTTCAAGGCCAGCATTAGCTACACAATTTGAAGCCAGCCTGAGCTCCTTAAGCCCCCTTATCAGAGAGAGGAGGCAGAGGGAAGGGAAGGGAGGGGAGGGGAGGGGAGGGGAGGGGAGGGGAGGGGAGGGGAGGGGAGAAAAGAAGAAGGCATGGAAGAGGGGGAGAGGGGGAGAGGGGGAGAGGGAAAGGGGATGAGGGAGAGGGAGATGGGGATGAGGGAGAGGGAGATGGGTATAAGAGAGAAATTAATCTTCCCCTTCAACGTGTTAATGTATTTTGAACCACTAAACTCTTGACCTAAAAGGCGGGCTTGGGAGATGAATTTATTTTAACACAGTTAAAAGATAAAATAATATAATTCATAACAAAAATAATAAGGCTGAAAAATCCCAGTGTACATGAGGAAAACCTTGGCCTTCCTCTGCCTCCCAAAAGCTGAGATTACAGATGTGCACTACAAATGGCTTGAGTTGACTTCAGGGAGGTGAGAACCGCCCAGGTACCAGTAAAGTAGCTGTCAGCTCTGTTCCTCAGAGCTGGCCTCTTTGTCCTCGCTCAGGGTCACACCCACAAGCATCATCTCGGTAACTCGGCCAGGTGCTTTCTTGGAGCCCTTTAGTCTGGAGACTAATTCTAACTGTCGTGTAGTCGTGTAATGAAAGAGAAATGTTGAATCGGGAAGGGCTTGAATCAAGAACACAGAACACCATCTATCCGTCAGGGAACATGTTCAGAGAAACACCCCCATGCAGATGCTCGGGCACCTGAAGCCCGGTTCAGAAGGAAAACGGCACTTCCACTGGAGACAGAGGTGGGTGAGTAGCAAGCTAAAAGCTAACATTGACCCAACTAGAAGGGGTGAGGGCATTGGAACATGCAGGAATCTCTGCCCGCAGCCAGCAGTGTGTGTGGGTCCCCCTTTTGCACCCTGTTAACTGTGGCTTTTGGCACCCTCAAGTTATGAGGCCAGATGCAAACACAAGACTGCAGCTGCTTCCAGCCAACTCCAAAGCGGCTGGTGAAGGCAGGGGCTCAGGAGTGCAGAGCTCAGCACGTTTCTGCAACTGTTTTGAAGATGCTTCTGAGTGTTCCCATCACTACCGAGATGCTACCGCTCTCCTCATGACCACAGTCTATTAGCTCCAGTGGCTTTTCAGCGACTCAGCCCAGCCGCAGCTTCCTGCTTACCAAGAGAGCTGCCTGGGGCGCTGCCAGCCCAGCCTCCGGGGGGCCATGCCCCGCCCTACACCACCCTTCACCTTTGTCACCAGGGTCCTGGCTCTGAAGAGGTTTTCCTTTTACAAAGATCATAAGCGCTTGTCAAAAGATACCAAGAAGACTACACATGGAGGGACCCATGGTGCTGGCCGCATATGTGGCTGAGGAGGGCCTTGTTGGACATCAGTGGAAGGAGAGGCCCTTGGGCCTGAGGGTGTTCGATGCCCCAGTGTAGGGGAATGCTAGGGAGGAAAGACAAGTGTGGGTGGGTGAGTGGAGGAGCACCCTCATAGAGGAAGGGGGGAGGGGCGGAGCAGTGGGATAGGGGGTTTCCAAAGGGGAGACCTGGAAAGGAGAAAACATTTGAAATGTAAATAAAGTAAATATCAAAAAAAAAAAAAAAAAAATACCAAGAGTTTACGACAGTAATAGGCTTTTGTGTTGTAGGCAGCCTTAGGAAACGCGGCCTCAGATGGTTTTTCTAGCAAGTCCAGTTGCTTGCACCCATGACAGCTGCCGTGACCCTAGAGGTGAACTTCTGGACAGGGCTGGATTCACAGCTGCCAACAATTAGATCTTGTTTAGAAGACATGACTCGTTTTGTTTGTGGGTCTCCAATCTCTCTCTGTCTCTGTCTTTCTGTCTCTGTTTCTACTCCCCTGTGTGTGTGTGTGTGTGTGTGTGTGTGTGTGTGTGTGTGTGTGTGTGTGTGTTGCACATAAGCTGGAGAAGGAGACAAAAGATCGGAAAGACAAGTAGTTTGCATTAGGACTTTGGTATGTATTTAGATGATTTTATTTTTATTTTTTATTGGATATTTTATTTATTTACATTTCAAATGTTATCCTCTTTCCCCGTTTCCCCTCTGTAAACCCCCTATCGCACCCGCCCGCCCCCCACCCCCGGCTTCTATGAGGGTGTTCCCCCACCCACCCACCCACTCCCGCCTCCCACTCTGGCATTCCCCTACACTGGGTCATAGAGCCTTCACAGGACCAAGGGCCTTTCCTCCCATAGATGCCAGATAAGGCCGTCCTCTGTTACATATGCGGCTAGAGCCATGGGTCCCTCCATGTGTACTCTTTGGTTGGTGGTTTAGTCCTTGGGAGCTGTGGGGGGTCGGTTGGTTGATACTGCTGTTCTTCCTATCCCAAGTGTACATCACAAACTCTTCCCAAAAGAAATTCCCAGGTTTTTTTTTTTTCTATGTAGCACTAGGATCACTGTTCTGCAGCTGCACTACATCTCAGTCCTCTATTCACTTTTTATTTTGAGATGAGGTACTCAGAGAACTTGCTACATTGCCCAGGCTAGCCTTGAACACACTGCACAGTCCAGGCAGGCCTCCAGATTGTACACCTCCTAACTCAGTGGCTAGGATTACAGACCCGTGTGAGCCACACACCCATAGATCTTTCTTTTGAAAAAAAAAAAAAAAGCCCAATGTCCTTCTCATGGTCTGGGAAGGGCCTGACAAATGGGTTTCGTACAGAGGAAGAGGAGAACGTTGCCCCGACTCTCACCTGCTGGAGGGGGTAGAGAGGGGCCTGCAGCCAAGTCATCACTTTTGAGTGTGTGTCAGTTACAACTACAAAGGCAACCAAAAGAAGGTCTTATCTGTTGTCTGTGAGCTTCGGTTGGGAACAGCAGGTAGCATTTAGGTTTTTTTTTTTTTCTTTCTTTCTTTCTTTTTTAATTTTTTTTTACCACTGGTGCTATAAATAGCCCAGCATGTGGGACGTCCTGGCTGCTCTACCTACACTTGAGATCCAAGCAGGTAGCCACCCCCTTCTCCCCCTCAGACATTTTCCATAACACGTATGTGACGAGAAGAAATGTCTCCCGGAGTGGTGTGTGTGTGTGTGTGTGTGTGTGTGTGTGTGTGTGTACTTATGTTGTTATTTTGGTCTTGACTTTGATGCATGCCACCCACACTCTCAGCCTGGGATGTGAGCCCTCCTTGGTGACATAAAGAGATGGTAGGCCTCGAAAGAAGAAAGGAAGAAAACAGCTCAGCTGCTTTTAAACACACACACACACACACACACACACACACACACACACACACACACACACACCAGCGTGTCTAAATATGCACTTTAAGTTTTTGTTACTTAAAGTTTGTTGAAAGTCTATAAACTGATTTTATTCCACGGGTCTCTAGAAAGCTATGTTTTCCTTACTACCCCCCAACTCTTTGGTAAAGAAAAATGCTCTTCACTTTTTGCCCTTTATGAGAGAGAGAGAGAGAGAGAGAGAGAGAGAGAGAGAGAGAGAGAGAGAGAGAGAGTTGTCCTTGCCTGTTCTCCATCTTCTTTTTCCACTTAGACTAGCTGGCCAATGAGTTCCAGGATTACATTCTTTCTTCCCTGACCCCAGTGCCAGGGTTATAAACACACCTGCCTGCAGCACGAGGACTTTTCAGGTGGGTACCAAGGGGTCTGAACTCAGCCCCTCATGTTTTCATGGCAAGTACTTTATAAACGGAGCAATCTCCCAAGTCCCTCTTCTCACTGTTAGTGAACTCTGGCCTAACAGAGTCAGGGAAGTGTCTGTCTGTAGTTAAACTACTAACCCACTGTGTCACAAATCCTGCTCCTAGAACATCCAAAGTCTCCCTGGCTGTGGGAAGCAATGATCCTTCTAATTTAGTTCTCAGAGGGTTGGACAACTTAGCAACTACAAATCAAAGATTCTTCGGGTCTTTGATTGATTGAAACAAGGTTATCCTATTCAGCCCAGGTTGTCTGTGAACTCAGACTCCACACGCCTCAGCTGTTGGAATTGCAGGCATGTGCCACCACATTCAATATTTAGTCCTCTAATACTTTGTTAGAGGACAGATTTCTGGTCCCAAGCTTCCCCCCAACACGCACACATGCACACGCACACTTGTCCAAATGTGAGCAAAGTAAACCAGGAGGCAGAGAAGAGGAACTTGAACAGACACTCACATTTTTCCTTCTGTGATTTTCCTAGTTCAACAGAACCTGTCCAAACACGAAAGGAGGTTATCCTAGCAGTTTCTATACTACTGTGTATTCCTGTATCCATCTACCCTGTGTCTCCAATCCCCTGAAGATTCATGTGCTCAGGAATAACCTAGAAGCAGTTCTCTTTGATCTTCTAATGGTGAGACTCCAGAATTGTCAGCTCAGCTGACATTTGAGTTGTTAGTGTTGAGCTTGTCCATTTCATTACATATTTTGTGGGTCATTATCAGGTAGTGCAGCTCCACAAAGTCTGATATTAGTATGGCAGGAATTGTTCATAGTTCAGAGCACATTTGTGCTTGTCTGGTCCATGAGCGCACCTGTCACTAGCTATTTTCTGCTACTGAAAATAACTGCATCTTTTCCTTTACAGGGACATTAATTAACTGCATCTAAAAGACAAAGTAAACTGGACGTTGGGCCTGGTGGTGTATGCCTGTGATCTCAACAAACTTGGGAGGGTTGGGCAAAGTGAGCAATTGTCCTGAGTTCAAGGCCAGTCTGGGCTACATAGTGAGTTCCAGAACAAATTCTGAATTACAGAATGAGACCCTAGCTCAAAACCAAACAAAGCAGATAAGCAAAATGAACAACATATTTACAAGCAAAATTCCCACTAAATTTTGCTTATTTGGTGGAGGTTTAAATATAATTATTACACCATCAGACTCTGAACCTATAGACGTAGAACCTATAGAAAGAAACGAAGCTAAAAATAACCAACTTGACATCTAAATAATTTTAGAGCAATCAAATTTGGAAGCCTTACCTGACAGCTGCCCTAGAACTGTAAAGCTGTTGAAAAATTAGCAATTAGCCTGAAATTCCTTCCGTCTTCCACCCTGCTCCATTTGACCATTCTTCTTCTTTTTTTTTTTTTTTTTTTTTTTTTTTGACATGTTCTTAACACACCCTATATGCAGCAGTCTTGACAATTAATTAATTAACCTTCATGCAATTTCCCTGAAGTAGATGGATGAAAAGCACTGGGGCTTTATCTGTGCTTCTCAGGGAACTAAAAACAGAAAGGTTATGACTTACCCCAAAGTCGCACAGCAAGCTTTCGGAGGAGCCGGACCAAGGAATTCTGTCTCCTGCCAACCCCTGTGACTCTCATCCACACTAGAATTTTCCTGACTCACCACTAAGTCCAGTCCACCCAACTAGGCCAAGTTTGCTTTACTGACTTCCTGGAGGCATTAGCCTTGCACAGAGCTGGCCAGGAAAAAAATTCAATGCAGAAGGCATGGGGGGAAAGGAGAAGTCCGATGGTCAATGAGACTTTCACTCACACTGCCAACTTGTCAACCACTCAGCGGAACCTGGCACTGCAGAACAATGGATACAGAAATATAGCAAGTGGGAAAATGTCAGGTTCCTGGTACAGTCAGAGGAAAACAAAGACTTATGTAAACAAAGCCAAAGTGTTCACCAGCCATTCAAGACAGGGGTAGAGCCAGTTTCCAAACGCAAAGCGCTGGCAGTATTCCTGGCCACAGCACACAGCAAGGTAGAGCGTCCCGCTAAGACCACCCTGTCGTATGTCTACTTTGCAAGATGATGTATGGTTTCCTCCCTTTTGTATCTTGCATTTCTATTTTCAGTCGTTTCCTGTAACATTCCTGAATTCTGCTTACTTTTGCATTCCTCTCACAAGGTTGAAGTACAGACCTACTCCAGACGCCTCTTTCAATACAATATAGTTGCCATAGGAGGTAATTGCTCTCAGGAAACAATAACGGAACAAATTATTGCTTAATACAATCTAGAAAGATACCCCTGCTCAGTAAGAGAATGCATTGCTCAATTATGTGTGGTTTGAGACTAGGCTTAACCACCATAGGCTATGTCACTTGTAGACATTTTATACTAATCTCCTTACATATAAATGTCCTTCCAAATGGAGAGGCAAACAAAAGAGGTCTCTCTGCCATCTCAACACAGAATCTACTATGACCCCCAGGGAGCCAAACTATTCCCCTGACTATCATTTGAAACCCAGTTTAAAAACTTGTAGGACAGTTCTTTACTTTTTCAGAAGTCATTTACTACCTACATGTGTCCTTGAAGTTACATTGTTATATGCATGTCTTTGGTGCTGGAAGATGAGGGGTGTCTTTTATTTTCAAAGTGCGAGAAAATAGCCTTAGAGCCAACAAGATGGCTCCATAGGTAAAGGTGATTGGCAGGTGAACCCATTGACCAAGTTGACGCTTAGGACCCACAGTGGAAGGAAATCACCAACTCCCAAGAGTTATTATTGAACCAACCCCCCCCCCCACACACACACAGAGTCAGAGAGAGAGAGAGACAGAGAGACAGAGACAGAGACACACATACACAACACACACAAAGACATACACACACTCTCATATACACAGCACACACAGAGACATACACTCACACACAGAGAGACATACACACACATACACACAAAAGAAAAAGAGAACAGGTGGGGGGAGGGATGAAGTAGTATCATCTGAGGCAAGATGATCACAAGTTCAAAGCCAGACTCCATAGTGATAGCCACGTTGTTAGAAAAGGGTCAGGGTGGTACGGAGATGGTTCTGTGAGAAATTGTGCTTGTTTCTCAAGCATAAGTACCCAAATTTGAATATCCAGGACCCACTTTCAAAGGCAGGCCTGGCTGGGAGTGTTGTAATCCCAGCATTGGAGAATCAAGAGAATCAAGACAGAGCTTGCTAGCCCACCGCCTAGCTGAAACAGCCAGCTTTCATTTCAGTCAGTGAAACAACCTCTAAGGTGCCTTGTTTCTAGTCAGTAAGGTGGAAAGGAAGACACCTGGTGTCCTCCTCTGGTTTCTACATGTATGCACATGGATGGGCACACCCCTGCGTTCATACACCACATACACACCACACGCTGCACACAGTGGCATACGGTGACTGCGTTAGGCACAACTGCTGATTGGTGGGGATCCTCCTTTGTAAACAAGTTTGGGATGAACTGGCCCTAAATGGTATAGACAGGGCTACTCACCGCTCTTAAAAGAAATCATTGTAATTATAAACTCTATATCTTTTATAGGATGACATTTTTTATGAGATACAACATGAGGGATATCCTTTGCTGAGACTGCCCTTAATCACTTCCTATTTGTGTATTATGTAACCTCTGATGAAACCAGTGATTACATTTCTTATTATGTCTCTGGCTTCCATTGTAATTTTATTTAACCCTATGATAGCCTCTAAGGTGCCATAGATCTGTTTACTACAGCCCAAGCATCTATTCAAACAAGGAAACCAATCATGGGGGGAGGGGATCACATTGCAAACACATTTTTTCATTGCTTTTTAAAAACTACACCAAGGAACAAGAATTCTTTTAGACGTGTTGCCCAGCTGTTGTTGTTGTTGCTGCTGCTGCTGCTGCTTCTGTTTTCTCCCAATCACAATACTCCAGGCTCCCTTGTAAAGATGGGAAATTGGGGAACATGTAAGTGGTGTAGATTCACAGTTTCCCCCACCTACTCATCTCTCCTTCATTTGGGTCCTCATCTAGCCCTTTCTGATCCTCATCTGTCAAGACTGGCTCCAGTAGACAAAGAGCTTGTGACCACCAGGACAGATGCATGTTCTTTGTATGTTGCTTCTGAAAAAAGGGTTGAGAAAGAGTGAAATAAGGAGAACACAGGAGGAGTCAGAGAAGGTAGCCATGATGAATCAAACATTAGGTAAATTTCCAATAGGGTTTCAATAGCAATTAAGTTACAATCATAAAAAAGAAGGTGCTTGTCACCAGGACTGAAGACTCAGGCCACTGGGACCCACATATGAAAAGAGAGAATACAATCCCATAAATTTTCTTCTCACCTCTACGTGCACACATTCCCTATATCAGGTGCATGTGTATATGTATGTATGTATGTATATGTAAATGAATTTTGAAACAAGTAGACTAGCTGTGTTCTTGGCTGTTACTAGGAGAGAGGTGGACCGCTTGCTCCAGGAACCATTACTTTTATTCCTTTGTTTTATAGCTGCCCACATTTAGAGATGACCCAAGTGCCCCTCGAAGCCACATTCCCCACTTTTCAGCAGTTAGAACCAGTTCCCAGCATGTGCTGTTTCTGTGTGCCTGAAACAGCCATGAATAATTAACTGTCCTTCCACTTGATTAGGACTCCCCACCTGTGTCTGGCTGGCCTTCTGACTATCCTGCCTTCTTTCTGCCTCCATAGCCCATTACATTCTCTCAAAGTTGTGGTCACCAAACAGACAATGGAGTTTTAACTGAACATGTTCTTGTCATTTATGAGCAGGGAAGTCGAACAGTTAGTAAGTGACGGTCACAGGGTAGGTTATGGGGAAGAATACATTCATGGGGAAAACAGTAAAATCAACAAATATATTAATATATAAGTTTTTAAATCAGGTGAAGCTATTTCATCATAACCTTTTGTTTTAGTGTGTGTGTGTGTGTGTGTGTGTGTGTGTGCTCGTGCACGAGCGCACACGCATGTGATTATATGAACATGTTTGTGCATATAAACAAACATGGATGTGCATCCTGATCGCCAGCTTGACACAAAGCTAGAATCTTCCAAGAAGAAGGAACCTCAAATGAGAAAATAATATCTGCCTGGGAGAAAGTCTATTGAATATTTTTCTGAATTCATGGTTAAGGTGAAAGAGTCCAGACAATGGTGAGCATTTCCACCTCTCGGCAGTTGGTCTTGAGTTGCATAAGAAAGCCATGGGGAGCAAGTCCAAGTAAGTTGTGTTCCTCCATGGTCTCTACTTCAGTTCCTGCCTTTACATTCCTGACTTCCCTTCATGAGGGACTATAATGACAAGCTGAAAGAAACCCTTTCCTCCCAAAGTTACTTTTCATCGTGGTGTTTATTATAGTAATCAGTCTAACTATGATAGCGCACATGTCCATGGGAAAGCCAGAGGTTATATCAGGTGTCTTTCCTGATTATTCTCCTGGAGCTGGACCTTGCGGTTAACATTTTGTCCAAGGAGCTTCAAGACTTCACCTGTCCTCACCTTCAACTCTGGGATTGTAGATGTAAGCCATTGCCCTGATTTTTTTAATCTAGGTGCTGTAGAATCTGAACTTAGTGACTTGTACTTGCATAGCAAACACTTTTCTGTCTGAACTGTTTCCCAAACTCTGATTTATTTGTTTGTTTGTGATAGTCTCATATAGTCCAAGGTGACCGCAAAACCACTATGTAGCTGGAGATAGTGTTGAGCCTCTCCTCTTTCAACCTCCACCTCCCAACCACTGGGATGACAGCCATGCATCACTACACTTATAATTTCTATTTACAATTAAAAACAAAAAAGACCACTCTGTTCGTGGTGGTTTACAATGATCATAAGCAAAGGTCAGTGTCATTGTGGGTAGGGGACAGCTCTATGCTTCCTTTCTTGATTCCATCAAAAGAGGTGTTATAACTTTATGAAAATGCTATACCTGACAATAATTATATGCCCTGTTGGCATTCCTCTTTTTCACACACCACTGCAATTGACAGTAGTTCGAATATCAAGCAAGAAGCCGCATGCCTTTAATCCCAGCACTTGGGAGGCAGAGGCAGGTGGATTTCTGAGTTCAAGGCCAGCCTGGTCTACAGAGTGAGTTCCAGGACAGCCAGGGCTACACAGAGAAACCCTGTCTCGAAAAAACAATATATATATATATATATATATATATATCAAGCTAATGTTTGATAATACTGTGCTTGATAATGTGTAACATTCTTTGACTCATTTTCTTTATTTTACATCAGTGTGAAGGTTCTTCCAAAATCAGTGATGCAAGATCAAGATGAGTCATCAAATGCAAAGAAGTCTTAGGGCTGGTCCTCAGGGTGAGGACCCTCCATATTCTCAAAGTAGCTTGTCCTTACTGCTTTCTACTTGGGAGTTGTGGAAGATGGAGAAGCACTAAGTTTCTTGGTTTCTTTCATTTTAGCTTGTAACCAGATTTATAAATGCTTTTTAATTGAATTAATCAAATGAAAGATGAAAATATAATAGTTGAATGAAAAGGGATAGAAGATAAGGTATTTGAGGGACCACATAGAAAGGAGCTTATTTAAATGATATATTCCAGACTCTTAACTCTTAAATGAGTACATCTTATAGAAACAGTACAGTGTCCCTTCTCAGAAGGGCTTGCCATGTGACAGTATTTCTGGTGAGACATGGACAAAAATATGTTCACCCCAGATAAGGAATCAATGACAGACCAAAGTAAGAATAGCAAAAATAGTCACACTTGGTGAACCAATAAGTTTTATTGGTGTTACCAATAGGAATGCGGGGAAGGGTAATTTACAGGAGCAGAAATGGTTCAAAGACAGCTGCAGCACCAAAGCCCACCCCAGCATGTGTGAGTTCATGAAAGCAGGAAATCTGGAGTGCACTAAAAAATGGATCGATATGTTGGAGACTGTCTCTTTCAGATAGAATTATTAGTCTGAAGTTACACTTCTAGACAGTTTGGATGTCTCACTGCCACTTCCAGGAAGCCCTGATGATTTCTGTATCTTTCAAGGACTTTGGCTGGTCTGAATCTCTTCTAGATAGCTCATTTTGTGGTGGGAATGTTTGTCATAATCTTATGCCTATATACCTTTGGAGAGCGGAAGAACTATGAACTTTGGTCAGTTTCAGGGACTTCCTGAATCCTTTGAGTTGTTTGCTTCCTGAGCTTAAGGACTTTCCCTACACTATAGGCTATTTCAGCTTCCTTTGAACATTCTGTATTTTTAAAAGCTTCCCTTCAAACTGGAATGTTTTATCTCAGAAAAAATTGCCACACAAAGTGGCTGAATGGTACTTTGACCAGAAAGAGTCAAGTTGTGTTTCCGAATCACCCAAGTTAGATTCAGAAGACTGAATCACCCATTATCTTCCATTCAAATTATCAACCTTAAGGTGGGAAAAATGTTTTTTTAACAATTCTTGGGCTGGCAAGATGACTCCATGGGCAAGGATATGTGCTGCCAAGCCCAATGGCCTGAATGGGAGAAGAGAACCAACTCCTTCAAATTGTCCTCTGACTTCCACATGAGCTGTGGCAGAAGTCCCTCTCTCCTGCTCCATAGATAGATAGATAGATAGATAGATAGATAGATAGATAGATAGATAGATAGATAGACAGGCAGACATACATACATATAGGCACACAGGCAGACAGATAGGGATATAGCAAGATTCTTTCCTAAGGATAGAATGATGAAAGATGCAAGGCAGATTAAACCATATTCTTTTAGTAGATGAAACAGCAGAGCCCATTGACTTTTCTGGGTCTCCCAACAAATTAACATTGTTTCTTTTAGTGCCCATAAATCAATATCTTACATGTAACACACATGCACAACACATCCTGATTGTTTATCTGTCAGCTGTTATCCCTACATCAGTATCTTAAGTACATAAGGGACTCAAGACCTTGATGTAAATGATCCCCCATGCAACATTTCATGCTTAGTAAATTCAGTGGCAAAGATTTCAGTAGGATGCAGTCTACATAAATAATATCAGTTGTTCAGATGACTCATTACAAAACAGTGTACAAACTGTTGCTCTTCTGTCTGATACAGGGATGAATGAAATATCACACATTAACCAACTAAAGCCTGTATTCCTTGATTGGAGGTAGAGGAGGAATAGTTTAAAGTAACTTGTGGTCACTCACATCCATAATCCCAGTATCCTGAAAGTTGGTGCAAGGATGCTTTGATTTTGAGGCCAGTCTAAACTATATATGAGACTCTGCCTTAAAAGCACAGAAACAAACAAAACAGAAAGAGAGCAGGGCTTAAGAGATGCCTCAGTAGTAAAGCACTTGCTGTGCTAGCTTAAGGATATAAGTTTTAATCCCCAACATCCAAGTGACTTCAGAGCAAGCATGCCAGTCAAATGTTTTTAAAGCAAAGACAGGGTATCTACATAGCAAGCTGGCTGGCTAGAATCAGTGAACACTGGCTTCAGTAGATCCTCAACAAGGTAAAGAGTGACTAAGGATGATATCTGACATCAACTCCTGGCCTTTGCATGCAATCAACACATGTACATCTGTGCAGGTGCCCTCATACGTGAAAGTACATGCATGCACACGTGCGCGCGCACACACACACACACACACACACACACACACACATTAAAAAATTATAACTCATATTAGAAAGTGCTTCTCTTTTTTTTTTTTTTTTTTTTTTTTTTTTTTTTGCCTTTTCTTTGAAGACAATCATAGCAAAATCCCAACAGAATCTTGCAAATAGTCTCTGTGCATTTTCTATATATGTATGCATTATGTATTTTGCATATGTATTTGATTCTCTATGTACATGTTTTACCTGGCATAGCATTCAGTTGATTATTCCTCAAAAATGACATTGCTTAGGAGCTAGGGAGATGGCTCCTTTGGTAAAGTTCCTGCTATGAAAGCATAAGCACCTGAAGTTAGGTCACTGTGACATACATTGAAAGCCTGGCACAGTGGCATGTGCCTGCAACCCCAATGTCATGCAATGGAAAGATGGGTGGATTTCTGAAGCACATTGGCCAGCCAATCTAGCCAAGTCATCAAGGAAAAGGCATTCAAGACCAACTTCTGGCTTCCACATAATATGTAAACACATGTATGCACACATGAATATGTATATATACCCACAATAACAAGCACGCACACCACACACACACAATACCCACCAAACATATAGACACAAAATACATACATATACACATACCCACACGCACACACCACAAATTATGTTACTAAAATAAAAAACATAAATGATAATAATCAATTCCTCTTTTCAACTGGTTGGTTTAATGGGCATTCAGAAAAACACTGGCATTCTTTATTATGCTGTTGAGTCAACTGTCCTCTGAAACAATGAAGCCTTGGGGAGATTATGCAGAACTGTGATAACAAGGACAGAATAGGAAGATGGAAAATGACTATGAAGGTTCAAATCCATGTTCTTCCTCAAACACTCTGGTACTGTGATACACAGATAAGACTAGCTGTAACGAGAGTTGGAGATGTTCACAACCGCTGAAAGATCTTCATAACTGTCTTGTTTCAGTTTTGTATTCAGGTCCAGAGAGAAGCCTTCGAAGGCGGCATTTCACTTTCTTAGTGTCAAGTAATCTCTCCTGCATGTGCACTTTTTAGATTGCATGGCTTCTACTCTCCTTTATCTTCCAGCTATGGCTTTATTTACTCTTATTGACAAAGGACCAAAATGGAAATCTATCCCTACTGGAATCAGTGCCAGGAGTACACACAGAACTTTCACCAACTCAAGAAATACTTTTTCTATTTCACTTCTCAAACAGAGAGACAAGTGTATTTCCACCACCCCTCCACCCATGGTCTCTTTTGTATCCCAGCATGTTAGGCAACTTTCCCATGGAGATGTCTTTCTGCTGGAGTGTAAACCTTGGATACATCATAGCTAGACAGACTCAATGACAACACAGATGGTTTATGACTCCAGACTTTGAGCAGGGTTTGCAAAAATTGCCTGTCACAGACTTATCACAAGAAACTGCTGGCTACCCCCAGCTAATATGCCACCAAAATAGGAATCTGTCTGTTTTTCTTTCTCTTGGGCATTTCGGGGTATTAGGCAACACAGCCTGTTTCCTTCCTTCCAGCCAGGAGGTATTGTACGAAAACAATGAACACCCAGCTCTCTATTCAAGTTTAAAATTTACCATTGTATGTCACTCTGTATATTTGTCTGCCTGGCACCATCAAAGTGAAAGATTTCATGTGTTTCTGTTTCTGCATGCAGTGGAGAGAGGGAAAGGGGAGGGAGAGGGGGAGGGGGAGGGGAGGGGAGGGGATGGAAGAAAGGGAGAGCTAGAGACAGAGAGAGAGAGAGAGAGAGAGAGAGAGAGAGAGAGAGAGAGAGAGAGAGAAGGGGAGAGAGAGAGATCTGGTTACCTGGTCAGAGAAAAACAGTGGGTAAGGACTATCATAGCCACTTGGGAGGCTATTGCGGGGTATTATTTTGGCTTTGTGTATTTTAGCAGTTCTTCTTTATGTTGCCAAGCAAATCTCTCTCCATTCGCATGCTTAATTGTTCACCCAGGAAAATATTTTGACTCCTTCCTAACACTCTACTCGGCCTGCTGGCTCTGTGCTCTCAGCATTTCTCAAGCACAGCCTGACCAACTAATGTATGACGCCCTTCCCCGCAGAAAGTCCATCAGGGGAAAATACATATACATATATTCATTGTAAGTTTTAGACACACAGAAAGGAGTTCAATAAATGGATTTAATGCTTACGCAAAATTTAAGAATCCATTAGGAAGTTCAGTCTTACTATGTCAGTGAGATACATTTCAGACCGTAATCATACCCTTTCCAAATCCCACTTAAAGTAAACCATTTATTTTTTCTTCTTTTCCCACAAGTGCCTTAATGTAAAATTTGGATACCTTTCAGAAGAGACCTGTGAGGTAATGCATTGGAGAGACATAACAATATTTATAAAGTTTGGAAAAAATCTTTCACTAGATGAATAGGGAAAATAATCTTCAACTTTGGCGGGAGGGGATAATAGTATTGATATTGAATTTGGTTGTTTCTTATTATTTTAATAGCAGATGTGGGGAGTGAGGTCTTGTTATTATTCTTCAGCATTTTAAAGACAAGAATGGCATTTTGAGAGTTCAAGACAAAGTATTGTAGGGCTAAGAAATAGTCACATTAATCTGTCCAATATTGCCTTTTACCTTGGTAATGCATGGTACATTTAATTAAACATATGAATATGTCTCACATGCACTGTTTTACTTATAATTTCAACACTCATAAAAGTGAAAAATATAAATATATAAAACATATAAATTAATATGAATATAAAAAATGATTAGATGTTCACACTCGCATCCCCTGCTTCCTTGTTTTAAAGTTCAAAACTAAAGCCCATGCTGTTCTTTTGCGTCACAAATGGGCACCCATGGGAAAGGAGAGAGAAGGCAGGTTTAGCATCTCTGATTCATTCGGTTCCTGGGCTGGTGTCACTAGAATTAGAAGCTGCAATGTGAACACCTGTCCATGGGCGGCTAGACTAGAGATACCCAGCTCATTTCTCACGGACCATTGTCCAGCCATCAGGTGGTAATCACTTTTCATCCCCATCAGCTGAGCCTGGACTCCAGCCAGGGGGTTGTGGGCGGAGGGGTTCAGATCCCATTTCCATTCTTCTGAGCCATCAAGTCTCTCTCTTGCTTGTTTTCAATTACATTGACATGGTGACTTTGGCACATAGTAGGTAAATAGCAGTGGATTCAAAAGGGAATGTCTGAAAGCCAATATCTGAAATAGACTCTTGAGGCTTCAGCAAAGACAATGAAATTGGCACAGAGATTCTGGTGTTCTGACCCAGAGTCATAAAATACAATTAATTAAGTTAATTACAGTGAATCTGTGGAATATTTCATGAAAGCCAAATGTCGTGCATGAAAGTGTAGAAGGCAGCAGAAGAGATACTGGATTTCCCATGAAGTTGATCACTAGTAAATTAGCTAAATCATTAATTACATCAGGAAAGAAAGGGATTGAAAATATCGCTGATTTGTTTATATTCATACTTTTGAAAAACCAATTTAGAATGATTTGTTTGATTCTTAGATGCATGAGTGTTTTACCTGCATGTGTGTATGTATGTGCATGCCTGGTGCCCTGAGAGATCAGAAAAAAAAAGGCATCAGATCCTCTAAAACCAAAGTTAGGAACTTCATAACAGGTGTTGTTATGAGCCTCATATGGGTGTTGGGAACTGAACTTGCATCCTCTGTAAGGGCAACAAGTGTTCGTAACCACTGACCCAGATCTCCAGCCCTCTTGTTTTTTAAAAACACCTACCTGGAAAGAAAAATACCACTCTGCTGATATAAAACAAACATTCCAGAATTAATTTTAAGATGGCTTCACTAAGCCCACATTTTTTGTCTTCTCTTGGTCTCTTAGCATACACTCTCTTAACATCTCATTTTTCTTATGCTACGCTCCTGAAATTTCCAACACTGAGGTTAACACAGCTTCGCATAAGAAGCATATCATAGCCACTCATTAGTGACATGATCTGTACATTAAATTAAGTGTGGCTGTCACAGTGAATCCCCTCATTCCTGACATTCTCTTTTTCCACCTCAAAACCACAGCTTTACAACCCTCCTTGACACACCTCCCTTCATCCTCCATCATCTCTCCATCTTCTCCTCTTCTGGCCCCCAGCAAATTGAAAATACTAAAATTTAAAATACCAGACATACAACCATATTATTTTTACTCTAGCTTTTCCTTACTGCATGCAGTGGGGAAAGAAAGCATTTCTTCTGAGATGCAAAGAATTGTTTTGTGTCTTTGTAAAGCCTTTTGAAGAAGTTAATTAAATATTCCAGCCAACATTTATTAAAAGTTTATGTACAAGTTTTCTAGGCACTAACCATACAAAGATGTTTTACAGCTTCATTTGTGTTCTAAAGACATTTAAAGCCCAAGAAACAAAGGCAGATATTCTTTGATATCTACAGAAAGAGCGAAGAAAATAAATAAAGTGTCCTTGAATAGTATGGGTCTGTAACAAGATTCTAAACAGAACGGAATATAATCATAAAAAGAGAACGGTCCTTTCTCGGAGACATGTTCAAAGTGTAGTTCAACACAGGGACACAGGATTGATCTTGAGGGCTGACCAGGAACCTCAGAGTGCAGGAGAAGAAAGAATGAAAACATAAATTATGAAGCTGCCCAGTAGGTCTTGGTGATAGTTTGGGGTTGCAAGAGACTGTGAAACAAGTAGGAAAAGTAGGGCTGTAAAGGGTCTGCTCCATCCAGGAGACTTCTCCAGTCATCACTGGAACATTATCATAGAAATTGAAGTTGTAGAATCCTACACAGGTGTCGATAGAGGTTGTGTTCAGGTTGTAACAACAGTCCAGGAAACCAGTGAAGGACTGAAACTATTCTGATGGGAGATTTTAGAATTGCTCATTGATTAGGTGCAATTAGACAAAAGACATGTGCATGAAAATCAATTGTGTTTGTTTACATGAGTGTGTGCATTCGCATGCTGTGGGTGGAGGCTAGAGATCACCATCCAGTGATCTTTCCCAACCTCCTGTGTGTTTGTGTTTGTGTGTGTGTGTGTGTGTGTGTGTGTGTGTGAGAGAGAGAGAGAGAGAGAGAGAGAGAGAGAGAGAGAGCGCATGTATCTGTGTATGTCTGTGTGTTTGTATATGTGTATGCACTCGTGTGTGGACATGTGTGTGTGTGTGTGTGTGTGTGTGTGTGTGTGTGTGTGTGTGTAGAGATCAGAGGTCAATGATGGGTGTCTTTCCCAATCACTTCTCTACCTTGTTTCTTGAGGCAGAGTTTCTCACCGAACCTTGGGCTCGCTCATCACTTGGTTGACCAGCAAGCCCAGAATCTCTTGTCTTTGTATACCAGCCTTCGGATAACAGGATCACACCACCTTGCCCAATTTTTTACAGGAGTGCTGGGGACCCAGCCTCGGGTCCTCATATTTGCACACATTATAGAAACATTTTCACTGTTTCGCTAATATGGAGTGAGACAGAATTCGTGAGAGTCAGTGTTGCTTTGTGGAAAGTTCATAGAACATGAGAGTTGATACTGGATGTGATTCTGGCTTCTGCAATGGATAGGTTAGATGACCTCCTTATCCTTCAAAATTCATATCTACCTAATAGGAAAGCAAGGAAGCATATTTTACAAAATTACCTGACACCCCATGGGAATTGGTTTTGTGTAACCCAGGCTACATACGTATCTTTAAAAGGAGGGCAGGAACAGATTTCTCACAACTACAAGCTGGCACTGCTCCCTAGAATCCTAGGAAGTAATACAAGCAACTGTCAGGCCACATGAGCAAGCAGCGTTTAGAAGATGGCTATTTAGGGCTCACATACCTCCAAAGTCTATAGGGCAAAGTACCACAAACAGTCTCTGAGCTCTCTGGTTATAACCACAAACCAGAGGATGGTTCTCACATGGGCCCAGGTTAGAGATGACAACTGAGAACGACCCAGGGCTCTGCAGTCTCACCCGCATGAAAGACTCGGCTGTCAGTGGAGTTAGCAACCACCATAAGCAATGTGCTCAGTAGAGTCACTCATAGAGAGCATAGCAAGTTTTAATCTGGCCAACTGTAGACTTTTGAATTACATTTCTAAAAATAAAGTTTTTTTATTCCAGGTGAATGCTGTGCAGTCCCTAGAAACAGATACATGGAATGATAGAGAAAACATGTCCCTCGCTAACTCCTATTTTCCGATTTAGAAGCACATAACTTTCATGTTCTATATCAGTTAAATAAATAAATAAATAAATAAATAAATAAATAAATAAATAAATAATCAACCAATTAAAATGAAAATGTAAGCATTTGTGCTTATGGGTATATTTATAAAAGACCCTTTAAAGAGTCTTTATTAAACTATAGCTAATTTTTTTGCCATATAACTAATCAGCAAACAAATATTTATTGAATTCACTGCAAAATGTAGTCATTGAGGAGAAAATGGTGGTCAAGTTATGATTAGAACTCACATGAAGTCTTCGATGTAAAGTAGAAGAGAGACATACATAAAAGAAAAGTTATTTACCTCAAGGGTGATATCATTTTAAATAGCAAATAATGATGTTCATCCAAAAAAGTTAGGAATTAAAGAAGAGAGCAGGGCTAATGGCAAAGGGGAACTGAGCGAAGGATGCACAGAGAGCCACTTTCTGTGCTATGAGCAGGCTAACAGAGCTGGATCTGTCACTCAGTTGGTAGTGTGTTGATCTAGAATGTTCCAGAATTTAATCCCCTGCATCAAACAAATTAGACATGGTGCTGTAAGCCTGAAATCCCAGCACTGATGAGTTGGAAGCAAGAGAATTCAAGTTCAAGGCAATCTTCAGCTACATAAGATCCTGTCTCTGTGAAGAAGAGAAAACAATGATAAATTTTCATAACTTCTGTCTTAGTTGGGGTTTCTATTGTGAAGAGATACCATGACCACAGCAACTCTTAATACAAAAAACATTCAATTGGGGCTGGCTTACAGACTCAGAAATCTAGTCCATTATTGTCATGGTAGGAAGCATGGCAGCAACAGGCAGATGTGGTCCTAGAAAAGGAACTGAGAGTTCTACAGCTGGAAAGGAACAGGAAGAGAGAGTGACACAGGTCAGGCTTGAGTATCCAAAACCTCAAAGTTCATGTCCAGTGACACACTTGCTCCAACAAGGCCACACCACCTAATAATGTCACTCCCTAGGAGCCTATAGGGGCCATTTTCATCAAGTCATCATAATAATATTATAATCCCACCCTCTTTTAGAGATCTAGTCCCAGGAGAACTTTTCAAGTAAGGAAATAGAACCTTAAACTAACACCACAGAACTTGTTTTGACAAAAACAATAGTGGTTTTGAGTGTTGGGTGCTATGCTATTGCATTGTGGGAACTGTGTTAGCCTTCATAACAATTTTTAAGGAGAGTGCCCTCCCCAGTTGCTGTTCAAGCCAAAGCATTTAGGTTTAGAGTGTAGAGCTAGAAGCAGTCAAAGCAGCATGGCCTCCAATCACTTAACTCTATAGACCTGAGCTAGCTATGTGAATAGTTAGAGCTTACTTAAGGTTTACTGTGAATGCCAGGAGTGGTAGTTCATACCTACAATCACGGAACTCAGTAGGCTGGCGAGGCAAGATAATCAAGAGGTAAAGCCCATCCTGGGCTGAATATGGAGTCTGGAGCCAAACTGGCTACAGGAGACCCTGTCTTCAAAAGCGACAAGAACAATAAACAGCAGTATTCCTTCATTTAAAAAAGAGTACTGAGCACATATAATACAGCAGGCATGTGCTAACTAACTATAGGAGACGCAAAGACACTAGTTCAAGGCCAGGCTGGCTGCATTGCAGGATCCCACACAAACAAAAAGAAGGATAGAAGGATGGTAGTAGGGAGTTGAAAAAGGAGAAAGCAGCATATTTTAAAAGTATATATGTGTGTATATGTGTGTGTGTTTGTGTGTATGTATGTATGTATGTAAGTGTGTGTGTGTGTGAGTGTGTGTGTGTGTGTGTGTGTGTGTGTGTGTGTGATCTTAAACTTGAACCAGCATACCATGGGAGAAAATTCTTCACTCTTTCTTCCTTCCAAGCAGCACATATAGAATCTTATTACCGCTGACCACAGTTTGAAATGTAAAGCAAGTCTTAATGAGTTTCAATATACATGATCTGTATTTACAGAGTGTATTTTCGGCCATCGTAGAGGCCAGCTAGAAGTTAGTAAACCCAAGCCAGAAAGTCCTTGCATATTAATTAGAAATGACATTATTAGAAATAAAGAAGAGATACTTAAAAATAACATAGTTGAGAAAGAAGTCAGGTTAGAGGGAAGCCTCAGCATTAAAATGCTTTCTCTATATGCAGAGTCTAGAGTTCGATCCTCCAAAGCCCACAGAAAAGACTGCACATGGCAGCATGCACCCGGAATCTCAGCACTGGATAACCAGTGACAAGAGGATCCCAGGGGCTCACTGGCCAGACATCTGGCTGAATTAGTAAACTCGGGGTTCAGTGAAAGACCCTGTCTCAATAATAAGGTATAGACCAATTGAGGCAGATACCCAACATCAACCAATGGCCTCTACAAATAAGAAAAATAAAACTCCATATTTATCTATACACATGCACATAGAGAGAGGGAGGAGGGAGGGAGAAAGAGACTCTGTGAGAGGGAGAGAGAGAGAAGAGGAAGACAGAGAGAAAGGAGGACACCACAATAGCAAAATCAGGCAAAGGGCAATGTAAACAAACAAAAAAAGATGCAGTTGCAAAAATTCTCAACAAAGTACTAGAAAGATAAATTCAACAGCACATTAGAGTGATCATACATCATGATCAGCCGGTGATTATCTCTTGGACACAAGTATGCTCAACACAAATGAGTAAGTTTGACTCAACACATTATCAGAATGAACGATAAAAAGCACATAATCTCTCACTGGATATAGAAAGCACATTTTACAAAGTCCAGCATCCCCCCATGATCCATCAAATTACGATATGGAGAAATTTATCTCGCTATAATAAAAGCTACATATGAGCAGCCTACTGCTAACGACACATTTGAACGGTAAAAAGCTGAAAGAATCTCCATCAACTAAGATCAGGAATAAGACAAGGATATCACTCTCATGCGTCTGCCCCTTATAGAACTGGAAGACTTGGCTAGAAAAATTAAGCAATAAAGTGAAAGAAAAGAAATCCAAGGAAGCTAGAGAGATGGGTCAGTGAGTAAAATGTTGTGATGTGCAAGCAGGGGGACCTGAGTTCAAATCCCCAGAACTCTTACAAGAGCTAGATGTGTGACAAGAGCAACTGTAAACCCAATGCTTCTGTCGGAAGACGGGAGACTGAGCCCGGAGAATCTCTGATGCTGGGTGCCCAGCTAGGCTAATGTACACAACAGAAAATCAGCGAAGGAGACCTTGTCTCAAGCAAGGCACAAGGCAAAGAATAACACTACAGGGTATTCTCTGACCTTCTGACATGAATGTGCTCCCATAAACATGCAAACACACACATACACACACACACACAGACACACACACACACATTTAAATCCGAAGGAAAGAAATGAAATTGATTCAGTTTGCAAATGCCATGATTTTACTTACAGAAAACTCTAAAAGACTCCACTAAAATCCTGTTGAAACTGGTAAAGTCAGTGAAGTTGCAGAACACAAATTCCACCCAGTTACATTTCTATATTGACACTGACCTTTTAAAAAATCAATGAAATAACCTCATCTACAAGTTTTCCAAAGCAATAAAGTCCCTAGCAACATATTTAAGGAGGGAGGCAAGATGTTCACTACAAACCATAAAACACGAAAGAAAGCAATTAGAGAAGATACAAATAGATGCAGAGACACCCAGGCTTCGTGGACTGATATCATACCGTCACCCACATCATTCTACAGCGTCTCTATGGTGCCCGTCAAAGTACTCATGACAGCTGCGCATAGTGGTGCAAATCTGTGATCTCTGCACTTGGTCATGGGAACAGGGGAAGGAGGAATCAAGGTCATCCTCAGCTGTAGCAAGTTCTAACCTGTCTTAAAGACAAGAAAGAAAGAAAGAAGGAAGGAAGGAAGGAAGGAAGGAAGGAAGGAAGGAAGGAAGGAAGGAAGGAAGGAAGGAAGGAAGGAAGGAAAAGAGGAGGGAGAGAGGGAAGAGGGGGCAGGGAGGGAGGGAGGGAATAGGTGAGGACATGTACAGGAGGGACAGGTCCAGGAAGAATGGAGGGACAGTGGTATGTGAAAGGGCTGAAGAACTTTTATTGTTATTATTAATTTATTTTATTATTTACTTTACATCCCAACCACAATTTCCCCTCCCACCTCTCCTCCCAGTCCTTCCACCCAACCTTCCCAACACCACCCACTCTTCCTTCATTTCTCTTCACAAAAGAGGAGGCCGCCCATAGATACCAACCAGTCGTGGCATATCAAGTTGCAGTAAGGCTAGGCATATCTTTTCCTATTGAGGCCAGAAGACGCAGCCCAGGTCCCCTGGAAGAGCATCCAGTGCTCTTAGCTGCTGATCCATTGCTCCAACACCACACCCATAATCTCTGTAAACAGAAGGCTGAAGCAGGAGGATTTCCACAAGTTCATGGACAGTTTGGGCTAGGTAGCAAATTTCAAGCCACTTGGGGCTACAGAAGCTTCTGGGGCAGCTAACTTGGTGTACATTGGAGAAAAAAGAATTAAAGAAAAACTTTCTCTAAAAGAAAGAAAGGGATGTGGGGTTGAAAAAAATCAAGTCCAGACTACACACTGGAAGGACAGAAAATATTATTCTGCTTAAAACTTTACAAGAAAATGTTAGCAGGGGGCTTCCTGAGATCATGGCCTGAACCCAACTCTGATGACAGGCTAAGCATGGATACTTCCTTCTAGCAAGAGCAAGAAATTGGTGAATCAGCTTCTCCTTAGAAGATATAGTTTACAAAAATTAACTTTTAAAAGATCTGTTTATTTTTCTTTTATTTTCATGTATCCTTTGCCTATATATATATTTGTGTCCTACGTGTTTTTTCTGGTGGCAGCAGAACCAGAAGAGGACATCAGATTCCCTGGAACAAGAGATAGAAAAAGATAGTTGTTAGCTGCCACATGGGTGCTGGAAACTGAACCCAAATCCCCTGCAAGAGCAACAAGGGCTCTTAACAACTGAGCCATCTCTCCAGACACTGTAATTGTGAGTGAAAACAGCAAAATACCTAGGAATGAATCTCACATACATATAAATGCTCACACACATATTTGGACATATAATATGTAATATAGTATATGGTATATAGTATACAGTATAATATATAGCATACAGTATATAATACATAGCATATAGTATATAATACATAGTATATAGTATAATATATAGCATATAGTACACAATATAAAGTATATGGTATACAGTATATAATATATAATATATAGGATATTATGGGGCAGTGATCTGTGACAGGCAATCTGGCACCTGGTTGAGCACAGGCGTAAAATCTGGGCGACCCACCCGAACAATCTGCAAGGGACCAGAAAAGTTATGCCAACACTCCCGGGAGGCTTTTGCCTCCAGTCACAGTCACATACCACCCCTCCTCAGGTAGAGGCATGGCCACACAGCCCCAAGCCATCCCCATGTTAATGAGACACCTAGAGGCTTAGCCACACCCTTTCCCAATTACTATATCTGCCTCGCCTCTCCCAGAAAGGCGGGGGTACAATTCCATCCATGCCACTCCACACGATGAAAATAAACATCTTAGAATTATGGACTGTCTCTTCATCTGGACACGCCATGGGAAGGGAGGGATCTGGCCCTCGATTAAGGAGCCTCGTCTAATCTCTTGACAAGGGTTTCCCAGTGCTCCCAGATGGTACCCATTCATCCAAGCCTAAGCAGGTAGCCCTGCGCCCCAAGCCACTGAAACCCGGTCTTGGTGGGAACCTCTGCTGTGCTCCGGCTAGTCTGTCTGCAGCACCCTACGGCGACAGCAGCGCCCCAGGCTAGAGAACCCACAGAGACGGCTGCCAAGTGTTCCCTGAGAATGGCCCCCTCCCACACCCATGGGCAGGGCCTGCAAAGACTTCCCACAGTCCCCACCTGCCCATCTCATGCGTGCCCGGGACAGACACGTGGGGCTTCTTCCGACCGCTCCAGGTTTGTTCCAACAGTATATAATACATAATATATAATAAGACAATGACGGGAAGGTTTAAATGAATGGATGAGTATAAAGTGTTCAAGAATTGGGGGGCTGGGTGGGGGAGCCACATCATTTCTTCGCATGCTGGTGAATCCATAGATTCTTGATGGTAGCAACTTAACAAGACATCTCCACAGGAAGCTTTGTGGCTTAGCCACAGGATGTAGGCGTTTATGTGGCAATCTGTCCCTTCCCTTCCTTCTTCCCGTTTCTCTTTGAGGCATTCCTAGAACTCTACACAGATAAAAGATAGTTGACTTGATATGGCTAAAACATCCCAACTAGAGTCTAACTTTAAATTGGTGGAATTCAAAAAGCAAATAGATGCCAAGGATCTGAGCCCTTGTTCTGGTGTTTCTTGGTACCGCTCCATGGAAACAGTCTCCTACACAGGTAATGCTGCCGCAGAGGGAACAGTGGGACTGAGGGGTCTATGAAGCCACTGCCCTCCCAAATGCAGCCTCCCTCCTCCACCTGGCCCTGAGCCTTCACTTTCTAGGAATAGAAAAGTCAAGGAAGCCTAGTTCAAATGTCAGCATTAAATAGGCAAGAGAGGGGTATGGTGCTGCCACCCCAGTCCCACAACAAAGGGAATGGTATGAGGGAATCAGAGGCACGAGCAAGCTGAATGAGATCCGACCCACTAAAGCTTTCTGCATCCGTTTCTTCCAATTACAGTAAGAGGAAAGAGCTGGGCGTGATGTCATGCATTTCCTTTTGTTTCTTTTGTGTGGACGAGCACACATGCATTGCAGTGTGTGGGTTTTCATATGTATATGTGTGCACTGATCTCCACGCATGTTCATGCATATGTGAAAATCAGAGGTCAGCCTTAACTGCTGTACCCTGGGAACTGTTCACTTGGTTTACAAAGCAGAGTCTTTCACTGGGACCCAGAGCTCACCAAGTAGGTTGAGTTGACTGGTAAGCCTCAGGAATCCTCCTGTCTCTGCCTCCCCAGGGCTGAGATTACAAGCCCCCACACCTGGATTTGTGTACAGGTGCTGAGAAGAGAATTGAGGCCCTCATGATGACATAGCAAGCACTTCACAGAGCCATCTCCTCGACCCCAACAGTGGATTTTTAGAGGGGCAGCATTAGCTGTCCCAGAACTCACAAGAAAAACCACTTTCCCTTTGGCCATTCAGATCACAAGGGCTGGGTATCTCTGCACAAAGCAATTCTAAGAAATTTGTGTCTGCTCATTTCAGGCTCTCTGTTGAATAATAACACTGTCAGCTCAGGCCACAAAACAACGGACTTATAAGAGCCACCCCAGCCCTCTCCTGTCTCACATCCCACACACTGGCACTTGTGAGCTAACCCAAATGAGCTGGTGAGAACTTGTGAGACAAAAAAAAAAAAAAAAAAAAAACCAAGATGAGGGAGGTGGTAGTTAAAAAGAAATTTGGGTCAAGTTATCAAGGCAGCTTGGAGCTGGGGTGGGCATCTCCTTCTGCTGCTTATCAGTTCTTCTCCTTTGCGTGAGAAGCAATAGGACAGGTTATGGAGTCTGGAGCAAAGGCAAAGTCTAGGACTGAAAATTACCACCACAGGTGAGAGACATCTGCAACAAGTCTAAGTCATTTTATAGTGGAATTTTTACATTTCATACATATATTTAACGAAGCGCGATTGATCGTGTCCACCCCCACGCATTCCTCCCTCCAACTCCTCCTGAACACCCTCAACCCTCTCTCTTTTAACCGAAGCCCTCCTTTTATATGATAAACCACTAAGTTCAGTTAGAACCACCCATGTGTGCATGGAAAACCTGCCAGCGGCCACATCCTCAGTGAAGAGGATTCTTCTTCTCTGCCAGTGTCTGCCACTAGCTGCTCAGTAAGCAGTGGGGCCTGGAGATCATCTGGCCCATCTATGCAGGGATTTCGGCAGGTCTTATCACCAGAATGGCTGTGAAACCTCGATCTCAGTAACCATGTCTTGCCCAAAAAGCAATCACTGCAAAGTACTCCTCTCATCTTCTGCCCTTCCCTCCTCTGATTCTTCAAGGTTCCTTGAGCCTGAATGGTAGAGGGATCCATACAAATGTCCCATTTAGGCCTGAGTACTGAGTCTCCCATTTTCAGGACTTGGACCAGTTATGCAGCTCTCTATTGACTCTTGCAAAGGGGGAGGGGCTTCTGGCCAAGGTTGAAAGCAGCCCAGGTCTATCCAGGCTAGGAGCAGGGCAGACCACAGGGAGTTTAAGCCTCAACATTACATTGAATCTACAAGTCTTTCATAGATCACCAAAGCATGCAGCTCCTAAGCCTTCTCCGAACCAGGCTTTTCCCGAGCTCCAGCAGCATTTAAAGGGTGTGTGGCTGACAGCAGGCACTATGCATAGAGCTCTTTGAAGAAGTCACATGGTCAGTTTGAAAGACTCCATAACAGTCACTCAGACATTTCCCTGCTGACATTAAAAAGATTCCCAAGTTAAGTAAACTGTCTGCTCCATAATTATGGCTAAGAAAAAGAGACCTTTTCCTTCTCTTACAATTATACACAAGAATTTGTCATTTCTGACTCTTGATTGTGCTCATAATACAAATGAAAAATGGCATTTCCCCCGAAAAGAATTTTAGATGGCCACACCTGCTGCGGCCAGTGAGAAAATAGTTAGCAAGTTTTTAACTTTAATTTAGTATATCCATACACTAAAACGTTGATGATTAACAATTTTAGCCTTTTGGGTGATTAAATTACATAGCTATTTTCTAAGTTACATTACAGGATGTGTGTGTGTGTGTGTGTGTGTGTGTGTGTGTGTGTGTGTGTGTGTGTGTTGGAGGTGGGGAATTGTTCCTGGAGACTAGAGGCTCATAGGAAAGTGCTGCAGTGGAGCTATATCTAAAGCCAGCCATGTTATGTGACTAATTACAGAACCCCCCAATTCAGTTGGGCAATTTGTAGCACCAATAAAGGAAGAATGGGGTCTATAGTGCTTGAAACAATAACACAAACCAAACCAAACAAACAAACAAAAAACGTATGAGGCTTGAGTGGTTAGCAACCAAAGTTCATGTCTTTCATTAGTCTCTATTGCTTTATAGTTGACAGTACATGCCGAAAGAAAATACAGAAGTATGTCATCAATGTCATCATGGAAAGATGTGGTTACTTGTGAAACAGACTTATTGGTGAGGATCTGCAACCAATTATTTCTTCCCTATCAAAATGCCTGACAACTCTCAGAGAGTTGACCAACAAGAGATAAGAAAATGGCCTACTTTCTTGTTAAAGAAATGTGGCTGGATTTCCATACCATGTACTCAGAGTTCAGTAGATATGTGATGCTATGAACACTCCAAATTCCTGACGGAAGGCATTGAGCACAGATCCTACCCCAGAGAAAACAAAGCAGACTCCACACTAAAGCAAGATGGAGGGCAGGTAGATGGCTGAGGGTAAAGGTGCTTTGCTGACAGGTCCTGATGAGCTGAGCTTGACCGCAGGACTCACCTGCTGAAAGGGAGGACTGAATCTCAAAAGTTGTTCTCTGACCTCAAGAGGATTTAATGACTTTCATATGTGTGTACAGACAGACAGACACACAGCACATGCACGTGCACACAAGATCATTTTTTAAAACTTTTTAAGCAAGAAAGCCTTGGTTTTAAAGTGTTCTGGAAGTTTCCTAACCTGTTTGAAACTCCATTTTTCTTCCGTCTCAGAAGATTAAGTGTTCTGTCAGTTCCTATCAGAGAGTAGAATCTCTACTTCCAAGAAGCCAGGTTATTTCAAGCCCGCTGCCTTTCGCTTGTCATTTGTCTAACCCCGAAAGCAAACTTTCCCAAAGGAATCTCTTAGAAGGACCCGTGTGCTCCTTCTATCCCCAATGGGCTACTTCGTTATTTTAGCTAAGCCCTGACTGCACTGAGCCCGACAGGGCCAAAAGGTTCCCTGATGTCCTGTGAACAAAAATGAACCCAGGAGAGAAGCAAGATGCAATTCTTCTGCTGCCTAGACTTGCTGGCTAAGTAAACAACTCTTTCCCTCTGCTCATTTAACATAAAATATTTTCATTTACATAAATGATTGTGTGCAAAGTAGAACCAAATTGGCTAACTATTCAAGGAGGACTTGAACCAGATTCTTTCAGGATTGCTGTTTTCTCTCTCTCTCTCTCTTTTTTTTTTTCAAGTGCAGGGATGCATAGGTAAGCAGGTGCTCTACCACTGAGCTACATTGCCGGTCTTTATGTTGGCTTCTTCTTTTAAAAAAAAAAGTATCTTTCATTTCAACCTTTTTAGCATGCCTGTAAAATAGAAAAGGACTCTAACATGAAGCCTTTGACATTTAAACTGAAAAAAAAAAAAAAAAAAAACAATACAACGAACCTCCCCCCCCAAAGCAATGGCTCTAATTAGGTGTTGGTGGGATTCTACTAAAATACCAAAGCTCCACTCTGCCTGCCACAGAGACTTGACTATAGTGACCAATTATAGTGACTAACCTCCACCATGACAAGGAGAATGTCCATTCACTCACAGTAGTGGCCTCAATCCCTTACAATTCAGAGCCTGACACATGAACTCAAGTAAGGGTGGAACGTACAGGATCCACACTGAAGTGAAGAGTAGGCTTCCGGTACTCAGCAGACAGCACAAGTAAGTCAACATTTGAAACAGAAATATCTGCTTTATTTCACTGACATCCAAAGCCTTACTCGCTTGGCTTTAGAGACATCAGATCAGCCTCTCCACTGGAAAGAAAGTAATAGCTGATGTCTGAAGTGTTTGAAATAATGAAAAAGGTATGATCGCGGACTGTTAGCAGAAAGCCTTGGCTTCAGTCCCCAGCACCACGTATACCTGGCATGGTAGTCCGCACGTGTAATCCCACAAGTTGAGAGGAGAGGCAAGATGATCAAGAGTTCAAGGTCATCCCCAGCTATGTAACAAGCTTAAGCTAAGTCTGTGGTACCTAAGCTTTTGCTTAAAAAAAAAAAATTCTGCTATCATCCTATCCAGTTAAAATCCTCGATAATATGTGATTGACACTAACAGTCTATTTGTGATGTCTGCATGGAGACCCACATCACTAGCTGAGGGTGGCCTTACAAGCATCTAAGACTCTCTCGTTGCCATTTTACCAGAAAATGAGGCTGAATTTTTGCCTGGAATAGTCACAGGCGATGATGTTCTACGACCCGGCAAACAAATCATAGTAAAAAGCACGTCAATCTCGAGCACAGGGTGAAGCACCTTGGTATTCCCAGGCCACTTAACTAGGATTTGCTCCTGCGGTTCTGTACGAGGCATCTAAGGGAGCAAGTGGCTTGCCGAAGCCGCTCTGCATGGATGACATCACCACTTGGCTTTCCAAACACACCTTCTTGGCTCTCGCTCTTTTGGCTTCCATCCATGTAAACAAGGCCTGATTAATGCTGCAGAAGGCCTGTGAATCACGTATTCCACTCCCACAGGGGAAGTCAGAATGTCACTTTTTCCTCATTTTGTACACAGAGCATCAGGGTATTGAATGTGGCACCCCTAGCAACGACATAGAAACTACTTCAGTGCCTAGCTGCCAGCCTCATGACACTTTATGTGAGAGCAGCTGATGGCTTACCCACTGGAAGGCCTGTGTTACCACCTGAAGCTGCATTCAGAGGACTGACCATTATGGCCAGATCACAAGCACATGGCAAGCCTGCCCTTTGATGTAGAGACAAGGAGAGAAAAAAGGGCACCCTTTCTATAGGGCCCAGAGAGCAAATGGGATCCCGCCCATTCAATCCCAGCTGCTGTACATTGACCAAAGCCTAGGTTGGGGCGTTACACCCCCTGCTATTGCTACTTTGGCCAGCTGGCAACCGCATTGCACACACATCTAATCAGTAAATCAACGGAATCCAGGAAAACTAAAAGCAAAAATCTCCCCCCCAGCACAAAGAAGGAAGCTATAGTCGTCAACCTTTATGACCAGGCCACAAAAATAGTTGAACAGCTGTAAACAGTCAACAAGTGATTTGGAAGAATTTCCCTTGGAGGAGTTAGTGTCCTTGGTCATCAAAGCACCTGGGGCCATATAGAGCTTTATAGGAGAAGTATTTGCTCCACCAGTCCAGAATGGTTCACCTCAGGGTGAGGATTATGCTGTGGCCTCAGTTATTGGGCAAAGAACATTCCAGACTCATGAGTTGATTTATTTGTGCAGCCCCTGAGAGTGGCAAATATTAAAATAACATACTGGTCAAAATAATGGCTGTGGAAGGCTTCATTTTCCTACCTGAAGAAACCCTGGGAGAATGGAGAAGTGAGCCTTTCTTTTCTGTCCTTCCCATGTGACCTCCACAGAAAGCAACACAGGTGTGTCCCACTAGCTTCATGATTTTTTTCCGGAAAACCATATTGTTTTCCATTTTGATAAGCCAGGATAGGAAGATTTTGAGGTCAATTAATCGAAAACCACTCAAGTCCCTCTGAAGGAGGAAGTGTATGCCCACAGTCACCTTCAAGGTTAATATCTTTCTGATGAGGTCTGCTGCAACTTTCAACATGCCACAGTCAAAGGTAAAGAGCAAGCTGTGAACAGTTAGCAAATTGTTTGAATTCTTTCCATCGAGAGAGAGAGAGAGAGAGAGAGAGAGAGAGAGAGAGAGAGAGAGAGACTATTTGTCCACATTTCAGAATATATGTGGCATATAAACACACAGACACACACATGCACTCACACGCACGCATGCATGCACACTATGCAGGGTCTGATACACAGGCCGTTCAGGGGAAGTATTTGATTGCTCTGGTCAAACATCAACTCAGAGTCCCAGACTTCTTGAGAATTCCACAACAGAGCCACCAGACTAGTGAGATGTAAGTCCACACACAAAGCAAGAGAGACAATTCCGGTTACCACCATACCCAGGAAGAAGTAAAATGGCTACTTGGAGTTCCTGGTACTTGAGGGGCATCTACAGTCCCACCCTTTGGGTTATTTGTGCTCCCTGGATCTTTTCTACAGAGCTCCTTGCTCCTCCTTGCCTTTGCACCTTACAGGTGGAGCTTGTGAGATGCCCCAGTCTTGCCCAATACCACAGGCTATTATTATTACCTGCATTGCACAAGATTCACTTTCTTTGTCTCAGCATCACACGATTACAGGAATTCCTTGGGTGCAGCACAAACACTCTTCCCTAGCAAGTGCCACAGTTAGAGACTCTTTGCCACCACCAAAGTGTGGCGTGTCTTTATGATTTGACATTTGATGAGCAGAATTGCTATGCCTCAGGGTCCACATAAGGACACTAGAAATAACTGTGTTGGGATTTGGTTAGGACACACAAACGTTAGCATCACTACCTGACTACTTGTTGTTTAATTAAATATAGAGGCTATCGGTGACACTGTTGCTATGATGCTAATACCATAGATCACATGACAAGGATATTTCTGAAATGCTGGGTTTGATGGTGCACATCTAAAATCACAGCCCCTGGAGATGTTAGACTGGAAGGTAGTAGGTTTGAGACTAGTCTGAGCTACATAAATAGACACTCTGCAAATAACAAAAGTCCTTCCCCAAACTCAAGCACCAGACCATTTCAGTTTCCTTCAACTGGTATTTCTTTTGGGAAACAAAATGATGACAAACAAGAGTACATGGGCTGGAGAGATGGGTCAACAGTTAACAACATGCACTCCTGTTGCAGAGGAAAGACTTGTGGTTGCCAACACGCATGTCAGGTGGCTCCATTGTTGGGAGATTCTGTGTCACCTTCAGATCTCTATCAGAACTTGCATTCATGTCTATACACACACATATGTACACATAATTAAGAATAAAATCTAAGAAAAAAAAAAACCAATACCTCCTGTGTGTCAATTGAATTATTTTTGTCTCTGCTCATTGAAAATGCCATTATATTACTTTGTTGTTGTTCATTTGTTGACACGGTTGGGGTTTGTTAGCATATAAAACCTCTAAATACTTTGGTTGGAATCGCAGAAAATAAAAGTCTGGATCTCCCAGGGTTTGGAGAATCAATTTTCCCATCTGTAAAATAGTTTGTGAGCTCTTTGTGATTCTACATTGGTCACCGATTCTAAAGTCACATCGAGTATTGCATCAGTTCATTTCATTAGACTGTAGATGTATTATTAAATAAATCATTTGGGTTTTATATTGTGTATATGTACTCTATGTTATGTGTGATTGCTGCCACACATGTGATCTGTTGTGTAATTTTGATAGTCATCCTTACCTTCCACCGTGTTCTGCAGTCTCTACCTCCTACCCTTCCACAGGAATGCTGGGATCACAGACTGGTGCTACCACATCCAGCCTTTATGTGGATTCCGAGAATCCAAACTCAGGTTGTCAGGTTTGTTCTGTAAGCAGTTTTACCCACGGATCCATCTCCCCCAACCCACTGGTAGTTTTAACAAGACACAAATTGATTTTTCTCTCACATATAAATGTGTTGGGATGTGAGCTGACCAAAACTAATATATGGCTTTCAATCTCCTATCTAACTACTCTGCCATGTCTTTAAAATGTTGTCAAATGCTCTAAAATGACTGCCAATCACCAGCCTTTAATTCTACATGCCAGCCCAAAAGGATGAGAAGGGGAAAGAGGAGCTAAGACTTCCTGCCAAGGGTCATCAGCTAGATCTTAGACACACATCCACACCAAGCTAGAAGGGAGGGTGGAACACAGACCCGTGCCTGGATGGCCGCAGACATGGCCAAATTGAGCATTCTGATTTGGAAATTCAGAGAAGATGGTTTCAAATCATCAAGTCCAATTTCTACCATTGACACTAAGTAGATGAAAAATTAGTATCTAAGTCCTTTGTTTTCTTAAAATAGTGAAGGTATGTGTATTTTAATGGTGAGGCCAAGGGGCAAATAATGGTTAAAAATATAAATGTAAAACTAATGTGTGTCTATGTAAAACTTTGTAAGCTAGTAGTATATAATACAGTGTTAGTTGCTTTATTCTTATTTATCTAGTTATAGTTAATGTTCTAAATTCACATAAAATTCTTTATTTTGTTTTTGTTGTTATCCATGTTATTGTTTTAAGACAGGGTCTCATGTAAACCAGGCTGGCAGAGAAAGGAACCCAGGGCACAGAACTTGGGAAGGAAGAGACCAAGGGCAGAAGCAGCCAAACAAGGCTGAATAGAAAGCAAAAATCATGGGGCAAGGACAGAGGTGACACCGTATTGCTGGAGGGGCTGTTGCCAGAGACCTTGTTGGAATTGCTTTTGTTTTAGTTTCTTCTTTCCTTCCTTTCCTGATTGATTGATTGATTGATTGACTGGTTGGTTGGTTGGTTGGTTGGTTGGTTGATTGATTGATTGAGACAAGGTCTCACTCATACATAAGGTTTCCAGAATACATAAACTATGTATGGGGGCTCACTACTGTAATCTCAAAGCTCAGGAGTGGAGGCAGTAAGATGGAAGGAGATCTTAAGTCATGTCCTTGTGCTTTCACAGCAAGCAATTTATGAACTGAGCCATCTCTCCTGGCCATGTTTATTAATGTCATTTGTCCTAATTAGCATTCATTGTCAACTTCACACAGACTAAAATCACACAAAATAAGACAGTCACAGTTGAATATTTGTGTTTATCAAGTTGGTCTGTGGGCATATCTATGAAGACTTGTTTTGATTATCAATTGATTTCGGAGAGCTCAGTCCACTGTGGGCAGTACCATTCCTACGAAAGGGTTATAGGCTGTATAAGAAAGCTGGCTAAGCATGAGCCCATGAGCAAACCAGAGTGCAATCCAGGAAGCCGTGTTACTCCATGGATCCTACATCCAGATTCCTGCTCTGACGTCTCTCAGTGATACACTCTCTTTCCTCCTCAAAGTTGATTTGGCTAGAGTGTTTTATCACAACGACAGAAACAAATGATAATATCCATTGAGAATATCTTAATCAATACCATTATAATTATAGAAAGATCCAGAAGAAAACATCTGAAACTCCAGAGTGCTCAAATGAAATGTGTAGACTTGCAGGGGGCATAAGAGCATTTCCTTGGCAGCCCGATTGACGTGTACTTTGATGAGTAATTCTCCTCCTAAATGACAGCTGTGGAGCTGCAGAGAGGAAGCCCCTTCCTTCATCAAAAAAAAAATTAATCTGATCTTAAAATCTTTCTGAGGCAGAAGTCTCAGAGTTTTTGCAATTTGGACAGTAGTGGAAGAGGTTAATATAGTCTTTTGTTCTGTTTTCATTTACACTGAACCCCTAGGCCATTGATGCCCCAGTTTTTACCTATAACTTCAAGAAAATTATAATCCCCCTCTCTCAATTGGGATAAGATCATTCTGTTTCTGTATCTGGCACACCAAGCTCATCAATGCTTCCTCCTCATCCACCTTATCTGCAAATATCACCACAAGCCCCTTTCAAAGAGAACATCACTTATTGCTTCCACAGCTGCTCCAGTGGAATGGCTCGTGTGTGTGTGTGTGTGTGTGTGTGTGTGTGTGTGTGTGTGTATGTGTGTGACTATTTTACCAACATAGCCATACATCAAAAGTACGAGGTTGATTCTATGAAGCAGCTAGATGTAAGGTAGTCTGCTGACCAGACTTTCAGGACAGCCACCTTAGGCAGCATGTGGCTTATTATCTCAGAAATCTGAATTATGTAATTACATATTCAAGCATATACCAAGCTTCTATGGGTATGTTTGCTACCAGGTCTCTATGTCACCTCTGTGCCATGTCCTCACCCACCCTGAACTCCCACATGACTTGCTGTATTTCTACTTGTGAACCTTTGAAGAAAACTGATTTGGACAAGAAACCTTGAGAGGATAGCACACTGACAATAGAACTGCCGGAGCCTCGAGTTCCAGAGGGTGCAGATGTGTGTGTGCCCATGTGCACACACTGGCATGAGCATTCACACTCCCTGAGACATTTGTAGTAGCCAGAGACTCAGAAAAGTAAAGAGAAAGAATGGTGGTGAGCCAGTCTGATCTGAAAACTAAGTATTCCCCTGCCCAGGAAGTCCACAAACCACCACTGTCAATCACTTACGACATCCTTGCTTTTCACGCCATCACTAAGGATACCCTTACCTTTTGTTCAACTGTCTTTTCTTTATTGAGTGACTACCTTCCAACATGTTCTCTGCCTTCAAGGTGCTTATAGCTTGCTAAGGGAGAGAACTATTGATGCAACCCTTACACAGATATGTGTAACACCACCAATGTGCGTGACTCAAGCATAATGGTGACAAGACATAGCAGAGAAGGGTATTGCTATAGAAACCTAGACAGAACATTTCAGCTAAGGAAGATGGATGGTGGTTCCCTGGGGATGCGGTGGCCATCTGGGGAATGAGGTAGAATTCAGTGACGGAGGAAAAGGGATGGTTCCAGGCTTAGAGGAGACCACATCAAAGATCCCAGTCTGGGGCATGGCGTGAGATAAAGCATCGAGGAAAGAGGGACCATGACAGGAGATGAACCTGGAGAGGTAAACTCAGGCTCCCCGGGGTAAGAGAGAAAGTTGCAAAACCCAGAAGAGCAAACAGCAGGCTGTGTCCCAACCCCACGACATGCATAATCTCCCTGGTGCCAGCCACATCAACTCGAGGTTCTTCTGCTGTACTGGGCAGCATTTACCTTCGTGTGGGTAATCAAGGAGTAGTTGTTCCTTCGTGGGTAACCATCGAGTAGTTGCTTCTGCGATTTTCTCCTCTAGTCACCTGTCTTGTCTTCTGCTCCAAAGAGTCTCTTTCTCCCATGGCCATTCCATTTCCCAGCCCCTGTCCTCCCAGTGAAGTCACATTATAATTTTGATTAAATTAGAACTTGCTTTTGAGTCTTTACTTAAGCAAAAATTTTTTTCAAGGTCCAGACACATGATTTACTGTCCTTTTAGTCCCCTTTTTTACTTTATTTCCCTTAACTTTGTTTTGTTTTTCTAGAACTAACAATGTCTGACTATTCTATTGAATCATCATCTCTTTGGCTCTAGGCAGGCCCAGAGAATCCCCAAATTTCTCTCCTAATCTTCCAGTTAGTCTGACAACTTACAGGTTTCATTTTTCTGGACATTCTCCTCAAGCACCCAGTCTTCCTGTTCAGTCCTGATGGCTCCTCTCTCAACCACTCCCCAGCTGATAGGAGGTGTTCTCTCATTGCTGATATGCACAAGGACTGTGCCACTTCTGTGGGGACTCTACCTTCTTGCTCCCTAGTCTCTTTCTCTCTCTCTCTCTCTCTCTCTCTCTCTCTCTCTCTCTCTCTCTCTCTCTCTTTCTCTCTCTCCTTCCCTCCCTCCCTTCTTCCCTCTCTCCCTCTCTCTCCTCTCCTCCTCTTCTCCTCTCCCCCCTCTTTGGTTTCTTTGTCAGGACACCTCTTCTTATAACCCCACGGGGGGGGGGGGGGAGCAATTTTGAGAACTTGCCTGTTTGAAAAAGAGCTTCACTCCATTTGTATAGTATAGTTTACAACATGGAAGTCTCCTATCCATGATCTCATTTCCCCTTCAGTGTAGCTCTGGCACCCAATTTTATCTACTCAGGGAAGTGAAGAGACTGGTCCCAGGCTCATCATTCCTCAAAGGACCTGTGGGCATGATGTCTCTGGTGGTACCTCTGAAAACTACACATAAAAACTCATGGTAGCAAGAGGAATAACACAGAGGAGTTGATGGGATGGCTGACCTTGAACGCTTTGTCTCCTCATCCCGACATGATGCATTTCCTTAGGGGTCATCAAGGAGACTATTGAGTGCCTAAAAACATTTGAAATACAACAGTATTAGGAATAATTTGTTTTGGAAAAGGTTATTTCAGCTGAACATGCTTGCATGCCTGTAATTCCAACATTGGGAAGCTGAGATGTGAGAATGTGTGTGAGTTCAGGGCCAGCCTGGGCTACACAGTGAATTTCAGATAAGCACAGACGTCTATACCAACCATCTTTCCTCCTGTACCCGCTGGTTTCTCAGCTCTGCAGAGCCCCCAGCTTCTTTGCACACTCTATTCTATTCCTCATCGTGAAATCACTGCCTTAGAATGCCTTTGAGGCAGGTGTCCTGAGCCAAGGTATCAAAGAGACAAAATGTCAGGGTACCAAAAGGGTGAGCAGATGGCAGGAGCCATCCTCAATACCATGGTGAAGACTTGGCAGGGAAAGGTACGGGAACAAAACCAGAGCCAATGTCTTGCTCACTCAAATGACAGTCACAATGACAACATCTCCACTGTACACTTCAGCAGGCCTTGGTTACAGGAATTTCGACAACCGCTTCCTTTGAAAAGTGGAAAATACCTTCCCTTAGACTGATTGCCCATCAGCATCCAAGGAACCAGTATTGTTGTAGTCTAGTTCTGCAGTGGAGGCAGCTGACAGCAATGCCAAATTTCCTTTCCTTGAAACAAGAATCATAGAAGACTTTGAAGACCTCAGTGGTCATCCCATCCCCCTGTTCAAACCCACCTCTTCAACATAACAAACCAGAAACCAGAGAGAAATTTACGACTGGCCTTGGACCACACACCTGGTTGAGGATGTCAGGGTCAGAGCTCAGCTTGGAGTTGTTAGCGTTCATGTTCATATTCAAAAGGGAGAAAGAAAGAACTGAGCATAGCAAATAAATGAACATTTGGGTAAAAAATAATGACTGTAAATTAGTTCTTCCATCAAAGGCTCCAGGCTCTGGTTGAACAATCAGGTGAGTCACGTTTATTCTAGGCATAGTCAGAGACTCCTTGTGATTTTCTGTTTCTTAAAACTTTGCGTAAAAGTATCCATAGGGAAATGGGGTGGACAGGAGGGACCTACATAGCCAATCTGTACCTTTGATGGTTGTCCTGTGTTGCCGGCATGTCCCCAAACCTTCACAACTGCTCCCAGGAGGAAAATATCATTAAAAAGAAAACATTCCCCATTTGAATTTTCTCTTTATTTTTATCTATGTATGTATGTTCATGGGTGTACAGGTATGTTTCTGTTTATGTGCATGTGCATGTATATGTATAGTATATGTAATGTCTATGTGTGTTGTATATGCAGAGGTGTGTGCTAATTATGTACATGTATATGTGAAGGCCAAAGTATAACTTCAGGCGTTGCTACTCAAATGTCATTGCCTGCCCCACACTCCTTTGCGTGTTTGTTTAAGAGACAATGTCTTTCATTGACATGGAGCTTTCCAACTAACAGACTAGAGTGGCCATGGAGACCCAGAGACTGGGGAACCTGCCGGTCTCCGCCTCCCCTGTGTTGAGGTTACAAATGTGCCTCCACATCTAGAGTTTGAACTCATGTCCTGTTACATGCAGGGCAAGAACTTTAGCTGTTCTCCTCCATTTTCTCTTTCTGTAGTTCTTAGAATTTCCCAAATCATTCCTTTCCGACCTCTGCTGGCCCCGACCCTCTATGTTACTGTTTTACTGGGCTAGCCCACTGCTGTAGAAGCTGTTTTGCTTTACCCACAAGTAAGTGTCAGGTTCTTGGAGAATGGGATGTCAAGAGCATGCTGCAAGCACACAGAAAGGCATCCTCAGAAACAGTCTAACTTCAAGCGCGGAATAAGAGGCAACCCGTGGGACCGAGCTGGGACACAATCTCCAGAGTCTGAGACAAGTCTCAAGGCACCCTCAGCCACAGGTTCAAGACCTCTTGAGGCATGCTTCCAGGGTCACAAGTTCTCCAAATGCCAACTGTGTGATGTCTGGGCCGTATGCCATTCCATATGGGCAAGGCAGAAGGGCTCGGAGAGCCCAGTCTCTTCGCCCCACTTTACTGCCTACGAAAACCATGATTAGTGTTCTGGGATGACTTTCTCAGACATGATTTATTTAACTTTGGCCATGAAAAGAAACTATAACTCAAGGGAAGATGAAAACGATGCCTGTCAGGCTGACTCTCCTTAACCTGGTTTATTTCTTTTCTTTTCTTTCTTTCTTTCCTTTTTTTTTTTCTTTTTCTTTTTTTTAAGTACAAAAGGATCCGGGAGTCTCTGATAATGAACATAATATATGATTGTCATAAAAAGTTCACTCTCCTTTCAATTTCAATTTACCTCACTATAAATCAGAGATCCACTTAATCAAATATTCTTCCACTTTAATTGTTTTATCTTGCTTTTATGTTAAATCTCACTGAGTTATGGCTGGCACCAGTCTTCACATTATAGAGAAAATGTCAGTGGTGGGCCCATAATTAGTCTAAAACTCAAACATTGGTTCTGAACATTAACCAGATCAGAGGGGGCCCTCAAGATCTCACTGGACCGGGGAGACAAACCCAGGTCGGAAAGTAAACCAGGATTAGCAAACTGGCTGTCTATCTGCAGTCCTGGTGCAGAGTGTGGGGTTCAGCTTTCAAACAAACTGGGATTTTTTTTCTTTTTCATAAATGTCTTTCATTATTATCTTATAGGCATTAAAACCCTGTTTGGTTGTCTCTTAAATTCTTCAGTCTGAAACTGTCCATTTAAGAACTAGAGATGTTTGCCCGAACTAGCCCAGCAGTTCCCATGAGAAAAAAACAGCATAAGGAACACAGTAAGGTTCACAGTCAGACTTTGGGAATCGGAAGGAATGGCCCTTTTGGGGCATTGTAAGGGACAAGAAACTGTCTCTCATGTGTAATCCAGTTCTGTAAACAAGAAAGGAAGAAAAACTGAAATCCATGTTATTTGTATAAATACCATTCGGACAATGTCTACAGGAGCTGTAGTAGACATCATGTAAATTGAACACTTCAGAGCTAGGGCCCAGGCTGATGCTGTGTGGGCACAGTGCACTTAAATAGATCCTTTGACCTTCAAGCAGATAACCGGTACCATTGTGAATGGGGCTGGAGACTGGAAACAGGGCCTTGTATGTACATTCAAAGCAAAGAGTCTACCACTGACCTGTATGCACAGCTTCCAGTATCATTTTTTATAAGTTAAAATTCTATAAAGTACGCTAAGTGAACAAGGACAGATTTAAAACCAGCCCATCCATTTTTTTTTTAAATAAAGGATTTTTTTTTCCAAAGCAAACCAGTGCCTCTGGAGGTTTATATATTTGTTTTGAATTTCATAGACAAGCAGGAAAAAAGCAGCTTGGATAATTGAGAATAAAGCTGTGTGGGTCTTACAAGACTTCCTTAAAAATATCTATATAGTAATATCTATTGAAGCCTTTGACCCATTTCCCAAAGCACACATCCAATTGCAAAACCAAAGCTCAGTGGAAGCTATCTAACACAGAACAAAAAATATATTTCATATTAATGAAAAGCATAACTATTTTTCTTAATATCTGGAAAGTAAAAATAACTTAAATCATTCAGGAAGTGTGAACTTTATTTCATGCACAGATATAACTATTAATCAACATTAAAAGTATTGCTTAAAGTAGGAAAAGCCTGTTATTGAGGCTATGGATACAGATTAGGCCGGCCTGCCATGTGTAAGACCCTGGGTTCAATCTCCTATTTGAAGAATAAATAAATAAATAAATAAATAAATAAATAAATAAATAAATAACATTAAAACACACACATATATATGTGTATATATACACACACATATATATTCTTTAAGTGATCTTGACCAAGATATCAGAAATATTCAGGAAAAAACTTGAATCATAAAAAAATTATTAATAGATCATTATGCAACTGCTTATAAAGTACTGGTATATGCTATTATGTTGATTGTTTTAATTTTCATATCTATTACTAACATCAGACAATTTTGGTGAATTGTGTTTTAAGAATATAGATACAAAATCACTATAGAATTAATCTAGAATGGAAAAGAAAAAAGACATGAAAAAGATCCCATTACAGGAAAAGCCTTTATATGAGACATTGTTCACATTTCTGCAAATGGAATTTTCTGATTAACTGCCATATATTATATTATTTGAATAACTTTAGGAAAGATTAATTCCAGAGCTCTGTCCCCAGCAATATTTTTTCCTGGCTGAAATTGGGCTTTAAAACAAAAACGTCAGCAAGGCAAACCAACCATTCAAGTTACAGGCTCCAAAACTTCGAGTGCAGGCAGTTAAAAGTGATTTAAGAAAGGCAGAGGGGGAAAAAAATCATTCTTTCTCAAATGCGTATGTTAAACTTGTAAATTGATATATCAAAACCACAAGCGGAATATAGTAATTTGTCTCTTTGCCTGCTGTGGCGTCTCCGCAGCTGCCTGCCAGATAATATACCGATTGTAACTTCGCTAATTTACAGAGCCTTTAAGGCTAATCTCCCGGGCCAGCCTAAAGGGCTTCTTCATCCATTGAAATGCCAGAATAATTGAAATTGTCTTCAGCAGACAGTCAGGCAATAATGAATATTTTCTCTGTTGATTGCATGCCAGGGTTACACATGGGGTTGCAAACAGAAATGATTCCAGCGCTAAGCCTCCCTGGGGAGGGACAGCCGCTAACCTTTGGCACTAGTCACAGTACCCAGGGCTTCCCCTCTTCGTGGAGTCCCAAAGCCAATGACGCCCACAAGCTTCCGCACACCCAAAGGCAGCACATTTGCCAAATGAACAATGGTGCCTGTGGCTTCCCTGGGTCTCCAGAGGCAGATTCGAGGCTGGGAAAGGTAGTGCCTGTGGATTTTCCCGATGGGGACAGCAGGAGAGCTGGGCAAGCGACTACCGTGGGAGTCTGAGGAAAGGCATTGAGGAAGCATGAGCAGATGCTTGCCTGTCAGCTGAGAACAGCCTTTCCCATCGCTTTGAATGGCCTTTGTCAATGCTGGGGTAGTTTCTTGCTTCAGAATCGGTGCTGCTTCACTGGAGACTGAATGATGTGTTGAGTGAAATTAAAGCAGTTCAGTAGCCCAGGCAAATCACTAACAGCTTTGAAAAGGCTAAAGACTAGTTTAACCTTCGGCTGGGGAAAGGTTAAAAGGGAAAAATCCCTACAAGTTTCATCAGATCTTTAAAATACTCCGAGTATCACCGCGCTCTTGATGTGCTTTTGAGAAATAAATTTGAATACAGAAAAGGACCCCCTTCTAAGACACGGGGTGGGGGGGGATTGAAACCGCGTCAAGAGAAGCACAGCAAGTTACTAAACCCAGAAAGGGATGCAGAACCTACTGTTTGTGTGAGACAGAAACAGTAGCAGCTGAGCTACTAAGTAACAACACGAAGTGCATGGAGCCCTTGCTTAGTCATCTACAGATGCTTAATTGTATGCTTCCAAAGTTACATACTCAAAACAGCCATGATTATTGTAAATATTCATTAGCCTTCCAATAATGTCCCAATTGGGAATTCAGGCACAGCTGAACTAAGCTGGGCAATTCTGGCTCTGACTCCCTCACAAAGCTGCCTCAAGCTGTTATAGATACCCAAGGTTCAGGAGCACCCACTCTCACAGTGGCCTCCACATCACCTGTCCCACTGATGCTGGTTCTGTGCTAGCAGGATGTATGTAGATCACTATACCGATATCTGCAGAGAGAAAACTGAAAAGCAGCATGATGCCTTTACCCAGAACATGCAGTCCAAGACGGAAGCCACCCAGCCTTTGGGGGCTCACTTGGGAATCACATGTTGGCATTTCTTATTTATCTCTTGAATGGTGAACGAACTCTATATTGTGAGAGACTATGTGTAAGGCTACCTGAACAGTGCTCCTCTCGGGGGCTGGCATGGTGGTCTGTAACCTCAGTGTTATGTGGGATAGAGACAGGGAGTTCTCTGGGAATTACTAGCCACCAGGTTAGCGCAGGGTCCAATGAGAGAGCCTGCCTCAAAGGAATAAGGTGGCAAGTGATGGAATGGGCCAACCTACATCCTCCTCTGGCTTCTACATGAATGCATACACCTATACACCAGAGAGAGAGAGAGAGAGAGAGAGAGAGAGAGAGAGAGATATGTTTTGCTAGTCTGTAGTCCTTTCAAGTGGCAATATAAAAACAAAATTAAAGATGAAGTCTCACAGGACTTGGGTCTGTATTTGTAAGAGCAAGAGGCATTCTGCCCTTTTAGAAAAATCTACATTTTAGTAGCGCAGCAATAGCAAGAATAAAATCTTTCCAGAGAACTGTGAGACCCTGGAGGAAGGCTGTGATTAACTTGGCAAAGGATGACTGATTTCTCTCGGATATGACTTGAATAATTTTTACTCTCCTGTTTGTCTCCGGGAAAATGGAAGCTCAACTCCGCATCTTGGAAACAACAAAGAGCTGGAAGCAGATTTGAGGTGAGGAGTGTCTTGCAGCAAGCTAGGTCCTCTTTCTGGACTTTGTAAGCATCTCGGATTCCCAGGTCTGGAAAAAGCATATGATTGCAGGGCCTCTATCACTCTTTCAAGACAATAGCCTAAGGACCATGAGCTTGAATTTAAGAGGATCTCCCAAACTGTGACTCATTTGTGAATTCTTTGTCAACAGTGGGCACCAAGGCAAGCCATTAATTGGGACCAAAGGCATAGAAAACTTTGTAGCAATTTGATATTACAACAACCTTTTTAAAGAGGCTCAGGTAATACATACTAGTCACAAACTCATGATAGACCAGAGGATAGCCTTGAAGAATCCTTCCGCTGCTATTTCCCACATTGCTGGGATTACAGAGATACATAATACATACTTTCATCATGCAGAAGTAACTAACATCTCTATTTAATCCTACCAATTGTTACATAATGGGTTAAGCACCAAACCAGTTCCTTGTTTGTCAGACCAATACTGGCCATCAAGAAAGACTGAAGTATTCAGAGATGAGCAAAACAAACTTTCAGACAGAAAAAATGCCCAGAGAGCCCATACTTAGAACTTTGTAACTATAGTGACTTGTTTGGTGAGAGAGAGAGAGAGAGAGAGAGAGAGAGAGAGAGAGAGAGAGAGAGAGAGAGAGAGGAAAGACAAAATTAGTACTGCTACAAGTGAATAGTGAATAGCTGGCAAATCCAATCACCTTTAATGATTCCCTGATCTTTATATGAGTGTTACTCTTGGGCTAACACTGGATACAGAAATAGCATTAACCAGGCCTATCTGTGAGATGTGGAACTTTTTCAGATCCTATGTAGAAATTTTCCCCACAAGCTGGTTTATACCAGAGTGGCCTCACATCTTACATGTGACACGAAGCAGAGGGTTAAAGGCCTGAGCTGTATCTCAAGCCCAAATGCAGCATTTGCCAACTGGGTGGCCTTGGCCCTTTACTGTGCCTCAGATTCCTCAGCTCCAGGACAGGATGGGTAATACTTATCATTCTAACTGTAGGGTTAGAAACTGCATATAATATATTGCATAGACAAGGGCAGGTGATCCACAGTCCTTAAACTCTGGATATTTATTCATCCCTGCTTTAGTTTCGACTTCATTATAGCTCTCATCAATAAAAGGCGACTAATCCCTACCACTCTGTTTCCATTCTGTGCCAATAAGAGTATTTGGCGCTGAGTGGAGTGGTGGGCTACACGTGTAATCGCAATCCTGGCACTTGTGAGGCTGAGGTTAAGTGCTTGCCTTTCAAGCTTGAGGACCTGATTTGATCCCAAGTATACACATTTTTAAAACTCTGGACATAGAGGCAGGCACCTGTAATTCCAGCACTAATAGGGTACAGGATAAGTAGATCCCTAGGACTCGTTAGCCATCCATCCCAGCCTGCTCAGTGAGCTCCAGGCCAGTAAGAGACCCTGTCTCAAAAATCAAATAAAAATGGACGATAAGTGACCAAGGTTGATCTCTGCCTTCCACAAGAATGTACATATTTGAATATGTTCCAAATCCGTACCCACACATAAACACAGACACACACACACACACACACACACACACATACAAAGAATCAAGCCAAACTGATATTTGGAGATTATTAGGAAATAGTATTGACTTGATCCCACTTTTAAGGTATTTATAATCAGGAGGAGATAGAACTAGAAAGCATAGTAAATTGATCTAGCTGAAAGAGTGAAGGAACTATTGGTACAGCTAGAAAATGAAAAGAAATTGAAAACGTACTCTGAAGAGTTACTTCATAGAGTTGACATGAAATGAAGGCAAAAGCTGTGTGGGGCTTCCATTACACAGTCCGGAAATCAGCTGAGCCAGGTAAGGCATGCAGGCACTGCTCCAGGGGCACCGTTACCCCTTGGTGACCAGTGCGTTGGCATGACTATGGCCTCTGAGGGTACTTTACTGGGACAGTTGCATAAAAGACTTGGAGTGGTCAGACATTGCCTGCACCCATACGTTCCTGCAGAATATACTGTGCTGAAAGGAGCAAGGCCAAAATAAGCTAGGTGACAAGCACGTGGTGCAAAGGATCCCTGGCCAGCAAGGAAAGAGACAGAACTGGGGTCATTATTGAGCTACAGTTGCTAGCAAAGAGTACAAACACACTCAGGCCTGTAATGGATCTACCTCAATGGAGACCACCGGACAACAGTTGACTCGGTGGAAACGACTCTGCAACAAAAATCTTTCTATATCCCCGTTGGCTGGAGTTAGCTTAGCTTTCCTAAAACTGCAGTTTGAACCTAGACAGCATGGAGGCTGGAGGTAAGTCTTTGAAGACACAGTGCTTTCTAATGTTCATGAAGCCCTGGGTTAGAATTCCATTGTCACATAAAACTGAGTGGTAACATTTGGGAGGTGGTAGCTGGATGCTTATGGTCTTCCTCAGCCTAGAGAGCAAGTTTGGAGCAAGCCTGGCCTATATAAGACCCTGAAAAAAGGAAAGCAAGATACGAGAGACTAAAACTAAAAATCAGATTATACTCTCCGTTTGCATTTTCCATGATTTTATTTTATTTTATTTTATTTCTTTTTATTTTTTGCTAATAGAGTCTTATTATATTGCCTAGGCTGGCCTGGAACTCAGTCCTTGTTACCCAGTCTCCAAAGCGCACCACAACTAGACCTGGCTAAAAATTAAGTGATAATAGAAAGAAAGATTTCGATGTGTTTGCACATGTGCCAGTATGTGCACATATGAGTAGAGAGAGAGTGTGTGTGTGTGTATGTATGTATGTATGTATGTATGTATGTATGTATGTATGTATGTATGTGTGGTCAATCAGAGGTCAGAGGTCAACATTAAATGTCTTCCACAACTATTCTTCATCTTATCTTTTGAAATAGGGGATCTTACTGAACTCAGGATTCACCAATTTTCTAAACTAGCTGACCAGGGATCCACCTGTCTCCACACCCCCAGTGCTAAAGTTACACACTCATACACTCACACCCAGTTTTATGTGTGTTCAGTGAGTCTGATTTCAGGCCCCCATGCTTCTATGAAACACACTTTACCAATTAAACTACCTCCCACCCCCACTGCCGATGAAATGTCACTGTAGCTGACTAGTAAAATCTCCAATCCCTGCCCTTTAGAGAACCTCCTGCCCCACCTCTTATGTAGCTGGGACTCCAGAAACATGTGCCACCCAGTGGGCAGCGAGTTTCAATTTCATAAGCTAAATTATAGAGATGGACAATGGTCATGGTTATACATTTGAAAACATTTAACACCACTAAACATTAGATATGGTCAAGATGGTAAATCTCATGTGATGTGTATTTTACTGCCACAACATAGAGAGAGAGGAAAGCATCTGTCATGTCAATATATAGGTCATGATTAAAAGCATCTAATTCCTTTTTTAAAACCAAACTACTTGGGATTCACTTTTAGCCACCAAGGCAACGCTATCCTCGTTGCTTCCTGAACTCCCCACAATCCTTGGGAGCTACTCTTATTCTCTCAGTTCTAAATGGTAAGAAAGACACGCAAAATCCTAAACACTGGAAAGCAAAGATGTTAGGCTAACTGGGTCTGTCCTGATCCCTTGACGTTTCTCCCATTCTGCCTACTTGCCAAACTGAACTACCCCACCACACACGCACACACACACACACACACACACACACACACACACACACACACACACACACGTTCTAGCTCCGATGAACTTAGAAGGCATTCTGTTGGGCTGTAGCTGTAGATCAGTCAGTTGAGTGTTTGCCTAGCATAAGCAAAGATCTGAATTCGGTCCATAGCATGGCATAAACTGGGCGTGTTGGGCGTGTCTGTCATCCCAGAACTCAGGAGGTAGTAGGAGGAGGATCAGAAATTCAAGGACATCTCTAGTCATCTGCCCCAACTCCATAAGACAAGACTGGGTGCTCCTCCTATGTGCTCAGAGCATCCTTCATCTGCTTCTCCCTCACCCTACAAAAATATTGCATTCCATTTCCTGTCATCTCTCAGAACCTGGGAGCATGACAATGAGTTGACACTTGGCGTTTGTTTATTTATTAAATGGCTGGATTAGTGAATGCACCATAAAGAGAACTGAACTCTTCCCAGTGACAGGTTAACATAGGCAAGTCCTAGCAAGAGAAAAGATTATGGGCACTCAGTCAGATGATGATTGTAGATTGAAAGCTAACCAAAGTTTAAAATAATAAATAAATAAATAAATAAATAAATAAATAAATAAAACAAGCAATTAAAATTTCACTTCATTGGGAGTGTGAAAGATTCGCATTAACACATTGAAAATGTTGCTACTCACGTTTTTTACACTGAAGATTTGATTTGAATTTTTTTTTTTACTTTAAATTCTAGATCTCTGACGAATAAGTAAGACCACTCATCAGAGATCTCCCTGACAGGGCAAACTATGAAGAGGCTTGGAAGGGCTCCTGCTTTACACTTTGCTCTAATTGTTGGGTGCAAGCATCCTCATTTAGAGTTTCCAGATTAAAAGTTAATTTGCTTTAGACCTGCCTGACACAGACCATGCCTCTTGCGTGGGCTTTGTTGCTTATGAGGCTAAAGTGTAATTTTCTGCCTCTTCCCACCCCTTTTGCTGGAGACAATAATCCACTCTGTCTCCTCTTAATTAAAGCAAATAGCCTAACTCACAATAGTTGTCTAAGAGACCTCTCATTCCCTCCATGCAAGGAGCTAATTGATTCCCAAATGATAATGGTGTTTACATGAGAAAGCCAAACCTCTTGTATTTAGTCTTTAGCACATCTTAAACCTTCCAGTCTCGTGAAAATCAAATGGCCAAAATACCTCCACTGTAGCCAGCGCCTCTCTCAGTCCCAAAATAGTTGACAATCTCATTGGGTGATTACTGGTTTCCATGCTAGGCTTGTGGTTCCATTTTATCCAACCAAGGAGGCATTGCTGGCATTTTTCACAGAGTCATCTGTGCTATTTACAACTGTTGTCTTACAAAAAAGTCCTCCAAGGCAACTCTGCGGCCACAGGTAGAACTGGATTTTTTTAAGGGTAAAGTTTAAGTCATCTGGATAGAGCTGTGATGAGGTGTAAAACTGATAAGCGACAAGACACATGAAGAACCATTGGAGGCTGTAAAAGGGAGTGTCCACTGTCAGGTGTTTGAGATAACTTTCCTGAATGGTTCATACAATCCTGTCTACACGGCTGATTTGCTGGTCCTTGTTTGAGAAATCACAGAAGCAAAGCTTTGTGGTTGACACTCTGTATTTCCACGATTGCTAACGAGATTTTCCAGCATCTGGGGTTTTAATTAAGTCAGTAGATGTCTCAAATGTCCCTGCTTAGAAGTTCAAACAATAGCCAAAACAAGCTGCAGCTATGACTGGTCATCTCTCCTGGCCTTCCCCAGAGCCATCCCCAAATATTATAATTCACTTTTCATCGCACTTAAGATGAGGCTCAGGCAGAGCTCCTCAGCTCAAATGGCTGTTTGTCATGCAAGAGAGGAGCAGGAATTCCGCTTTCCTGAAACCGGGTTTTGTTTTTAAAGAAGCCATTCTCTCTCTGTTCTTGAACATACTAAATTACTAAATTGCTCCAGCAACCTAAGGGGGGGATGCTTCAATATAATCACTTTCTAAGTAATTAAAACAGTAACTAATTTCTCCCATAATTAAAAAAGTTTGCTCATTGACACACACATCCATCCTAATATCATATGTAGCAAAGATTTTCACTTTTAAAAAACACCACGTCCAGTGCACCAGGCTCCCTCCTTGCAGGGAAGGCACACTCTACTGAGCATATATCTCTCCCTTCATTCTGGGTACCAATGCCAGACTTTCTTTCTATTTTTTATTTATTCACTTACTCTTTTAAAGTGGAATCGAACCTAGGGCCAATATGATGCTAGCTAAGCAAGTGCTCCAACCACTGAGCTACAAGTCAAGCCCTCCTCCTCCTCCTCCTCCTCCTCCTCCTCCTCCTCCTCCTCCTCCTCCTCCTCCTCATTCTATTCTTCCTAAAGCAGATTTCCTTTCACTAATTACCCCGTGGCCAGGATATTATTGTACCAGTGCCCTGAACATGCCACCTTGATAAAGTGTAGAAACACAGATAGTAGAGACAATCTGTACACAGACAATAGATGCTTATATTGATGTACAGATACAAAGGTAGGTAGGTAGGCTATTATAATAACTGACATTTATAGCATGCTATAGTTCATTCAAGATGATATTTCACAGACTATGACAAATTAAATCTCATCAGGGCTACCTCCTTTATCTAAAGTTTCCCCACTCATCCAGAGCAGAAATAACAACATCCAAAGTTGCAAAATAGCAAGTTTCTCTACTCCCTGCCATGTGTTTTCAGAAGACATAATAAAACCTGATGTGATGGTGCACACCTGTAATCTTGGTTTTAGAGAGGCTGAGACAGGAGGACTGCCATGAGTTGGAAGCCAGCATTGGCTACATAGTGAGTACTAGGTCAGCCAGGGATACATAGCAAGACCTTTTTAAAATGCATATATATGTATCTATATATTATATATTATAATTTATATAAAATATATTTTTCAGTAAATAGAACTCTTACCCTTTACAATCCATTTCATATCACTGAAACCCTTAATAAAAAGGAAAAAAATCTAAACTTCATTTTTTTGCTATTAACTACTTACCTTTAAGGACAAGAGAGAGAGAGAGAGAGAGAGAGAGAGAGAGAAAGGGAGAGAGTGTTCCATGATTCTACATTTAATGTCCAATACATGAAGACTCCAAAGATTTCAAATTTTCTGGACCCCAGAATTCTACACTGTCAAACATTATTTTAATAAATGACTCATTGTCTGGGACTTGAGACATTTTGTTTGGTTTAATTAGACTGTTTTAATTACATTCTTTAACAGGATTGTTCATGTGGGTGTTCAAATAACAGCAGGCAAGGCAGTGTGTCCAGAACTGAAAACTATGGGGGTTTTGCTATTGTTATTTCTGTGGTCACCATCATAAGGTCGCCATACCAACAAACCTCAATTTTTTTAAAGACAGATAACATGGCTTTTATGCCAGGAATGTATAAGAAAGAACTGAAGTAAGAGAGGCTTTGGAGGGACACTGGGGAAATTCAAGTTGAGTCCTCTGCTCTCAGCAAGTGAAGTTGACCAAACAGAAATCTGCCTCTGGCCAGAGGGGTTGACACGGGTTCTTACTAATGTGGAAAGGGGACCTTGGCTTGAGCTTTGAGCGGTAACATCCTCAGACCCTCCCCTGTGGCAGGGAGAAGGAAGGAAAGGCAAATGAAAAAGTGAATTCTCCAGCTGCCCACTGCAGCAAGATAAATTCACAAGAAGTAAACATCAGTATCGATGCTTTCAGCATCCGGAAAACTGAAAAGCAATTTTTATAAACTCGCAAATATAGCTTGAAATAACATAAAGCTTAAACGGTCTCTTACAAAGGAATGCCTCTTCTGAAAGGATTCCAGAAAACCATGAAATGCAGCAGATAAGGCTGTGCCAATTTGTAAAGCTCGCCACAATCTGCTTCTCTCTCTTCTTTCTTTTCCGCTGAGCTTTGTTACTGAACAGCTCATAACAACAACAACAATAACCAAAAAGTTTTGTCTAACACTGAAAGCGCCTCTCCCTGCAACAACAAGAGGGCCGGGTGGCTGACGCGTTTGATTTATTCCGTGGAAATAGTGTCAAAACAGTGTTTGCACAGCTAGAGAAAAGATTTTTGATGGAAAGCCTCAGTAGGGCTGTGTAAGCTAATTCTAGAAGTTTCTCTCCCTTATCAACCATTGTTTTGAGGATTAATTATAGGTTTGCTTGAATCTCACACTTCACCAGAATGTTTACCCACCAAGACAAAGCAAGCGGGTTGGCTTTTTCAACTAAAGTAAACTTTTACCTTAGTGGAGTTCTTAATGTTTGGCTTGGCCCATTTGTTTTAAGTATTTTTCTTCCCCCAGCCTTGACCAATTATTTTCAATTAGACTGATAATTGCATTGTATAGTTGAAAGACCCAATTAATATCCTTAAAAGCAACAATGTTAAGTAGTATTTAGTGGAAATTTTAAATTTAGCTGTCAAGAAATAATCATGGTTTACATTTATGAAGCACCTTTCATCCCAAAGGATTCCAAAAAGCTATTATACATGTCATGTACTCCATGACTAATTATAGGTCAGGTTCCTGTCACTCTAGTGGTGTGACCTCTTCAGGAAGGTGAAGACTGAGACGAACTTGGTAGCAGGTAAGAAAAATAATTAAAGTCTCATACAATTGAAACAGTGAGGGCAACTGAGCCAACAGAAAGCAGATGGTCTGGGGATTGGTGATGGTGGTTCCTTATGGCTCCTCTATGCCAGTTATTAGAAACCAGTGAAGAGCAGAGGCACAGCAAGTTATCTGAGGAGATTTGTGGGGGATCAGTGAGCTCCTTTTCAGGGAGGCAGAGGGGGAATCCTACGAGAAGAGCAAGACTGTACTTATTTGATTTCCAGTGACTAACACAATCCATCACAGCCAGTCTGCAGCAGGCAGCTTTGGTCTGGCCATCTGTTACCTGGGCAACTTACCCAGGGTTCTTAGCTGTCCACCTTCAGCATGACTTGGGAGAGCAACCATACATGCAGGAAAGACGAGCTGGGACGACATTAGATATTTGTGGAGAATGCAATACTGCCTATCTCCCTGTGGTGACTACGCTGAACGTGTAAAAACCTACATGTGTCTTACTAATATTCCTAATGAGAACTTGAGAGAGAAGACATGTGCATGGGGCCTTCGGGGATCTGCCCTTGGTGTCTGGTGACTAATAACAATTAATCACATATTCATACAACAAATACTAATTGAGTGTCTACTGAATGATAGGTGTGGAGACACTGTGTGCCCCGCTAACAGCAGACAGCAAAAACTGTAAGATGCGCCATTGCTTTGAGGCTAACTTTATTCTCGGACAGAGAAAAAGCAGAGACCCTAAGAAGAATTTGAGTCCTTCTTTTTGGAAGTCTGGAGTGCATGGTAATCAGAGACACCCCAAAGCTTCAGTTTCATTCAAATCCTATGAAAGTCAGCACCAAGGGGCTAGGCTTGTAGCTCAGCGGTACTATATTTGCCCAGAATATAAAGGGGTCTAGATGTAATCACAGGAATAAAAGAGAGAAGGGAGCTGTCAGGGTATGAGTATGTTTTCCTAACATACACAAGGCCCTAGATGTCATGCCTAGCATCTCCTATATGCCTGTAATCCCAGCACAAACCAGTGCCTGCTCTGTGGAGGTAGGGGAAGAGCAAGAGCAAGAAAGAATATTTTTAAATTGACAAGAAGCAATGAAGAAATACTGTAAGGAGAGACCAGTATAATTACAGAGATAGAAGATGACCCCACCATAACGGCAGTGCTGTAAAAAACAGCAAGAGGAATGTGAAACCAGAGACAGCAAGTCTGCTTCAGGAGTGAACAGCACCTAAAGGAGAATGCTTTCCAATCATCAAAAAGCATTCCCTCGCAGGGAAGATTTGATAAAGTGTTGGGCAAGAATCCTCGGGAAGCCTCAAGCACTCATTCTTGGTCCAGGTGATTGTCTGTATCTTGATCCTGCCTGGGAAGGTGGGGTAGAGTTTGATAAGCCAGGAATGATCTGGCATCCCAGAAGCAGGTCAAAGGCGCCGGCTGTCTAAGCCAGAGTTGCCGTGGTATTTCACTTACTAAATGTCTGGTTCGTGCACCTGCTCTTAAAGTTTCTAGTACTTCACTTACTAAATGTCTGGTTCTTGCATCTGTTCTTAAAGTTCCTGCAGATGTTTCTCTTGCTGAATTCAATACCTTGAGGTCTGCCTGAGCCTTCTGTGAAGAGAGCCTGGCAAAGAAAAAAGGTGGTCAGAAAGAAAGGGTCCTGGGGTTTTTTTTAGGCTTTATGGGGAAAGAAAGTAGTCCTTCCTGTTGTGTTTTATAAAAAGATAAGGAGAGAAGAAATATGTTTGGTCGATGTGTAGTCAGGGGTAGGGAAAGGAGGCGCCTCTGTGGGTCCATACTAAGACATCCCTTCCCCCTGGGGGACCAGCCACAGTATAGAATAGACTTTATTCAAGGCATGGGGAGTGAGAGTTGAGAGGGTAGTAGAGATAAAGAAAGGCAGGGGAAAGAGGGGGGGAGGGAGAGAGAGAGAGAGAGAGAGAGAGAGAGAGAGGCCATGAGCACATGGAGGGGGGGAGGGGAATGAGGAGAGAGGGGGAAGGGTCCAGAAGACAGAGTGAAGCAAGAAGGCAAGAGAGCAAGAGAGAGCAGAGAGGGCGAGCAGGTCCTTTTAGAGTGAGTCAGGCACACCTGACTGTTGCCAGGTAACTGTGGGGCGGAGCCTAGAGGAAATGCTAACACTTTCTTTCAAAGACCCAGTTTTTGAAGCTCTGCTGGTAAGATGACCATGCTTTGCCTATGCCATAGACAGCAGAAACTCTGGAGATTGATATAGTGTGGACATGGGCAGTCCCGCACTCAGAAACCTTAGGCAGCAGGTCCAGGATGAGTTCAAGGCCAGTCTGGGCTACAGAGTAAAACACTGTCTCAAAAAAACAAAAATAAGGGGAGAAAGAGGGAGGGAACAGACAGCAAGGTCAAACCCTGGAACAGAGAATGGAAAGGAGGTCTAGACAGAAAATCCAGCAGAGTTCCTTGAGCTCTGTCAAAGTATATCACCAGTATCCTGAGGGCTCCACTGGCACTAACTTGCTCCCCAATTGCCAGAGTGGCTGTCTTGCCATAGACCGTATCTTAAGGTAAATGGATTGGCTCTTTGTTCGTTCCTGAGACAGGGTCTTCCGATATAGTCTCAGCTAGCCTCAAAGCCACAGAGATCTGCCTGCCTATATCTTCTGAGTGCTGGGATTACAGATGAGTGCCACCAAACCTGGCTAACTGGGAATTTAAGGAGCAAAGACATTTCTGAAGCAAAGAAATCCTATCCATACTCTCATAGTTGGTGATAACTTGGTTCTTCTGATTAATCATGTATCGCCTATCCCTAAATCCTTTTTCTTTCTATTCTTCACTGCTCACAGTTGTAACTTTCTTGCCACCCCATAACTGTGTCCCTAAATCCTTTCCCTCTTGACTCAGCTGGACAAGCAGACAAATCTAAGCACGAAATAAATGTCTAGAAGCCTTCACCTGGGTCCAGCTCTAGCATATCCCTTCAGCCATGCGATATCAAGAGTGACATTTTTGTCCTTTTCCAACTATGACGCAATTGAAAGAAACTCTCTCCTTCACAAAAAGGTTCTTTGAGTGATAAAATATCAAGGATGTTAGAAGCCAAACATTAACTGTAACTTTCCTTGCAAAGACATGCAATCCAAATAACAGACATTATTACCATATCCCTGTAAAATAGCAAAGAAAAGTATAGTCTCATTTCTGCTTTGGAGAAGAAAAAAAAACTTAGATAGGCCTCAACTGAAACAGCCTTATCATAATATCGATAATAATACAGATATCAAATACTACCTAGGGAATTTCTCATTTAACTCACAAAACTACCAGAGCCAGGACAGAAAGGTCAGTTGGCAGAGTGTTCACCTAGAAGGCAGGAGGCCCTAGATTCTGTCGCCAGCACCATTTAAACTGGGTGTGATACTGTAAACCTGTAATCCCAGAACTCTATAGAGTAGAAGCAGAAGGACCAGAAGGTTAAGGTTATCTCGCTATGCAGAGAGTTCAGTGTGATACTGGCATACAGGAAAGCCTGCTTCGACAACAGCAACACAGACTAGCATGGACTGTAAACAAGATTATTAGCTCCCCTGATCCAGAATGGATCAGATTGTCAAGTAGATGAGGCAGGATCCAACACCTCTACTGCTAAATTGTAGCACCTGACCTCTTCATTCATGTGTTAACAAGCATTCCTAGAGAAAAATTAATTAAAGAACAAGGAGGGGGGAAGAATGGATTGATACATTTACATTGGTGAATTTTGGATGAGAATTGCTCATATTTGTCTTCTATGGAAGATAATGACACCCCAGGAAATGGGGTACCTCCTGCAGACTGATTCACAGGCTATTCAGGAGTAGAGGGGGAAGGCAGGTGTGCTTTTAATACCAGAAAGGGGTGTAAAAGACAGAGGAATTGGAAGGCAAGACCAGAGGTCTAAAGTGAGTTTCAAAACAGAGTACAGGCTTACCTGGGGACTGGGATAAGGGTGGGCCCACTAGGTGCCACACATACCTTGAGGACACCAGCTTGCTGCTTTGCCTGGAGGCTATCCCAGATAGTTTGCGCTGAGCTCAGTGCCTCCACCCACTCCAGTCTGCATCAGGAGCAGCTGACCCTCACTCATCCTTTCCCAGGCCAGATGCAACCAGATCTGCTAAAAATGTCCGCTCTGCCACAATTTCAGCCTCTGAGTTTATTATTGGTTTATTGTGAGTCTAAGTTTACACAGCCTTTATTCTGAATTCTAAATAATCTTAACTCCTGACAACAATCCCTAGCCTCTTTAGTCACTCTCTCTCTTTTTAATTCCTTGAAACTTCTGTCCTTGGCTCCAAATTCCTATCTCCTTGGTAGGCCACAATGTGAAATAGTCATATAATTCCAGTTTCTAAAGAGACCAGGTGACCAGCATTGATTAGCTCATTGCATAGCCCTGGGGGTTGTACTAAAGAGAATAAACAAAAGCCCTGGGCCCTTGAGGAATTTAGTAGCAGAAAGAAATCTGGAAAGCAACTGGGGTCTTTTAGGAAAATGCATATCTGAGTTTCCTGGCCTGTAGATAGCCCCAATTCAGGCTCTGATTGCCTGTGTTTAGTCTTTCTAAACAAAACTGAACCTCTAAACATCACTCTGTCACTTAATATCATGTAACCTCCATCACCCGTACTAACTGCAAGCCCCCAACCCCTGCACACACCTCCCCAGTCAATCACAGAAGAATCTGATTTCCCCCCGATTCTCCTACTCTTGGTGAGTCTGAAATCTCAAATAATCCAAATTTCATCACACAACTAGGTTGGAAACCTCCTCACAGAGGTTTCCAAATTTTCAGACTAATTAGGGAATGCTGCTAAAGTAGTTTCAAATCCCTAAATTGTGTAATCCCTTGGTTTTCTTTTTTTAATCTCCTTAAATTGCTCCAACTTTACGTTCATCCGACTGCATTCTGTTTCCCAGAATTTGTCAAGGTAAGACTCCCATCCCTCAACAGAAATGCTTGTTTCCCTGGAAAATATTACAATTGGCTTCCATTGAAGTTACCACTAGACCATATATTTTTCTCCTAAAAGCAATTTTTTTTTATTCCCACCTTTTAGGAATCTCAGAGACAGAGTTAATACAAGGTGCCACACCAGCTCCCTGGAAAGTTTGTTTGTGTTGTTTCTCGGAACTAAACTGAAGACTGCTAAGAGCTATTGCCAAATCTCTGCACAACGAGTTTAGAAAAACATTATTACACCCTATCAAGAAATCTCTACTCTCCTTTCTGGCCCTGGGCTTATCAGAGCTCAGGTAAGCCAGAAAAGACAGGACAGAGGAACAAGAACGTCAACTATGTGGAACCAGGGCTGATCAGAAGATTTCTAGGGAGGCTCCAGAGGGTAATTATTACAAAACTCCTGAGGTGGGCCTGCAAAACCAGAATTCAAAGATTCTCCAAAGAAGCTGAGCAAATGCTAGCTGGGGTAGGGGTGGGGTGGGGCAGTGTCTGGCACCACCATCAAAGAGCTGGGCCACCTGACGCAGGTGACTTGATCTCTCTGGCTTTTCCCTTCTTCACTGACTAAAGCATAGAAGAGGGTGAACAGTAATGGTTTTTTCCAGCTGTAAGATAGTCAGTCCAAATTACAAACCAAATTATATAGAATGGGGGCCATGAATAGGTCACAGGTCATGCATCTCAAATCAATTTAACCTCTCAATAGACTACACAGTAGAAACATCTGTACTGTGATATCAAATAATTTAAAAATAAATTCCTTCCTTCCTCTCTCCCTCCCTTCCTTCCTTCTTTCCTTCCTTCCTTCCTTCCTTCCTTCCTTTCTTTTTCCTCTTTTTCTTTTTAAGGGACAGAGTCTCACTAAAGGTCTGAACTTGTCTAGAACGTGTTATGTAGACCAGAATGATGCTGTCTCTGCATCCTTGAATGCCAGAAGTTTAGGCTTACTCTACCATACCTGGTCTTAATTTTTTTTCTTTTCTCTTTGTTTCTTTCCTCCCCTCACCCCCTCCCCCAAAAATCATAAACTTGGGTAGTATTTTTTTTTTTTTGATGGTCTAGTTTGGGGAATTTTTTGGTTTGGGTTTTGATTTTGTGTTTGAGAAAAAACTCCCACACTACAGCCCAGACTAGCCTGGAACACACAACTCAAGCACCCTCTGTCTCGGCCTCCGGAGTGCTGAGATTAGAGGTCTAAGCTAACTGGCACAGCAGGCATGACGTTCTGGATACATTCGAACTAGACTGGGTTTGGTTGAATGTTTAAGTGAATCAAAACACTTATAAATAATGCCAGTCAGGACAACTGTACAGTGAAATTTTGAAGTGGTCCAAATCCAGAACCCAATCAGAACGTCAGGGCTAGGAATCCTGGTCTTGAAACATGGAGTTCTTTAGTGGAAATCAAGATTTCCCTCCTTTCCTCCTACTCAGCTTCACATCTTCCTCCTTTCTTGCCCCCTTCTCCTATGTATTTTTCTTTTCTTTTGAATATTTGTTTTCTTTCACTTCAGAACCTTGGAGCTCACTAGCTCTCGAAATTAATCAATCAAAAATGTAACTCACTCACCACCAGCATGAGCAGCATCTCCTATCTATAGCACTGCCTAAATATGAAATTATGGGACCTAGTAGACACAGGTAGGTTTTAATATTTAAATTTAAATGAATTAAAATTAAAAACCTTTTTTTTTTTTAAATTCTTCTGCCTCCAAGTCAGGTGTGGGGACTTGCCTAGAATCCTAGCACTGGGGAGGTCTGAGGGACAAGAGACTCAGAAGTTGAAGGACATCCTTGTCTACAGCCTGGGCTACAAGAAACTGTCTTAACAAAACAAAATGACCCAGTACCTCATCTTCACCTAGAATACCCAAATGCTTGTCTTAAAGAGCTGAAGTGCTGCCGGTAGGCACACTGGCTGACAGAAGATGGAACACTGCCATTATTTTCTTCCATTTAAAATGAGGGGGTTAAAGCGAACAAGCTCTCAAGCCTCTGAGAATCCATCATGTCCACGTGAAGATTTGATTCAGGTAGAATTCTGAAACGGTACCCTCTCCCTTTATTTTGGCAGATAACTTTTGGCAAATAGAACTGCTAACATCATCCAACATTACCAAGTACTGGAATGTAAGGGGAAGGTTCTAGATCTCTTCTATATGATCCTCTGATCACTCAGGGTAGAAACTCTCTCCTCCCTTGATAACCCCCATGTTCACATATTGCAATCCCCAATTTTACTTTTTCTTATGTATCAAATAGCAAAATATTAAGACATAAATAGTCTGCTTTTATTTTCAAGTGGTTTGTTTAGTTGGTTATTTTTTTGAAATAAGAAACAAGCTGACTATTTAGCTGCAAGGAACTTGGCTGCCACCCTCCCCTGGGAACATGGTTAGGGAAGAAAGTGCCTTTCCCCCAGACCTCATCCACCCAGCAAGCATTCCACACTATCCCATACTCTTTTTTCATTTTTTACCTTCAGACACTGGAAACCTGAGATTTCATTTTTCATTTCAATGCTTTCTTATTAATAAAAATATTCTTCTTTTTTAAACACCCTAGACTTTTAAGAATCAACTTTTTCTTTGGTGCTCCTTTGACTTCAGAGTCTATGTCAAAATAAGTTTGCTTCTGAGAAGCTCTATTTGGGCATAGGGGAGAATGGATGGTTGAGTTCAGACTAATTGACACCTATGACAGTTTAAACGATGTCTTTGATGACAGTCATAATTTTCAGGTTCCTTTACCACCCACCTACGTAACAGCATAAAAACAAGATAAGAAAAGAATAAAAGAAACTCCCAAAAATGGCAAAATGATAAACTGTGACACGGGGGAGTAGGTTACCATCCCTCCACCTCATCTGCGAGAAGCCAAAGGACTTCACTCCGAAAGAGAAGCAACAACCAGAAACTACAAGTCCCAGCATGCACTAGTCCACAAAGATCAAAGAAGCATAATTGAAGATGATATTATCTTCGTTTTAATTAAAAGAATTTTCTTATCTTCAAAGAACTTTTCAAATACAGTACCTCATGAGTCTCATGCTGTTTTAACTACAGTCTAAAGATGGATAAGACGAAGTTATCAACTCAATTGTCCTTGACCATGGAAGTTGACCATGACAGGAACCTCTGAATCTCACAGTGATCTATTGAGTTAGTATTTTCTTGAGATTTTAGTTAACAAACAAAACCCAAGAGCATTTTCAAATGACTGAGTTGTGACTTTTTGAGATAAACAATCTAGCTGGAAACTCTGATGTCCCAGAGCACAGTGTTTCCTTCTAAATGGCACCTTTGCTGCTATAAATATGCATAACGAGCTTTTCCATTAAAGCCATGGTGAAAGAAGCCTATGGCTGAGCTATGTCTTCACTGTGAAGTGTCCCTTCAGGTTCATAGGTTTGAATACTTACTTTCCCAGCTAATGAAGCCCATTTGGGAAGGGTCTGAAACATTTGAAAGTGAGACTATCCTTTCAGAAAAAGTAATGAAACAGTGGCCTGCCTTTGAAGGTTTAGCTGACAGGCCGGCCCTTGTTTCTCTGCTTCCTAGTAAGCAAGGTAGCGACCATCTCTTTTCTAATTCGTGTGTCCACTATGAGATGCTCTACTGAAATGCATGAGGTACCAAGAGACAGTAGACCACGCCCTCTGAAACCGTGAGCCCAAATAAGTCTTCCTTACCTTACATTCTCTTATTTAGATATTTCTTTAGAGCAATGAGAAGAGTAAGCAATGCAACAAGGAGAGACCAAGGAAGTTATGGACTAGAGAGAAAAATTGCTATTCCCCAGAAAATACATTTGGGGGCTTACTTAAGGGGACCATCCAAACTTATTCTTCAGTCACCATGGGAACAGCCCTCTCTAAAATAAACTGTTTCCTCTGAGACTGTGAGGAGGGGGAATGTAAGATTTGTGCTTCAGTAGAGGAAAGGTCCTTCATAACAGCTCATGGCAGACGTCAATCCGAAAGAGCTCCTCGGAAGCAAACTGTCCATCAACACCATGGGGGACGGGAGAAGAGGAGAGAGAGGGAGGGAGAGAAAAAGGGAAAGAAAAGAGGCCGGAGGCAAATGTCAATATAAGGTGTCTTCCTCATTGCTTTCCACATTACAGTTTCTAGGCAAGGTCTCTCATTGAACTTGGAGCTCATCAATACAACTAGCCTGGCTAGCCAATGAGGTCCAGAGACCTCCCCGCATCCCTGCAGATCCCCACTGCAGTGCTATCATTATAGACAATTACTGTTGCACCTTGATTTTTGTGTTCATACTGAGGATTTGAACTCAGGTTCTCTTGCTTGTATAGCAGAGACTTTTATGGACATCTCCCAAGCCCCAACATCCTAGGTTTTAACCAATAAATCCAACCATGCTGAGCATACAGTCCTTAATCTCCAGCATCCTTTCTCATATTTGTGTTTGTTTCTGAGTCAGTTATCACTAGAATACACATTTTAATTGGATTATGCAAGATTCAAACTTCTGTTGCCCTGAACATTTTGGTAAACATTTCTGTGCACTCACCTACAGCAATTCCATAAACACTTTGAGAAAATTGAGGGCAGTTCTGACAATTTCTCCATCCATAAGGAGAATTTTTTTAAACCCCACAAGAAAATTTTGCTGCAAGCTATTTAGCAAAAGTTCAGCATTTATCTTGTTTTTGCTTTTTTGTTGTAATTTGTTTATACATCCTAAAGTGGGTTCTATACCCTTCTGTGCGCTTCTAGGGGCAGTGCACAGTCCAGGAACAAGCCATATATTCTTCATCTTGCTAGGAGATCACCTCCTTCAGAAAGAGAAACATCAAAATGAATCCTGGCTATTCCCTCCTTCCAGCAAATAGAGCAATATTTACCCACTTAGGTTTCCTTTCTTGTTCCCTGTATGTGTCAACACCAAACCACAAGTCCTTGGCTTCTCTTGCAATTCCAACCTAACCTTCACTATTTCTTTTTTAAGAGATGTTATCTTCTCTTTGCTATGATGTTTTTAATTGTTTTGTTGCTAACAAGCTCACAAGTGAATCGTTAATTCACATGTCATCACTAGGACATCAACATCATCACTGGGATGTCAACATCATCCCTGGGACATCAACATTTACTCCTGGGTCCCTATAAACCACCAGCTGTGTGTGACCGCACATGAACCCCTGAACTAGGGAGGCAGAGGCAAGAGCATCTCAAATTTGAAGCCAGTCTGGATAACACAGCAATATCCTGTAATAAAAGCATAACAATTAGCAACTGAGACCTTAAGAGGTATTCAGTCAAGTAAAGTATTTCCTATGTAATCATGAGGATCTGAGTTTGACCCCAGAACTCAAAATTTAGAAGTCCAGGCCTGGTGGCACATGCCTGTCATCCAAACACTGGGGAGATGGCACCAACAGCTCCTGGAGGAACCAAGATTTTAGACAACCATCAAAGATTTTTTTAGAGTATCTAGTATGTCAATATGTAATATTTTTAAATTCAGTGTAGACTTATATTTTTATAGGATCAAAGTTAATCTATGTCCAAAGAAGGTTTAGAGTGAGCTAGGTAGCTCTGGTGTGACAGAACAGAACTAAGAGGCTATCTTTTCCTACAGAAATGTTTTATTCTGCACCCATGGACAGAAATCATACCTCTGCCTAGCATTATGAAGCCATGTGTTGATGGGTTTCAGAAAAAGGATGAATCTAAAGATAGCAACCACCACCTCTATAGGATGGCAAGGTCATCAGAGGACCTCGTCCTTCTGTGTCTTCCCTATAAAGGCCTTTTCCTATGTGAAGGCTTACCTGTGAAGCAAATTATCCAAGAGCAGAGGATCTCTAATTACCAAGAGTTATCTAAAGTCCCCATGATTCCAAAGCTGCAAAGATAGTGAGTGAGAACATTTCATAATTACTCACTGACTTGAGAGTTGATGTCTGCTGTCATCTCTAATGATAAAACACAGACAGACCAAGGAGAAGGGGAACTGTGATGTAACCATGATTACCATTATGGACCACTGTCTTTGCGCTGGGAATGATTTAACCCTAACTGTAAAACTAGTATCTTAAAAGGCTGATGAGTTAATAGGATGAAATTAATTGATTTCCATACAGAAATATAGCAAATATCCTTCCATGCAGATCCTAAAGACTCTGGGACCATTCACTTGCTTAGGGTTACTGAGAGGCAAATGACATTATGGCTTGACCTAGTATAGTTAAGAGGAAGTGGGGATGCCTGGCCTGACTCCAAAGAGTTCTGAACATGTTTTAAAACGTCTCTCCAACGATCCTCCAGAGAAAGGATCATATTTGTTTTTGCATGGTCCTAAGTGGAAAGGGACATTTTAGCCTAACACATGGACAGGTTTTATGGCTTAGAGGGGAATGAGCTTCCTCACAAAGAAAAGAGTTTGTCACCAGAGGACTGAATGTTGAATTGCATGAATGAATACATTATTCATCTGTGATAAATGAAGTGCTGAATACTTTACTGAGCATTAGTAATAAACTAGGTGTATGTGCTCATGCAATAAATAACCTGGTATGTACCAGATGTGGTGGATCAAGCCGATAACCCCAGTACAGGGAACCGGGGTAAGAGGACTGCCATGTGTTCGAGGCCAGCCTAGACTACAGGGTGAAACCCTATCTCAAAACAAAATAAAAGCACTAAATCAAAGAGAATGGCGTGTTATGTTGAAATCTTAATAGAATAGAGAAAGCATTAAAAGAACAATGAAGACAACCGCTAACTTTCAAATGTCGTCATGGCCAGCTTGAAGGGTAGGGCAGAGGTGGGAAAAGAAGTTCAGAACAGCAAGAGAGAAGAAAGAGCAGGAGTGTCTGGCCATTCCAGGCCTGCATGCTAGGTGCTCAAGCCTGCAGTGATGGAGGTTTCTCAGAGCCTATACAAAAGCAAATAACACCAGCAGTTAGGAACCCATTTTGGAATTTGTTAAGAAAACAATGTGCACCAGTCAAAGAATTTACTCACAAGGAAGCAATCCTCCTTTACTCTCCACAAAGTGGAGAATCGTTTAGGGAAGCTGGGAAATTAACCAAAACTAACCTCAAATTCCCTTTCCAGGAAGAGGAACAGAAGACAAGGAAATGAGGCATGGTGAGGGGGGGGGAGAATATAGTAATGTCACTAGAAGCCTACACTCCAGGCAGAGGGACAGGCAGAGAGACCACCGAGACATGTCTCTGTATCATACAAGAGACTTGTCATTTGAGAGTCAAGTAAAAAATTAAAATCAGTGCTTTGAAAGGGAATAAGCAGTGTCTGGGAGAGGGCTCTTGAGAGAGTCCAATGAAGACTTAAGTTCGATCCACAGCACACGTAAAAATCCAGCCACTGCGGAGTGTCACTGTAATCCTGAGCATATAGAGTCAGGTGGGTGCCAGGGGTGCACTGTCTAGCCAATCTAGCCTAATCAACAAGTTCCAGGTTCAGTCTCAAAAACCAAGGTGAAGAGCAATTGAGGAAGACACAGGACATTGATCTCTGGCATCCGTATGCACACATTTGAACACAGTTGGCCAGAAGACAGACAGACAGACAGACACACACACACATACACACATACACACACACACACACACACACACACACACACACACACACACACACACACACACACACACACACACACATCTGAGTTAGAAGGAGAAGCCCAGAGAGTGTAGCTACTGGTATCTCTCATGATTTCTTGAAGGGAAGGTGCTTGGTTCTATATTCATGGCTTTCCCACTGTGTCTGTGGCTTAAGCTGTGATGTTTGCTCCTCTGGAACAGTTGCTGCTTGTGCTCACTTGGGCCTTCTTCCCTGGAGAACAGGATGATAATTATTTGTTTTGATTTACAGATGCTATCCTTTCACAGTTCCTGCTGGTCTTGGTTGCTTCACACAGGGAAAAAGTCAAAGGAGACTGTGAAAAGTAGATCACAGCAGGAGATAATATCAACAGGACTTTCAAGATAGATTTCCAAGTGGCAAATCTGAACTGAGAATAACCTGGATTTGATCAGGTTAACATAAGTATTGGAACCTAGACCAAATCATGAAAGAAAACACAGAACAAGCAAGCACTGTGGTTTTCAGAAAATTCAATTTGATTGAAGACTAATAAAGAACTTTCATTTTCTTAAAGCTACTCAGCAAAAAGCTGAATATCAACAATGGACTTGTTGTTGTTGCTGTTGTTGTTGTTGTTGTTGTTCTCTATTCATGCTGCCTCAAACAACCTATTTGCTTTGCATAAGCTTACCCTTAAGAAGAAACTTGTGGGTAACTTTGAAGAATACAAGGTAAGTTTCATAGGTGTAAAAGCTAATAGGTATTCCTGAATAAATAGGGAAGTCAATGGACTTTCTCATAAAATCTTACACAGTTCAACAGGAAAGAAAGACTGCCTAGTGGACAGACAGACTAGCGTGATTTAAGCTTCCAAGCCTATCCCAGGAAGAGATAACAATAAAGAACTTGAATGAAGTAGATTTTAGCAGTGTGTGTGTGTGTGTGTGTGTGTGTGTGTGTGTGTGTGTGTGTGTGTGTGTGTGTGTATGCTCCTGTGTGAGTACACATTCTTGAAGAGCCAGATGTCAACTGTGTCTTTCTCCATCACTCTCCACCTTCTGTTTTGATACAGGATTTCTCACTGAACCTGGAGCTCAGGATTTGGCCAAACTGGCTAGCCAGGTAGCAAGTTCCAGGAATCCATCTATTTCTGTCTTGCAAACACAATATACCTCACCCAGATTCTTACACAGATGCTAGGGATTCCTCATGCAAGCACTTTACTAGTTGAGCTGTCTCCCCAGTCCCCATTTAACATCTTAAGTCACAATAAGAACTGCCGTATAAATTCATTACTCACATTCAGTGGCTATACATACTATGAACTAAGGTGCCCCAAAGCAAATGATTCATTGATAATAAAGCATTGTAGCTATTTTTAGAATAAGTTATGATATATACATGTGCAATAAAATACATGTAGTAATCATAACAAATTAATAAATGCACCAAATTATACTATTATAATAACCTTTAGGTAGATTATACTTGATGTTAATTAAAATTCAACATTGTTTGAATATCAAATAAATTAATATTTGACAAATTCATATCATGTTCTTTTAGTCTCTTAAAGGGAGAATTTCCCATTTTCAAATTCTCAGCATCCTCTAAAGAACAACTTCACTTAAGACTACTTACTAAGTGAACAGGTTTGTACCCACTCAGGAGGCTAATACAGTAGGACCTGAGTTTAAGTCTAGATAGTATCACTGTGTATAGCAAGACCTTGTATCAAAAAATATTCCTAGTAAAGGCTGATTATTTCTATCCAAACACTAAAACTAAAAACCCAGGTTTTCATATTCCTTGAGCACAATATTTCCAAAATTGAGAGCAAAAAGGCAATGAGGTGGGAGGGATCTGATGGAACCAGCAGTCTCCATGTCTGCAGCCAGGAAGCAGAGAAAGGATGCTGGTTTCGGCTGCCTTTTTCTTCCTTCTCCCTTTTTCTTCGATGTTCCCCAGGGCGTGGGACGATGCCACTACATTCAGGATGAGTCTTCCCTCCTCAGTTTAATCTCTTCGGGAACATCCTCACAGACATACACAGAGTTGTATCTCCTAGGCGATTCTAGACCTGGTTTAATACTCACCAACACAATTACAAAGCAGATCATAAGATTATATTATGACCAGATTTATATACTGAGTATGAATGAAACATCCACCATCCACCAAGGGTTGTGCTGGAATCTGGGAACATGAGAAGAAAGGAGCCAACACTATGCTCGCTTGAGGTAGTTAGTACTCAGACCTCAGTTCTAAGACTAAGCGCCCTCCATGTTTCTCAGTATCTACAAAACTCATTCAGGGACATCACATGGTGATCTCATGCTGGCTAGATGCCCTGTAGCTTCAGAATTCAGGCAACAGCATTAGAGGTTCACTCATAGCTGAATAGAGGTTCACAGATAGCTGGGGAGGACTCAAGAAGCCAAGGGAACCGCTCACATTTACAGCAGGTTCTAGGAAGGCCATTCTGAGTGCAGTTACTAAAATTCAGGCATATACAAATTCTTAGGCGTTCATAAAAATAAAAAGAAAATAAAATTTTAGCTAAGGTATTGATTTGGACTTTGTGTGTTGAGGGGAGTACAGGGAGGCTTCTCAGAGCTAAGTCCTCTTCCATGTTCGTGTTGCCAGAACATCATTTTGTCCAAATCATGGATGGTGGATTAGCTTAGTTTTCATTTAGATTTACCTTGAGTTTTAGTTAAGTTTAGCTTTTCAGTCATTAAGTTTAATGCTTTGACATATTATGAAAAGCTTTTCATAATATGTCAAAGCCATCTAACAATGAAATCAGCTCACTAACCCCTAAATATATTGCTTAATGCAAGTTTCCATTGCTTTTCATCTTTAAAGTCTTTCTGCTTCAAGACTTGATGTGACAGGGTAGAGAGAAAATCCAAGGGGGGGGCTCCACCTTCCCAGAGGAGGGGAGGGGAGACAGGGGGGAAGGTGTGGGAGGGGTGACCAGGAGGGAGACAGTGAGCTGAGTGGGATGTAAAGTAAATTAAAAAAAAAAATTCCTTCGGGAATCAATCTTCAGGCAAATTTAAAAAACAATCTTTCTGCTTCAGTGTATTATCTATGTGGTGAACATAGAAATGTTTGATCCATTATTTAGAGAGCAAAGGTGATTTTTTTTCTATATTAGAATGATCATGAGTAACAGACAACAGGGGTGTGTCTATTTGTATTTATACCTAAATATGTTAGAGAGTTTAGTCAAAATATATTTAAGAAGAGAAATTAGTTGATGTTTCAGGGAATCCCTATGCCCTTTCTCTTTAAAAAAAAAAATGGAAAGGGTACCTACCCCTAAGAGGAAAGCCTCTGTAGTTGATGCTGATGAAGAGGTAACAATCACTTTTCGTTAAGGTTGCGGACATTGGTAGATCTCTCGTGCTCCAGGGGACAGTCCCCCACACACCCATGTGTTGATGGTCGGCACTAACTGAACAAAGCTAGATGCTTAAAAAAAAAAAAAGAAGCTCAGGAAATTGGCAGAGAATGTATTAGGACAATGGTTCTCAACTGTGGATCAGATCATGACCCCTTTAGGGGTCAAGTGACCCTGTCACAGGGGTTGTATATCAAATATCTGACATATCAGATATGTACATTATGATTCATAGCAGTGGCAAAATGAAGTAGCAATAAAATAATTTTATAGTTGGGGTCACCACAACATGAGGGACTGTATTAAAGGGTTGGTCACAGCATCAGGAAGGTGGAGAACCACTGTACCAGGAGGAGGGGGGCGGGGGAGTCGGCAAAGAAATGGGGGTGCATTTGAACAAAATGCACTGTATATGTGTAGAAATTCACAGCGGATAAATAAAAGTATTTTCCAAATAAAAAGGTTAACACTAGAAAAAGGAGCTTCAGTCTGAAGGTGAGAGATATTTGTCTCTTTCATAAATTATGAATCGGTATCTTAGATTCTAAAGTAAAAGGAAGATGATTAAAATAGATTCATTTTTTATAATTCCCGATGTCCTCCAGGGTAGACTCTTAAAAGAAAAGACAGAAAAAAATAGGAAATAATAATTGAAAGAAAATTTTTATTTTAATTAATTTGTTCTAAGGCGTTCTTTATTTGGTGTGATTTGAGGTGGGGTTTACGGTCAATTACACTGAATGAGACATTTAATAAACACGCTGAACTCCGAAACACAGCGACCCAGCTTCATACACTCTCTAATGCCTGGCTGGTAAAACCTAAACAAATAGATTTATAATGACTTGTAGACAATTCCCATGCAATAGCCATATTATTAAATCTAAAGCATCATTAAAGGTTAATTATATTTAAAATTATTGAGATTTAACAATGATGTAATATACAGAGAAGATATTTATCTCCTCCTGTGTGTGCTGTAATTACAAAACCTCGGTGAATTTCTCTCTCTAATACCCCCATTCTCCTGGCTAAATAGCCCTTCTGACTGAATCCTACGCCCACAACCCAGTGTGACTCTCTCTACTTCAGACCTTTAAAGTCTTCCTTATCCACCTTCTGTCTTCTCCATCTTTACCCTAGATCTTGTCAATATCTTCAAAGAGAACACTGTCACTGTGTGGGGAGAATTCCCACCCTCCCCTGGCTTCCTTTCTTAGACACGTCCTTCTCTTCATGGCCTCATATTCCCATTAGAGTAGAAATATTTAAGGCATTAAATATAATTTTATCTGTATCAAGTCCACTCAGTAGGTAATGACCTCCTTAATATATCCTTTTCTGGTCTGTAATTTTGTATTTTCCTGTTAGTATAATGTGTCTATTCCTAGCTTTCAAAAGTGTGGTTTTTGTTTTGCTTTCTTCCAATTCTGTCCAAATTACCCTTGCCAAGTTCTAATCTCCAGTGTCCTCCCCTTCCCTTCCTCCCCCTTCTCTCTCCCTCTCTCTAGTATGTTAGAGCTGACTATTACTGAACTGGACTTTACTGAACACATCCAGATTTATTCTATTCCAAAATCAAACAACACACACACACACACACACACACACACACACACACACACACACACACACCATCTCTCTTGCCATTCTGCGTTACTGACACAGATGAAAGACACATCACCGAGATCTGGGTGTCTATCATGGCAGCCTCAACAGTTTCAACCTTCCTATGTCAAGAACCCAAGCCTGCTGTCACAGCTTGGCTCTTTACCATATGAACCCCAACTTTGAAGAGATTTACCTCAGATCATCCTGCTGAGAATGTGAAGCTCCCCTCCCATCCTCTGACCATCTTCTCCTCACCTCTGTTCTCTATTCCCCTGAACTGGTACTCACTCCATTTTCTCCCGTAGCCTGCACTTGTCACCTGCTCTGCTGGAACCATGCCTGCCAATCTCATAAAACTGTTGGTGGTGGTTCCTAACAGTCCTTGCTCCTTTGACTCTGCCAAGGATCCTAGGCCAATTCCCAGGCTCAGCTGCTCTTCTTCTCTGTTTCCATAGTCACCCTTTCATCCCAGTCCGCAAAATCACAAGAGGAACATAGCGACCACTATGTTCATGAGACTTTCTATAACTGTGAAAACTGCCTGAGCAAAGCAACTTCCTGGAGGAAAACTTCATTGTGACTTGCAGTACGAGAGGTTTCTTTTTTTTTCTTTTTTCTTTTTTATTTTTTGACACAGGGTTTCTCTGTGTAGCCCTGGCTGTCCTAGAACTCACTCTGTAGAGCAGGCTGGCCTCGAACTCAGAAATCCACCTGCCTCTGCCTCCCAAGTGCTGGGATTAAAGGCATGCGCCACCACTGCCTGGCAGTACGAGAGGTTTCTGTCTGTCCTGGCAGAGGCCTGTGATGCAGCAATAAAGTTCATGGCAGCCAGGAAGCAGGGTGGGGGTGGGGTGGAGTTATGTTTTAAGACTTTCTCCTTTTTCCTTCTGCATTCTATACAAGCTCCTAGACTATGAGACGGTGCTTCCTACAGTCATCATGTGTCTTCCTCTCTTACTTAATCCTCTCTGCAAATGCTGAGGAGGGAGAATTGCAAATGTACAAAGGACGACTGAGGATAGTCTCTATGGACCTGAGATGTATGCATGCTACCACATTTCCGCCATGGTTTGGAGATAGATGATGCCTCTCTAACTCAGCCTTGGCATCTCACCTCCAACTGTTTCAGAATAGCTTAGCTCCTTTTAGGGCTTCCCAAAGAGAGTTCATGCTTGCTGAAGGACTATGTCATCTTGACATTGCTCCTCCTTCCAAACACACACACACACACACACACACACACACACACACACACACACACACACACACACACCTAATCCTCTTACTCAACCTTTTTAATCTGCAAAGTTGATCAGCTTGTTAATACATCCAGATGTTTTTCTTTTCTTTTTTTTTTTTAATTTTTTTTTTTATTTTTCAAGACTTTACTTACATTTCCAATGTTTCCCCGTTTCTAGGTCTCCTCTTTGGAAACCCCCTATGCCCTCCCCCTCCCCACCTCTATGAGGGAATTCCTCCTCCCACCCACCT